>OW051492.1:1200000-1930383 GCA_932521035.1 Oscheius dolichura
ATTTTCCTGATGAGCAGCTGACTATTTTACAATCAAAAAATTATAAAAATGCTGCATATTTGAGGAAATTGGAAAAAGGAGTTAGGTGACTCAAAAAAAGAACGCAGCGCGCCGACGCGCATTTACCGTATCTTGTCACCCCGACCTTACTGCGCCTTTAAAATAGACCCACATCTTTTCCCTAAAAATGGGATTATTGTCTGTCTGCCTGGAATTATTTGTCCTATTCCTGGCTGATTCATAAGCGGTATTTTGTAGCGAGCACTTATTTTCTGACGGATATCGGCTTCAGGAATACTTCGACAAATTTTCTCGAGAAACTAAAATAGAACATAAAGAAATAGAAATAAAATCAAACCGTTACTGGTGGAAGATGGGGAGCACGATAGAACAGTTTAAATAAAAATTCCCATGAAAAATTACTGAATAATTTAGGTGCGAAGAGTCCTAAAATTAGTAAATATTGAATAAAAACTGAATAAAACCTGTTTTAATCCCCAAGAGTCGCTCAATCTCTTGCCATCTTTCCTTATGTACATGCGAACTTATTGTAACCCATAGAAATTCTTTATCTGTCAATCCCATGGCCAATTTGAAAGCTTGCGGATTACGGATATCGCCCTAAAATATAAAAATAACTAGAAATTGTTCTTCAACAAACTTCGAAGCATTTGAAATGGTAGAGGCTAATGTAATAAAGAGTCCCTAGAGTCGGATTAAATGGTAATGGGGCATTCACGCGGCCATCTTTTGGTAGAAAAGATTTCTCTTGATTATCTGTATTCTAAAAATAATTGAAGTTAACAAAACTATATAATAAATACAACCTGTATAGCAATTTGCCTTTCCAAGAGGCCTACATAACTTTTGACTGGATAGCTAACATCAGGATCAATCTGTTCATTTTGAGCGACTCTTCGAAGTGCTGCTAACTTCTGTTCAGGGCTTCTTATTCTCATAGCCATGGCTATTTCCACCATATGGGCGTCGTCATGTCTTCCAAGCCATCTAAATAATACAAATATGACAAATAATGCAAGACTTACAAATAAACTGTATTCAGTTGATCATATTCTTGTACCATTTTAAGATATTGAATAAATTCAGTTGCTGCTTCTGGATTAAACATTAGAACTTCTCGAAAAGCCGTATCTCCAAGTGTTGTACGTAGAAAAATCATAATCTAATAGATAATTACAAGTAAAAATAAAAATCTTACCCTCTGAATAATATCCGAATCATAAGTATCCATAGCGGCTTGCAATAGTTGTAATTTCTCTGCTTTTGTTCGGTAAAGATCGAAAGTAACAGCCTCTCCTTTTCGCAGTCGTTTCACTGTTTCCCGTACTTCCAGCGGTTGAAATCGTTCATGTCGAATAGTTGCCAAGTGCTTTTGAAGCTTTCTGTGCTCTGCTCGAAGGCGATTATAATCCAAGTCAAGACGTTGCGCATCGCTAGGAAGACTACTGACACTGTTTTCTGAGATGATTGAAGGAGCTCGATTTGATGTGGTTGTCTGTAAATTATTCTGCGTAAAAATACACGAAAAAATAATACTTACATCAAAAACGTCAACAGCTACTTTTGTTTTGGCTGCAGTATCATGTTTTACTTCATGTTGAGGACTAGGAACTCTACAAACACGTATATATGAATTAGATAATCAAAACCTTTTAATTTTTGGATTAACATCTCCTCCTGGTGTGTCAAAAATAACGGGAGCAGATGCAAGAGCTACTGGCTTTGTTAGTCTTTCCTCTCTGGCATCAAAAAGAGTATCTACTGCTGCTCTGGCAGCCCACTGAAAAAAAAACACTCACAAAAAGTTATAAAAAATATAAATAACGAACCTGTTTTGAAGGTAAATCATCAAAGAGTGATGAGCTGGAAATGGAGCCGCTTTCATTCCAATAACTGTCTTCTGGATCTTCAAAATTAAATTTCTTCTTATGAAGGGACATACAATCCCTGAAAATAACAGAATATTAGTTTTACATCATTTATTTGATAAAAAGGCGATGATAAGGTGCTGCAAACATCAAATGCAAACAATACAAGAAGATAAATCGTCCACAAATGTTCTATTAGTTACCGAAACCAACAATTCTAAACTTTTGGCTAATTGTTGTTACAAAATTGCTTTAAAAAATTAATATTTTCCATTGCGGCGATACTAACCTCCATTTCTACCTTTGTTTTGACCTTCTTGTAACAAATGAACATAAGAAATAGCCAAAAAAACGAAAGAGAAGTGAAAACTGCGGAGAAAACGAGAATTGGAATAAATTTCCATAGGCTGATCACGTGGATCCAAACAGGCTACGCAATTACGCCCACCCGCCGATTTCAAACCATCTAGCCCAGAAAATAGAATTTTCCGATGTTTTTTTTTGAGGAGCTGCTCTCAAATCTACAGTATGTTCCTAATCGCTTAAAAAAGAAAAAGAACCAAGTTTCCTTCATTTTTGCCACTTCTACCCCATTTTCAGTCAAATTTCTCTGTTTGGCGGGTAAACGAGACGGTTTCCCACCATTTTGACTATTTAAAAAGCAGAAAGAAACATCATCAATACTCTCTAGACCATGGAATATTTTATTTTCCAGTAGTATGAGACGATATCTTGCGGTGGTGGCCGTCTGTCCTCGTGCTCCTTCACTTGGACTTGTGGCTGGCCCGGCTCTTCCTGCTCCGGCTGCGGCTGGTCGTGGCCTCTGCTCCACTGGCCTCCTCCGTCTGCCGGCCGACTCGGAGACTGTCCCTGGCCATGCGCTGCATCTCCTGGCCAATCTGGTGTGCCAACTGCTCGGCCGGCACCCCCGGGGGGACGTGGAGCCGCTTCAACAGACCGACATCCTTGGTGCCGTTGAGTACAATCTCCGGCGTCGTCGGTGCCTGGGGCGGGCTGGTTCCTTTCTTAATTTTCACGTAGTTGGCTCCTTTTTTTCTGCCTTTTTTATCCATTTTCTCCGGTGCATTGCCGCCAATCTCGTGGAGTTTCCTCAGGGCGCCGTATTGTCGCCACGGGTTGCGGGCCCCCCTCTTCGTCTGCTTCTCCAGGCACTGGTTAGCCCCCCAGAATGTCATCTCCTGCACGTCCCGCTCCCGCTCGTAGTAGACTGTCATCCCCGTCGCCGTCGGACCAATATTGTCAGCCGGCTCCACGTAGCTCCTCTCCAGGCCGGCCAGCTGGCTGTAGCGGGCCGACGTCGGCCGAGGATGCGGCCCCCCTCCCGGGACAGTCGCCGTCGGCTCGTGCCAGCCAAATATCGACAGCGACTTGCTCAATTTGCCGGCCATGTGACTGATCGAGTCGCAAAAACTACGGATATCATCCGAATTGGAGGAGGACGACGGCGGGGGAGGAGCGGCAGTCCTCTCGAAGGAGACCGAGCGACGAGACTTGCGGCGGCCGTCTGCCCGGCCCGAGGAGGACGATCTACTGGAAATTGGGGAAATAAAAGGCCGGAAGAGAAGGACTGACCTCATCCCCTAGTAGTAGTCAGTAATATGACGAATTCGGGGCGGGAGATTGAACAAGACGCTGTCTAATCCAGGGGATACCGCCAGTTTCGACCTGCCGAATTCGGGATCTGACAATATAGAACCTCTTTATACGTCATAAACATAAAATGGAAAGATTCAAATAATTTGGGGAATAAAACAAAGGGAAGAAGAAGAGGGGAGAATAAGTGATCGTGGGGGGAGATCGTCTATTTCACAACCAAAGGAAGAAAAGAGGAATGGGAACGGCTAGAAGATGGCTGCCGCTGTCAGAATTCCCGCCGTTAGGAGACCCCAAATAGAGGCCGAGCCGGATGTCCTCGTAGCTGCTGCCATCTCTGTTCGTCGTGCTCTACACTCGGATACTGTAATAAGGGGGGCATTTAAATTGGGAGGAAGCGGGCGGCTTACCGTGTCCGGCGACGGCCTTGCCCTCCTCGATCAGTCTACAAAATGTGAACCTATACTTCTTGACCATCGGATTTTGACCATTTTTCATAAAAATGACATAAAATTAGCATATGAGGTTGAAAATGGCTGCGCTGAGTACATAGCGGAGAAATCTTCCAAGGCAAGAGGGCGCCTCATGGCTCAGTCGGTAGCTGACTCGACCCGCAAAGCGGAAGGATGACACAGTTCGACTCCCATGTGCGCCCTAATTTTTTTCTTTTTATGTTTTACTTAATATTTTATTTTTAACAATCGCACATAGCCAAGAAATTGAAAATAAAAGAGTTGTTAACGCATTACACGAGTTTTAAAGTTTTGTTTATTATTAAATGACTACTTTTAGTCTCCGAAAAGACCTACCAAGTCTAACAAATCTTGACCTTCTGAGTAGCATCTTTATCACAATTATAAATGTGAAAGGAAATATTGGATTTTAACTGCGCTCTTCTCAGCTCGTGAAACGGAGGACGTTCAGTGAAAATGATTGTCTTCACTCGAAAGTGAATGCACCACCTAGCCATGAACCCCAAACATGGCGACCCCCTCTGGGGCCTTGAACTTGTTTCACTATGCTTCAAAGAATACTCCTTTAGGTCGGAGTTTTACAAACCTATAGACGATCAAGATGCAATCAAAGGATCAAAAATAAGATGAAATAACAATCTCACTTGGCTATAAAAAAAGGCGATTTGTAACCCCACAACTTTTTTTGAGTTGGAGAGTTGAGAGTAGGCTCATTCGAACCGATAATTTTTTCTGCGCCGAACTTTTTGAATTTTTTGAAAGTGAGGGAGTGAGGAGGAAGCGAGCTTTTAAATTTCCAAAATGGCACGATCGTTTTTTGAGCTAGTGCGACGGGAGCAGGCTCATTCGATGGCGCGTCTTGGCGTATTGGCGGTTTATTTTTTGCTGAGCTCTGGCGCGTAACAGTGAGAAATCGACAGCACTTTACCAAAGTTAAGCCCTTTTTCCATAGCCAGCCGGCGGTCAAAAATGATTTCGCTTTTAGTTTTATCAAAGCCGGGGATTTCGACCAAAATCGGCGGCACGGAGTAGACCCCAAGCGCGGAGCCTCCGCCAACACAAAACGGGGGCGTCGGCCGGCCGCCGCCCGGCCAAGGCGTCCCTTCCACAAGGGCGTCTTCCATGAAAACTGGGCAAATCTAGATAACCTCAGGAAATTGTTCCAGATTCGTCCTCTCTACAGCTAGAAGACGTCCAATCTTTGCTCCAACTGGGAATATCACCGAAACTCCTCGTCAGTTTATCTTCTTATACATCCATACAAAAGAGAAGTTACAGTAGTCTTCAACGTGGCCCAAGTGAGGAAATGTGTCTCGAATTCGACACATCTGGATATCGACGCGGATAGTACCTGCCTGCCGAGCGAGAAATGTATCAATGGAGAGTGCAGAATGTGAGTTTCCCTTATTTTTTTCCGTAGAATGGGACAAATTATTAGCCAAACCCCGTTCTTTTCGTGGAATTTGGAAATTTTGGATCCTTCGGTCTGCAACTAGTGGCGTTTTTTTAATGAAAAATTATATATGAACATCTTGAAACATTAGCTTCCGTCCCTTCCTGTCCATTGAGCAATCATGAAGCAAATCAGACTGTAGAATGTTTTGTTCTTCCAATATAAACCAGTGTCTATCTCCGGCGACGTTGCGAGCGCTATAGAACAAAGAAACTGATAAATAGGGGCTCCTTTATTACTTTGTAGGGTGTAATTTTGGCAACATATTACATAAACATAGCGCTTTTAGTTTCAAAGGCTATACTTATTCTTTCGGTGAAACTTCCAGTGATTGCTCTTGTTTGAATGGGAAAATTCAATACGAGTCTCCTTTGTGTCCTTTATTTACTGAAAAGCAATCGGTTTTACTTTCTCGTCCCTCACATGCTAAACAATTGAACCTATGAAGAAGAAAAAGAACTGGGCCGCAAAATTCTAACAAAGATGAAGATTTTTAGTTTTTTTTCCATTGGGAAGCACTATGCCAAGTAACAAATTATATAAGGAAATTGTTATAAGATACCCTGGAAACTGAAAGTTTAGGAAACTTTGGCCCGGAGAATATGGCTGCATAACGGATCTGGAATGTTCTGCTCGTTGTCCAAATACGTATTGTGAGAAGAGGAAGAGTGACAAGAACGTGGCACAGTGTCAATGCAAGGATGGCCTGATGCTCTATGGACGTTGTTGTGAGTCTTTCTGCCATTTTTCGCTGATTTTACCCGTAAAAGGGTGATTAGGACAGTTTTCCCTTTCGTTACCGCATTTATTTCCGTTTTATGGAGGCCATATAACTTCATCTGGGAAGTTTTTATCAATTCGCGATCTGAATTTTGAACTGAACTTTTCTTGTTTTCTCTGGGCAATAAATTCCCGGTTGGAAAAATATGGGCAATGGACCTGGTTTCTTCCAAAGAAAATACCCCAATTTCAGTCTCCCAATGTCCGAAAGGTTTCCACGAATCCGGAGCATACTGTATGCATGACGATGAGGACACATTCTGGACAGATGCCGACGCCCAGGATCAACTGAAGGCGCTACTCAACGCCGGCTCTTAACCGAATTCTCCACGTTTAAGATTTATCGATTATCTAATAATTATTTCGATGCTATCGTGATATCTAACTGTAAATTATGCAAGTATTCCCCTCTGACCATATCCAAAAGAGAGAATCTCACTCGCCTGAATCTATTCTGATGCATATTGAACCCATTTCTTTGTAAGATTTCAATGTGAAAATAAATATCTTTTCATCTCTTCCGTCTTCAATCCACTGCAGCTACTATTTTGCAAAGAAAACCACTGTGTGATTCTTCATCCATGTTTCTTCCACATTTTTCCCTTGTTCACCCTGTTCCATACATTTTTTGACTGTTCATCCATGTTTTCTCTGAACTCATTGTCCGAGCTTGTGTTTAATTCTACCGATTGAGCTTCTCGGCATTTTCTTTTTGTCCTCTCAAAATATTGCTTTCCAATATAAGACGGATTGATTTTTTTAATGTTTATTAACAATTTTAACGAGTAGTTGCGCATACAAAATGGTTTTGTCTACAGTTTTCATCAAGTAGCGGCAATCATGCAGAGAAGGTCATACGTAGCAGTATACGGTACGTTGTACCACTTACCAACATTGGGTGACATTGCACGCATCTAAAACATAGCGGTCTTCTTCTAGATTTTTATATTTTTTACCACCAGGCAATTATAACCAGCCATTGGATAGCTAGCGCCCGTATCCCAATTCTCATAGCCGTACTAAAGGATATTACATAACAATGAATGAAAGGAGACGTTACCATAGTTCCATCAGTCCAATACCATGAGCCTAGCATCCCTGTCGGTGAATAACCACCCATGAAAACAAAGTTACTCGTCGCATCATCAATGATATCTAGGAAGGAAATTCATTGGTTCGACTAAATTGTTTCTAAATATATCGACAAATGATTCCAAATGTTCCTTCTAAGAACCGCTTTCTTCTTTAAAATCTAGGTGTAGCAGGGTATTTGGTCGCGGTGGTTTGATCAAACAATTGAGCCAAATGTTTTCTAAAAAAAAGTTTATCCCCGTAGTGAACTCTTTTTGTACATTCCTGTCAAGCCACGCTGGCACCTTTGAGTTGCTCTTTTCAAGATAGTGATTAAGAGTTTTGCTCCATTTGCATGGCCATAAAACCCAGACGCATTGATAAAATTAGTCGCCGTTCAAAAAAAAATGAAACCTACCGGCGATAAAAGCATTTTCATCCGCATTATGAATGGAAGCCAATGTTGCACCTGCCACCTGAGCATCACACTGTGCATCATTCACCATTCCTGATGATGGTACACGCAGATAGCAGAAATTGTTTGCTGGATTGAGTATCCACAAGGGAGGACACACTAAAACACAGAAATTAAATAGGGACGATTGGAAATGGAGGGTTTTCACTGATCCCAATTCTGTAGCCTAAATAAACAAAGCGGCTTTTTTTTGTTCAGTTTTAGTCGAAAATGACTTTTGGCGCGCTCTTTCAAACCGCTCTAACTCCTCTAAAGAACCACTTTCCGAGAGGCTATTATCGCTTTTCGCCACCTCATCAACCTCACCAAATGCTCGCCGCGTTCGATTAATTCGACCTTGCTTATTTTTTTTGCTTCTATCAGAATTTTATGGCGAACAAGATGAAATAGGTTATATTCCATGAAAATAAAGAATCGTTTAGATTTAACCCAAAATAGAATTTTTGGGGTGAAACTAGCGTTTTTGCAAATGGGTTGCTCACTTCCTGTTGTTGTGGTTGTAGTCGTCGTCGTTGTGGTCGATGTGGTCGTAGTTGGCTCGGCAGTTGCCTGACTGGTCGTTTCGGCCGTCATAGCCAATACGGTCGTCAGTAAAACGGAGGTTGTCGCTCCCATCTCGTCCTCGTACATATCGTCCGCTGGAAATCTCATTGAAAGAAGAATAAAATAGACTTACGGGTTACGGTAGGGATGCAGGAGGAGGCAAGGGGAAGACGGCATAGGAATAAAAGAAGAACAGCTCTAAAATCAGCCATATCACGCGCTAATCGGTCGGGATAATGGCGACGAGAAAGGGATACGCCTTTTCACCGCAGCTACAGATCGCACCGCCATTGTACTTGCTAATCAAACGAGAAACAGAAAGGCTGGTGGCAAGCGCCCTGACAGCCAGCGGTGCGAGAAATATTTGATTCTCCCCGAAAATTAGTTTGATTTTGTTGTTGGCAAGAAGCCCTTATCTTTTATTCTCCATACCTCTTCTCAATACCGCTCTGCCCCCTTCTCCCTTTTAACAAACTTCTAGAACTTAATGGATTCCGGTAACCGTATTTATATCATATTTTACTTGTTGTTAAAGAAATCGTTCGTTTTACTTTAACCGAGATTACGAACAGAGAACAAATAGGAAATGGAAGCGGAGGAAGGATTTATAAAGGAGATCAGCTATATTTTGGGTGAGTTTTAGAATTCCGTAAGTGAAGAAGAATAGTTTAGAAAAGTTGCTGTGAAGGAGGTCTTCTGGTCAAAGGAACATCCGCTCGAAAAATATAAACAGGAGATCGAGGCTCTCGTCACGGTACAATCAAGCTTTTGTTGTTCAATAAAAACAACTTTTTAGCATCGGCATCGAAACATTGTACGCCTGTTCGGAACTCTTTGGGACGGGGAGAATGCCGCAAATTATTTGGGTTATGTAATGGAATATATGGAAGAGAGCACGCTTCACGATGGTTTGCCCCTTTATTTTAAACTGGAAACGATTTTTAAGTTATTTATAACAAGACTAGAAGAGCCCAGCTTTATTGAGAGCGCCTTCCGGACGCTCCTGTTGTGTGTTGGCCAAGGTTCTTCCTTCAAAGTCGGGTCAAGATCCGAATTTGAAAAAACGAAAAGCGAAACCATTTTTAGCCATTTTTTTGAGCTGAGAAATTGAGAGTAGGCTCATTCGAACCGATAATTTTTGTTGCGTACGACTGCGCTTTCCAAATAATTTGAAAATGAGGTAGTGAGGAGGAAGCGAGCTTTTAAATTTCAAAAAATGTTACATCTTTTGTTGAGCTAGCGCTACGGGAGTAGTGTCATTCGTTGGCGCTTCTTGGAGTAGTGGCGGTTTATTTTTTGCTAAGCTCTGGCGCGTAACAGTGACGAATCGACGGCACTTTACCCAAGGAAAGTCCTTTTTCTATAGCCAGCCGGATTCGGTCAGCCGGCGGTCAAAAATGGTTTCGCTTTTCGTTTTGTCAAAGCCGGATCTTGACCGTCCCGATTTTGAAGGAAGAGCCCCCGCGGGACCTTGGCCAACACACAACAGGGGCGTCGGCGCGGTAAGTTGACCGGTAACGAGGGAGTCGTTCGCGGTCCTACAGAATTTTTCTGAAGAAAGAGGACACAAATGCATAGACCACGATCCTGAGGAGCAAATGTGACAGAGACGTAAAAACACAATAATCCTCTACGTCTAAAGTCATTTGAACTTGAACTTTTCCGTAAAAGAACGTGCTCAAACGTGCTAAAAGAACGTGCTCAAATCTCAAACGCGGAGCTCTTCATATCAATATGTTTCGTTTTCATAAGTGGCTGCTGTTTTTTGTTCTCTTGTCCACACCTGGTGGTGAAAGTCATTGCACCGCTGATCGGATTGTTGCCAATGCAACAAAAAGAGGAAACGACACAGCGGAGAGAGCACGACTGGCCGCTGGTGCTGAAAGAAGACGGGCTAGAAGAGCAGTCGCCTATGCAGAAGAAGAGGAGAGTGGTACGTTTTTTAGAAGATACGATTCAGTTTTGTAGATGATGATAGAAGTGGTGCTGATGGTGATGAATACCTGACATCTCAGCAGACACGAAATAAGAAGGTCAATGTGAATCGGAAGAAGAGGAGCAAGAGGTCAGGAGAAGGAGTGTCCAGAAAGCGGAAGCCTGTTCCGGCAAAAAAGGAGCCTGTATCAAAGAAGAGAGGACGCCCTGTCTCACAACCGGATCTGGACGATAGCATGCCAGCTAAAGCAAGCAGCGTAACTGTTCCTGCTAGAAGAGGGAGACGGCCGAAAGCGCTTTCCCATGTGGATGTTGATGCGGCCGCTGATCAACCTAGAATCCAGTCACCCAGTACAAAAGATGGAAGAGGCCAGCAATCGAGTTCCGTTATCGTCCAAAGCGACCTCGATCTGGGAGTTGTTCAACTGGGGGAGCTCTTCTTGATTACTCCACAAAGGACTGCTCGCAATCCAAAGGCAGTTGACATAGAGGATGAGTGGAGCGAAGTGAAGGATTCAATGTCTGCAACGGAAGACGTAGAGGGTCCATCATGGGAGTCATCACGCCGCCGAGCTGACCGTGAACGAGACGAAAGGGATCTCAATAGGGAAAGTCGAGACCGAGTCGCGAAGTTCCGTTCCCGCGAAGAAGCAGAAAGCGATACAGATGATAGTCTCGACGATATTCCTTCTCCTCGTGAGTTACTTTCTCCTTTCCACACAATCCATTTATTTTTAAGGCAGTTTATCGCCCTGTAGGCTCGGTGACACGGAAGAATGCCCATTCTGCTCGGCAGAGCATTACCCCGGCGGCCGTGTGTGCTGTGATAAAGGAACTGTTTTATCAAGCCTATGAGAAAATATCCCATGGAATTGGAGAAGTTGATCTTCGGCAAAGGCGTCAATGCCAAAAAGTTTCGTGGCCAGATTCTCTCCTACAACAACGCCTACTCCTTTGCCAGTATTCAATACAACAGGATCCCAGCAGCCGCACACGGTGTGCAGTCGATGAAAGTGCAAGGTGAGATTTACAGTTTACAAATATCGCCTGCTTCCAGGAAATCCCGGGCATTTCCCATCCTGTGCCTTGCCTTTTGCCAATAATGACCCTGTTTATGGAAATGTGTATTTGTATCACGGCCAGGATTCGGAGAACATGCGACTAAACGTCTATAACAAACTGGACAAGGAGATCATCCGTGATTTGGACGTGTGTATGAATCGGGACAACCGCTTCGCCCATTACTACAGGAATTTGGGAGAGTTGATAAAGGAAGAGGAGAAGAACACTGCGGGCAGTGGAAATTACGTTAGGATGAAAATTGTCAATGCCAACGAAGTCGATAAGACCCGGCTTCAAGCCCATAAAGGAGTCTATCGAAAGGTAATCACAATCAACTGGCAGCTAACCTCATTTATTCAGGTGCTTCAAGGTGGAGATCACGTGGCTCTGTTCTTTCAAGCCTCCACGGAACAAGATGTCAAATTGCCCGGTCTCATAATTTATCCCAGAAGGAGCAAAAACGCCATGTTATCTCTATTTCCATGGGACCCGAAGGCCACTCCCTTGTGCTATCCTATCCTCTGCCCTTATGGTGAATATGCCTATGGCCACAAGCTGTACTCTCTGATGAAAGGAAGAAGCTAAATTTCCGCGAAAGGCTGGAATTGTATGCAGTGGAGAATTTGGAGGAGGCGAAGCTGTGGGAGGTCAATCTGGATGCCACAAGTCTTATTGGCAACTCTGGCCCCAGTATAATGGTGGATGATGTTGGCTTCGTCGACGAGGAAGTGGTTCAACATGAATATGATGCTGAAGATGATTTGAGATTCGCGAACGAAATCAGTGAAGACAGTGAAGATGGCGAAGAAGAGTGCTCCAAAGAGAGAGAGGCTGGACGGAGAGATGCCCACGGCTACAAGAATACAACAGCAGAAGATGTTGTCGATTGTGATATGAACGAAGAAGACCACGAGATGGATTTTCAAGATGCGATAGCTCCTGCTTTCAATCCTATCCAGTCAAATGACTGGAATGACGACGAGCCGAGCGGTACAGAAGTTCAAGAGGAGAATGGCCGAGCGAATGATAGCCATATCAATCAAAACGAAGCATCCGGTGAAGCCGTAGAAGATACTGCAGAGGTGGATGAAACTGAAATAGGAGAGAATGGATCACAGAAGACTGGGCCACGGCTTTATGCCTCTCTCAAGCAATATGTGGCATATGTCTACCAGAGGAGGAAGCTGATTGCCAATAGATTTCTCAGAGGCGATAAGCTTGGGCAGCTCTTCTTAATAGACCATTTTATGAGAATGCTGAGTCAACGGTACAATTTTATCCGAGAGAAATGCGCCGAATACATGACCAGCACGAAGGCCAAGATGTTGAAGGCTCGCCAAAGACTGGCTGATAAACTGAAGCTTGGAATCACAATTGGCGCCCAATTCTCCGTTCCGCATACTGTTCCTGGCTCCCCGAGATGGCTTCAGCAGAAGTTTGAGAATGCCGTTGCTATGTGTAACGCTTTCGGACGGCCGGATCTTCGTGACAGCCACTTGTAACGTGAATTGGCCAGAGATAAAGGTTAGAGCGTCTTTGAATCCCAACAACCATTTTTAGAGCAAAATTGCTTCCGGTGAAACTTGGGCTGACCATCCCTTTTTAGTCAACGAAGTGTTCAAGAAGAAATTGGACAAATTGATGGAGTTGCTCAATGGAAAAGAAATTGATAAGAAGAGCAGAAAGAGGAACAAAGGACTCTTTGGACGTGTGAAGTGGCACACTTACAGTGTGGAGTTCCAGCAGCGGGGCCCACCGCATGCCCACATCGTCGCGTCGCTCAAGAGAAAGCCGAAGAATGTAGTCCAGATTGATAAGATTTGTCAGGCTGTACTGCCCAAAAACAATCCGAGGCTGAGGAAGTTGGTCGAGGACTTCATGGTGCATAGTCCCTGTGAAGGGAATCCTACGGTAATGCTTTGTTCATTGGACTTTTCTATACAAATTTTAGGTATATTGTCGAGTTGGACTGAATCCATCGAAAATCCAGTGCGCGAAGGGGTTCCCCAAATGTTTCAATGATGGAACCAAGGCTGGTGACAGGTATTACCCTGAATTAGAGAGGCCCAATGATGGAGAGCACTGCTCGAAGAATAAGAAAGCCGACAACCGGTACATCGTACCGTATAATACCCAGCTTCTGACCTTCTGGGAAGGTCACATAAATATCGAAGTGATCTCCGCCCTCAGCATCGTCAAATATATTTTCAAATACCTTTTTAAAGTAAGAACAAGAGTGATTTCTTGTAAACTAGACCAATTCCAGGGTTTTGACCGTGCTCTGGTGGAGATTGCAACGGGGGCGGATTCTTTGGACAAAAATGCCATGACGATCGACGGCCATCTTGTACTTCCGAAGAATATCAAGATACCAGAAGGAATGCTGAAACAAAGGAGAGAAGATGCCAAGAAGCTGTTGCGAAAGAGAGGAATCCCTTTGGTAGACAAAGATGGAAGACCGACTGTCGTTTATAACGAGTTTTGGATAGTGGAAGATATGAGGGCTGTTACTTCCTGCGAAGCCGCCTGGGAGTTTGCTGGCTACGAGCGCCATTCAGCCTCTCATATGGTCGTCAACAACAGCATCCACGCGGAGAACGAGGAGAGACTGTTCTACACAGCAGAAGGACAAGAGGAGATGTTGACCTCTCCAACAAAGTACTCCTGCAAAGGAGGCAACCTTGGAGAGGTTGACGATTTTCACGTTATGTTTTGTGCCAGTTGTTCCCCCATCTTCACCCTCGCGGTGAAGATGGGGTTTTTTCCTTCCCTCCCGCTCCCATTCTTTGTATTTATGTGATGTCTTTCTTACTTCACTTGTTGAATAAAAACGCTCTATTTCTGCAGCTTCTTTGCTCTATTGCATCGACAAGCCAGTAGTGTGGATATTCGGATTGGCTCAATGTATCAAGAAGGTTTTGCTCTACTAGATATCTCACAGAAGAACTAATACACGGGTAAAACTGGGCAAATCTAGGCGCCCCTTCCACAAGGGCGTCTTCCATAAAAACTGGGCAAATCTAGATGTCATTGTCAATGCGGCCAATGCCCAGCTTCTACATGGCGGAGGAGTCGATGGGATCGTTCGGACTGCTTGTGGTGCTGCTGAGATAAACGAAGCGACGAAGGAGATTTGCAAAGGACTTCCTAAAAATCGACTCGGTCCTGGACAAGTGGTATCTACCAGTGCCTTTCGGCTGAAACGATACAAGAAGGTTTACCACACTGCCGCTCCGATCATTTCACATGGAAAACTGCCGTCAAGAGGTGAAGAAGAGCATCTGCGATCTTGTTACTTCAACAGTCTGCTTCTGGCCGACCAGGATGGATGCAAGAGCATCGCCTTCCCTCTTTTGGGAATAGGAATTTATAATTATGACGAGGAGAAGGGCATGGCTGTGGCTCTTCAAGCTATTTATGCTTTCTTCGAGAGTTTCCCGAACACGGGAATAGAGCGTGTACATCTTGTGGCAATCAGTTCAGCAGTGATGAGCCGACTTCAACATTTGGCTGGCGGGTTGAATCGACTTCAACTGGACTCAGTATCCGCACGGATGGCAAGACATCGCTTGGAGAATAGGCTGATTCGGGACCGACAAGACAACAGAAGCTGTTCTTTGCCCGGTGTTAGCTTAAATGTAACGTCCTTTGTGTAGTCCACCCCGTCTTCACCCTCGCGGTGAAGGCGGGGCTTCTGTCTTCACCCTCTCCCTTCTCCATTTATTTCTTATTTGTATATTTCTTCAATAAAACCTGTGTTCAGTAGTATTGTTTGTAAGAGTTGAATTTGGTGGGCTGAAGAAGGGTGGCGGGGATAAAACAAGGGATATTGCAAGAAAATCTCGGTTTACACTTGTTAATTTCGGGTTATTTTGCAAAATAAACCATTCATCAACTACCTTTGCTCCAAGATGAACTTTTCCCGAAAGCTCCGAGAAGTTGCTGTGAGTGTTTATATGGATATCAATTAAATGAGTACAGAGATTGAAACCTAGCCCTCCGCCGACCAGCAGAATTTTCCACGAAAAATTGAACATCCTGAAGCGTCTCCTGAACGTGCCGGACAAGATCTGCGCCTTCTTCAGGAGCCATGACCGCTCGATGCGCAACCACGTCGACGCTCAAGAAGCGCACATCAAGAACTGCTCTGCCTTGATGTTCAGATCGGCCGAGCTCATTGACGAGTTGAAGAAGAAGCTGAGGTGGCATTAAAAGATGAAGGGATAGGAATTATTCAATTATAGCGAGAAAGAAGAAGAACTCCGTGAGGCCAATAAGAAGGTTGGAGATTTGGAGGACATGGTTTTCCAAAGTGGGGCTGATCTCCACCTTCTTGATACGACAGCTGAAGAAGAACCCGGACCCGGAGCCGGAGAAGAAGAAGAAATGGAAGAATGATCTCCGTCGCTGCCCTGTTCCTACCCTCGTGGTGGGAACAGGGATTTCTTTCCCATAAACTGTTTATTTACCGTTTTTTACTGTTTTCAACTGGTAATCAGACTCTTTTCAACTGGTAATCAGACTCTTTTCAACTGGTAATCAGACTCGAATAAGCCCTTTTTCCATAGCCAGCCGGGTTTGGTCAGCCGGCGGTCAGAATGGCTAAGCTTTTCGTTTTGTCAAAGCCTGGGATTTCGACCAAAACCAGCGGCACAGGGAGATTCTAACGCGGGGCTTAGACCCACGCCTGCAACCTGAGACTGGAACGCGAGCCTAGGCTCTTGCCCGCGAGCATAACTGGGTCAGCCTAGGTTTATTCTTGGTTAAGCTCTGGCGCATCACAGTGAGGAATGCTTCGGTCAGCCTATGGTTAAAATGGTCTGGGATTGGTCTAAGCCGGGGATCTCGACCAAAACCAACAGAACGGGGGACTCTAACGCGGAGCCTCCCCCAACACAAAACGGGGGCGTCGCCTTCCACAACTTTTTTGGGAGCGTCGCCTTCTTCCATAAAAAGATAACCCCCTAGATAACCTCAGGAAATTTTTCCGCGTAACAGTGACGAATCGACAGCACTTTACCAAAGTTAAGCCCTTTTTCCATAGCCAGCCGGGTTCGGTCGGCCTATGGTTAAAATGGTCTGGGATTGGTCAAAGCCGGGGATCTCGACCAAAACCAACAGAACGGGAGACTCTAACGCGGAGCCTCCGCCAACACAAAACGGGGGCGTCGGCCGGCCAAGGCTCCCCTTTCACAAGGGCGTCTTCCATAAAAACTGGGCACTTCTAGTCACCCTACTATAATAACAATTCTTGTCGTCGACTTGAAATTCCGTTACAAATAAATTTCACGGTACAAACCACACAAAAATTATTGCGACAACGCTTCTGCTACGGTTGCGTAGCTTTTTAGATAAGGATCAAAAAACACAAAACACCACATTTTCAACAATTTTTGAAATGAATCCTCTTGAATAGGAATACTTTAAATGGAGGGAAAGATTTATTTGTTTAATAGGGGATTACTCTGTGGAATTAGAAAGGATATCAGCCAAATGGCGGGGAATAACAATTGATGGCATACCACGGCACACATTGGGAAGCAGGGGACCCTCTCTCCAGCTTTTTCCATTAAATATTTCAGTTTTAGCGAGATCTTCTGTGTCATTCTCTCCTCCAATTACAAAAATCTCATTGTCAAGGACTGTTGCAGAAAATCTATCTCGAGGTTGTTTCATTGGCGGCAGTTGTTTCCATGTTCTTTTTCCTTCTAGATTACTCACTTCCCGTACAGTATTGACTTGTGTCTTTCCATCATACCCTCCCATTAAAATGAGATTATTTCCATAAGAAACGAGGGAATGATGAGAAAGAGGTGTTGGCATATCATTCATCTCCGTCCAGACACCACTCTCCGGGTCGAAACATTCCACACTTTTCAAACGATTCGAATCACCATATCCACCACAGACAATGAATTTGCCATTATGAACTGCTGCAGCTGTATAACATCGAGAATATTTCATGTCCCTAAAATATTGATTAGCCCTGATTGAGCCTTGTATCAGATGTTGTATCATCTCGTTTGAGAGACGAAGCGGCCGTTGGAAACCGAACAGAAGAGAAAAATTGGGGAAAGTATTCAACTCACGGCATTTTAATCCATTTGTTCTCCTTCGGATCATATCTTTCCACACTTTTAGATGACGTCAATTCCTCCAAACACCCAGATGGATCCATTCCATTCCACACTACTATTTGAAATACTACATCGTTTCTCATTCATATCGGCCAATCGTATCCATTTCAATGTTTTGTTATCCAATTTGTATAATTCTTTCTCCATGTCCAAATCACCAAATATATAGATCTCTCCATCCAGATATACTGCACCTCCGGTATCAAGTTCTTTCGGTAATTCCAACGGCAATTTCGAACCATCTGTCTTCTTTCAAAATGACCATTTCATCTGTTTCTATGCCATCTTTATATCCTCCAAGGACTAAAATCTAAAAGAATGTTAATTATTCTCTTCCCCAATACCCCACCGTTCCCTTATCCACTTGTCCTGGGATCAATTGTCTTTTTTCTTCCTGTAAAGCCGTTATAGCATCGGAAACTGAAATTTCTCTCGAGTTCTAAAAGGTTTCAATGATTTCTCACCCCCTTGTTGCTTGTCGGATACTTCTTTCAATCTCCCTGAAAAGTCATTTCGTATGCAACTCAAGCCATCTTCTGTCGGGTGGATATTCGCTTCAGAAGGATTAGTTGCCATTAGAGTAGCTGAAATAGTTTATGGAAAGGTTGAGAAATGGGAAAAGTCGATTTGAACAAGGGAGCAGGCAGCCAACGTCGTCCTTGATAAGGGATACTTTGATAAGAAACGGAAATTGTTGCGGCTGTCGCGTTTGCCAGTGTTTGGATATTATAATTTTTTGCCAGCAATTAGGATCACAACAGTTTTAGCCGGCTACCTTCACAGATTATTGAGAAAAAAAAAGAAAAGCTTGACCGTGCTCGGCCCCCCTTCCTCCAGAGCCGACTCCCCCTTCTCCATTCTCCTGCCCAGCGCCTTCGTCAGACGATGTTGCACCTGCCCCTAGGCATTCTCTTTTCGGATCAAAATTTGACAGTCGAAAAAGATCAAACGGTCGAAACGTTCTGCTTCTCTCTCATTTGACCGGTCAATCTGAACAAACGACAGGTCATACAGACGGACATCTGCCTATTATTAGGGTAGGACTAGGAAGCCGGTCGGTGTGGGGCCGTGCGCGGTTCTTGCCCGCTTTTGGAGAGGTTCTGAGTGCGTAGTGTGCTTCCGAGACGTGTAATTAGAATAAATAGACGTAAAACTAAAAAGCAAAAGTGTTTGACCGCGACTGGAGTCGAAACCGCGACCAGGGAACACATCGTTAGTACATTCCAGTGCTATTCCCCCGTCTTATGACGTCATTGAAACAATTTTATCTACCGAGTTTCGGCTAGAAAACTAGCAGAAAGGGGAATATGGGGCATTATTCAATAGGAAAGGGAGAAAAAGAAAGTCAGAGCGAAATATAACCCATTTTCCAAGACTAAAGACCCAAATGAAGCATTTTATAATTTAATTGACTAACCATTCAGCCGAACTCCTTAAAAAATCGGCATTTATAGGTTTGTCGAAGAATATATAGAATAGAACACATCTTGTATAGAATGACTAGGGGTGTGGAGAAATTCAAGCTTTTAGAGAGGCGAAAAGGACGGAAATTGTGGCTTATCGTCTAGGCAAACAAGATAACTATTCTTTGGCAAACAGTCCTTTATTTTTTTCGGTTTAGCTGAATATTCATAAGGGAAGAGCTAGAGAAAATTTGGTTGATATTACATTACCAGCTTCGGGAAGTTTTAGCGCGTTTGCCGTCAAATCTGTTCGTTTTTTGCGCATTTGTGCTTACCCTGAATTTTTCACACATAGCATCGGTCTGAAATTTGACTGGGAGATACCGTAGATCCGTCTCTGTATCTGGGTTTTTAGTTTATCGAAAATGGTTCAGAAATAGCCGAGATATTGTGGATGGAACTCCCCAAACTTTCTAATTCTCCTAATAAGGGCTAGTTGCTGCATTTTTGTACACAATATACGATTTCTCTTTCAACCATTCGAACCGGCAAAGGACTACTGTAGTCGTCAAATATTGGCACAAACCTTCCGTTACTACTCAAAATCCCTGGATATGGGTTGCGGTAGCCGAAATAGTCCGATTCTCGTGCCAAGCAAAGGGAACACCTTTTCCGCCCCTCTAATCATATAATTTATTACTTACTTACATAAATAAGGCATAAAATAAGTGGATATTATAAAAATTGCATATAAAGGCACTCGGAAAAGGCACAAAAACCATGGGGAATCATTTAAAACCAGTGGATATAAGGCAAGAGAGAAACAGGGGGTAATTGCCGCCAAAATGGCTAGATAACATCATGAAAAGTCTTGAAAAATTGCTCGGAATTAATTAAAAGGGGGGCCCGTTATCCTGATGGCATCCCTGAGCGTCGTACTGAAGAATGGCCCGAATTTCCAGTGGCAGAGGGTACATAGCATAGGGAAGATTGGCCCCGCCACAGCGAGGGCAGCTACTATACTGATTGGCGTAGACAACGGCTCTAAAAATGGAATTATATGTCTCTGAAGAGGCTACAGTAACCCACTCGTAAAGCAAAAGGCATCCGGTACACATAAAGCGGCCATGAGTTAGATGTGGGCCGGGATCCAGGGTCGGGGGAGCTTGATCTCTCTAAAAAAGATGGTCCCTCTACTGGACTGGAAAGTCAATAACTTACTTGAGGCTGGATCATGTGGTCGCTACCTCCACAAACAAGGCACCGGCATGGAGGACAATCCGGGGTGGAGGGCACATTCTGCATGGCTTCCTCATCAACGGACGTCGGCGACGCGGAAGTAGAGCCTCTGGACAAATCGGGAACTAGAGGGATCTGAACAGTCTATTGGGGACTGGCTTACTGGTGGGGAAAGAATACCTGAGCTTGGCGAATAGGAGCAGAAAGCCAGCCGGAATTGCTAATGTGGCCAGCTGCACCCGGCTGCGGTTGTGGTGGTGGTGATGGACCGGTGGCATTCTGAAATTGGAACTTCTTCGGGATTCTTTGGAAGAAATGATCAGCTATTGTCCATTTTCAACGAATATTCCACGGATTCAAATTTGGCGGGTCGTCTCCGCTATGGGACCTGGTCTGAAAGCTTCCTGGTCCCGTAGCGGAGAGGTTTTTCTAGGAATATCCATTGGAACTGGACTATAACAGAAGAGCTACCGGGGTGAATATTACCTGTCCCTGATCGGCCACATTCTCAGTCGGAGCCGCTCCCCTCGGCTGATTCAGTCCGGTGGTGGCCCAAAGGGTAAAGTCGTATCCATGTCTCCCGTTCATGGCTGAAAATTCGTATATAGAAATTGGTTAGTGAACAAGATTTGAAAAGGGCTCCACTGCCCGGTTTCTCAAGAGTCAACTTTTTTCATTATCACGTTGAAAAAAGAAACAGTGCAAAGGGACCTTTAGCTGACTTTTAAACAGAAGATAAAACATAAAAAGCGCATCAAAATACCGTTCAAATGAGCGTTTTGCCAGGGAGAGGCAACTGCACACTCTTTCTTCTCTCACTCTCTTACCCCTGAAATGTCAGCAGCGCGCTGGTGTTTACCACACATAATCACTCTCCGTTACTGGCAGTCGCCCGGGCGCTGGATTACGGTAGCCGATTCCCGTTGTTTGTCGCCCGGGACCCTGCGCCTCGTTGATCCTCGTCCGTACAGTTGTCCCAACGTGGGTTGTACTCTTTTATATACCGGACAACCGGTCACAAGCGGTGACCGGGGAAAGAAGAGGAACCAGCTGATCAGTTCAAAAACGTGGAATATTGGGGAAAACACCTTCTTGATCACTTTTAGATGGAAATCTTTCGATTATAAATGCAATATAAGGGGGAAGAGAAGCATAAGAGAAGAGAAAATAGGAGCTGCTCTAATCTATTCCCACCCAGTTCCTCTCACTTTTATAAACTTCTTCGATATCTTATCGAATCGAGCCTGGAATGGCTAGATAACACCTCGATTCGATTCGGTGCTCCGCCCAGCCCTGTGTCCGTATTTAGAATACCATCATTATTTATTGGTTTACTGTAACAATCATTAAATCCATTTGATAGAGCATTCTTTTCGCTACATTTTCGCTTTTGGATTTTTTAAAAAGACGCGGGAATGAGGATTTGGCGCGCAATTTAAATCATCAGACCGAACGACTTCAAATTTGGTGAATAAGGTCAATTTTAATCATTTTAGACTGCACGGATCGCCATAAAAACTGTGCCAGCTGGTCCCGAAGCGGAGAATGTACCAAGAATCAACTCTGGATGTCAGAAAACTGTAGAAAAAGTTGTAACAAATGTGCCAAGACCCGAGCTCAGGAATGTGGCGTCGCGGGCGGCGGCCAGCAAACCGCCCAACAGACGCCACAGTGCGCCAACAGTGATGTAGGGCTATTTTAAGGGATTTATTAATTATATTATATATTTTTAAAGGGCTGCTACAATGAGAACGTGTGCTGCCCGCACTGGGGCCTGATGGGCGAGTGCCGGAACAACGCGACGTGGATGGCGTGTAACTGTCGCGTCAGCTGTGGCCACTGTAACCCGACCGACTATAACTACGGCTGTAGGAGGAGATTCTTTCCCCTCGAGACCCGTTTCCAGCCTGTACCGACTATCATGTCTCCTGCGCCGCCTGGTCCCGCAGCGGAGAGTGCCAGAAGAACCCGTGGATGGCCGAGAATTGCCGCCGAAGTTGCCAGACCTGCTTCTCCCAATTTGACTTGCGTTCTAAATGTTCTGGACCAGCTGGTAACCTTCCCTTCAAGACCTATAATTTCCAATTTTAGGAAGTGTCGCTCCTCTGGCTCCCGCGGCGACCAACAATAACTGGAACACGAGAGGAATGACCGAAGGCGGCTGGGGACCACAAGGAGGATGGAACCAGGGCAGAGGAGGGAATAATAACCAGCCGCAGAACCAGTGGGGACCTAGATGGGGAGGAGGAGGACAAGATTATGATGACCGATGGGGAGGAGGACGCTGGGGAGGCGGAGGAGGATGGGGATGGGGATAACTGGGGGACTGAATAGGTATTTAATAAATTGTTCCATCCTTATTTGTTCTATTTTTATTTTCTACAAGCACAGTTATATGTTCGTTTCGAGTAGTCTCCAGGAATGAGCCCACAGCTATAAATGAACGTTTTAATGAAAAGAGAAATAAATCTGCCTACCCATTTCTGATAGGCGGTTTTTGATAGGGTCATCCAGTTGTGGATGCCGCCTTTCAGCAGAATAAATCGGTTATCCCCGACGGAACTGCAGGAACTTCAATTGTTTACGTTCACGGCAAAACCGAGCTTTGAAGATGCTCGCATAAAATTTCGCTGAATATTTCTAAAATCTGTTTTGTGAACGGTAGCGAACTCGATACTTCTCGATACATCGATTCGATTCGGTGCTCCGCCCAGCCCTGTTCCGTAGCCATCCCCTGTGCAGCTCTTTCCAGCCGCTTTTCTACCGGTCTGCAATTTGCACCGGCAGGCTCGTTTGGTACTAAATTTGGAGTTTCCACAAACGAAATTGGGATTTTAGTAATTTGGGACTGTCGGGGCTGAGGGTATGAGGGTGGTAACGGACACGTTAGATGGTTGAGATGGCTACAAGACGTGACCCTCCTAGGGCAGCATCTCGGGTTAGCTACTCCCGGGCGCTGCCCGTGCTCGACAATTCCCAAGAAGATGTAGGTTCTCCAGCGGATACCACTTGCTCCCCGGGGGACTCCTGACCCTGTGGCCGGTGAGGGACTATTGGTGAAAGGCGGATTAAATATGAATTTATTGAGACTGAGAGACAGGAGGTTGAGATCACAAACGGGAGGTGGAGGTGATGGGCGAAAAGGTGGGGGGGGGGAATGGGCGAGAGAGAGAAAGAGAGAGATACTGGCTAGATACGGATACTGAAAGAGATGAGTTGCGGAACAGAAATGCTAGTACCTGGGGCGTAGTGTCCTTGCCCTCAGCTCTGGCGAGGCTGAGCGGGGCCTCGGCCTTTTCGTGTCGAGCGTAGAGAGAAGAGACGTCGGGAACGGCGACAGACATCCTCCGCGGCGCCTTCTTTCCAGGATTAAAAACGAAAGTTACGGTTTTCAGCGCTGAACATTTATTTAGCACCATTATTTTTGGAGTAGAATCTTATGGTAAAAATAACGAAACCCGTACATGAGAAAAAATGACGAAGTCCGGAGTCTTATGCAACACCCTGGTAAATGGTCGAAATCTTATCTTACTTGTTAAGGATTATTCACATTGAATAGATAGGCATACAATGGCTGCCCCTCCGGTGGGTGGTCAGCTTTTTGACCCCGTACCACTAATTGTCGTGCGATTGGATGAATGTCTGCAACATATGTTAGTTTCCTTATATTTCATGTGTTAGATCCTCCTGATACGTCCGTTCATTGAAATTCTTACAGCGTGACAAGTATGGCAGGCCCTTCTATCCTCTTCCCGCTGGCGGATCACCTCGAACCTTGTGGACGATATCCGCTACCTTGGGCTAGATATCAGCCGGTCTATGGTGAGTTTTATCTTTGCAAATTTTATATTGTCATTGTTATTTTGCCATTATTCAGCGTCCTGCGAAGCCTAAACTGATAAATACGAGAAAAGGTGCTTTTCCCAACAAGATGTCATCTCACCCGGAAGTTTAGATAATACCTGCGAAGCGCGGAATTCTCCGGAATTTTTCTTCTTGTCGATGAATTCTCCAGATTCTCGAAGTCCTTCTCCCACTTCAGGGGCTTGTAGTTGAAATTCCGCGACATTGGCAGCAGAAATATGGGAGATTCCAGCATTGTGAACAGAATAAACGAGCAATAGCAGCAATAATGGGGGTTGCCTCATCCTTCTGCCGATGCCGTCAGGTTCGCGAAGATTCCTGGGCTTACCAGGTTGGCTTATTGTATCTGTTGTTCATGAAAATATCGCCGTAATCCCTTTTAGGATGGGTCTTCTCTTTCCTCTAATACTAGAGTATTAGTGATTTTCAGGAAATCGGTGCTCCCTTCCCATCGAAGTCATCGGTGAGCAGAATCCATACGTCGCGCTGTGGTACAAGCATGGCAAGCCGATTCACGGCAACAACGGAGGAGTCGTCGGAGGATGTCTGTCGCCGTTCCCGACGTCTCTTCTCTCTACGCTCGACACGAAAAGGCCGAGGCCCCGCTCAGCCTCGCCAGAGCTGAGGGCAAGGACACTACGCCCCAGGTACTAGCATTTCTGTTCCGCAACTCATCTCTTTCAGTATCCGTATCTAGCCAGTATCTCTCTCTTTCTCTCTCTCGCCCATTCCCCCCCCCCCCCCCCCTTTTCGCCCATCACCTCCACCTCCCGTTTGTGATCTCAACCTCCTGTCTCTCAGTCTCAATAAATTCATATTTAATCCGCCTTTCACCAATAGTCCCTCACCGGCCACAGGGTCAGGAGTCCCCCGGGGAGCAAGTGGTATCCGCTGGAGAACCTACATCTTCTTGGGAATTGTCGAGCACGGGCAGCGCCCGGGAGTAGCTAACCCGAGATGCTGCCCTAGGAGGGTCACGTCTTGTAGCCATCTCAACCATCTAACGTGTCCGTTACCACCCTCATACCCTCAGCCCCGACAGTCCCAAATTACTAAAATCCCAATTTCGTTTGTGGAAACTCCAAATTTAGTACCAAACGAGCCTGCCGGTGCAAATTGCAGACCGGTAGAAAAGCGGCTGGAAAGAGCTGCACAGGGGATGGCTACGGAACAGGGCTGGGCGGAGCACCGAATCGAATCGATGTATCGAGAAGTATCGAGTTCGCTACCGTTCACAAAACAGATTTTAGAAATATTCAGCGAAATTTTATGCGAGCATCTTCAAAGCTCGGTTTTGCCGTGAACATTTATGCTGTCTAATAAACATTATAAGGGCCATGGTAAAAAAGCATTATATCCCTTACGGGTATACTGTAGCTGGGAGGAACGTATCCAAGCCATTTCCATTCTTCCTCCCATTTGAACTTCACCTTTAAATCTCTTATTTCTTTGTCTTGAGTCAGATGCTGTAACTGTGCGCAAAGTAGTCGGTATTCTTCCCAGATCGTCGAACTGTGTGTGACATAAGAATAATATAAGATTGTTCTACTCAATGAACTATCAACCATACTTCGACAATTCTGAAACGGGCATATCTAGTAAGAATCTCTCGTCTCGCGTCCATAAAACCTCGGCAAAATAGGAAATGTTGCTTTGCAAAAGAGGAATGTATACACCGGTTGTACAAGTGCGTACATGGGCAATGCGCCCAATTTCGAGCGCGCAGGTTTCCGGGCGTGTCTGTATCTCGGGTATTTCTTGGTCAATTTCAAAAATTCAAAGTCCATCTTATTTTAATTTTTCTGCTTCTCTCTCATTTGACCTGCCCATCTACACAGACGACAGGTCATACGGACAGACACACAGAGATCTACCCATTATTAGGGTACGACGGTAAAAACCATGAAATAGGCAATCTCGTGCTGCAAAATAATGAGCTTAGCCGGATTGCTTTGGATTCATTCCCGCCGGATCGTTACATTTCAGCATTGATTTCGGCGCATTTTGATTCATTCCGAATCGCGGGCGCTACTGCATCAGCTTACAGCTCAAAGCCTCCAAAAAATCACCTTTTTATAAAAATACAAGCCGTAACGGACGCCTTCGGCGGCTCCCCCTCCCCTAACGCCGACTTCCCCTTCCCTAGCTCCGGCTCCCCCTCCCCCAACGCCGACAGGAAGCGTCACGTAACGTTCCCCTATCAAAGTTTGTGAGGCTACCAATTCTCTGTCGGTCTGTTTGAGTTGTTACCGGGCGCGCTAGCATCTTCTTGACGTGCTCTCCAAGATGGTGCTTGAATTTTAGAAGTTGACCGAAAATACCCGAGATACGGGCACAAATGGCCGACACGCCCGTTTTACGCCCAAAAACGTGCGCGCCCAGCGTCGAACACGTGCCCATGTATGCTCAGATGTAAACCTTGGGGCGGGGGTGGATTACCTCATTTATGATCGGCTCCTTTCTAAAAATGCTCCGGAAAATGGCGAACTCCTGCTCCAATGGGCCAAATATAACAGATGCTGGATAGAATTGAACAAGGGCTGAGTCAACTCGAGAACAGAAGAAATGATTGGTTTGGCGGAGACGGACTGCGGAGAGAAAAGACATCTGAGGTAGAAATGAATGGGGGGTAAAACAAGGAGCCTTACTCGATTTACAATCAAATCCATGATGTTTGGGCAAAGGGATGAAAGATTGATGGATTTTATCTCATGTCGACATCTGTATTTAATTTGTTAAAGGAACTGTCAGGGACTGGAAGTTTAGTTCACGGGTCCTGGCGCGACATAAACGGATTGGCGTCTCCTGCGCCTGACGCGCATTTGAATATTGAACGCGCCTGCGGTTTTAGCTTATTTCTTCTTATTTTCCAATAGTCTGTTTGAGCTGTCTTTTTTTAGCGTTTCTCCCTGACTGTTCCTTTAACAATCAGGAAAACTGGCAGTATAGCCAAAAAACTTGCCTATTCGTAAAAATCTCCTTCAATTGCTGCCCCAATTTGCCATCCAGCATCTCCAACTGGGCATAGTTTATCATACGTGATAGAAATTCAATCCATCCACGGAATGTCCTCTTATTTCCGAGGGAATTTTTGCAGCTAGGTGCCCATCGATAACCCATAAGTTCCACCTAAATTAATTTCACATTATTCACTGCCAGGATGGAAAGACGCGGCAGATGCGCCCGCACACGTACTGTACGTGACGTACAGTCTAGACAGGCATTCAGTTTCAAATCTTGTCATTTGTGCCGTCTTATCAGACGCGTTCGGATCAGGGCTGTGCGGAAGAGATTTCTGACTCTCCCGGAAGACGGAAATCCGTCAAAATAAAAAATTTCGGAAGACAGAAGACGGATTTCCGGAGCCAAAAACCCCGGAAATGGTGGAATTCGGAAGACGGAAACGGAATTCCGCACAGCCCTGGTTCGGATGCGGTGGAGTTCCTCAATAAAATCGAAAGAAGTGAATACCCATGTAAATCGTCGGCGAGCCCTCTCAAACAAAAGAAATTCAGTCATCTTTGCCAGCAGGGATGAAATTAGACGATAAAAATGGTAGGAGATATTGGAGAGGTTCATCATTGTTTGGCCAGTTTGCTGAAATAAAAGAAAAACTCTTCCCAAAGGAACATGGTAGTTGGATGACTTACCCTTGACAATATATTGGCTAAGAGCTCTACTGGAATCCGTTTCAATTGGAGCGGATCCCGAAAGAGAAATTTCAGCTGGTACATTGAACGGAGGTCCTCTACAGCTGATCTTTTAAGGGGTGGATAATCGACGATGGAGGGTCGATGGGCAGACATTTTCAGAAGAGTCGTGATATTTTGTTCAATCGATTTATCAAAAGCGACGGCCATTTGGCCAATTGCCTAATTACGCGATCTTGATCGATATACTTCGATATTGAATGAAATAGTATATTGCGAGTTGCAATTTACGACACATAGTAAAAAAACCCGCAGGGGCACGCGTGCATGAGGACACCAGCGCGGTCAACGTTCTCCCTCACCGCACCCAAAAACTCACCAAATGCGCGCCGCGCTCGAATAATTCGACCTTGCTTCTTTGTTTTATGTCTATCTTGTTCAGAATTTTATGGTGGACAAGGTGATATAGGTTATATTCCATAAGAACAAGAAATTGCTGAGTTATCGATAGAAACCTCAGAAACTCTATTTTGGGTTATATTTCAGCAATTTCTTACTCTTATGGAATATAACCTATACCTGCTTGTCCGCCATAAAATTTTGAACAATATAGACATTTAAAAAATAAGCAAGGTCGAATTATTCGAGCGCGGCGCGCATTTGGTGAGTTTTTTGGATGCGGTGAGGGAGAACGTTGGCCCACCAGCGCGTGTATGAGGACACCCCGAGGGCCCGAGCAGACATATTTCTTGTTTTGTATGACCGTGGTCTGCTTCTCGTTGAGCTATCAGGTCGCGCAGAAAGTTCTGTCAATTTGGCTTTTTCTCCGCGGTCCTTGGATCATTTTCGATGATCTTTTTTTTAGAAGTTAGCGCCGGGGCTGAAAAAAAACTCAGCACTAAATTTCAGAGCTGGAGGATTAGTGGAAACATTTGAAAAATCCAGAATGAACTTTTGAATTTTGCATCTTTTGACGATTTCTCTTGAACTAGACATTTTCAGATAAAAGTTTCTATTACAAAAAAATTCAGTGAATTTTTCTGCACCGGATAACACCAAAAACAAGCAAATTTTATGGTCAAAATCAAAAGAAAAATGGAAAATACAAGGTGGTGCAGTGCGGAATAAAGTACAGTGGTGGTGGTTGGGGGTGCGGATCCTCTCGACGTCGACTTTGTGCTTTTTTTTTCTAGCCGTCTTTCTTTTGCTTTTGTGTTTTATGCATAAGAACAAGGTTTTCTTCCTCTAGAAACTTGAATTTCGTCGTTTGGGTGAAAGCCAATTTTTGACATATGGGTTGCTGACGGGGTTCTTCGTCTCCGTATCGCGCTATTTGGGTTCCTCGACGGCTAGATATGATTTTTCCAGTAGTTTTTGATGTGCTCTCTTTTTTGGTACAGGTATTGGACAGGTGGAGATTGCAGATATTTTTCTGGAAGGCAGCGTTTTGTGAAAAACTGGCCCAGAGGCGGTAATAATTTCTGCTTTTTTTCTCCAACGGTGGCACAGCTTTTCGCGGCCTGCGCTCAGCGCAGATGCTCGGGGCGCGTTTGCTTTTCATAGGCCAAAAAAATGGCTTTCGAGTTGTATTTCTCCATATTGTGACATACGATTTTTGTGATTTTTATTGCTTTCACTAATTGGAATATGCTGATCATTTTAGCAAAAGGAAATATTGAAAACTCGTGCGGAAAACAAAAGTTATAAATTTAAAAAATGGCACGCTACCTCTAGTTGCGAATATTCCGTCAGTAGCTTAGGGGCGAAACGGAATTTTTTGCCTTTACCCCTTCCATCACTCCTGAGATTTTTATTTTATTTTTACTTTCTCTTTTTTCTTTATTTCTTGTGACATAGAGTTCATTTACTATGATCGAGATTTTTGACGAGTACCGGCTGCCACTACATGATTGTGGTCATTTTTCTTTACCCAGCTGTAGCTCGTTTTGTTTATTGCCGATCTGCCTGGTTGTTATGCCATTCGGCTTGGCTTGTAAAGTGCTACTGTTTTAAAATGGTAGCTGATAAGTTCTGCAAAAGACGTGGGCTCCGGGAGGTGTCGATGGGTCCGCGCCATTTAGACGGTTGTAGCTCACTCAAATCGCAACCGATCGGGAAAATTCCTTCGATGCTGGACGTACCACAAAAAACTACATATAAAAATTTCATAAAAAGAGTTTTTGGAGCGTAAATAATATTCGGCACCTCCGGTTTTCGCAAGGTTACGGACAAAAAACGTGGTAGGGTAGTCAATCTTAATGATTTTTCACGTAGAATTAGTCTATAGGCATTTGGGTAAAAAATCTGACCGGAAGTATGTTTGCGGCAACACTTATTGCCCGCCCTAGTATGTTCCGCCATAGAGGATAGGACTCTAGAAAAGGCATGAAGGTATTGCCTCTGGGAACAGTCGTTTCCATGGTCTCAAAGACTGACAAAATGGGCATAGGTAGGGTGTCCAGGGGACTGGAAAGCTGGAAAGAAAGAAGCAACGTAGATGAAAGGATTTGAGATACAAACGACAAATTCGAAAAGGGCGAAAAAATAGAGAAAATTTCCTTCCAAATCGACGATTTTTACTCTAAATTTGTGAATTTTCACTACTGGATTTTCAGCACTATCCGCTTCCGGAAAGCGGATATTTCCGGATAGTAAAAAATATCCGCACCGCAGATATCGCCTACTATCCGCTATCCGCCCAACCCTGGTGGCGATAACAACAAAATTCAGCATGATCCTTAAATCCTAACATCGTAGGTCTTGCTATATCCTGTTCTGATTACGCGTCTGAATTACCATAAGCCCTGTGAACTTTCATTGCCCACATGGAAAACCGTGAAAAGTTGCCGCTTCACCTTTTGCCGGAGATCCACACCAACATAGGTTGGTGCTTGAATACAGTGTTAGTCAGTTCACATGTATTACACGCACTTATTTGGGTTTTAACATTTTCCCTGTGCTCAAAAACTCCATTTTTCTGACTTACAGTAATCTCGTTTCACAGCTCGCTGGAATTCAATTTTGTAGACATTGCGCCGAAAGTTAGAATGAAACCTGGGTGAGCGATCTTGAACAAAACTACACGTTTTTAGATTTTTCTTTTTTTTTCATTCGATCAGACACATTGCTATCTTCGCTAATGATTTTTAGCACCAAACATTGTTCGATCAATTTTCAAGAAAAAAATGAACAGAATATATCTTGAATACTGTTCAATTCTTGTAGATTTCGATGTGCCTGATCGATTCCACAAAACAGAAAATGTAGAAATGCGTAGTTTAGTTTTTGTTTAGTCAAGTTCGTCCACCCATGATTCCCATAGTAAAATTTACGATTGACCACTGTTTGCGCGCCCTTTTCACCCAGCGGCACTTCGATCAAAACGTCTCAACTCTTTTTCTTGTGACACACGATCTCTCTACTTTTTACTCCGAACAAATAAGCGCAAGGAGACGAGCGAAAGTATCAGCCGAAGTGTAGTTCATTTGAAATGTAGTTTTTTCATTGAAAACTACGTTCGAGTCGTTTTTCGTTTCGCCTCTATTCTAGATCCAAGCCTTGAAATCTCTGAAAATTGTTCATAACTGGGCGAGCTACACAAAAGCAAAACGTTTTGGTGGTGATCGGTGGTGATGGAACCCGCGACGGTGCGTGGCAAGCCAGCCGGACCGGGCATGAAATGATTTCTCAATAACCGGGCCCGGGCCGGGCCCAAATGAGCCATGTATGGCTGTGGTCTTACAACGTCAGGCGGTAAACAAAGAAATGAATACGTTTCAGGGTTCAGAGTGTTGACAGGGTATTGCCGGTCTACCCGCTGCCGGTTTATTTCAGTAAGCGACACGAGTCGATTGTCAATAAAGTGCTCTGGTTAGGGGCCGACATCCGACGCGAGCCGGTGAGTTTATGTTATTACTTCTTCACTTGTTGTGTCGTTTCGTGTAATTACTTTTGAACATCAATGCTGCTGCTTTATAGGGCCACCCCAGGACGGATGGGCATGTAGGGGGTCGCGGTCCGTTCTCTGTCCTTCAGCCGGCCGACTCTGTGGACACCCGGTTCGGCGCCGCAGGCGGTACTGACGACCAAATTCAAATTCTTACAGCGTGACAAGTATGGCAGGCCCTTCTATCCTCTTCCCGCTGGCGGATCACCTCGAACCTTGTGGACGATATCCGCTACCTTGGGCTAGATATCAGCCGGTCTATGGTGAGTTTTATCTTTGCCTTCATTGTTCTCTCTCCTCTCCTTCCTATCCTTTTATAAACTATATTGTCATTGTTATTTTGCCATTATTCAGCGTCCTGCGACCCTGCCCGGTGCCCTCCCCCGTCCCCCCTTTCAACCACCGGCTCCGCCACCACCTCCGCCTTCGACCGCTCCTAGATGGAACCCATCAGGTCGTGTGCTGACAACGACGTCCACCCAGTCCCAGCCAGCCGCTGGCGGCCTGGCGGCTTCCGGATCCTCTGCTCCTTCTACATCCGGAAGTAGTCAGGTTCGCGACGATTCCTGGGCTTACCAGGTTGGCTTATTGTATCTGTTGTTCATGAAAATATCGCCGTAATCCCTTTTAGGATGGGTCTTCTCTTTCCTCTAATACTAGAGTATTAGTGATTTTCAGGAAATCGGTGCTCCCTTCCCCGAGAAGCCCATCAAAGTCATCGGTGAGCAGAATCAATACGTCGCTCTGTGGTACAAGCATGGCAAGCCGATTCACGGCCGTTCCTGGAACCACGGAAGAGTCGTCGAGTGCAGCTTCCCATACAAGGATGCCGAGTTGAAGACGAAGCAGCAGCTCGAGGGCCAAATCCAGGTTCTGCAATACAAGGGCGACCACAACGACCTCGGCTTCTGGTACAACTGGATCAAGTATTCCGAGAGGGTAGACAACTCGGAGAGGTTCCGCGAGACTGTCCGCTGCGGCGACAGCTTCCCCATTCTGTGGAAGAGCCGGCCCGAGGGTGCCCTGCTCGGCTACGTGGACAACAAGACGGAGCAGGCCCTCTTCTCGGCCGATGGCAAGATCTTCAAGAAGAGTGGCGGAGAGCTCAACGACATGCTCATCATTGTCCGCGAGCTGCGTGGAGCCCCTCCTGGCTGCCCCTGTGCCAAGTGTGCCAAGCTGCCGCCAGCAACGGTGGGTTTCGCTCCAAGTTTTCTGGAAATCAAATCGTGTTTAGGCCCCCAAGGAGGCCGCCCTCATGGCCGTCAGCTGCGACGTCCTCCCCTACGGGCAGGAGGAGACCAACAATGCTCGCATCGTTGGTTAAACACCGCCGACGACGCCGCCAAACAGTTCCGCCATGAATGGTTCCAGGGCGATGGAATGGTCCGCCACAAGACGATCGAGTAAAACCTGTGAGGAATAAAGGCTTCGACCAATAATTCTTGTGTTGTTTAGCTTTCTATTTGCGCTTGTGGTTTACATTAAATTTTCCAAAATTTAGGTTTACCAACTTATTACGGATGTGTTTTTTTCGAAATAAACTGATAAATACGAAAAAAGGTGATTTTCCCAACAAGATGTCATCTCACCCGGAAGTTTAAATAATACCTGCGAAGCGCGGAATTCTCCGGAATTTTTCTTCTTGTCGATGAATTCTCCAGATTCTCGAAGACTCCTCGGAAATTCTTGATTTTTAACTCATTGACGAGCTCTTCGAGGTCAAGATTGGTTAATGGCTTCAAGTCTTTTCGGAGACCAAAAGTAGTCATTTAATAAAAAACAAAACTTCAAAACTCGTGTAATGCGTTAACAACTCTTTTATTTTCTATTTATTGGCTTTGTGTGATTGTAAAAACCAAAGTAATAAGTAAAACAAAAAAGGCAAAAATAGGCGACACCCTTGGGAATTGAACTGGCGCATTGCTATATTGGCATGTTAGCCAAGGCGCATACCAACTGCGCTATGGGTGCCGCTCATATCTTGGAAGAGTTCTCCCTTATGTACCCAGCGCGGCCTGGCAGAGACGCAGAGGAGACAGCCAGCAGTGAGGGGCGTGAGAGAGCGAAGAGAGAGAGTGTGTGTGTGTAAGTAAAACATAAATAGCAAAAAAATAGGGCGCACATGGGAGTCGAACCGTCATCCTTCCGCTTTGCGGTTGAGCCTGCTACCGACTGAGCCATGGAGGCGCCCTCTTGCCTTGGAAGATTTCTCCGCTATTTTTGGGTTATTATTTTGGTATTTATTTGTTTCGGCAGTTGGTTGAGGCTGTAGCTCACCTGACTCTGTTGCTGAGCTGTATAGACCATTGTTTCTGGGCTGGTCCCTCACCCGATTTGCAACAATACCACTGTAAAGGCCATTTCTAGGCTGTAAGAGAGTGTGTGTGTGTGCAATGATGTGTCTCCCTTTTCGCCCATCACCTCCACCTCCCGTTTGTGATCTCAACCTTCTGTCTCTCAGTCTCAATAAATTCATATTTAATCCGCCTTTCACCAATAGTCCCTCACCGGCCACAGGGTCAGGAGTCCCCCGGGGAGCAAGTGGTATCCGCTGGAGAACCTACATCTTCTTGGGAATTGTCGAGCACGGGCAGCGCCCGGGAGTAGCTAACCCGAGATGCTGCCCTAGGAGGGTCACGTCTTGTAGCCATCTCAACCATCTAACGTGTCCGTTACCACCCTCATACCCTCAGCCCCGACAGTCCCAAATTACTAAAATCCCAATTTCGTTTGTGGAAACTCCAAATTTAGTACCAAACGAGCCTGCCGGTGCAAATTGCAGACCGGTAGAAAAGCGGCTGGAAAGAGCTGCACAGGGGATGGCTACGGAACAGGGCTGGGCGGAGCACCGAATCGAATCGATGTATCGAGAAGTATCGAGTTCGCTACCGTTCACAAAACAGATTTTAGAAATATTCAGCGAAATTTTATGCGAGCATCTTCAAAGCTCGGTTTTGCCGTGAACGTAAACAATTGAAGTTCCTGCAGTTCCGTCGGGGATAACCGATTTATTCTGCTGAAAGGCGGCATCCACAACTGGATGACCCTATCAAAAACCGCCTATCAGAAATGGGTAGGCAGATTTATTTCTCTTTTCATTAAAACGTTCATTTATAGCTGTGGGCTCATTCCTGGAGACTACTCGGAACGAACATATAACTGTGCTTGTAGAAAATAAAAATAGAACAAATAAGGATGGAACAATTTATTAAATACCTATTCGGTCCCCCAGTTATCCCCATCCCCATCCTCCTCCGCCTCCCCAGCGTCCTCCTCCCCATCGGTCATCATAATCTTGTCCTCCTCCTCCCCATCTAGGTCCCCACTGGTTCTGCGGCTGGTTATTATTCCCTCCTCTGCCCTGGTTCCATCCTCCTTGTGGTCCCCAGCCGCCTTCGGTCATTCCTCTAGTGTTCCAGTTATTGTTGGTCGCCGCGGGAGCCAGAGGAGCGACACTTCCTAAAATTGGAAATTATAGGTCTTGAAGGGAAGGTTACCAGCTGGTCCAGAACATTTAGAACGCAAGTCAAATTGGGAGAAGCAGGTCTGGCAACTTCGGCGGCAATTCTCGGCCATCCACGGGTTCTTCTGGCACTCTCCGCTGCGGGACCAGGCGGCGCAGGAGACATGATAGTCGGTACAGGCTGGAAACGGGTCTCGAGGGGAAAGAGTCTCCTCCTACAGCCGTAGTTATAGTCGGTCGGGTTACAGTGGCCACAGCTGACGCGACAGTTACACGCCATCCACGTCGCGTTGTTCCGGCACTCGCCCATCAGGCCCCAGTGCGGGCAGCACACGTTCTCATTGTAGCAGCCCTTTAAAAATATATAATATAATTAATAAATCCTTTAAAATAGTCCTACATCACTGTTAGCACACTGTGGCGTCTGTTGGGCGGTTTGCTGGCCGCCGCCCGCGACACCACACTCCTGAGCGCGGGTCTTGGCACATTTGTTACAACTTTTTCTACAGTTTTCAGACATCCAGAGTTGATTCTTAGTACATTCCCCGCTTCGGGACCAGCTGGCACAGTTTTTATGACGATCCGTACAGTCTAAAATGATTAAAATTGACCTTATTCATTAAATTTGAAGCATTTCGGTCTGATGATTTAAATTGCGCGCCAAATCCTCATTCCCGCGTCTTTTTAAAAAATTCAAAAACTAAAATGTAGCGAAAAGAATGCTCTATCGAATGTAATGATTGTTACAGCAAACCAATAAATAATGATGGTAGAAGCGAAAGAACCTGACTCACCGTCTTGTAGTCGATACTGCGGCTTGCAGATTCCACAACTGGCCTTGCACCACTCTCCCATGTAGCCAGCATTCTTGGTACATTCTCCTTTAGCCGCCCAGGTGGCACAGCATTGATTCTCATTGAAGCAGGACTCCTGTGGTTGGATGGCATTGGCCGTTGGGGTGGGAGCAGCCGTCGGCGGCGGCTGGGTTGGCATGGGAGTCGGCGGAGCAGACGGATTCAAGCGGCAGACTCCAGCAGAACAAATGCCATTATAGCAGGGGTTCTCTCCGGCTCGGTAGGCTCCACACTGTGCTCCCAACTTCATTTTCGAGGCGCAGCGGGGATTACCGTGGGACTGGTCACAGAAGAGGTACTTCGAGCCACAGTCCGGACAGGCGGGGCGAGGAGCGTATTCGAAGATATTATCCGTGTACTTATTGGAAATCCCGTCGACATTACGGATCGGAACGAAGGGGGCTAGATTCGCTCCGGCGAAGTGTTGTGGAGCGGAGCAGAGCTGGTTCTCCGGGGGGAAGATGACTTCCCGGTCGGCGCGGGTCTGCCTCTGCTGGCGCCATTGTTCCCAAATGAAGTCGACGAAACAGTGATGGAGATAGAAGATCGGATCATTGGCCGAGGTGGAGGTGTCGAACATGTCTCCTCCGACGAAGATATGGACATTTCCGTGGGTATATTCGAGACAGTTGAAGTCGGTACGGTAGGGACAGCCGGGACGGGGAGCGGTGTAGGCCAGGACCTGGTCGACTTCCGTCTGGGCCATTATGAAGTCGATGTTGGTCTGATCGAAGAGTTGACCCTGGGCGCCGACTTTTCGCTGGATGTTTCCTCTTCCCTGAAAATGGGAGAAATTAGTTTCTGGGTCCTGAAGCGAAAGAAAGACTCTACAGTCCAGTTCCAATCAAAATCATCCCAGTGAGGTCCCGAAGCGCTTACAGCCCTATTAATAAGAAGTTACTGTACCTCCAGGGTCCTCCAAGGATAGAAAGGCCCACTGTTGACATTTCCCTGAGCGTCAGTCCCTCCCATCAGTTCCTCCGTGAATAGAATCGAATCCTTCGGGCTGGGAAGCGCCTGATCCAGTGTCGAGTCCCAATATGGCAAATAAAGAGAGGGATCGATCTGCCGGATAGCGAATTCCACCCTAAATTCTCTATTAAAATCAAAAATGAGAGAAAAGAACCGTTTGATGTATTCCCGATGCCAGGGAAGGAAAGCCGGACCGGAGTGGGCGCCGCCTCCATTACTGGCCGTGGAATGGATTCGGGCCATCTGATCGTATTCTCCTGACTGAAAATATTCAATTTATATTATTAAAAACGTGATAAAAAGTCACCTGTTTAAGTTTTTTGATGGCATTGTGGAATCGCATCCGTTCATCATCCGTCATCTGGCGGTATTCCTTCCTTCGCGACTTCCTCAATGGCTGGCCATTTGGAAGGGCGCAGGCTCCATTTGGACCGGCATTTCCTGGAAGAAAATAATTAAGAAACCCCAAAAACGTTGAAAGTATCATATTTCCCTACCCAATTCCCATTATCAGTCATTTTTTCCGATAAATTAGCTCGGCGCGCCATAATCTCAAGAATTCATCTTCCATTTCTTTAAATCCAAGCGATAAATTTTAGAAGATATGCTATCTTGTAGATAAAATTCTGGGCTACATTCTAATAGTAAAAGCCCTCAATAATGCCCAGGAAAATGTAGAAAAATATCAAGTTGAAGAGCTAAAGGGCGCGCGTTTGAACGTGTCCTTGTTTTTCGCGGGATTGATGGAATTTTGAATCTGTTTGGGGTCAAAATAGTCTAATTAAACCAAACAAACCTCTGAGATATGTGCACATGCAGCTGATATCCATACATTGGTAGATATTGGAAGGAATTGGGGCGAACTCGGCGGCTACCGTCTTCCCCAACTGACCGACGAGTCCCGGCGGTAGGGCGATCTTCTTCTTCCCCGCTTCACTCTGTAATTTCTTCTCTTTTTGTTGTTTTTCTCTCCATTTCCCACGGTCAAAGTTCTCTACATGGGGGTGAACTTGACGATGAGAATCGATGATTGTATGATTACAACAATGGACAGGGCGACACACAATTCGATCATCTACTCTTTTTTAACGGTTGAGTGGGGCGAGTAGTATTGAATTTGGAGAGCAGGGAGAGAGAAAGGGGAAAAGAACTGGAACAGACGGGGAGAGACACCAGGGGGAACGGGGGAAATTTGGGGAAGAGAGCCAAATGATCAGAAATTAGATGAAAAAGTCGGGGAAATTGACGAAAATAACTCCTTACAGTAAAAAAGAGACCAGTTGATCCGAAAAATTGGTGATAATCCCAAAAATCAGAGAAAAAATAGCCCTTTCTATGAGTTTTTCCGGTTTGAGAATTTAAAGATCCGTGCAGAGTTCCGCACCCGTAAAATCTCGGCAGCTGAAAGGCTTGAGAAGCGTGAGTTCCGTACCAAAGGTCATGTAGCTGCCGAGATGGTACGGGTGCAGCCGCGCGGCCCGGAATTACCGCCTGTGAACTTTTGGCCTTCAGATCTTCAGAAAACCGCGAAAATTTCGCAGAAAATCAATTTTAAATGGGGAAAATTATGAAAATAGACTAACTCACCCTAGCCTTGTCATCCCATCGATGAATCTGCTGGCACATTATCTTGGCCGCAGCATTCGGGGCCGAGGCACATGGATCTCCCGTACCGGTGCCATTCTGTCCGTGGCAGTCCTTTAAAAATGAAACGAGGAGCAGCAGCCACAGCTGCTGCATTCTGTTGGGAGTGGACTGATTGTGGCAAGTGCCGTGATGATGGTCGAGAGCGAGCGACACAGAGAGAGACGGGGAAAAAGAACACGACCTTGGCTGACAGGGTAACTGGGCAAGACGTTCTTCCTCTTCGGGGGATTCGCTTCTTTCTTGGGGGCAGGGGGCAGGTAGACAATGAGAACTACGTCATTTTGAAGGGGTCAGGTTGGTGAGTCACGTTGTAATCGCTATTATGATTATTTCACTGTCGACTTGGCTAAAAACTTATTTTACAGAGATAGAGCAGGTTTTAAGCTACATTTTGGTCAAAAAATCATTGTAAAAACAGGGAAAATCAATAGTTTATGATGAAAAACAGTACATAGGGCGAACCCCCGTTGATTGGGGGTCAATTTTGACCCGCGCGCCGCACCCGTACAATCTCGGCAGGATGAAGAAGGAAAACCGGAATATAAGAACGTTTAGCTGCCGAGATTTTATGGGTGCCGGTGGTAGAAGCTGGACTAGAGATTGGAGATTATCCCCATCCCCATCCTCCTCCTCCTCCCCAGCCGCCTCCTCCCCATCGTCCACTGCCTCCCCATCGGTCATCATAATCCGGGGGATTTCCTCTCCACTGCTCTCCTCCTCCTCGTCCTCCTCCCCATTGTTGATTATTCCATCCTCCTCCTTGGCCACCGCCTCCTCCTCCTCCTCCTCTCATATTCCAGGCCTCTCCTTGTGGTCCCCATCCTCCCGCTGTCTGTCCTCCTCTATTCCAATTATTATTCACTGCCGGGGCAACGGGACGAGTACTTCCTAGACAGGATTATTAACAATAACAAGAAGGAGATTACGGTACCTGCCGGCCCGGTGCACATCCTCCTCAAGTCCATTTGAGAATAACAAGTTTGACAAGATTGCCTGCAATTCTCGGCCATCCACGGGTTCTTCTGGCACTCTCCGCTGCGGGACCAGGCGGCGCAGGAGACATGATAGTCGGTACAGGCTGGAAACGGGTCTCGAGGGGAAAGAGTCTCCTCCTACAGCCGTAGTTATAGTCGGTCGGGTTACAGTGGCCACAGCTGACGCGACAGTTACACGCCATCCACGTCGCGTTGTTCCGGCATTCGCCCATCAGGCCCCAGTGCGGGCAGCACACGTTCTCATTGTAGCAGCCCTTTAAATTAGACCTTTAAATCTTTTAAAATGCTGTATACTTCGCTGTTTTCACATTGGGGCTGCTGGGTCTGTTGACCCTGGCCGCCTCCTTGGGCACATTCCTGGGCTCGGCTCCGTCCGCACTTATTACAACTTCGTCGGCAGTTTTCTGCCATCCAGAGCGGATTTTTGGTGCATTCTCCGCTTCGGGACCATCCTTGGCAATTTGTATGACGATCAGAACAGTCTATAATGGTCAAAATTGGTTCAAAATGGCGCGATTTCCATGGAAGAGTAGTCTAGTTTTAAAATGAGCGTCAGAACGTTATTTCCGCGCCAAACTTTAAATTTCAAAAGCTAAAATGTAGCCAAAAAGATGTTCTATTAAGTGATACTATGTATACTGTATATAAATAGAGAATGGCGGATCAGGCGCCCCAAAAAGATCACTCACCATCTTGTAGTGTATATCTCGGCCTACAGACTCCACAGCTCGCCTTACACCAAGCATTCATATAGCCAGCATTCCTCGTACATTCGCCTCGAGATGCCCAGGTGGCACAGCATTGATTTTCATTGAAACAGGACTCCTGTGACTGTATAACCACGGTGGGAAGAGCCACCGGTGGCGGAGTAGTGGGTGGCGGGGTATTCGCCGCCTGGACACATAACCCCCCGGCACAGAAGCCATTATAGCAGGGGTTCTCTCCGGCACGGTAGACTCCACACTGCGCTCCTACTCGCATCTTCGCCACGCAGCGGGGATTGCCGTGGGACTGGTCACAGAAGAGGAATTTGGAACCGCAGTCAGGACAAGTTGGCCGGGGAGCGTATTGGAAGAGATTATCCGTGTAGAGGTTAGAAATTCCGTCGTGGTTCTTTACCGGAGTGAAGGGGGCCAGGTTCTGGCCGCCGAAGTGTTGTGGAGCGGAGCAGAGCTGGTTGTCCGGGGGGAAGGCCATCTCCCTATCTGCACGGCTCTGCCTCGCCTGGCGCCACATTTCCCAAATAAAATCGATGAAACAATGATGGAGATAGAAGATCGGATCGTTGGCTGAAGTATCCGTATCCAGCATGTCTCCTCCGACAAAGATGTGGACATTCCCGTGACTGTATTCTAGACAGTTGAAGTCGGCAGTAAAAGGACAGCCGGGACGGGGAGCGGTGAAGGACAGGACCTCGTGGACTTGGGTCCTGGAGAGAACAAAGTCGATGTTGGATTGATCCAGGAGCTGCCCCTGGGCGCCGACTTTTCGCTGGATGTTTCCTCTTCCCTGAAACAGGGAGAAGCCATTTTCGGGGTTTGGGAGCAAAACAAGAGCTCCGTAGTCCATTTCTGGTTCAAAAATGGGATCTCGCGCGGAATTTTCAACTTTTTGAGTGGTACGGTAACCAAACCTACCTCCAATGTCTGCCAGGGATAGAAAGGCCCACTGTTGACATTCCCCTGAGCGTCAGTCCCTCCCATCAGTTCCGCCGTGAACATCACCGAGTCCCTCGGATTGGGAAGAGCCTGATCCAGGGTCGAATCCCAATATGGCAAATAAAGTGAGGGATCAATCTGTCGGATAGCGAATTCCACCCTAAATCCTCTATTAATACCAAAAAATGGAAGAATGAACCGTTTGATGTATTCCCGATGCCACGGGAGGAAAGCGGGTCCGCCGTGGGCGCCGCCTCCTTGATTCGCCTGGGAATGGATCCGGGCCAGTCGATCGTATTCTCCACTCTGCTTCAAGACCCGGATGGCATTGTGATATCGCATCCTCTCATCGTCCGTCATTTGGCGGTACTCCTTACGAACTGCTTTCCGAAGAGGTTGGCCATTGGGCAGGGTGCAGTCGCCATTCGGTCCGGCGTTTCCTGAAAATATTCGTTCGTTTTACTTTTCTAGATAAAGGGGAGAATTGTGATCAGGAAAACTTAAAAATATCGATCATTGGTCCCAAAACGAAGGCGCATGTTCAAAAATGCGGGCAGTTCGAGCGCTCAGTCGTTTCAGGAGTAATTACCGGTTTCCCAGCTTCCGACTCTTTTTTAAATGAAAATATAGATTAAACCTGCCTCTCAAATAGGTACAAGCACAGCCGAGATCCATACACTGATAGATATTCATAGGGATTGGCGCAAATTCGGCTGCTGTGCCCTTACCCAGTTGGCCGATGAGCCCCGGCGGGAGGGTTATCTTCTTCCTCCCTGCTTCTTTCTAAAAATTACGGTATATGTTATATAATATACAAAATATAGCCCTCACCCTGGCCTTATCGTCCCATCGATGGATCTGCTTGCACATTATCTTGGCGGCGGCGTTGGGAGCCTTGGCACAGGGATCGGCATCTTGTCCTTGTGTTAGAATAAGGAGAAATGGGACTAGAAATAGAGAAGGGGGCCACGGCATGAAATGAACCGAGAAAGAGAGAGAGAGAGGGAGACAAATCAGCCGGGTTGAAGAAGAAGAAGAACAGGAACCCGAAGAAGGTATTATTATCATGTGAACTTTACTGTAAACGGTTACTTTTTCTCCCATAGCGGGTTCCAGCCGCACTGGTTTGTTTCAAAGATGAACGTTTGTCAACCGGCGGTGTTTCATCGTCAAAAATTCAATTTATTCTCTAAAAAAAAACAAGATAATAATAACCGGTATCTATCACAGAATACAACACGTTTTGCTAGTAGTAGTATTTTCGGGGAAGAGTTTGTTATACTGTATCGATTTGCGATCATAGGCGGGCGGCGGCTCATTCCGCCGGAGGAAGGCCTGCTTCGCCTGGAGTTCTGTCAGTTTCTCTTGGAGTTGTTTCATCTGCGCCTGCTGGCCTTCAAATGTATTCGACTGCTCTTTCATCTTGTTCTTCAGACTGTCGATCTCCTTCATTAGAGCCGATTCCGTGCTCCTGGAATTTTGAATTTCACTCTAGATCTAGAAGGCTTACAAGTTGCTACTGTCCTTGGTCTCCTTGTCTTCTTTTGCTCCTTTCGACTTTCCCAGCCGTTGGCTCTGACTTAGGGGAATGAATTCTGCGTCATTTAATTCCTTCCTCAACCAGGTGTCAGCCATAGTCGTTTCATCGGAAATTACCGGAGCGGAGCCTCCTCTTTTCGGCGGGCAGCCAGCTTTTGGTCTGGAAATGGAGATTGAGAAAGCGCGTTCGCCGCACCCGTAAAAACTCGGCAGCCGCGCGCAATGGCTTCCTGGCGCGTCAATTTGAAGACGCAAATTATTTGCTCAACCTCTTGAGGTTTGTAAACTTTCTGACCTATCGAATGATAGTGTCGGAGTATTTTTTGAAAAGCCTTCCCAGTTGGGAAGGTAATACACTGATATTGGAAAGGATACAGCACTCTTTTCAATTTTTTTTCCAACAGTAATCTCTGTTACTGTATCCCTTCCTCACTTTTAGACCATTTCCTGGTTTATTCTTACTCATTTTCCATATGTTTTAGACAGTTTTGCTCAAAAATGACTTACATTGAATAAGTACAGGTGTCGATCTGAACCAGAACGCATTCTGCCGCTCCAACAACTGACGCTATTCGAATTGATCTATCCGATCCTCCAGAATCTAACCTAAACCACACTTATATTCATTTTATCCACAAAATTCGGTTTCACCTTAAAATCAGCGAAGGGTGGGGGACAATATGCTCAACTGATGGTTTTTCCCTCCGCTTTGACGCCCATCTCGAGGCGGGAGTCGTCTCATACCTGAAGTTTTCGCTCTATCTGATTAAGTAAGTCTGCTCCATCTAACAAAGCCATTTTAAAGGTCTAACTAATAAAAATGAGCGGGAACGTGCCTCTTTTGAATAATCTGCATGTCTACGTCTTCTAGGGTCGCTGTGGTGGAGTCGACTTCCCCCTTGGAGCCCCAAAAGTAGAGTTCACTTTCTGTCGTCGCCACAATTGAATAGCCTCTTCCGCAGACGACTTGCTTTAATAAAAACATAAATACTTATATAATATATATGAAAATACTGAGCATGGCTTCGAGAGGAGAGTTTTGACGGGGCGGAGGCCGCCACTCGGTACCGGATCCATGTGTCCCATTCCCAGTTCGCCATTTTCATTCCTCCCAAAGATATAAACTTGCCCCGACTCTAATAATACTAAAATATAAAATAATAATTAAAAATGGATTAAAAAACTCGCCTCCGAGGTTAAATTTCCCTACATGGACGTCAATTACCCGAGCGGGGAACGTCTTCAACAGCGAGGCGGTTAGAATGTTCTCGGAATTGGCCTGTAATTTAATTTTTTAGATTATTTTTAAAGCTTAAAATGTTCATTACATTAGAATCTTTCGAGAAAAAGCCGTGACGAAATGCCAGATTCAATTTATTGTACTTATTCGAGCCCATAGCCATCATCTGCCCGTCGTCCGTCAATAGTACGGTAGAATTTGGACCACAGCGAGCCGAGACCACCTTGCCAGCTCCGGAAGGGATTTGAATCTAAAGAAAATGACGTCAGTTGCATAATACAAATTCAAATTTTGAGGAAAAATGGCTCTGACCCTAGAAAACTCCAAAAAATGCCGATAGGGCACGGATACTCCCCCTGAGGCGCGTTTCCCGCTCAATTTTTAGAATTTTACAGAATTTCTAAGTTCTATTATAGTATTTTTTTTTATTCTCTTCACAGTTAATGTCTAGTACAAACTTTAATTTCTAAGGACGATAGCCAAATTCGGGTTTAAAACGTCAAAAATAGCGGCAAGGTAGGATTGTTTGAACTGAGCGCCTTTCTCGCTCTATTGCTAAAAGTCTACAGTATCTACACTATTTTTACTGCTATTTTTAACTAGAATACATACTTTTGTAGGGGAGGGAACATTTTTCAGGTCTCCTGTTCCCAATTTTCCACATTCTCCGGTCCCCCAAGCGTAGACTTCCCCATCCTCCGTAATGGCCACACTGTGCTCCGCTCCACAGGCTATTTCATTCACATGAACTCTGAAAAATAGCGTATTTCTTTTCTAAAATAATAAGAATTACCGTAGTAGGCTATCCACCAGAGCCGGCCTCAAAGCATCGTCAGATCCCTTGCCCAATCCGGCGAAGAGGCGCCGTCCACAAGCCAGTACCGCTCCCCGGTCACAGGCTATCAAAGTGTAGCCGTCTCCCGCCGAGATGGTGTTTACATCCCTTCCTCTCAAAGGTTCCACAATCGTCGGGGTCTTCCGATCCACCCGGTCGCCCAGTCCCAGTTGGCCGTGGTCATTCTTCCCCCAGGCGTAGACATCCCCATCGTGGGTCAGGACAAAACGGTGGGAGATGCCTACCACTACCTAGAAAATGGAAATAATGACGGTTACGGTAGCCTAATGGGTACTGTAGCTTGTCAGGATCTTCTAGACCTTTAAAGCAATGTTAATAATTCAGGGATTGGTCCAAGGGCGAGCATTTTGAACTGTGTCGTTTCGGGACCTCTGCCCGCTCTTTGAAGTTTAATTTCTACAGTACCTGTTTAATATGGATCCTCTTTGGGATGCCTTCAACCGGTTGGAGGGAAATAGTCGATGGACAGAAGAGATACAGCGTGGAGATGACCGAGAGAGCCGATTTCATGGCCTGTCTCCTCTCGACTCGGATAGAAGGACGGAGCATCTAAAAATTGGCTGTCTAACTGTGGCCCTAGAATTCCCTCACCGCTAGAGCTTCCTTAGCCTCTGGCCTCTCGTCAGGGTCCAATTGGAGAAGTTGTCGGACGAGGAGCTTGATTGTGGAGGAATAGGGACCTCGGACAGGGGCGTAGGAACACTAAAATAAGTTTTTAATGAAAATAGAAGATCTTGTTTTTAATATTAAGCCGTTTTAAAGGTCCATAACTTCGAGAAAAAAAGGTTATGTCAGTTTTAAAGGTCTGGTAGCGGTTTGAAGCATTGGTAGGGTAAATTGATGGTCAGATGGCCGTTAGAAGCGTACCAGGGTCAATTTTAAAGATTTTGGCTTGTTTTAAAGGTCTGGAAGCTTTTAAAACCACCTGGAATCCCCTAATTCTAATACAAACCGTCATGATCTTGTTCACCAGGGCCGGTAAGTTGTCCGCTTCGAAGGCTTTCTGAAGACAGGCCATTTCATACAGAATACAGCCGAGGGCCCACATATCACTCTTGGCGTTGTAAGCCAGTCCGGAACACTGAAATTAGAATATTATACACAAAAAATAGAGAGGTATTGCCATCTCGGGACTGATGTAATACGGTGTCCCGACGACAGTCCTGGCTCCCTGGGCCAGGGTTTCTGTCCCCATGACCTTACTGATCCCGAAATCTCCAACTTTCACGAATCCATCGGTTGTTAAGAAGACGTTAGCCGTTTTTAGATCTCTAAAGTGAAAAATTAATAAAGAAAAATATTGTAAAATGAAGAAAATATGGAAATTAGCATTGGAGCGAGGTTACACCCTATTTCTGATTGAAAACGCGGGCCAACTCTAAAATGCGTCTGGAACTCCAGTTTTTCATGTTTTTCTCCAAAATATTGTATTCTCTACCTGTGAAGGACAGAATTATGGTGTAAATAAGCCACTGCCGATAGCATTTGGGCGAAGAGATCCGTTACTGTCTCCTCGGAGAGAGGTCCTTGACACTTGGCCAAGTACTGGGCCAATGTTCCCCCGTCGGCGTATTCCATTTCAATCATTAGGACGCCTTCTTCTTCAAATGAATCATAATAGGAAATTATGTTGGGATGATCGATTCGAGAGAGGAGATTCACCTAAAAAAGCCAGCTTTGAACCATTTTTCCGCGCGCCCGCACCCGTATAATCTCGGCAACGCGAGGCTTTGGCATTTTGCCGTACCAGACTAACTGTACCGCGCGGTGCCGAGTTTTTACGTGTGCGGGTGCATGGATTTCTACGGATTTTTGATTCACCTCATTGAGGGATAATTGCCGCTGTTGGCTGTCCAATTCGTACATATTGATCTCTTTTATAATTACTAGGGCTCCGTCTTCTTTCCTCCTATAAAGGACAGCCGATCCAAATGCTCCTGGAGACTTTTTAAAGGAGGAAAAGAGCGGCTTACCTTTCCCGACGGTTCGTATCCTCTCATAGCGGGTACTGGCCGAACTGGCGCGGAAGACGCTCTCAACCCGGGAGCCGTCACCCGCGCGCATCTTACCCAAGTCGAAGTAGAGCTCGACAATTCGTCTAGAAGAGGATACTGTAGATTTTAAGAGGAAAAGAAGAAAGGAAATGGGAAACACGGCTTGGAGTGGTCTTTGTCCAGTGGCAGCAGTCATAAATGGCTTCTCTCTCCCTGTCATTAGACGCTTTTCATCAACAAGCAATCTCTAGAGCTCAGCTGATTCCAGAAATTATCAGCAGATCTATATTTTTAGGAAGGAAAAAATATGGAATGGAGCATGTTCATCGATAGGTAGAAAAGGGCATGAAAGAAGTTGAAATTATGAAGCTGACGACAAGTTCGGCGCGAAACCATCTGATTTTGAGGGGTACTACTATTTTTGCCGAGATTGGAGAAAATAAATGGTCCCATAGTATCTATTAGCTCTCACCCAGGCGGGGACTCTGTACAGAAATGGGTTGACCACCTAAATGATGATTTGGACCTCTGATCCTTTAATTTGTCCGCACCGGGAACAATTGATGCTTTCATGGGCTCTAGGGGGTCACCATAGGCCAAAAACAAGAAATAACATAAAGAAAATGATGGTAAAGAGATCTATAGTACTCTAACTATGTAAAATAAAACTAATTGGCGCTAAAATGTGTATGGTCCATTTCCAACGGATATTCCTCCGAAAACCCCTCTCCGTTACGGGACCAGGAACCTTTCAGACCTGGTCCCATAGCGGAGACGCGCTGCCAAATTTGAATCCGGGGAATATCCGTTAGAAATGGACTATAATATAGTGGAAGAGTACCGCTGCCCTTTCGTTGTTATTATGACGCGTTTATCTAGTTTTCGCTGGGAATACGGGGGCTTTTCTCTCTCCCCGTTTATAGCAAATATAACTGACGATTTTTCAAGAAAAAGGAAGAATGAATGAGCTGTCCTATTGAAGGAGAGTTTGAACTGAGATACTTGATCGCATTTCCTGAGAACGAGGCCCATTCAGCCATAAATGAGCGTCACTCTCTTTCTCTCCGTAGAATATGACCGACTCGGGATTTTAATTAATTTATCGTCATGTTTTCTGATTTTTTCCTTGAAAAAATAAGCTGCCAATCTACCAAATAACGGTACATCCTCTATATAACCGTCTTTTCAAATTTGTTTTAATAATTTCCACTTCTCGGCGGTGTCTGTTTCCCTAGGCGACGAAATGGTGAGAGAAGGGCGTCTCATTTGATATACAATAAGGGCAAATGTAGTGGAACTTTGAAAAGTGGAAGAAAAGGCGAGGATTATTGTAGTTTTAATTGTTTACAAGGAGAAAATATCATTGAAATGAAAAAGTTGGCCATTTTTTGGCGTTTTGGAGGATATCCAAGCCTTATCGGAAGATGTGAGCTTCGCGCCGCCGCACCCGTAAAAAGTCGGCAGCTGGGAGACATGGAGCCTTGGCGCGCTGAATACAGGGCAATCTGCTGCCGAGATTTTACGGGTGCGGGCGCACAAACCCAAATGGACGGAAATCAGTTCTTTTGGTCATTTTTGAGGTCTAACTCATTTTCTTTGAAGAATATCGAAAATCTAGCATGCTCATCGTATTTTTCAGTCTCTTTCACCCCAGAAATCCCCCATATCATCCCATAATTCCCTCATTTTTTACCTGTTATGTGGTGGCAATTCGGCGCCAAGGAAACGAACAACAAATCGCACAGATATCTGAAAATAGCCGTTGTATAATTGCAATTAGATTTGCTTCTCTCTTTTTTTCTGGCGGGAGAAATGGGTATACATTGAGAGGAATGGATTGGGGGGGAATAGATATTTTGGATGACGAGGGACGGGGGGAAAGAGAAAACCTTTTCTGAAGACCTGCATGACGGGAAAATAGAAAATAGAGGAGAGAGATGATTTGGGGGGAGGTTTTAATAATACACGACTGATGATGACAGGCTTTAAATGTGGGAAAGGAGGAGGGGGAGCCACAGTTAGACAGCTTGACGGGAAAGTTGAGCAAAATAGATGATTCGTTCTATTTTATTTGTATAAAAAGTGGGAAAACCCGGTTTCTATGTCTGTTATGCAAAAAATTTGAATGGAAAACAGCATGGGGGCGTTCAAATAATGCTATTTCGGACCAGAATCCGTCCAAATCTTGAGGAGTGCAGTATGCGCAAAAAAAGGAATTTTACCAGCGTAGAAGCTACCGAATCAAAAGAATGATCTGCTGCTGCAAATCTCCTCCTCCTTCCATAATAATCAGGTATGTAAGATTTCGCCACCTCTCCTCCCCTCTTTGAACTCTGATAACCGTGACTTATGTTGTAGTCAATTTTTAATCAGCGCCCCCGATTTCATAATCCAATTGTACGCGGACTCACCTTGGTCTTGTTGATTCCCTGAATCAGGGAAACGATGGCAGTGGAATCTTCGACGGGATAGTTGAGGAAAAAGTCAAGGAAAGAGTTGGAGGCCATTCTTTCGGCCAGGAGCCAGCGGAGAAACCCTCGAGTGGAAGAATTCTCCGGTCGGAGACCTTTCTTATCTATTTTCTGGAAAAAAATGTGCTCTTTTCGCTTTTAGGCTTACGGTAGACCCACCTCATTGACAGCATTACACAGCCGAAGCCCGTATGTCTTGGATTGGACGTGGAAACCGAAATTTCGAATTCCCGGTGATGTGGCGGCTGTTAATTGGTCTAAAACAATTAATTAAGTAAAATAACACAATTATAATGAGTAAAGAATAACCTATTCCTCTGAAAAATCCTATTTTCTCCGCGCCAGGCTACTGTAAGCGCGCTATCCACCGAACTACACTCCACAATTGGGGTTTTCATGCGTTTTTTCCGATTTTTTTTTCATTTTTTGGTTTCTATCCGTTCATCACTATTAACTACAGTATCTCCAATCAAAAAAATAAAGAAAAGTGCTAAAAATAGTTAGAAAAATGAAGAACACCTGATCTGGCGTGCGGATAGATAGAGCGCGCTTACGGGGCGCGGTTACGGTACTGGATAGAATTTTATGGGAAAACTACTGTATTACAGTATTCCTTACAATAGTATTGCTCATTTTTACCTTTCAATTGGTCCAAATTAACATTATGGTAGTCATAATGGAGCATTACCGTCGATGACTGGGCTGCGCGTCGGAGATCTCGACATTCTGAATGGCAGAGGAGTACGGTAGATGCCAGTTTGGCAGTCCTGGAAATTTAAAGGGCTTAAATAAAGTATAAACAGAGGAGAAAAGTTCAATTAATCAAAAGTAGGCTGGCTGGGTATTTCTCTCCCCGGGAGAGCGCGTTGCCAGGGGAAGTCAGTCCCGTTGGAACGGGAGGCTACGTGGCCGTGACGAGCAGATTACTCGCAGATGACCGACGGGGGATACTTCCTCTCTCTCTCTCTCTCTGTTTTTTTTAATTTTTCGATGCAATTAGGACATAACACTACATGGAATACAAGAAACAGAAGGAAATTTGAGTTTTATGATCATATTCTGGTCGAGAATCCTCTTGTTTCACCCGGCACTGGAGAAGAGCAACATCTTCTCTCTTCCCCTTTATTCTCAAAGATTAAAAAACAAAATGAGATGCATAGATTATGAAGCATAGTGGTTGGAGATCATCCAACAGTCATCACCGGTACTTGGCAGGCGTAATTACTCTGGTCGGTGCACGCAAGATCATGCCATAAACCAATACCGGCAGGGCCAAAATATGCGCTGTTCGCTGTGATGAGCTGAAAATGAAATGTAACCAAGTAGTCGAATCTAGCCGGTATTTGTGGTATTGTTCCCCTTTTGTTTTTTTTTCTCTTTTCGCTTCCTAATAATGTTCACTTTTTGTTCCCTCCTTGTAAACACTAATAACACTTCTTGTTGAGATTTCTCTTTTTCCAACAAACAGATAATCGATTCTGTTATAGTCTGTTTCAAATTGAAATGTCTCCTTTTTTAAAGGTTAAATAAGTAGCAGATCGGGGCATTTTGCTGTCTAGATGGTCCAACTCGACAGTTTTGCGTGTATTTTTATGCGAATTTCACACACTGTTTTTATTGTTTTTATCATTGCATTTGCCTATATGAATTATTATCTACCAAAAAAAAGAGAAAAAAAAAATAGACGAAATCTATGTCATATCCAAATATCAAAAACTTTGTGAGAACTCGAACTCGAAAAATTTGAAGGTCTGCACCGCGCGCGCGAAAATACATTTTCATTTGAAACAGACTATATGATGAGTAAATGTATCTGAACTTACTAAAGCGCAACTGGGAGAAGCATCCGGTTGTGCGATGGCAGGTCCGGTATACCACGGGGAATAAACTAGCTAGAGCATTGGTAATTGTATTAGTCACAATGAGAAAAGATACCGGAGTTCCGTCAACATACATATAATTAGCCATAATCCACGCAAGCCCTCCTCCACAACCAGTGGTACAGCTCACTCCGATCCAGGGCACACCATGAACAAAAGGATCGGTAATAAATGGTGGAGGTTCCATCTGAGCAAGCACTGCAAAATGGGGAAACTGTAAACTTCTGGCTGTAAACTCGCTCAAAACGAAATTATTTTCCTCCGGGCTACGAATTGCAGCCAAATCTCCACCATCCGCCATACAAGCAGCTCGTGCATCGTTCCAGGTAAATCTGGTAGCTGATGGACTGACATAATAACAGGCAGAGGTGAGAAGGTTGGGATCCGTGAAGAGGTGATAATTGGCGGGGCATACCACTGAAAGGAACGCCGTTAGATACTGTACTCCTTTCAATTAATCCTCCATTTTGGATTACTCTTCAAAATTTTTGGGGGGCACTGTAAGCTAAAAAATGTACTATATAATGTAACCAACGTGAAGTTGTTGTAGTCGTAGTCGTCGTGGTTGTCGTGGACGTGGTCGTCGGAGTAGTAGTGGTGGTTGGAATAATAGAAATCGTTGTTGTAGTGAAAACGCCAGGGATATCCGGCCGATCGTCTGCTGGAATTGTGACCCCCTACTTATTCGGGATAAAAACACAAATAAGACTCACGCGATTCGGTCGGAATACAGCCATGAAGCACAGAAAACCAAGATACCAAGAGGATTGACAGCTGCCGCCACATCAGCGAGCTGAAAGAGACAGATATAGACGGCTGACTGGGGTCAAGCGAAGGAAGTCCCGTCCCGACAAGGCTATCCCCCTGACCGTTGCAGCCCTTTTGGTCTGGGGGAACCGGCTGGTCAGGTTTTTAGAGTCACGGGCGTCTCCTTTATCAATTGAGGTGACGTGTTCCACCAAATTCGCCAGTAAAAGAATTTTCAGCTACCCTTATATTTAAACGATCAATAGAACGTTTTCGCGTTTTCTTTCTAGCTGTTTTTTCCGCCAAAAAAACCCCACGCAAAACAATTAGCATACAGGCAAGAAAGCGTGGACATGACGGAGATTGATTTTTTTCCCCCAAAACTGTGAAGAATTGGGCGCTTCATGTGCAATTTTCTCACTGCAGCACGGAGCCCTTTTGACGTTAATAGACTCGTTAAATTCCTCGTTTCCAGTTCTACAAAACGATGATTAAATTTTTGAGAATGACCTTTCCCCTCAAAAGCCTGTCCCGTTTTGTTGTCCCGCCCAGCCCTAGTTCACATCTGACCAGTCGAAAAACTTCGTAGGATTCCTTCGGTGGCCAGGGTTGGGAGTTTGTTTCGTTCATCTTCTCCTTCGACCAGCGTAACAGGAGCCTTCCTCGAGATATCTGTATGGTTTTTCAATAATAAACTGTTCCTATTTTCAGCCGAAGCCATCCACTACTGCTCCTGGTACTTCCCCTCTTTTCTGGGTGAAAAACAGGAACAACTATTCAATTATCCCATTTGATTCGAGTTGATTGTTTTCTAGCTCCGTTTTTAATACACACCGAGTATAATATTCCCTCCCTCCTTCCTTCTCCTTGAAGAAATTAAGAGTCGGCTTCATGCAAGAGTATCTCTCTCTCTCTCTCTTCCACGTCACCGCCATACTTCACATAAAAAATCGAGAAATACGGCAGGGGGGGGACAAATAAAAAAGAACGGAGAGAAGGGATAGAATACTTCGAATTGAATGTGTGCAGTCATCTGTCATCTCCCTTCCTTTTAATGGGAGGGGTCCTCTCCTTTTTTCTCCTCTCGTCCTCTCGGTGACCCTCCCCTCGATTCGTCGTCATTAAAGCAATTCTAGCAGCTGTGGACTGCGATGGTGATAATTGGCAGCTGGCCAGAACACATATCCTTCCCCTTCTCCTTTTCTGATACTTTCTTTTGAATTTGACGAAAGGGAAGGGAGGGGAGATAGGGGGATTGAGAACAGAGTTGCAAGCGAGAGACGGGTGGTTATAATTAGCCGGAGGGGTAGTCAGATCTCTCTCTGCCTTTGACTCCTCGGGGAAGTCAAATATCGTCCTTGTTCTTTAAATAAACTCTTCCTATTGTTAAAAGTACCGATAGAGCATGATTACTTTATTCAACAACATAAATGAACCCGACGAACGGCTGTACCGAGGGGCCATGGTCGCAGTCTGTGCCCGTCGTCATCTTCGCGGTCTTTGTTCCATGTTGAGTAAATTTGTAGGTTTTTAAAAGAATAAAATACAAAAACTTTAGTATAGATAAGTAGAGAATACTGTATTTTTGCCTGTAACAGTGTAAAATTACAAAATGTGGAGCCCCCTCTCGATAAAAGTGGATAGAAGTCGGCGCGCGCCAGTGATCGTGGTGGGATTCCAGAAATTTCAATTCCAAATGATATTTAGATATTTCCAAACCTCAGCCACTCTTCAGTGTACCGTTTCCTATAAAATCTACAAAAAAAGCTGCTGAAAATGCTCAAATTTCGTCCAATACAAGCGCCTACAGTCCAATAGACCATCGACGGGGTACTGTACCCGTTTTGACCTCCCTACTGGTTCAAATTTCCTCATTTTTCTTTAAATAACACATTTTAATGAAACTATACACACTTATCTTTAGAATACAGTACAAATTCCATCAATCCATAAGTAGAGAATTCTTAAATTTGCGTTAAGGCGCACGCTAGCCGCACCCAGAATACCCTTCCTTCTTCCCAAAAATCAAAGATTACCCTGGAATATCATCATTTTTCTTCTTTCTTCTTTCTTTTACTTTTCCCAGCCGAATATAAGATCCTTTTAACCATTTTAACTGATCTCTCACCCATAAAATTTTAGTCAAAGAACAGAGCTGTCGTTCCAATTTGGGGAAGTTCCCAGGATGGCCAGACTGTGACGTAATAGTAGCCGGGAAGGGAGGGAGAGAGACCTTTATACTCACTCTTTTCTCATCGCCTAAATAATGAGCATCCTATTAGAGTCTGCCGCTGTCTATTCCACTCAGGACCAGATGTCTGATTTTTGTTCATTCGGACCATTTTTTAACCGATTTTGGGGGGAATTGAGCCACAGTTAGACAGCCTAGACAGGGTAACCTGCCGTTGTGGCTGGTTCTCGTCGATTTTCTCCTTTTTTTTTACTATAATCTCTCCATTTTCTTCGTTTTCCTCCGCTCTTTTTACCGTAATCTTCTAATTTTTCTTCTTCTTACTGTTTTAAATGTTTTTCTCTATATTTTAATGTAAATAGTCTATAAATGAGGCGTAGTTAATTATTCAGCCGCGATTCCAAACGGGAAGCTAGGAGCTCGAAGAACGTGAGAATCTAGGCCAGACTATTTATTGAAAATAATAACAAAGCCGGACTTTTAATTCCCGCTTTCAGTTTCTATTTAAATAGACGGAAAAATGACTCCGCCGGGGTTCCCGGAACGACAATCTGATCCATCCCCGGTTTCCGGGATGACAGCCCGGGGGAAGAGGGAGAGACTTCTCTCACTAAAAAGAGGAGAGAGCCGTCTAATTAACTTGACGCTCAGCTTCGTATCCCCCCTCTCTCCCTGCCTCTTCCATCTATCTCTCGAATCTTCCTATTTCTGTTTTAGGGAAATAACAGACAGGCAGGGATAGGGATGAAGGAAGGGTATCCGGGTTGTTTTGAAGAAGAAGACGCCCAGTTCAAAGACGGCTATCTAGACTGCCACCTCTCGGCGCCTGGCTTTTTTCACAACCAGCCCCTTAATTAATACTTTATACCACGTTAAATAGCCCATGATCTGACACACATTTTGATATTAAAAACGTGTACAAATCTTAATATCTCGGATCTTGGAGACGGTTTCCGCGTGCGTTGCCCTTACTCTCAACGATTCCCCTAAAAGTCCAACTTTCACTTACTTTCCTCAACAATAAGTATCCCAGTCCTGTAGCCCATCGTCTAGCGCACCTTTTGATACCAAAAACTTATAAAATGTTTATAAATATAGCCCTACAGAACGGTTTCCGCGCACCACTGTACCGTTACAATAACCCGCGCGCGCCGGTTCATTTCGAGCTTATTTTCCCACTATTTTTGATAATTTAAAAAGTTAACATGTACTAGAAAAGATGGTGAACACGATGGCATAGATTATTTTGAGGAAAATTGGGTGAAAATTGCACTTTTGGAGGATTTTCCATTTTCTCTCACGTTTAGCATAAGTTCCGGAAAAATAAGAAGAGCCTCCCCCATAAACATAATAATAATTCATCCATCTTTTTCACTCTCTCTATTTCTTTGTCTCAGCTGTCCATAAAATGTCTTTAATTGGAAAGACGTCGGCACACGAAAGAGAGAAGGGGGGTGGCATCAGATTTCGTCGGCTGGCTGACTGCTAGGCTAGCTTTTCCCATTATGTAAATCTCCTCTCTCGCCTCTCTTTTTTTCAATTTACCACTCCCAGAGCAACCGGGCAGTGGGGGACCAGCGGGGCTCTCTCTCTCTCTAGGAATTTACTCGTCGCCTGGTGACATAATGTAGTTTTATTAGAGAAAACAAGGGGATAGGGAGGGGATTTATGGAGCCGACCCTAAAAATAGTCCCCCGGACCTCTAGAAGGTGAGTCACCGCCTCTTTTCCCTCTCCAATTTAAGTTTTTAGCCCCTATTTTTCTCTAGAAAGTGACATTTTATCCTCTTTTAGAATTATTCGAGCTCTTTAGATCTCTTTAGGGAATCAAAAATCATTACAAGAGGGGGATGGACATCAGCAGTCTTCGTTGAGCTTACTAATCCCCGTTCGACTGACGCGCGCACTGAAATCTAAGCTTAAAATTGATTTTTTGAACGATTTACCCCAGCTACGTGGAAAATGATTAGGTGCGTTTGATAGAACTCAGAAAACTGTACAAGACTGTATATTTTTTATCCAAAGGAAAAGTGGTAGGAAAAAGTGAGAGAGCGATAATACTGATCCCCCGGCGCCTAAATGTTAGAAACTGCTTTTGACCATCTCCAACCGCTTTTAATACTTCTAAACCTCATTTAGACGAATCTACAGCCTCTTATAAGGCCAGAAGATTAAAAATTGATGAAAAATAAATGAATAGCAAGGAGAATAATAGGTAAGAAAGTGTTTATTGGAGTCGCCGGCACGGAATGGTTTCTTTTTGGCTCTTACTCTGTTTTGCTCGTTTTAAACTCGATTTTTCCTGGATAAACTGCGCTAGGAGCTAGCAAAGTAGTCTAGAGAGCATTATTATGGGGTCAGGAGTAAAAATCAGTACAAAATCCGAGTCGATCACCTTTTTTGAATCTTCTATAGGTGTCCCCAGTCCTGAGCTCGCCTCTCTTTTGTCGGTCCTCGATAGTCCTCTCCCCTGCACCCGTAAAGTCTCGGCAAGACGAAGGTATAAAGGCGACACAGTTTTGTAACACTTTTGAATAAAGATGATCCTCCTGTCGAGATTTTACGGGTGCGGTTAAGCGGACAGTCGAGAAGCAAGCCTCTTTCCCCCTTCATCCCCAACTTTCTTGGCTGTCCTCTTGTTTCCCCCCTCCCTTCTCATTAAAATTAACCTTTCCTTGCATGTTCCCGTCTCTGCAAAATGTCGTAGTTGTCGAGTTCAAGTCTCCATCAGTTGATTTTTGGCGCCTTTCCCTCCGTCGTCTATATTTGATCCCCGTTCCCGCTATCGTCTGCTCTTTTCTCCAGTAGAATCCAATTTTTTCTATCTTCCTCTCTCAGTCTCTCTCCTTTCTTTGTCCTCAACAAGTGCTAATGTCCTCTCGTGACTTTTTGCTCTCAAGGAGATGGGAGAGAGAAAAATGTCGTTACTTTTTATAGAGAGAAGGAGAGGAGGGAGAGCTCAGCTGACACCCTCTCCTCCTCTTCCCGGGGCTAAAAACGCTTAAACGAATTACTTTAGAGAGAGATTTCCCTTCCAAATTTTTGGGCGCTGACATCAACACAGACTAAAAATTTAGGGGATAGAAAATTTCATAATCCCTCCGGGGCGTCAGAGGGTGAGAGAGGGAAAATTATCCATTTCCTAGTGTCGTAAAGCGGCGATTCCCGTCCTGGGGTCTCTCTCCCAACTTTTTGTTTGAATTGCGCGCCTAAAACACCCATAACTTTTTAAATTCCTCTCCAAATTTGCACTACTATAACTGATTTAGTAGAGCTTTTCAAGGGCTACAAGATGACGTATAAATCAATTCTAGAATGCACCTTACTAGGCTTTCAGGAGCCATTTTCCCTCACAAAACCAATTTGCCCCCCCCCCCCCCCCCAAAGTCTCCTTTTCCCGCCTTTCCAGTCGATTTAAAGGTTTACCAGCAGTTTCGACCCCCGATTACGCAATTGCGACTTCTCTGCCCTACCTGCATTTATAGATACCCAAGTTGAGAAAAACACAAAAGCTTGGTGAGCGAGTGCACTATCCACTCAGCCACCGCTTCACATTTTTAGAAGGAGAATGGAAAACAGACAAGTCCAAAAACACGTTTAGCATTGAAACTCATTTTGCGTTTTCCTCCTCAACGGAGTCATTATGGCAAAAAAGCAAGAATATGTCTTGATCGCCAGAAAATTCTCTACAAGATGGCATCAAAAAAGTTTGAAAAAGTGATGTCGAGCAAGTATCCTTCCCTTGTTAGGAAGTATCTAGGACCTCAAAACAAAAAAGCAAAAAGGTAAGGTTTGGCAGCGGCGGGGATCGCGACCTTTCCGACCGCGCGACCGCCCTCTTAGCCACTACACCATAAAATTTCGACATGTCAAGCCACAAACGGACACCGTAGCACTTTAAATAATAGGGATTTTCAGCTATTGTCTCTCCAGCCCCTTCCCTCACCAAGCTTAGCCTCAGCTCATTTTCCTAATCCACTGTATTCCCCTCAAAGAGACGGCTTTCTCCCCCCTTTCAGACTACTAACCCCAGTCTTGATTGAAAAAGTTATTTATACCAATTTTGTAGTCAAAATGTAGCTCGTAACATGCTTTATAAGGTCAGCATATTATCACAGTATATAAATATAAAAGTGCGAATGGGGCGCGCCTACTTCCAATCAGTCCTATCCATTGCTTTTTCTCTTTGTTATGTGAGAGCGCGTCTCTTTCCTTTCCCACCAAAAAAGAAAGACTGAGCTCTAAACGACGGGCAAACATCTCTCTCTCTCCCCTTCTTCCTTATGCATCCTTTCCCAGTTGGAGTTCTTTATTTATTTTCTCTAGGATGGTCAGCCGCTAGTTCCCAGGCTCCGGGCTCTCCGGCTGAGAGAGGTGGAACGAGAGTAGAAAGTAGTGGGAAAGGGGAATTTTGATCTCTCCTCACTTCTCTAATGGCCTAAAAGAATCAAATCAACGCTTTGACGAAAAAACGGGGCTGCAAAGCGACTACAGTAGCTTGGAGACATTTGTTCTATGTCAGCTTGTAGCCCTTGAAAAGCTCTACAAAATGAACTATAATAATCGGAATTTGGCGCGATATTTGAAAAGTTACGGGCGTATTAGGCGCACGTTTCAAATCAATGGGCATTGCGCGTTTTTTTTGTATTTTGGAAGCATATATCATCTTATAGCTATAATTCTATCGAAAATTCTGCTGCCGAGATTTTACGGGTGCCGCTTTCCCCTTGCTTTCCAGTCCCTGACTCATTCTCCCAGCTAAGATGATTAGTTGTTTTTCATTCCTTTCACTAGGGAAGGAGTGAGTAATTTTTGTTTTTCGCTGTAATTTTCCCGGCTCCCTCATCTCCTCAGTTGTATTCATTTAGGTAAAATGTTTTGGCCCGGAGATTTCCATTTTTTAAACCACAAATGGCTGCAAATTGGAGTAAATCTCGTGCAGCTTTCTATTTTCCAAAAAATACGGTAAAATCTGGTTTTGAAATGAATTATACTTGATCTTGGCGAGCAATTACTCTGTGATTTGAAACGAGCGCGTAAATCCTTTATAACTTTTAAATTCTTTAAAAAAAAGTTGGACTATTATAGCGCATTTGGTAGAGCTTTTCAAGAGCTACATTTTAAGCTCAGATTTACTAGAAATACTGAAAATTGGTGGACAACTGATCAAAATTTGAAGAACAGTCAAATTAGAATTAACCCGATTTGAAGTGCGCACTTAAAACGCTTATAAACTTTAAACTGTTCCACCAAACTAGGAGAATTATAGCTCATTTTGTAGAGCTGTTCAAGGGGTACAAGATGACGTATAATTCAGTATCCAAAAGTGTTTTAAACATTTCTCAGACTCGCATTTTCCCAAAAGTTCCCCTACCACCCTCTTTATGTCTCCTCTCCACCTTCCTTCCATTGCTGCTGCCGCTAAAAGTCACGTTGTTGGCATCTGTCTCTTCGCATAATCATGACTCTTTTTATTTTCTCTTTTTCTTTGACTCCACGCGGCCATAAACGAGCCGTACTTACCACACATCCACCGAGAGAGGACACTTATCCCCTCTGGAACACCCTATACTCTCCCCCTCCCCTTATTCCAAAAAAAGGAAAAAGAAAGATTAGAAAAACATGATGCCCCCATCAATTCTTACTAGAATTAGTCCCATCTGTGTAGCCGGCCACGTGTCAAGTTGTATGGATCCCCCCTTTGGCTTGTGTCCGTGTGTGTATGCTGCAGTTGAAGTGTGCTAATCACCTTCTTCTCTGTCCCCCGTCTCTCTGGCCCTCTGATTACCATCGTTTTCGTCTCCTTCTGCTTCTTCTTCTATTTACCCTTTTATTGAAGAAAAATAAGCTTCTAGAGAAAGAGAAGACCAAAAGAAGAGGATGACAGATGCTCCCTCTTTGACACTTTTTCATCATCTTCGTGGAAATCAGCTCATTAAACCGGTGAGTCTAGTACTAGGCCGAGTTTTCTGTGCTGCCGCCGCACCCGTAAAATATCGGCAGCGCGGGGACTTGGAGTTCTGGCGCGCGAATCTAACAGACCGGTGAGCTGCCGAGATTTTACGGGTGCGGCGGCGCTGGTTCTTCGCCTTCTATAGGAAGAAAATCCCCGCTTTTCTTCGGGAAAATAAAAAAAAAAGACACTCCTCGATGAACTGAAAAATGCAAGCGAATGCTCGTGAAGGAAAGATGATCCTGAATGGGTAATCATAGAGCTCAAGGAGCACAGCAGGGCCCTCTCCAACCCTCTTTCATTGTGGCCCCCGTTGGACTCATATTTATGGTTTTTTTACTCTTATTTTCTCCTTTTTAATCTGAAATACAGGGTAAAGAATGGATTACTGTAGAATTATCAGAAATAAAATGGAAAAAAAACTGGAATTCCGCGCGCCCTTACCGTAACCCGCCATATCCAGGGAAAATAGCAGTTTTCCCCTGATTTTTCAGCAGATTTCTACACTTTTTCTGGTTTACGCACATCTAGAATCTCCCGTGTTTTTTTTCTACTTGAACAGAATCTAATTCCTATTGAAAATGAGCACCAATTAGCCCCGTTCTCTCCCCAACCCGGTTATTGAACCGTGTGCGTGCAATCAGAACCTATATCTTTGAATTCTTCTTGAAATATTCCTTTCAGGATACAAAAGACCCTCCCCTAAAATAGAAAATAATCGTGTCGTCTCAAGTTTCCCTGATCATATTTAATATTTAAGTGATTTTCCCCGAGAAGGAGTAATTGTTGCCGGGGGTGCCGCCGCCAAGAGAGAGAGAGAGGTTGTTTGCATCCCATTTGCCTATAGTCTGCAAGGATTTTTCGAGATATCACGTTTCATCACCAGTTCTTCTCTCTTTTTTACCTTAAAAAAGTATCGAAAGAGCAAAAAATACTGTAGAAATGGTTCCTGGAAGGAAGGCGCGCGCGGAGTCTGGTTTTCCCGGCTCGGTCTTCGATAGTCCTCTCCCCTGCACCCGTAAAGTCTCGGCAAGACAAGGCTATAAGTCGTCACAGTTTTGCAACAGTTTGAATAAAGATAATCCACTTGCCGAGACTTTACGGGTGCCGGGGATCGGAATATTGGGTACCGATCCGTTTACCCTTGTTCTCCCCAAAACTTGGATATCGGGTCCCGAAACGATTGTTAATCTGCAGATTTGTTTGTTTATATGATTATTCACAGTGTTGTGAACCATCAGAGTCCAATTATTCGTCCTGGTGAAATTTTCCTGGACTCTACCATCGGTTTTCACTTTCCAGAGGATCAGTCGGTCAAAAATGGGGATTTCCGCCTGTTTCTCCCGTTTTTCTCCTACTTTTCCTAACTTTTTATATATTAATTTTTAATTCTTGAACTCAACGACGGGGAGGAGGTGACTTCCGCCTATTAGCCCCCCTCCAGCCGTCGTCTTTTCCAAGAGGAAGAAGAGCAGCCTTTCCCTCTTCTCAGAGTAGCAACCCCCCTCTCCGTTCTAAAAATGTTGCCCCCCCCCCCCCTTCACTCTAATTTAATGGGTTATTCACAGAGGAGGGGGGCTGTCCCCCGGCCATCTGTCAAATTGAGCTCGCCGTGTCGTCGGCGACAACGGCGTTTTCAACGAACTTTTCATTTTGTGCATTGACCATTCCCAAATTTGTCCCCCATTTCAGCAGTCTTCTGCTTATTCGCGGCTATTGGAGCGCAGTTTTTTTGTGTTTTTAAGTTTCTTGATTAGAAATTGAATTAACACGGGTTAAAGGATATCTGGAATACTTTAAAATATAGGAAAAACTTGAAAGAAGAGCTAAAAATGGGAAAATACGACCGTTTTTGCAACTTGGCGCGCCGTTCGGTTCTTAGCAGGAAAAATTGCCCCGTAACCTTTATTTTATCTATTTTTAGACCTTTAAACTTTAGCTGTGATATTAAGAACACATTGTACAGCTCATAAAAAAAAAAGAAAATAATTGCTTGAAAATGTGAAATCGCCCAATTTTGAGCCATTCCCCAATTTGAGCCCGTCTGGCGGGAAAAAGGCCTTTCTACTCATTTCAAAAACCAATTTCAGTCCTTTAAACTAGTAAAAACATTACTTTAAACTGTCAGCTGGAGTCTGAAATACCTGGGAAATAGTCAGGATTGCTCAGAAACTAGGGATGAGTCCCTATATCCACAAATAGATTCAACTAGTCGAGCCAAGACGTTTTCCCGTCTTTTTCCTAGTTTAAACTGGCCCCTTTTTTCAATATTAAAGGTCTAAAACCCTCTAAAATCCACCCAGGATATATACCCGTTCTTTTTGTTCTTCGGCCGCCTCTCTCTCTGTCTCCCCGTCTCCCAGTCCATTTTGTTCAACCCCCCTCCTGGGAATAATAATCAGTCAGTTCCATACACACACACTCTCACCCACCCCGATCTCTGATACTTGCTCATTGCTCCTTCCCAGCTCTTTTTTCTCTCTTCTAAAATCCTACTGGGGGAGACTTTTTTCCTAGAAGGGATGGCTAATTCCAACTTCCTTCTTTTTATGGCCGTTTGCCAACCGGTGGCCGTTCCACGTGGCTCACCTGGTCTGGGCCACCTCTGAATCATTAGTTAGCGTCATTCGAAGCGAGGGAAACAAACCTCTGTTTAGTCTAGAAATGAACGCGAACATCGCAGTCGCAGTAGACTGTCACAAACAGGGCCTCTAGTCTGGCGCACTGGATCACCTGGGAGCTACTGGACACTCGGCTTTGTGAGCAGGATCTTCTGTTGCCGCCGAGTGTCCCGATTCTCTATATTATCACCTTGAGGGAACTGCCACCAACCCTACCAGAAGGCCCGGTCCTCGATAATCCGATCCCCTGCACCCGTAAAGTCTCGGGAGTCGACTCATCTTTATTCAAAACTGTTAGAAAACTTTGTCTTGCCGAGACTTTACTGGTGCGGGGTCTCGGATTGTCGAGGGGCCGAGCCAGTGTTGATGCTACCATATTTGGAGTATTATTTCCAACTAGAATTCCTTTAGCTTGCTTTGGGAAGACGTTCAGCCCCCTGGATTTCTCCTTGTATTAGTTTTCTCAGTCGTGATCCTCTCCTTCAGGCTTATTTTCTTTTCTGTGTGTCGCTCACTTACTCACCCCTCCTCCCCCCTCCCTCCCCTTATTTTCCCCTTCCATAAAATTGTTTGTTATTGTTTTTGAGTGCCCCCGCTGATCCCTTCCCCCACCCCCCAGTTTTTTTAGTCAGTCCCAGTTATTGATATCTGTCCCTCTCTCCTTGTTTTCCTCCCAGTTTTTCCATTGACAAGTTCATTTTGTCCCCCCGGTTGTCCTTTGTCTTTAATTTTCAAAAAAAACTAATTATTTTCTGCCCCTTTCTCTTGTTTTCCCGACAAAATAGTTAGAGCACCCCTTTCCGCCCTTTGACCAGCCCCAGTAGGGCATTTCCCCCCGGGAAGAGGCTACCAAAATCTAGAAATTGGTTTATCAGGATCTTCAGGGGGTTGCTCTTTGCAAAAGGACACAGTGGGGTGTCCCCTTTCCTTTTTGATTCGCCCATTTGCAATTCGCATAGCTGACAAGCTTGTGAGGTAGGTTATGGAGCAGTAAACACCCGCCGGCGAACGCAAATGTTGTTTGGATAATTTGTGACTTTGGGGAGGGACGGGGACGGGGACGAGATTGGGAGGATGTATGAACACTGGGGGTGGGGGAAGTCAATTTTGGCTGGATTACGGTTTGAGAAAGGCGCGAAACTTGACAAGCCCGTCTCTTGCTTCCATTTGAAGGGAAAAAATCTGGAAAATTCCTTGGGAGAAAGGAAAGGAATTTCCATGAATATTAATAGGTACCCTGTTTGGTATTGACGTACTGTATCTGATTAGAAGGCAATTTTTTACCAGTAATTTACCAGACGGATCAAAGTCCAAGGCATCTTTTCCCATTTTTATTCCATACGGTCCTCGATAGTCCTCTCCCCTGCACCCGTAAAGTCTCGGCAAGACAAAGATAAATCAAGGCGACACTGTTTTGTAATTGTTTTGAATAAAGAAAGATTGATCCGACTGCCGAGATTTTACGGGTGCAGGGGATCGGGCTTGGTGAGATCTCCCCGGTTACGGTAATTGGAGAAAGAACCCGTTTTCCTCGTGTATTTCCCTACCAGTTGATTCCCTGAGGTTTCTGAAGTATGTTTTATCCTTTGGCTCAATTTTAAAAATCTCCTAAAACTTCAAAATTCACGTCGATACGAGAAGGAGAATATAGAAAGAGGAAGGAAGTCGTTAGCTTCCTGCTGTGAAGAAGGGAAAAAAAAGCCTTCTGGGAGGTAAACAAATATCTGAAGAATGCCTATTTCACTTCTAAATAGTGTGTTGTACATCCTATAATTTTATTCCCATCAAAAAACTATATATTAGGCTATAGTAACCAGAATTTTAGCCGTGGAGCGCGCGCTGTCCATTCAGCTGCCAGTAATCGCGCCCTATTTCCAATTTTCTGGCTTTTTTGTCTAGATTTTTTGTTCGATTTTCCGTTTAGAACACTTCATTCTTCAAGTTTATTCATAAAAAATATAAAAACCTAATTACAGTAACTCTCATTTTGTCATTATAGCGCGTCACTCCTCCAACTACCGGTAATCGCGCTCTATTTCAATTTTTCTCCTTGTTTGGCTGGCTCTTTACATATTTTTCTGTTAGAATACGTTATTCACGATGTCATAACATTTAAAAAAATATATAATCCTAGTTACTGTAACCCCCATTTTGTCATTAGAGCGCGCTGCCACTCCAGCTGCCGGTAATCGCGCCCTATTGCAATTATCCCCCATCCTATGAACTTTTCCCTGATTTCCCTCTTTTCCCCTGATATAAAGATTATATAAAAGTAGGTTCCTGTTTATAGGGTTGGGTCCAGTCTCTTCTCTCTTTTTTTTTGTTTTTGTTAGCCACACCGCTCTCTTCTTTTCAACTGAAATTAGACAGACACATCTCCCCTGATGAACCAGAAAACATTTCATCCCGTTGCCTCCTGAATGAGTTTTTGCTTTTTCTCCCTTGCTTTTTCCCTAAATTATTCTATTTTTTAATTACTATTAGAGAGTAAAAATCACAGCAGGAGAGAAAAGAAAAAGAAGACATCTACGCAAATAAGGTCTCAAATTTTTGTTCAAATTTGTCATGGTGTCAGATAGACGAGCCGCGTGGCTTCGAGCACGCAACCCACGCTCTTCTCTCCTGATTTGTCGCCTTTTTTCCCTACTTTTTTTCTTTATCTGTGACGAGAAGGGCCAGTTTCCCTTTTGGATGGGGGGTCCCATTCTTCTCGGAGGATAATATACCGCCAACGCTGGGCAGAATGGACTATTTTCTCGTATCGTCCTTTCTCAGACTAGGAACGACCTCAATTTGCTTTCCAATCTCATAGGAAGGTGATCTGCTTATGGTAACAGAATGTATTTGTCGACTAATACCAATTAGAGAGACGAGGAGGAAGTGGGGAGGGACAGGGAGGAAGGGCAGCCTCCTGGCGCTTCCTATTCCCACCAGGAGATCGTCTAGAGACTCTAGACATTCTGTAATCTTTAAATTGACCAGGATTTTCACTTTGGGACCTTTTTAAACGAAAATTCTACCTAAAAAGTCGTTTTTTCCGGGAAATGGGAGCCTTTTTCCCGCGCTGTTGTTCCTTTTTGGTTTTACGGTAACCCTTCCTAAAGAGGTCAGAATCGAAAATAGACCGGCTTTTCGTCTTTTTCTCTATTTTCACACATTCTGCCCTTTCCCTATCTGCTCCGGAACAATTCCGGCCAATTATCTAATCGTTATGGGACCATAGAGCATTTTAATCCGATTGGATGAGCCCTTCCCTCTCGCTGGGAACAGTTGGAAGAGCAGAGCAGAGCAACACAGCGCAATTGAACTATTCTATTCTATCTTGCCCATTGTGTGGCTATTGTTTTACCCCGAGACCAGGCAGCGTCTCATTAATTCGAGAGAAAAGAAAATACTGATTCAAGGTGTCCCGGGAAGGAGAAGAGAGAGAGAGAGAAAGAGGCATATTGCCGTCTTCTTCCTCCCAGTTCTTTTTTTTCCTCTTATTTGAATTTTTCCCGGGGAATATTAGGGATCCTCCTCCCTGATTCGGGGACCTGTTACAGTATTCCAAAAAGCTGTCCTCCCCCAAAAAAACCACTCACTGGAAGGTCATTTGTGCCCTCATAAGGTGGAAATCTTGCTAAATTCCTGTGTGTGGCCGAGAGCCAAGGACCAGATTATATGAGCGTTGGCCTTGGTTCAAACACGCGGGATTCATACCAGATGGGATCCTGGTTTTCAGGGACTTCCTCCTTCGGATCTGAGGTTCAGCTCCCAGGGGATCCGTCCCGAGGGGTCGAAATAACCAGAAATAAATAACATAACAAATAGAAAAACATGCAAATTATTCTTGTTGGAGGCTTTATATTCCATTTTAAATACTTCCGGTGGATGTTGTACCATTATTTTGGCTTGGAAATGGGCGATCTTACCCAATTCCTACGGCAAATCGCTCCCTGGAAGGTCTGATAAAGATTCAAGGGGTCTGACAAGGGCGCCTTCTGTTCGTTCGCACGATAAGACCCATACCATTCGATAGATCGCCCAAAACTGTCCTAGAAATCGTTTGAAAACCCTGCAGAATGACTTGTTTACCATGAAAAATGGACCGAAATGGATATCCACCTTATAGGCAATAAGCCGCGGATGCAAAAACATGTGTCCAGGTGGCCGAGTGGATAGTCTCTCGCTCACTCGTCAGTCTCTTCCCAAATTCGATTCCCCCATGGGTCAGCTCCATTTTTGCAATTTTTTCCCCCATTATTTTTGATTTCTATCGCTCATTTCGTCATAATTTTACCGCTAGCTGTAGCCACGGTCAACTTTTTTCTCCTCATCCAGAGAACTTCCTTGTAGATATTGGTTACTGGTCTCTGGTCCCGTTTTTTTTTCTACTTCTACCGTAACCCTTACTCCTTCCTTCGTCACCACCTATACAATCTCTTCATTAGCCGCCTATTCACTTTCCCAAATACAAGAGAACCTCTCTTGTTAGGGCTAATTAGTCTCCATTTGTCAATCTCTCACTATCCTGACCTCATCCTGACGATTCTATATAAAAAAAGACAACAGCCTGATAAATGTGTGATTGCCGATTCCCGTCGGTGAATAATTCTCTCTCTCTCTCTCCGGCCCCACAAATGTTATGATTGCCGTCACCGGTCGCTCGTCGTCTTTATTTATGTCGTTTTCGTCTTGGAACAACTTCCTGATTTGCTGGTGGAGGGGGCCGGAATATAGAATGCAAATTTAGAAGGGGACTGGCCCGTTTGATCGGCTGATCTTCACGACCTCTTGGCGGCTTCCCCCACCCTCTATCTAGAGGGTAACCTGACCCCCTTTTCAGGTCAAATTTGCAACAAATGTTGTTAATTTTTGATTAATGAAAAGAGCGCTAAATCTTATCTGCAACGGCTAGCATTAAAGGGACAGTCTCGCATAGGTGCGAACGTACCCCATTTGGGGTACGATGAGATGGAGCAGATTTACTGCGATTTTCTAAATATCATTTTCGCTCGTTTTTTCCATAATTTCTTGCATTTCTTTATATCAAAATGATCAGCAGAAGCTAGCGAATCATATGCTTCAAAGAATAAAATGCGAAAATACAAAATGATGAGTTTTCAATACAATTCAAATTGCCAAAAGAGGCGCCAAAGACAAATTCTACAGTAATTCGTGCCCAGCCAAGCTAGTGCGAGACTGTCCCTTTAAATTTGCTATTTTCGAAAGAGGCGGCAACTTGGCAACGGGGCGCGCTTACGACTGTCGGCTGTATTTCTGCCGAAAAATCTAATTTTAGCTTATTTCTCGATGTTTTTCTTTATTTTTCTTGGTTTAATATGTTTATGACAATGTTAAAAACCTAGTAAAAGAGAAAAAAACACAAAAAAATACAGTAAATTGGAGAAAAAGTGGTATATTCGGCATATTTAGGAAGAAGTCATTTTTAACCGTTTATTCACATTTTTTCCGGATTTCTAAAAGTTTTTCATATTCTTTAAAATTTTATAAACCACATAAGAATAGAAAAACAAAAAAAACGAAGAAAAATAATAAAAAACACGATTTATAGTCGATTATGTTCAAGCTACCGTAATTGCGCCCCTTTGCCTACTGTAGCTATTATTTTATTACATTTTATATCATTTTGTACCTTTCTCTCCCCAAGAAAACAGTTAAAAATCCTCCAAATCCCCGGTAAAAAGTGTATTCCTCCGGCTGCCAATTAGTCAAGACACGCTATCTGACGAGAGAGGTGTAGAATCCCGGAAATGCGTCAAAATTGTTTGGGCCCATTTTAATTGGACTCCCCTTGTAATCTTCTCCTCTTTTGGTATAAAACTAGTCTCTAATAATTTTCTATAAAGCTAGCTGCTCTGATTGGACTTGTCCCTACTTTTGAGCTAAATTACCTTCGTTCTCTAATGATAGGCGGGAAGATGACAGTCTCCCTTAATTGGAGAGGGAATTAAGCCAATTTTAAAGGAGGGTGACACACTTCCTGGGAGTAAAAATAGCCAGGAAGGGAGGTACAAGTCCTTGGAGTTACTAGCTCTTCGCGCTGCACCCGTAAAATCTCGGCAGCTGCGAGATTTGGAATCTTAGTGCCAATGGCACCAGCTGCCGAGATTTTACGGGTGCGCGCGCGCCAACTCCATTTCTCCTTCTTTCCACTAAAATTCTCCATTCTTCTCTACTTTTCTTCTTTTTCCATTCTTATCACTGGGTTGATATGTTTTTTTCAGCTATTCCCACAATGTTGGACGTAAAAATCCTAGCACCACAGTTTCCCTTCAGACCACCTAGCGCAGAGGCATGGTTTCCATTTTCCCGTAAAAGAATAGAAAAAATATGGAATATTATAGCAAAATTATGGTTATAATGGATGAATTTTCAGCCTGAAGATGGAGAAGCACAGGCAATTCATCCGAATAAGGAGCAGTTGTCCAGGAGACACGCTATTACTGGTCAGGTAGGTATTTAAATTTACAGCTACATTTATGGCGCAGCGCATAACGCGCGCGCTATGACACGAAACGCGTCGGGTTCGATCCCCGCCGAAGTCGCTACATTTTTGCTTTTTTTATTTCCAAAATTATGCTTTCTTTTTCAATTTTAGAGCAAAAATCATCTTTTCTAGCTTTGTATTACGGTATATTTTGTCATTTTCAGGAGCAAGAGGCGGAGCATAATCACAAGGATGGCTGTTGCTCGGCGGATAACGTCATAATCGTACCTCATGTTCAAATCTCGCCTAATGAGTCTCACTTGTTCAATCGGGCCATCTCCTCGGGGGGAGGGATGCTTGCCGGTTAATATTCCTTTTCTTTTTTTAAAGAAAAATGGCTTCAGATCTACAACGAGCAACAATTGCGGCACAGGCTTTCTACGCGGAGAACAATGAACCGAGCAAGGCGCGCTCTCCATGGATTCTGAAACGATTGGTAGGGTCTCACCACTCTTTTTTAAATTAAAAACTACAGTATGAATGGTCAAATCGTGCCAAGAGACGAGAAATCATCAAACATGTGCAATCAGCCCTGGAAAGCAGCAAGGATCACGAATTGGAGGATGATGAACTGGAAAAATTGATTGTAAGCCATATTATGAAGTAAAAAAGAGCCAAACTGTCTAACTGCGGCGAAAAAGTCATTACCAAAAGCCACAGTTAGACAGCCAATCGCCAATTTGGCCTTTTCTGGCTCTAACAGCCCCGGGGTTCCCGTGCGCCCGCACCCGTAAAATCTCGGCAGCTCGGCGGCATGGAGATTGCGGCGCGCTAATAACTGGAGGTTTAGCTGCCGAGATTTTACGGGTGTAGGCGCGCGGGGAAAGTGATCGTAGCTTTCAACTACGCTTGATCTAGCTCAATTTTTCCCATTTTTTATGTAAAAACATTGAAATTTTTGAATTTTTAGCCAATCTGCTGGGATGAGATGTTCGACGGCGCCCAGCAAGGCGGCCCCGAGCAGCAGAAATACCTCCAAGGGGTCTGGGAACTCTTTCACACGGAACTGAAATTCCTCCATCGGCAGCTCCTTGTCTTGAGGTTTTTCCCTATATTTTAAAATAATTAATTCCCGCTCAGAAATGTGTATAAAGAGCCGTTGAAAAAGTGTCAAGTGGAGGGCTGCCTCCTGGCCGTGGAGCCGGACCTTCTCTTCGGCAACTTAGATCAGTTGTGTAGAATTTCCCGAGCTTTTTGCCAGTCTTTTCTCTCCCTGGTGAAGGACGTCTCGGCTGAGACAAATTGGGATTGTACGGACCTGGTGGTTCAGCTATTTGAACGGTTTAGTAAGGGCCCGTCGACCATTTCTGCCTATCAGGTGGGTTACTGTAGAAAGTTAGCAGATAAAGAAGGTTTAGGCATATTGTATAAATTATAAAGCAACAATGGAATATTTACAATCCATTCGACAGAAGGAGGAACGTTTTGCCGAGTTTGAGAGAATCTGTTTGACGGATCCGCGATGTTATCGATTACAGTTAGAGGATCTGCTCATCGCGCCCCTCCAGCGGTAAGTGACTCATGGCGCAAAGCGAAATTTCTGGGCTACGGATCAATTGTTCACGAGTTCGGATTTTTTTGCGTTTTTTTTTCTCTTTTGCCAGTTTTTTGCAATACTAATTACCATTCCCTCTGCGAATAGACACTCCAGTATTAATATTCCTCCCCGATCTTTTCTAACAGCTAACAATTCGCCCAACAGTCCAAGATGTTCCTCTGGCTGCGTCGACGCTTCTTTGCTCGAAGAAATCGGAAGAAATCTTTCAGAATTACTCGTCTACCCATTCTATTGAATAAAATCCATAAATGTACAGAATCGGAAGAGCAAAAATATAAAATTGAACGCGTTATCGACTCGATGAATGAATCCCTTCGTAAGAAACTTCTTATTTATATGAAATTGAGAGAATTTAGGTTCAATTGATGATAGCGTCCAATGGTTGCATAATTTTGAGCGTCTACAACAGCTACAGACTCAAGTTATTTGGCCATCAATTGCTGAATTAGAGCCGAGGTCATTTGTTCCTGATGCAAGTTTTAAAAAAATCAAATGATAAAAAATATCTTCAGTTTCTAAAAGTAGCTCTTTCTCGCCAATTTTGTGAGAATCTCCTGGCTCATCCAAGAAGAAAATTAATCCACGAAGGGCCTTTAGAACTCGTCGGTAAGTCTAAAAAATGTAAAAAAAAAATATAAAAATTTATAGAAAATGGTAAAACTACGGATGTTTATGCATTTCTCTTCAATGATATGTTTGTTCTCTCGAAGACAAAAAAATGTGCGAGCCGTCTAAAAGTCAAAGGAATACCCGTAGGAAAGAGCGAGCATTATGTCGTGCAGCGGCAACCCGTCCCCTTGGATTCTTGTGTATTTTGTGACGCGGATAGCAATGATTCTACTACTTCTAGTAAGTTTTTCTAGCAAAAAAAAACAAAAAAGATGCAGTTTCATTAAAATTTGCCTTTGTTGTGATTCATCTTACTCGATATTATCAAGTTGTGGCTATTTATACACTACAAGCAGCGGATAAAAGAGATAAGGTTCGTTTTTGGCCAACTAACAAAAAATACGAGCGTATAGGAATTGTGGATTGAAAAATTCCAAGAATCCATTGAAAATTACGAGTCCATCCAGCTCAAAGACATGTTGAAGTGTACTCCTCTCTTCTCTAGTCTCAGTCTTCGCCGGTAATGGCTTGCCTATAATATTACAAAAAGTGCAAACCTTTAGATGTTCTTCTTCTCGTCTTATGACTCCGCGAGATAGTTCCATAAAAGAAGAAGAGGTCTAATTCTGATGAATTTGATAAATCAAATTCACTCTTTGACGGTTGTTTCACACATAATCAAGTGTCTATTTTGTATTAAAAAAGTTGAACCAATGATATACACAACTTTTGAAGGAATAAATGATAATATATTTACTTGAGCAACTTACAATCTGAAAAAAAACACATTCCAGCAACAGTATTCCATGAGAAGGAGAAGTTATTGAGTGAACTGAACGGGGCCGCTCCTTCTCAACGCGCTACTTCTCTCGAATATTGTATTTTTCTTGAACCATTTTGACTAGAACAGTCCAGTTTAGTGTTCACTGTTCAATTATTTCAGACGAACCAGCTAGAACTGAATTTCGGTGGTAAATATCACGATATCCTGCCAGTAGAAGGTGATACGATTTCGACCGACCCATACATGGGCACGCGCCCGATTTTGGGCGCGCTCAATATCGGGCGTGTCGGGTATTTCTCGGTGAATTTTTAAAATTCAAAGACCGTCTTGTAGAGTACGTCAAGACGATTCTAAGAAAGAAAAATCGCTAGCCTACCAAACCAACCAAAAAAAGGTAGGCTAGCGATTTTTCTTTCGGTCCGTTTGAGCTATGACCAGGCTCATTAGAATCGTCTTGACGTACTCTACAAGACGGTCTTTGAATTTTAAAAATTCACCGAGAAATGCCCGAGATACGGACACAAACATCTGACACTCCGGTCTACGCCCGTTTTACGCCCAGCAAAACAGGCGCGCCCGAAATTGGGCGTTTTGCTCATGTATGGACCGACCTAGGGATAGACGACAGATTTGTCTCACAATTGATAAATGGGAGAAAGTATCTATTTATATCCAATACCATCTCAAAAGTGACGTCGGGGTTTCTAGTCAATTACATAAAGGTAACGAATAGCCAACGGTTGAGTCTAATACTATTCAGAATTGTCTCAGTGGAGGTTATGTTATGTTTAACCTAACCCTTCGACACAACTTTCACACAGATGAGTTAGGAGAAATGAATGTGTTCCTTCTCAATAAAGGATTTCTCTTTTCGGGAGAACTATTTAGAGAAGGACACCACGGACAGCTTGGATTGAAAGCAATGGACGGCTGCGATCCCGATCAACTAATCGTGCGGTTATATTTGAATATGATAGTCATATTGGGCGATACGTTTTACCATAGAGGTGCAATGTCTATAGAAAATCCCAGCCACCCTTATCAAATCAATTGCAATTAATTTGAATTTGAGTATTGAACTGTAACGGAGCATGGAAATATAATAAATTCACCTTGAGCTGAGAGCCTCACGAGGTAACTTATCAAGTTTGTCCGTCGCTAACGAACCCTCGACAGTAACAAACATGTAGTAAATATGTTAACTTGAGCAACTTACAGTCTGATACAGTATGCCTATAACTTATCCTAAATACACTCACAGAATTCTATTCTACAATGCCTCAAACACATTTGCGTAATTGGAGCCAGATAATTAGAAGCGGAGAGCTTGCTATAGTCAAAACGTACACCTTCCTAATAACTGGACAGAAAAAAGGAGCAGCAATGGCTGCGGAGAAAAATAATGTCGATGGTAATGTTGTTGTCAGAGGAATAGCTGGCTCATTAACAGAAACAGAGTCTTCAAATTCTCCTGTCTGATAAAAATCGTCCATCATCCTGTTAAACATAATATGCAATTGAAAAGAACTAGCTTACTTGTCTTTATGTGAGTATCTATCCAAAATCCATTGTTTTAACGCTGCTTTATCCTTTGGAACTTCTTCAACCGGGAATCTTTTGATATGAATAGATAGAGTTCTATTTTCGTAGGGTCCACAACAAAATTCAAACATTCCTGGAGCTAAACCTCGTCTATTAGTATTTCTAAACAATTATTTCAAAGAATTTTCTATTCGAAAACCTGGTTTGACCATATCCTATTGTAAGATCGTATACAGCATCAACATTAAGTTCTTCTAATGCAAGTTGAATTCCTCCTGTACGTGGACAAAGCACATTCTCTAACATCCGCAAATCCTATAATATTCCTCGAAAGATCTATAAAATATTCTTACGTGTTGTTGGCAAAACCGCCGACTCTCTTCAATTTTGTTCATATGTCTCCGAGAAAAACGTGTTCCTTCTGGGAAAACAAGCAGCCAGAAATTCTCTTCTAATTCATTGAGCCATTTAAGTTGTTTCTTCACGGGTCCGCTTACAAATCCACCAAAACGACGTACATAAATGTAACCATGCTAAAGAGGAGAGTAACTAGTCATAAAACAAATACCTGGAATATATACCATCCAAATAAAGGCACAAAATGAATTACTTGTTTTACCATTACTCGATATCCAACTTCAGAGCCTTCTGGCCCTTGACGGGCTGCCAACATAACCATAACTGCCCAATCTACTGTAACAAAGTTTCGTTGATAAAATAACTTCAAAAAACTGACCGTTACTTTGATGATTTGCAAGAACAAGGACTCTTTCTGGTTTGGCTTTCAAAGCTTCAACATCTCCATAAAGTTTTATCTAAGCTTTATTTATTAGAACCAGCAAAAAATTCAAACCTGGACAGCCGACAGATTTTCAAAGACGAAGAGACATAGCCGCATGTAACTACGATACAGTATGTTATCTAGTCTCTAAATACTTTTCATAGAATAGCTGACGATCATACCACAAAAGTTTTCTTAGGTACTATCCAATAAAGTCCACCAATTCCAAATGCGAGTGTCGCAAACGGTACTTGAGCCGCTGATAGAAGTGCACATGGTATGGTCGCTCTTACAGAGTCGGCTAATACTGTTACTGACAACAACATCAATAACTAATATCTATCTACAACTAACTAAGCAGCAGAACATAGAAAAATAAGCGACATCAACACTACGTGAATATAAAATGGTTATAAAAATAATTTATTAGTCCCTTTTTATCTACATTTTATGTACAAACCCCTTTTATACATACAATCACATAACATTGACACGATTTAGATGTTTTTTCCCGAGAGAATAAGGCCGTAGAATGATAAACTGTAGCGTTCCAAGAACAAAAGGCATGAAGAAAGTGAGAAGACCCATTCCTTCTACCAGTGAAGCCGTAATTGTTTTATCCGATGTGTAATCCTGAACCACATTTGAAAAAAGGCAAGAAAAATAATTACCGCATATCCAAACTTATTCAGGAAATATACTGAAAAGATTGGAGCTAATGACTGAGCTGGTTTTGTAAACAGTGCATTAACGCTGAATATAATTGACGAAATCGGGGATCTAAGATCATTTTACAAAGAAAAAAAGAAATGACCAACGTTCTATTATGCCGTTTAGAGTCGTCGTCGATAAAGTCGGAAAAGACTATGTTGAACATTGGAGCAACAGAGTGAACATTAATACTGAAACGATAAAGAAAGCTAAAAGGAATCGCGGAACAAAATACCTATCTAGTAACATAAAAGCCATAACCGCATACGGATTAGAGGAAAAAAAGTAGAACGCAGAAGATAAAGCGGTAAGAACGTAAGAGATCATCATAAGACGGTAGGCTCCGTATTTAGTGACAATACGTTCGTTCAATATTAAAAGAATCTGGAGAAAAAGAACTATGATACTGTAAAATCCAAGCCTGTGGTCCTAGCGTTAGAACGCCAAAAAAAATACTGAGCTTCAATGAGCCTTTAGGAAGCACATTTTGTGATATTAGGATTTCAACGGCGGTAGAGGCGAAATTAAGATGGGCGACACTCCTGCAATGTGGTATTTTATTCAGTTTTAAAGTAGTCAAACCGGGCCTGATGGATAAAATTGCATCCTACCAGTATCTGAAAATCTCGAGCCATACAAATGTCTTTTGTAACGTTCCAGGCAAAATCGAACGTACTAAAAAGCAGGATTAAAACCAACACTTTCTTACCTCGGTTGCGAAGAATCTGTATGGGTAGAATCGGAAAGTAAGTGTTCCTTATCTTCCGTAGACACGGTTGGTAAACCTCCTTTATACGCACCAGTAATACAATAGCACCCGTAAGCAATAATACCAACAACAATTGCTATTATCCGAAATGCATCCATGTTCTGAATAAGATTAGAAAACATCATAAAAGTTGATACCTCCAAACTATGACTGAGCTTTTCTGTGATAGCAATAATGTTAACTGACAATAATATGCTAATTTGGCTGGCTTTCATAGCAGCTACTCGAAGACGTGGTTCTTTTGTTGTATCGGCAAAAAGTGCACTCCATGCAACTCCCATCGCACTATATTTTTAGGATAAAGCTGAAAAAATCATGATTTACCTGAAGAAAGCATCGTAGAAGAATAGGGATAGAATGAGATGAATACCTTCTAACCAAGAGCCTGTAGTTGACCATGGAAACCACATAAAAATAAACGAGGCTATTAGAAATGGTGAAAAGTATTTGATAACAGTAGCGCGATTATTTAACCATGATCCTGGTTTATCCTGAATACCAGGTCAACAATTATAGATAAATTACCTGGAAATATCCAAAGAGCGGATCGTTAATGGCATTCCAAACCATAAAAAGACCCTGAGCTGTGTTAAACCAAAACTGGGGGACGTGAAACACATTCAGGTAGACTTTTACATAATAGAACATAAACATGGACTGAAAGAGAAGTTGATAGCGATAGATGACAAGGCTTACTTGGGTAAGACTAAGTGCGAATTGTCCACATGCCAGCGCTATAAGTGGATTGTTCGTTTTCAATCTGCAATGTTACTGTACGAGAATATCGAATAAAAGAGCATACCTAATCATTTTCATGGCTTCATTAATTTTTTCTATTGCTCTGTGCCAACTAGAAGGTGTGACCTGAAAGTACATTGTTTTTGCTATCCTTGCTATCAAAAAGGGCACGAAACAAAAACAACTTGAGAGCAAACCAAAACAAAGAGGCAGCTGTTGACAACGTGGGTAATTTATTCCTGCACCAAACTTTTTGTACCTACGCGGATCGGTGATTTGAATAACTTTTGCTCCGAGATGTGCTCTTCTTTTCTCACTCTTTGCTTCTTTTTCTGCTTTATGATTCCAATATTTTTAGAAAACGGATTCTACAGTAGATAAAATATAATAGAAAGCAGTGAATCGATGTCCGATTTGGATGCTTCAAGAAAGAGCGGCCCACCAACGGTGACTGGTCTCTCTCCAACAGAAGGTGAATTGTTTTTTGCTAGCTTTGAAGTATTTCTATTTTAGGAACACCTGGAACACAAGTTGTCATACGAGGAGAAGATTTAGGAGTTGATCAAGATGATATACTTATGCTATTCATTTGCGGCACGGATTGTCTTCATTCGGCAAAGTAATTCATCAATTTTGAAGCCTATACATGATGTTTTAGATGGAAGTCATCTTCAAAAATAATAGCACGAGTTGGTCAAGCGAATCGCGGTTTGGGAGAAGTGAAAATTGCTACGAAATCCGGTGGAAGAGGAATTTCCCATGTGAAATTTAGGAACTATTCTTGTTGTTCTTTGTAGAATTCATGTTTTTAGGATTTTTATTGCTCAAATTGGTCCACTTGAAGAAAGTGCTTTATGGGTTGACGAATCACGAACAGTGCCAGGACGAGAGGTGCATTTTTGAATGCTATATTCTGAAGCGTATATTTTCAGGCAGTTAGAGTTGTTGCTCAAGCAAATGATGATCGCGATGCTCTTGGTTTGATGCCATCAAAGAAAATGGATCTCAGTTTATTACAAAAAGAATTTCCCGACGGCTCTGGTAACTTGCGAATGGAGAGCTTCAATCCACAATGGTATCTTCTGGAGAATCATTGTGAAACACCGTAGATTTTCTTATGTAATTATCATTTATGTTTGTTTTAGAATTGAGGATTTACGAGAAGCAATCAGAAATATGGAATTAGCAAAAGCAGACGAAGTGAAGAAGAATGAACAAATTCACAAATCCAATCTTTACTCTCTGATTAATTGTGTGGATACCCTTGCAGCCCTCCACGATGAGATTGAAAAAAGCGACGAGAATGGAGATTTTAAAATCATCAAAAACATAGCCAACGAAGTAAGCAATGCTCATTTTCTTCAACGGAATTTTACAGATCAGCGAAGCACGAAACCGTGCGGAAAATGTCTTCAAAGATGTGCTGACCAGAAAAGATAAAGCGGACGCTACCAGAAACGCTCTCTCTGTATTGACACGATTCAAATTCATATTCTTCTTATCGAAAAGCATAGATGATCATATGAAAAAGGTAACTGTCTCCACGTATTATGAAGATTAACAATTTCAGGGAGAATATTTGACTATTTTGAATGACTACACTCGTGCAAAGGCTCTTTATAAAAATACTACAGTTCCGCTATTCCAAGAAGGTTATTTCTTCGTCTTTATCATTCTACCATTGGTGTGATTTCAGTAATGCAGCAGTTGGATGCTAAAATGGAAGATTTCAAAGAGGAAGTCAAACATAAGCTTATAGACACGCCTGCTTCCTATGAGGAGCAGAGTAAGCTTATAAAATATTTAAAAGTATGTGCCTTTATTCCTGTAAATGATAACTACCACATTTTTTTTAGATTCTCGAACCTGAATCCGATCCTACCTGGGAATGTATACGCGCATATCATTGTTGGCTAGAGGATATTATGTGGAAAATTCAAGGAGACCATCATGCTAAAGGTATTGGTCAATATTTTCTTTTTAATATTATTTTCCAGCTGTTGAAGCCGCTAAATCTCGAAGTAATGGTAGATTTTCGATGGTAGAAACAGATGAGCGACAACTATTTGTTGCCAACATTACTTCTGTGCTAAGCAACAAACTTCAATCATTTTGGAAGCTTTCTAGTTCATATAACACCTCGGATGGTAGATGGGCTCAACATCAGGAAGATATCAATGTTTGTTTTCATATTTTTTTTTCTTTATAGTTTGTTTTTAGATGATGTTAACGAATACTCTTAATGCAGCCTCTTGGCTTATTTTAAATGCTTTGATACCAGAGCTACTACCTCCTGAAAAGACACAAATGTAAGTCTTACCTTTAGTTTTAACCAGTATTGAAAAACAATTATAGGTATGCTTCTAAATTTGTTAAATGGCCTGAAGTATCACCGGGCCTAAGAAGTATAGTTTTGGTCAACTGTTTGAAAACCATTCGTGCATTTATAACAAACTTATTGGAATGCCAGTTTAGTAACTATCAAATACAGCCACTCCTGGAAATTTCTATGATGGTTAGGATGAAAGTAATTGCTAATGTTATAGAAAAAACAATTGAAAGTAAGTTTTAAGCTTTTCTACTAATTCCACAAATAATTGTAGATATTCAACTGCTGTATAAGAAAGAAAATTGGCAGCAGGAATTTTTCGATACAGGCGTTTCAAAAACGACCCTTCCTGACTTGTATGAAAATGAGGTAGTTTTTCTTTCTTTTTCGCGTAAAATCTGTTTCAGGTATGCGAATGTATTTCTTCAATACGCGATGCTTTGGCTACAAATGGATATCCTGGAGAAAATTGTTTATTTTCTAAGGAGAATTATCGAACAGAACTTATTCGCTTTTTTGTTGAAGTCCTCCGATCAATTAAGAAATGTATTGAAATGTAAGCTAAATTTTATTCGAAAATTTCTTTTCCTTTAGTCTTCTAGGTCAAAGGAAAATTCCAATAAAATTACAAGAGCAAGGAAAATGGGAAGACGAAGAAAACACAGTGATAACACCACGAAAATTACTTATTTCAATATGCAACCTGGAATATGTTATGGAATCATCATTAATAAATATAAGCAAACGAATGAATGACAGTGGAATCAAATATGCTGATGTTATTTTTGAGGTAGTTCTATTTTCTCGTTCTAAATGTGTCACATTTCAGCATAGCAGGAAAATAATTGGAGACTATAGAAAAATCTTAATAGAAGAAATGTACATTCGAATGAAACTGCAAATGTTCCAGGAATTAGTAGAATCTTGCAATTATGATTATATTCCCGATGAAGGTAATTCGGAGTTCTTTTTGATCATTTTAGGGTAATTTTAGATGTTTCTGATTATGCAAAAGAGATGATGATGTGCTTTGTATTACAGCAAGCTGAATTGGAACTGCATTCACCTCAAATGATCATAGATTGTATGCAGGTATCCTTAAAGTTTTAATTAGATTTCGTTTTATCATTTCAGATGACAGTACAACGCGTAATAGAACTTCTTCTTGGTCATATCTCTGCATCTCCTCCTAATACAACGTCTACAACTCAACAATGTGTTATAGACCTTTGTGCTCTTGAAGAAACACTAGATTCTTATATGACTCTTCAAACTAGGACAAATTTAAACAGTTTCCGTGCTGGTATGATAGGAGCTGTTGATCAACAGTTAGTTTTATCTTCCTTATTTATTCGTTGTTTATTTACAGAAAATTAGCCCGTTGTCTTAATAATATGAGAAGTGCTATGAGACTAGCAATTGACAGTCTGGATAGACATACAGAAGATGATTTAAATACCTCGAGTATCTAAATTTTACATTTCATGCAGGTAATTTGTATGTTTTACTTTATTTCGGTGCTTTTTTGCCATTGTACAACTGTGATACTGTTTAAATTATGTATAAATCTATTAAATGTTTTTTCTAAACTTTTTGTTTTATTTTACAACGGTAAATCGATGTTTTTACTTATAAGACGGTTGTAATTCATCTTTTCATTTCAGTAAAATGAGCACATTGTCTATTTCGTCACTAGTATGCATTATAATTATTTGTATTTATCCCTTTATTGGCTGGTTATTGGAATCATGGGTGAGTTGGGCTTTTTCTGAAATACACAGTTATTTAGGTAAAAAGTGTAAATGGATATGAGTTAGGAAATCGAAGAAGATTTGTTTCTGTAATTAAATTAGAGCTTGCAATGACAGTATTGAATATTTTTATTTACCGACAACTTCTTAAATATTTCGATGCCCAAGAAGAAGATTCAAAAGCTGAACGACGATGCCATGCGGTAATTCATTTTATTTGGTATTTATGTTTTTCTAAATACTTTAGATATGGAGAAATCGAAGCTCTGTTGGTCTAATATTCTTTTCAATTTTTTCTCAGTTAATTTACTTTATGTATTATGCACCTCCATGGCTTCAGGTGAATTATTTCAATCAATTTGAAGAATATGATCTTTAGTGGCTACTCTTTGATATTTCTACAATAAGTTGTGGATTGTGGACGAATTTGCTAGCATTTGTTTGTGGATTTTGGTTGGTTAACACTTTGAGAGGACTATTTCTTGTATGCTTTACCTCAAAAATGGGAAAACTCTTATTTAGAGAATCTATTGTACCAAATACCTTATTGAAATAGTTAGTCAAGTAAAACTATTCAGAAATTTAATATTTGAACGCAGAAGCCAGATAAGGTGAGATTTTCATTTCTACGTGGTCCTATTTATTAAATAATTCAGATTTACGATAATAATTACGCTTATATTGTCTTTTTTGATGTGGGCTACATGTGATATTATCAGAGTAAAAGAAAGAACACTTCATATTCCCGTTTGTTTTGAATTTTATTTAAAAAAATAGAATATTTCAGAATTTCTCCGGTGAACATGGTCAAGTTAAATTTGCTGTTATCTCAGATATTCATGCTGGAGCAAGTGTCTACAAAGAGCAGGTACCACCTTTATTACTCCATAAATATTTCATGTGTTTCAGGTTTCAAATGTAATTGACCGGTTGCTTACTCTCGATGTGAATGCTGTCCTTATAGTTGGAGATATGGTTGATGGTCCTGTGAAAGATATAGAAGATCGTGTAGCTCCGTTTTGGTCTGTTTTTTTTGTGAATATTTGTATTTATTTATTTTTGTTCAGGCAACTTCCGCGACGATTTCCCACCTATTTTGTAACTGGCAATCATGATTATTATTATGGAGATGTAATGGAATGGGTAAAATTATATCAAAGAATGGGTATCCATGTCCTCAACAACAAGTAAGATCATTTTTTTTTTGAATAAAATTTTCAGTCATACTCTCTTCAAAGGGATTTGTTTAGCTGGAGTCAATGATATTTCAAGTGGAAAGATGGGGTAAGTCTTTATCAGTTTTGTTGAAGTATTGAATTATTTCAGAATTAAAAATCATGAGTCGAATGTCACAAGTGCCATAAAATATTGTCCACCAAACAGCACAAAAATTTTGATGGCACATAACCCGGCTACAGTTGGAGATATTCCTAAAATTGATTTAGAAAAAATCGATCTTATTCTTTCTGGTTAGTTTTGATTTTTCACCTTGTATTCCGCTACTTTTTACAGGGCATACTCATGCTGGTCAATTTTACGTCGTTGTTCCTGCTGTATATTGGATGTTACCCTATTTTTATGGATTGTATGATTTACCAGTAGGTGGAAAATTAATGGTATCTGCAGGAACTTTGTATCAGGTAAGGTATTTTTTTTAAATGTTGAAAAGTTATTTCAGGGTCCGAATATGAAAATGTTAGGAATGTCAGAAATTTGGGTAGTTACGTTAGAAAAATAAATATGAAAGAAAAAAATAAAAAATAAAAAGAAAAAAATTATTTTCCCAGGAAGGATTCTGGTACTAACAGGGCTTTATTATAGATACTGGTACAGATAATAGTTGTGACATAGTCTTTCAAATTGTTTCTATGCTAATAAATTATTGATTGCTTTCGTCTTTTTCTATCTATAACAAGCGGAGCTCCAGCATTACCTTCGTTCTTTCGTGAATTAACATTTCCACGACCAAAACAGTGAAGAGCTTCTTGGAAAAGAGTCGGACAAGTAAGGCATTTCTCTGTTGAGTATCCATTCCTTTCAATTCCGAGTTTTAAGATGCCCTGGTATCCGTTGAACCAGATCGATGTGAAAACTAACGGTTTGGAAGAGAAAGGGCTCTACATTAAACCCCCATACAAGCCAATATTTGATACGACCACTCTACAGGTCTTAAGTCCTCCCAATCGTAAAGAAAAAGACCCTTTTAGGCGGAACAATTTCAACCCACGGATCCGGGATGTATCAGAATAGAAATGACTGCATATCCCCGCCCTGAGGTCGATTGGTACTGGCAGAAAATAAAAATTAAACGAAAAACAGGTAAGTTCTTACAAAGAAATTCAATTGAAATGAACTGAATTCCAGTCATTCTTTTCCAGATAAATGTGAATCGCTGGTAACAGATCTCGGGAATGATCGCTATCTGTGTGAATTAAAAGTGCATGCTTTTTCTATTTATGATGCTGGTGATTATAGAATAGTTGTGGGTTTTATTTACCCATCCAAGGGAAAAAAGCTGAATTTAGGCAACAAGCAGAATAGGAAAATCTGTCTATACTTTTAATATAAAAGCGGATCCGGAGCGGAATAAGCCAAGAATTTTAGAAGGGCCGATTTCTCGATACTTAGGAGATCATAAGTAGGAAAAAAAATAATAAAGAAAGATATTTTTTTATAGATATCGGTTAGAATTGACAGCATGGTGTCCAGAATTTGAGCGATGTGTTTGGGAGAAATGGAGGAAGAATGAACGAAAAGGAACACAAAAAAGCGTGCTAATAGATCTCAAAGCTAAATGTACTAACTCTGATGAGTACAGAATAAGTTAGTAATTTTCTAATTTTGAAATAATTATAATAAACCTAAAAAAATACATATCTTTATAGAAAGGGGTGCTATTGAAAGAGATGGCGCGGAAGGAATTTATGACATCTTTTTGGAAATATCAGAAGCGACTATAAATGATCGAGGAACATATAGGTTTAGAATTGTGAGGCTTTCCCTAATTATAATCAATTTCAGATGCATAATTTATGACAAAAATAATATGCTTTCCTGCATTTTTTCATTAGTTCTCGATATTGGAGACATCATTGGCCGGCCGGAGCTGTACAGTGAACCAAGAATATTTCAAATGGTGAGTGGAATAATAATAAAAACCTGCTTTTCTACAGAAAACGGAAAATATAATTATGGCCTTCTGTATTCGCTCTAGTGATCCTCTCAAATATTCATGGGTTCTCCCAAGCGGCGAAACAGTTCAACAGGATAAGTTGGATGGCCGCGACAAGATGGTATTCACCCAGAGGAAATTGAAACCTCCTAGCGGAGAAGATCACCTTTACGAAGGAAAGTTGGATCTCAATCACTGGTAGTTAGTTGCCAACCTCGAAAGATAAAAAAATTCAATCATTTTCAGCTTTGCTCAAAAAGGGCACTATACTTGCTTGGCTGAAAATAGATATGGTATCCTGCAAATCAAATTCGAATTAAAAGTGACCCCTAAAATGATGGACAACAAATCACGCTGGTATGAAGAATTGTATGGATAAAACTTGTACTTCAAATATTTTACTACAATCTCCTACAATCTAGAAATTTTTAAAAGATCTGAAAAAAAACAATGAGACAGTTAACTAACACAGCTTTGATAAGGCTTCTGTACATCTTTCACAATGCGAGCCAAATATTCGATTCATTTTACGACACCGCTCACAGTGTTTTCCAAGATTTTCTTCTTTTATAAGAACATCTGCTTCGTCTTTGGAAGCAATCATCTCTATATGGGATACTCCCAGCAGTTCGCAAAGCTCCGAAGTAAAAGAGCTAGAAGTAGCCATAACCGGCAATAGTATATTTCTATCCTTCTCGGAAGCACATATGATAATATCCTGAAGAGAGGAATAAAATAAAGAAGCAAGGAACAGTACTTACTAGTTTACTGACATCTCTTTTAGGACCCGCTTTTTCAGCAAGAATTTCCCGTAATTTCACAATAAATTGCATTATTTCATCCAAACAACTATTTAATTGAAATGGTAGTTCGCATTCATCTGTCTGCATCAAAGCAAGATTCCTTAGTATCTAAAGTAAACTTTATTATCTATGATAACATTTAGCAGACCTTTTTATTTTCCTCTGAATAAGGAAGATGTTGAAAAAATTCACTGGACATATGAGGAAGAATTGGAGAGGTAATCAACGCTAACAGAGTGCCTGTTTTATGAAGTGTATATTGAGCAGCAATATGTTCGTCGGATCCAGGAGCCGCACAGTATAACCTATCCCGAACGTAATTCTGGAATAACAGTGAATTTGAAGGAAGAACAACTAAAACATACCACATAATTGCTGCTAAGATTTCGCTGGGTAAACTGTAAAACATCGTTCATAACAGAACGGAATTTATAATTACTATAGTATTGACCAGCCCGTCGAAGAAGGGAATAAGACTCTCGCAAAATATACTAGAATATCTGGAATAAAAGGCAAAATGTCCGTCAGCTTTACCTGATCTAATATCCTAGGATAAACAGGAATTTCCCCTTGATAACCGTAGCAACTCCCTAGTAGAAAACGGAAAGAGTTGCGTAAAATAACTACCTATAACTGGCAAGATACATTTAAAAGACCAAGCAAACCTTTTTATCTATGTCTGCTATAACTTTCTCTCCAATTCGAGATTCTCCAGCATTTTCAGAGCCTGCTAAAGCTACCCAAAGTCTAAGACCATCTGCTCCGAGGGCTTTCTGCCGAAGGGAACCGTCCGTCACCAGCTCTGGATCAACCACATTTCCAATGGATTTAGACATTTTCTTGTTATCGTCGTCTACACAAAATCCATGCACAAGGACACGTTTGTAAGGAAGTTTTTCCTAAAATGGAAAATCTCAAAAATGAAAGATAAATTTACATTTATGGCATATGATGTTAGAAGAAGAGACTGAAACCATCCTCTGAATTGATCAACACCTTCAAGAACGACATCAGCTGGCTTCTAAATATGTTTTATATGATAATGTTGCAAACATACATCAGAATTAGCTTCATCATAACTTTTTCTGGCACAATGCCAAGCCATTCCACTATCAATCCAAACGTCCATAATTTCTGTGCCTTTACGAAATCCTGTGGTGTTATCGACACCTATAGAAGACTTAACCTGAAAATGTTACTGTAAAATAGAGTCACACGACACTAAAATAAAAAAAACACAAAAAACGACCTCCGGTGTCAAAAGTTGATCGATATTGGAAGACCACCAATAATCAGGGCCTAGTTCGGCTATAAGGTCGGCTGCTCTGTTGGCTAATACTTCGGAAAAATAAGCAGATCCTAAAAATAAATAAATTTATCTCTAAAGAAAAACAAACCTTTAGAATCAAACACTACAGGAATGGGAACACCCCAAACTCGCTGACGAGAAATACACCATGATTGGCGAGTAGTTACAAATTTTTCTAAATTGGCCGAAAGATCTACAATATTTTTTTGTAAATCACAAAATATAAGGTTACCTGATTGCCCTCCTCCTATTCGAATATCTTTAATTGCTGCGGCTGCAGACTGCCCCAACTTTTGAATGTCTATGAACCATTGTGCGCTACTTCGAATAATAACGGGCATCTTTGTCCTCCAATCATAGGGATACGAGTGTACATATTTTCCCACGTGTAAAAAGTCTTTCTTGAGCAACCTGAAGTCGAATAATGCCTGTGAAAACAAAGCCTCACTTCAAAACTTCTTTTTGTCCATCGCCAAGCACTTCTTTCCCTTCTAAGGTGTGTCCCATATGACGAGTATAGCATCCCTTCTCGTCGACAAAGCTTCTTACCTTTTCTCCGTTCTTCAATGCCAAATTGTAGTCCTGATGGCCATGAGCGTAACTAGTATGGACAAGACCCGTTCCCATATTCATTGTAACATGCTCTCCGGATATTATGGGAAGGGCAAGCTCATTGTACCTGAAGCAACTAACGATATATCACATTTACCAACAAACCAGCAACTTTGATAATGTTTTCCTACCAACTCTTTACCACTTATTGTGCCGAGAACATTCAAAGAGCGTTGCATTTCAGCAGCGAATGACTCTTTTAAATCTTTTGCAATAATATAAACATGGATATAAGGATCTCTAAAATACAGGTGAATTCTGTATTGCGCAATAGATTACTTTCGCTCATTGTCGAATTGAACAGCTAAATATTCCGCTGAATCAGATACAGCAATAGCATTATTAACCGGTAATGTCCACGGTGTCGACGTCCATATCTAGAAAGTACAAACGCTTGATAATGAAATTACTTACCGCAAGATAAGTAACAATGGGCCTTTCACGGGGATCTGGTGGAATTTTCAAGTCACTAGAGGATATATCAATTGCTTTAAAGCGGAAATATGCTGATGTGCTTCTGTGCTTTTCGTTATATTCCAGTTCGGATTCTGCTAATGCTGATCGCGAACTTGGCGACCTGCATTTATAGATATTGATATAAAAACAATGTGACCCTACCAATAAACAGGCTTAAACGATCTGTATATTAACCCTTTAGATATCAGCTTGCCAAACATTCTCAGTTGTTCCGCTACATAAAATTTATCCATCGTCAAGTATGGATTAGACCAATCGGCAGACACTCCCCATCTTCTAAACAAGATACAAATGTAAACGTAAACTAATAAAAAATACTTAAAACTATGCATCTGCTTAGCAATCGCTTCACTAGCTACCTCTCTAGCCATCTGCCTAATTTCTATTGGACTTTTATCCTAAAGAAACACATACAGAATATTCTGAATAAAACACCTAACCTGGACATTTTTAGTTATTTTCAACTCTATGGGCAAGCCGTGACAATCCCAACCGGGACGAAAGCGAACTTTATAACCAAGAGCTATTCTACTTTTAACAATAAAATCTTTTAAAATTTTGTTTATAGCATGCCCAGTATGAGTAGAACCGTTTGCGAATGGAGGGCCATCGAGAAGTTCGAAACTGAAATGACGAGGGTATACACCAATTACATTTATTACATCGGCCTAGGCTTATTTCGTTGCCATTCATAGAGATCGTTTAATCCGCCAGCGATGGCTAAATGTTGGTCTAATTGAGCTCTTTCCGTAGATTTTATGTGGTTCACAAAGTTTGTTTTCGGCAGAAAGATGTCTTTCTTCTTTTTTGCCTCTTTTTCACTCGTTAACGGGCGCTTCAGTAGAACCAGTCTATGTTTATGAATTATAAGTAACGTATGTTAAAAAATACCTTAAGATAGGCTTCAATCTGGGTAATGGCCGTGCTGATAAGTTCAATGGAGAGGCCATCAAAACCTGAAACCGAGCACACTTTATTTTTTGTAATGAACAGCTAACCTAAGGACACAATCAGCTTTCTTCGCCTCTTACTAGCTGCTAAAGCAATAACCAGTCGCCGAATAAAAAGGTCCGACTGAGGGCACTAAATTTGTGGATTATCTACAGGGCTAGGAGAAAAAAAAACCTCGTCAGATCCAAGTAGAAGCTTTGTGTCGTATTCTACTCTTGACTGATTCGATTGAGCCTCTGAGATTGCTTGCTCAGGAAAAATAACCTGGACTACTTGTCCGATGCGTTCCAATGATGTAAATACCTAAAAAATAAAACCGCTGAATAAAAGAGATAACTTACAATGAAGTCAAGATTGTCGTGCTGGGTAATGGAAAAATGAACTGCCTGCTGATCTTTTGAAAATGAAAGATCGTGAAAAACTGGAGGCATTCAACTTTGCTGAAAGTATTTAAATGAGAAGATATTACGTGTATGGGAAAGATAATGTGAAGTTGTGAGAGCAAAGTTGTGAGAGAAAGAACAAATAGCCAGCACGACGAGTAAAATGAAAGAAGGAGTGAACTCGGAGAGGGAAAATCGGAAGACGCGGCACACCGGCGCTCATTATGAATTAAAATAAATTTTGATACTCTGCCAGTTGAATTCAACGTTCACTTCCTTCACAACTAGCCCTATTCCTGTACTTTTCTTGACTGTAAAGTATTCGGCGCCTCGAATACCACCATAAACGCATGCTAAATCACCCGTTCCCACAAAATATCCTCATTTTGCAAGATTGGAAGGTGGTTTCAACTTTGAAAACCGGGGTGGTCGCAGCGAAGCGAGACGGAATGATGCGTACTTTTCGAAGTCTCATTCCATTTGCTTCTCTAAAAAGCACATTTCTCTTGCTTTTCTAATGTTTTTCGCTCTGTTTTTTGCTATTGATTTTAGTAACAAGGACTAGAAGTAATTGACCTATGTAAAATTCAGAATAACAACAAAAATCTTACGTATAACTTCACTTTTTCGTTCAAAGTAGCTTCAATCTTTTTTAGGGTAAATCGGTGCCATGTCTCTTTTGGCGGAGCCGAGAAAAAAACAGAAAATCAGCATAGATCCGCGAAATCTTCAATGGAAAGATGATGACAACGTTAGTTCATATTTTTTATTGAGAATAGTTTTATTTTCAGAAGGTTTCAAAGAAAATGATGGAAAAAATGGGCTGGTCAGATGGCAAAGGACTCGGAAAAAATAATCACGGCAATGTAGACGCAGTCAAACTCAACGCTAATCACAGTGGAAAAGGTAGAGTTTATATAACGTCGTTGTGCTATTGCCATTATCGTTTTCAGGATTAGGTGCTGACAAATTGGCTTCCTACGACACCACATGGATTGGACATCACGATGATTTTGCTGATCTACTTGCTTCTTTGAATAAAAATAAACCGGAATCAAATGAGACGGAAGAAGAGAAAAAGGAGCGAGTGGAGAAAATTTCAATTGAGCTTAGCTCAAAGAGTGTTCGTCGTCGTATTCAGTAAGCCAATTGTATCATAATGGATTTCATTTTCAGCTACCAAAAATTCACTCGAATGAAGGACACCTCGAATTACTCAGAGAAAGACAAAGCCGCAGTTCTTGGAGTTGGTTTGGGGCGTGCTAAACAAGATTCTGACGAAGATAGCAGTGTACAGTCAATTTTTTATACATATTATAATGTTTATTTAGGATTTAAAATCTGAGCCCGACGCCGTAGATCAGGGCAATACCACAGTGAGCAATCTTTCAGTAGGAGACTATTTTGCTGCTAAAATGGCTGCTCTCAAAGCTAAATCGCAAGTTTGTGCTGTTGCTCCAAAAGAGAAAAGTATTGTTGTAAAAATCGAAGTGGAAGACGAGAAGGTATTCGTTTCTTTTTATCTAGAAGGGTATTTCTTTTTAGAAAACTTCAGTTGTTGAGGTCGAGATAGAAAGTCAAGAGCAAGAAAGTGACAAAGACAGAAAAAAGCGTGAAAAGAAACTAAAAAAGCAGCAACAGCAAGCAAGTGAAAAGATTTCGGAAGAAAAGCCTGTGGAAGTAGAAGGCGATGGTGAAGCGGGTGAAAAACCAAGAAAAGGAGAGAAGAGATTTCTCAAAGTGAAACTTCTAGAATGGCAACAAGAAGAAGACGTAAACTTTTTTTTTCTGTAATTATAAACATTCGTTTTGTAGGCTGCTAATATAAACAAAGAAACAGAAAAGCCTATTGAAGAAGAGATGACAGAAAAACAACGTCGTAAAATGGAAAAAAGACTCCGCAAAATGCAAGGTGCGCCGGAAGCAGCCGAAGTTGAAGAGGAGCCTAAGCCTAAAAAGAAGAAGAAGAGAAGTGATATTTGAGGTCTGTTTTTTTCCTGTTACATTTGTTAAATCCTTGTTATTTTTTTAGTGAATAGATATTTTCACATTCTTGCAGTATGTATAATTCGAGTAACGGATACAAACAATAACAATAAATGGATCAATAGGGCAGGTCGCTTGCCTGATTATTCTCAGGCGCTTCAACGTGTGGATGCCATGACCAACGCTTCCAATTCTTCAATAACATGATTAAATCAACCAGGAAAAGCGTAGAACAAATGAAAAGGGTTGCCTAAATAATTTGTTCATTTGGTTTATGGAAAACCTACGGAAGCTACAGCCGGAGTTTTCTCCCAGTCTGGATTAACATCAGACCAATGGCTGGCACAGAAGATCCACATAAAAATTCCTCCACAGAAGAGTCCAAATAATAGGATCACGTAGAGGAAAATCTCCATAAAGAACCATGGAGTCGAAGGGACACGATGATTCAGAGCCAGAACATAGCTGACCAGGAGGGTGAAGGCTACCACAATACCAGCCGAGGCAAAGAAAAGCGGCAGCCCTCTCTCATCACGAACAGGTTGAGAGATTCCTGTGAGGAGAAGAGCCAGAAAGCAGAAGACCTAAGGAAGGGTAACAAATTTTGTTTTCTATTTTTTTTATAATTTATTTTCATAAAAATTCAGGAACAACTTACAATTTCAAGGCATTTAATAATACCCCGTGTACTGGACGGATATCTCTGATCCAGTAGCATCAATCTTCCGTTGATTTCCAGAACCTCTGGTGGCTGGTCGAGATGAACTTCGTCTTTTGCCTTCCAAGACATTCACTACGCCTAAAATCCTGTATTTTTTTCTCTAGTTTTTAAAAATATGAAGAACACTAGTCTCTAGTTTTTAAAAATAGGAAGAACACTAGAGCTAGTCAGAGAAGGAGAAGAAGCCTCTCTCGCACCGATGGTGTTTGTATTTTCGCGCGAGAGCAATGGCATATTTGTTTGAGGAGCGCGTAGAGTCCCCAAAGAGAGCAGTGCAGGGAGAGGACTCTAGTACTCGCACGACGAAACGGAATAACCATACAAACAAACCTAATCCAATAGACGGGGGAGGAGAGCGACCGTCGGTTAATTATTACTGCTCATTAGGAGGGAGGGAAAGACATGACTCACCTTTGGGGCGTTGTAGTATTTCGGTGATTCGATTTTTAATCCGTATGATCCCCGTACGGAGCCGATCTCTCCCCGTTCGCTTTCCTGTTTGGTCATTATGGAACTATAACTACTACCGGAACAACTTTATGTTTATGACCTCGTGTTTACTGTATCGTAAATGGGAAGAAGACGAATCTGACAATATGAATACCAGTGAATAAAAATCAGTGGATAAATACAGTGTTCGGGTATTAGTAAAATATAAAATATTAGTCCGTTTCCAAAAGAAGATTCCAGAGTTCAGTCACCCTTTCGAAGTGGTTTCGAATAATAGATTGGAACTGCGGGGTGATATTTACATCAAAAGCAAGAGGCAAAGTAGAGCATCGAGGGATAGTAACCAGAAAATAGAACATGGTCATCCAACGAAACAATGTGGTAACCAATGGAAAGAAGGCGTTTGTCAATTGTTCTAGGGATATAGATTTGTCCCAGGATTCCTTTTTCCTTATGGTTTCCCTCCATTGAATAGACGCATTCCGCAGGTGAGAATATTTTGAGTTCTTCCCAAAGAACACTGCTGAACATTGTTCCATAGCATGCCTGTTGACGTAGGCGAAAACGCCACGAAGTTATTTCAATTTCTCCGCGCTACCAACGGGAGATATAGTCTAAAAGAAGAGTTGATGGTGGGGGATGTACCCAGTTGGTGTAGACTTGGGGTGTGGGATGGCTAAACGGAAATATCCTTAACTAATGGGTAGTTCTTACCAAACAAACAAGCTTCCAGTCTTCTATTGAATCCGAATCAAACATATGTCTCTGAAATTAACATTATATCTCATGAGATATATTATCAGCGTGTTTGTCGAACGCATTGGTGCTCGCCATTTCCGCTATTGCCCTGGTTAGCGTTGTTTTTCCAGAATCCACATGGCCAAGAATTCCAACGTTTAGAGACATCTGCAAATGATAAAATTGAGCTACCATGAACATTCGGCAATCAACTTCGGCTCTATAATTGCAAAGATAATGTAAATACATTTAGAATGAAGTAAACATGAATAAAAACGAAGCATCATATAATCTTTACAATTTAATTGAACGAAATAAATAATTAAAATATCACAGAATAAAGAAACATGGGCGTCTTGTAAATAAAGAAGCGTCCAGTTAAAGTCACCTTGAAATTAGCTTGGTAAATAGACGTCTGTAAATAAAGAATGCACATATAGAAAAATAAGTTTGATTCAGTTTTACTTCACCAACATCTAATGTTGCACTCACCTTTCAGACAGGGATTCCTAGAGTGATGCACAAGTAAAGTGTTCCAATACCCAGGAAAATTGATGCACCCACGGCAAGCATCAGTTCAAACCATATATCACGGTCTTGACGATGTGTGACCTATAACTGTGGTAAAGGGAAAGTATCCAGCTAACCTCGTAATAGATGAATTTGGCTGTAAGAATTACTCCGGTTAGAAGAAATGTCGGAGTTGTCCACCACACATGATCCAAATGTACTCGAGCTTTGTCTGATTCTAGCATGTCAACATAGTCCATTTTAGAAATTTCTGAAAATTATCCATTACATCTTATAGTGTATGTGATTTCAAGGGCTAACTATTCTGCAAAATATAAAGAGCAAGCTAAATATATACTGTTGCTAAACAGAAGTCTAGATAAAAGCACACAATAGGTAAAAAGTATTTAATAATCGGATAAAACTTGACAAACTAAATAAAACTAATGTAATCAGGAGTCGTGAGAGGCGTTGCGACGTCCAAACCATCCAGTCTGCGATTCGTTGAGCTTCCTGTAGCCAAGTCGCTTAGAGATGCATCTTCTGGAAAATCAAGATGAACACACGTTAAAATGTAAGCTTACTTGCACCAGCAGAAAAGAATGCAGAGGAAGATCATCATCACGATGGCAGAGAATGCTCCAATTGCAGCAGGTGCTATGACATTCCTATGGTAGGGATCTTCCATCCAGGCGTTGTATTTGTTGCGGAGGTCGAGGTACTGGCGCCTTATGATGTCGATGTCTTCCTGAAAGCATGACAATACATTGAACAAGAAAATAAAGTACACTCACTAAAATTTGATCCTTGTTTTCGGTAGAAATCTCGACCTCCTCCGATGAAATCACGACCTCTCTTGATGGAACAGACGCAGCAAAATCTTTCCTCGTTTTGTCGATATTTCCAGTGAAAACAGCTCCCATCAGAAATGAGCAGACGAGTAACGAGCGGATGAACATCTCTACGGGCAAGGAAGGCTGAAAAGAAAAATATAACTAGGAAGAGAAAAAGCAAAGGGCACAAAGATATCAGCTTTGCGGGAAACGATGAAATCGGTATAAAGAGAAGAACGAGCATGCACCCCACCTAGACAAATCCTTGGTGAAGTTCATGCTCATCAATTTTTTGGTCAACCTGTTGATTACTGGGCTGGCTAATATTATGTAAATGAAATTCAACCAAAGAAATAATATTCCAAATATACAGCAAAAGGTCACATGAGCAAATAGCAAAAGAACAATAATTTTGCGCTAGTTGTCCAATCCAGGAATGATTTACAAGTTATAGTTCAAACATCAATTCAATCACCGCTTCTCAATCAGCAAAAAAACGTCAATCATTTCAACAAAGTCAAGCTAAGAATGAGCCCTTTCGAAATAGAAGTGGCAAAATCTTTTCGCATTTTTTTGTTATTTCGGGGAAAAATAGCTCCCATTAGAAATGAGAAGAGGAATAACGAGCCGATGAAGATAACAACTCTACAGGTAAAAATGAAAACTATGAAAAAGGGAGAAATGATCAACAATAAGAAAATATGGAGCACTGGAATTGAAAATATTTTCATCCCATACTATCCTACCCTAATAATAGGCAGATCTCTGCCTGTCTGCAAGACCTGTCGTCTGTACGGATTGACAGGTCAAATGAGAGAGAAGCAGAAAGTTTCGACCGTTTGACCTTTTTCGACGGTCAACTCTTTTTCGACTGTCAAATTTGTAATCCAAACGCGGCCAAAGGCCGCCGGAGGCATACTGGTATAAAAGAATAAATTCAGATTCAGCGATTCCTTTGCTGCAAAATTTAACACTTGTTTTGTCTTCCTCTTTGTAAATCTTCATTGCGGTATCCACTCAATAGGTCAAGAAATTGTTACCACCACCTCCACCACCGGCAGCCGGTTTCTTCTTATCCGCACCGAAGCAATCCTTATTGACGACTGCCAGAGTCTGATAATTTGGATCATTTGTACCAACGACTTTATGATTGGTCGGCTTGACGGGAGCTTTGTTATTAGCTGCTGCTCCAGCTGGAGGCGCTTTCGCTTGGAAGATTTGATCGTTTGCGAGACCGGCCAACGTCTGGTAGTTCGGATCATTTGTTCCAACCATCTTCTTGTCAGCAGGAACTTTTGGAGCGCCGCCGCCGCCTCCGCCACCACCGCCAGCTGGAGACTTCTGCTGGAAGACTTGGTCGTTTGCCAGGCCGGCCAGCGTCTGATAGTTGGGATCATTGGTGCCGACCATCTTCTTCTCAACAGGAACTTTTGGAGTACCGCCACCACCACCGCCGTCGCTGTTGCCCTAAAACACATGTAAATTATTTATTATTTATGTTTTTCATCATGTTTTTTGCCTATTGGTTATTATAAAATCAATTTTATAACAATTCATCAAGAAAAAACAAAACTAAAATCCTAAATAGACTAAAAAAAACAAAATCGAACCCTTGTTACAATGCCTGTCAAATTTTATTGCTCAAAAAGGAATAACAACTCATATTCCATTTTTCTTGAATGTTTTTTATCTCACAAATACACTTGTGCGTTCAAAATAAAAAAATTTATGCGACGAAGAGAAGACATTTCATTATTTTTCATCTTCTTTATACTTTTAGACAAATTCCAATAAAAATGGCAAAACAGGAAGAAATGTTCTATTTTTCTTGTATGCATATGGGTTTGTAAGGTGTTGAATCATATTTACATTCTTTTTTCATTAATAATTCGATTCCTAAACTGTAGCTTCTAACAAGTATATTTCATTTTTAGCGATATATAAAAACAAGAATTTCTGTCTATTTTAGACTTCTTTCAGCTAAAATTGAAATTTACAAGAAAAACAGTTACCTTGTTCTGGAAGACTTGCTCATTAGCCAAGCCGGCCAGCGTCTGATAGTTGGGATCATTGGTACCGACCATTCCACCAGTAGGCGGCGGCTTCGGCTTACTACCGCCTGATTCAGATGCTCCTCCCTTGTTCGATCCGAATACTTGATCATTAGCTAAGCCGGCCAACGTCTGATAATTGGGATCCTGCGTATTAGCCATTCCGCCAGTCTTCGGCGCAACAATCTTCTTAGCCGGAGGGGGAGGCGGCTTACTCGCGTCGCCTCTACGACGTGCCTTGTCTAATTATTATTTTTCTTATATATATATATATTTTCCCTACTGTTACCTTTCGTCTCCGATCTCTTCCGTCGATGTTTCGGCTTCTTTATCGACTCCTCCTCTCCCGTTCCTTCTTCTTCCTCGTCCTCGTCGTCCTCCTCGTCGTCTTCTTCAGCCTTTCTCTTCTTCTTCTTAGTACAACTGACGAGAGCCCAATGGCCAAAGAGACCATACAGCCAGAGGAATGCCAACATCTTGAGAATCATTTCCAACTAAAAAATAAACAATTTTAAATCATCATGATGTACGGCCGCTTGAATCGGCGCTCCCGCACCCGTAAATTCTCGGCAGCTCGAGGAAATGGCGCCTGGAGAACAAAGCGCGCAGCTGCCGAGTTTTTACGGGTGCGCGCGTGCGGAACGTCGGTCCAGAGGAAAACGGACCCAAGTAGACAAAAAAGCCATGAAGGACCGCTTATGAAAATGTAGTCAATAGCTATGAGACCTGCTGCCTTCACCGAAAGCTTTATTTACCATTTCTGACGGGAAAATACTAGCGAAAACAGGCAGATTTGGTTAATATCGTTGAGAGACCCGTCCGGGCCGTAGAGAAGACGAAGTCTGTCAAATAATGGTCTCTATCAATTGGATTACTGTAATCCTTAGGTCAAAACAGTTTGAGAGCGAAGAAGAAATCTCCTAGGGCTGGGCAGTAGATTTGTTGTGCCGCTGCACCCGTAAAATCTCGGCAGCTCATCAGCCCGAAGATTTGGTGCCGCTTGTCGAAGGCGATTCAGCTGCCGAGATTTTACGGGTGCAGCGGCGCCGGAAAACAACTCCTCCTGATCAGAAATAACCCATTTTTTTCTGAATTTTTACTGGTTATAGTATACTTCCAATAAAGAAAAACGAATCTTTATCCAAAAAACAATAATTAAACCACAGAAAAATGAGAGAAATATATGAAAATACGTGTGTGTGTGGATGTGGACATGAGCAATTGGGATTGAGGCGGCAAATAATGTACAGACAGAGTGTGTGTGGAACCCGCATAGTCTGGCGTCTTTTGTCTTCTTCTTCTTCTTCTTTTTTTCCGGGGAAAATTAACATTGTCCGGCCAGTTGGCCGATCAGCGACGGGGAGATGGTAAAGTCACTGGCCACGTAGAGGCCGTGCTCGATGATACGGAACGACGGGTTCATGATGCTGATCGGCAGACCGCCCACATTGGACGGGATGTTCAGGACGACTCCCTGAAAATTTTTGAACATTTTTTCCCCTCATTTTTATATTTTTTATAGTTAAAAATATTTGATTTTATTATTTTGAGAAAAAAAAAGCAAAAAAAGATCGGCCAATCTGCTCCAAAACGGTCTTCTAAATGTTTCAAATTCAATCCTTCCCGCTCTTTGATTTTATTGCATTTTTCCCTTGAAATGTACTATTTTTATTCATTTTTCTTGATGATTATATTATTTTATGCTGTTTTACAACATTATAATGAGAAAAATTTGATAAAAATATGATAAAAAGCGACTAAAAATGGTTTTACAAACGTGTGTGTAGAAAGTGCGCTAATATTCAAATGTATTTTTTTGAAATTTTAATTTTCCCACCTTTTGAAGAGCATCATTAGCCAATTTTTGTAGCAGCTCCTTTCCGAGATTTCCTAAATTATCCAAAGCGTCCTGAGGCAGTCCGAGGGTTCCGGCACGATCGGTCAATTTCAGTTGGGTAATTTCGGCGGAGCCGGAAATTCTGTTGCCCTGTACTTGGGCGGCGATGACTACGGTAGCCGCGATGGTTATTGTTCCGACCTTTAATTATTCCATTTCTTATTTTTAGGAGAGAGACAGGGTACCTTGTTGTTGGTACCGTCGATGTAGATATCAGCATCGGCGATGAGGTCCAAAATAGCGGAACCGCCCTTCGCCTGGCTGAGGATTATTGACGGAGCACGGACGGTCCTAATCTGGATGGCAATCTTCTGGTTAGGGTACTTTTCTCTGAAAACGGAAGAGATATTGGTTTATCACTGTTTTAGCCCCATTTACGGAGAAATTTTACATAGAACCTAATATAATTTATACTGTATAAAATTCTCCATCTTTTCAGCTACCTTTTGATATATTAACGTCCAAATATTATCGAGAAATTCCTTCAGAAAATACGTTTTTTCCGCGAGTGCGCGCGCGCGCGATTTGAAGTACGCTAACCGCGCGCCACTTTAAAATGGTCTACTAGAGTCATTTTTCCACTAATTTTTGAATTTTAATATATCAAAATGTAGCTCACAACCTGGCGAACAAGATGGAAACATAACAAAATGAGTTTGAACAAAATGCGCTTACCTAACAGCCGGTAGAATGTCCCCGAAGCAGATTCCCAGATCAGCCAGTCCCGAGTCGGCGTCCTGTCGTCTCTTCCTGTGTTTCTTGCCCAATGTCAAATGTCTCTTGCTCCTCTTCAAGAATGTCTTCGCCGCCGAGAGGACACGTCTCCTCCTCCGGGTGTCGTCCTTATCCTCCTCGTCTTCGATGTCCGTCGCCTCCAGGTCGTCGTCATCGTCGCTACACGTCGTCTTCAACAACTCGCCAATCTTCGGCGTGTCGGGTCCAATTCGGAACGAGAGAAATTGTTTCCTGTGCAGATGGTAGAATAGCGAATTGATGGTGTAGTCCGAGACGATGAATTCCGCCATGTGGGTGTCGTAGGCCGCGGGGAAGGCGGTTGGGAACGGATAGAACGGAGTTCCACCCTGACCGTTGGGAGAGAATTCTCCGGTGAGATCGATGGTGAAGTCGTTATTTGTAGCATAGACATTGAGCAGCTGGACGGAGAGGTAGATATCGTTGAGTTTGGACTGAAAAAATGGGTTATTTCTGACCAGGGAGAGCGGCTTCCCCGTACCGCTGCACCCGTAAAATCTCGGCAGCTGAAGCGCCTTTAGGAAAGCGGTGCCAAATCTTCAGGCCGGCGCGCTGCCGAGAATTTACGGGTGCGGCGGCACCTCTTTCTCCACACCCGTCGGCAACTGGATCTTCTTTTATAAAACGCCGTTATTTTTTGAAGCTGCCAAGGTTTTACGGGTGCAGAACACCCCAAGCAGAGAGACCCTTCCCTTACCAGATCGAGATGAGCAGCCAACTGCTTGATAAAAGAGACAGGATCATCTTGAGCAGCCTGCTGAAGAGGACACTTGGAACAGCTTGGAGGTGGCTCATTAGGGGCCATGGCTCCCGCCACGGGAGGAGGTGGTGGCCGACGGGGCGCGGCACCAGTCCTACTGAACCCGACGGCAGTGTTCTGCTGCTGGATGAGCCCCTGCTGCGGGGAGGGGAATTGCCCATATTGGGGGATGGCCGCCGGTGGGGGTTGATACTGATGGACAGCTGGGGGCGGCGGCCCCTGTTGGTACTGCGGGGCTTGCTGGTACTGCTGGGGCTGTTGGACGGGCGGCGGGGCCTGGTAGATCTGTTGAGGACCGGCCGGCTGCCCATTGTGACGGACAGTCCGGTTGACAATCTGCTGGAAGATCTGCTTCTGGACGGCTTGTCTCTTTGACCGGGACACTGGCACATAGAGCTAGAAAATATCCAATTTATGGAAAAGACCGCGAACCCACCACTTTTTGAACATTTCCAGAGGTACTGTAGGCCACGGCCCGGTAGGTCCTGACCCTGTCGGCCTGAGCCAGAGGGCTGAGTTGGCGCGAGACGCCGGCGGTCTGCCCTGTGGCGTATTGAGGAGCGGCAGCTCGAGCAGCGGCTCGTTTGCCTTGAATATAGCCAGCTTGGGGGATTTGAGGAGCGGGGGCGGCTGCTTGAGGAGCTGGTGGAGCGGATCCGTAAGCCTGGTTAGGGATCTGGGGTGCTGGAGGGGCGGCAGGGCCGTAGGCAGCTTGGGGAATCTGTGGAGCAGGCGCTTGTGGAGCTGGAGCTTGGATAGTCGAGCTGACAGATGAGGGAAGGCGATTCGCACCGGCGCAGGTCGTCTGGCACTGAAAAAAACAGATTTATAGCCGCTAATTTTAAGAAAATCGAGCAAAGCAGGGATGAAGAGCTAGTTCGCCCACACCCGTAAAATCTCGGCAGCGCGGCGAGCTGGCATTCCGCGGAGCCGAATGCCAACCCCTCCAGCTGCCGAGATTTTACGGGTGCGGTCGCGCGACTTCCAAATGAGCCGAAAACGTCTTTCTGGCTCAAAATTCGTCCCTGCTCCTCCAAAAATACAATAAATACAATTTAAAAAAGCTCACATATTGTTGAGAAGGCTGTCCTCCCTGTCCCAGACCTAATGCTCCTCCGAAAAGTTGCAACATCTGGGAGAGAGCCACCGTCTGGGGCAGACCACCGGCCTTGCTGTTGATCTTCTCGTTGACGATGGTCGGAATCTGAGCGCACACCTGTCCCGGGATCATCTTCTTCACCATTCCGCTGATTTGTGACTAGAAAAACACTCTTTTTAAAGGGAATTGGCTACAGTAACCCACTCGGAATTGACTGTTAACAATGTCTCCAATTAGGCCACCGTTTTCGATGTAGGCGTCAGCGTAGCCGATTTGGACATCGCAGGATTGGACACGGACATAGGGGCCGGTTGCTCCTCTCTCCACCACCAGGTCGACTGTTACCGTAACCTGAAAATGCGACAATTTAGAAGGGAGTCGACTCTAGGGCGGCACACCAGATTTTGGCCAGTAAGGTGCATTTCCGGGGGAAGCGCGCCGTCTTTGCGCTTTTCCGGTGCAATAGACCTATAATCTTTGGCATACGGTATTGGTTCATTAGACCTATGGCATCGCAAAAGCGTAAAGGTGGCGAGCTTCCACCGAAAATGCGCCTTACTGGCCCGGAACTGGTGTTCCGCATAATAAAGGCTAATTAGAGGCTTCGCTATGGGACCTAGCAATTTCTACAGTAACCCAGGGGAAAAAAGGAGAAATTTAAAGGTCTCGCCAGGAAAATCCCCCCAAAAAAAGTGATTTCCGTTGCCAATCGACTATTATGTGTCCGATAGAATGACGAACGTTACACGACCGCTCTCTGCCTTCTCCTCTCTGTTGAACAGGATCGGGCGGGGGGCAATCACATTTCGCGCTACATTGATGCATAAATCGACGGACATATCGCAACACTATTTGCTAGACTACTCCTCTCCCCGATGGAAAAATGTTCTACTGTACCGGAAATGCCCATTTTTGCTGGAAATTGGCGGCAAACGGGGATTTCTTTGAATTTTGGGTCCTGGAGCTATTTTCCAGCTTTTTCCCGCCAAAAATGGCAATTTACCATATTTACCGGCTACATTATGCCCCCCTTCCCCTTTCTAACCTGGTGTAAGTTGAGTTGGACAATTCCGAAGAGAGCAATCGGCAACAGGACAACGATCTGCCCTCCCAAGTTGCCGGTGACTCCAATGTCGACGTTCTCCACCCTCAGGATGACACGGTTTGGCGGTGCCGGGTAGAGCACAACCCTCTGGGGGCAACGGTACCGACTGACGTATAGATTGTACACTTGGATACAGCCTTGGACCTGGAAAAAAGTAAATAATTAAGAAAAATTGAGAAAAAAACGAGGAACGCGCTTGGGGGAGAAGACTGGGTAAGCGCCAGTAAGGCGCATTTTTGGGGAAGCTCGCCAGCTTTGCGCTTTTTCGGTGCATGCAGTTATTAATCTTTGGCATACGGTAAGAAGAATTTTGCAACAATTACACCGAAAAAGAGCAAAGGAACACGCGAAATGCGCCTTATTGACCCGAATTCGGGGGAGGCGCGCCAGCTTTGCGCTTTTTTGGTGTAATAACCCAAAATGTTAATTATAGTATGTCAGAAACTACAAAACTCTCGCATCGAAAAAGCGCAAGGGCGCGGCTTCTCCCTGGATCCGGGCCAGCCTGGTGCTTTTTCGGTGTATTCGTCCAGAAGACTAATTAGTAATTACAGTATACTAAAGGTTTACAACCTCCTGCACCGAAAAAGCGCTAAGCTCCCGCACCTCCGCCAAAAATGCGCCTTACTGACCCAGACTCAGTAGCCTTGTTAGAGACGACTGCTGGCAGAACTTGCTTCTTCTCTCTCTCTCCCTTTTCTTCCCCTCCCCGGCGTGACATAGACATAAACAAGAAACAGTCCGACTAACCTGTGGTATACACTGTGAAATGGGCGGGATTCGGGCCTTTTTGATCTCGGAATTCAGAAGATCTCCGACGATACTGGAGGCATACTGGAAGGAGCGCTGGTTGAGACGCGCCCGGATGCCCGGGTAGCCTCGCTGGCCTCCTAACAGGGCGGTGTTGAAGTCACTTAAATTAATTATATTATTAAAATTTAGACTATATACTGTCGTTTGTGACTCAATTTTTCGGATAATTGCTCTCATTTTCCAATTAGTCAGTCAAATCTTGCTCTGAGACCAAAAAGCCCACTTTGGCGGCGCCTAGGGCACTTTTTGCTATTTTTAATCTATTTTAAAAAAATTTTTTTTCCATATGAATATGCCTATCATTTTAAATTATCAAAAACTAATGAAAAATAGCTGCTCCCGGTCTTTCTTCTCAGTTGGGCGCCCTGGAGCACTGGATTACGGTAGCGCGCGCTTTCCAAGAACAGGAACCCGGGAAAATGGCTCAAATTTTCGGAATTTTAAGGCTTTTTAAAGTAATTTTAATGACTAATTAATTCTAAAACTCACTAGGCAGACGAGACTCCCCCTGCTCCGCCTTGAATCGCGGCGACTCCTCCATAGGGATTACCCTGGAACTGTTGTTGGGGCTGTCCTCCTCCTTGAACTATTGCTGCTCCTCCTGTAGAATAGCCGGCTGGGGGCTGTTGGGAATAGCCGGCCCAGACTATCCCGACCAGCGGGATTAAGGAGAGCAGACGCATTGCCCTTAACCGAGCCATTTTTGGAGAGAATTTTCGATTAAAAGAGAGGAAGAAAAAGGAAAAGGAAAAGGAATGATGGCAGTCTCTTCTTCTTGTTTTTTGTTTATCACAAGACGGCAAAGGAAAGAAAAATGAAAAGGCGGGGGGCCGGCTAATGTGACGGGGGCGAACTTTGTAGTCAGGGTCGTGGAGATCACGACTAGCTATGGGAGGGGGGAGGGGTAAAGAGAAGCCACCCGAAGATATCAGAAGATGGGAGACAGGCAGAAACTGCGCAAACAGTCTCTGCCCCCAGCGCGCGCCTTTCCTATGGCAACCAGCAGCAGACGAAGCTGACCAGAAGGGGAGAAAAACTCGATCACGGGGGGAGGATGATCACCTTGTAGATTGTAGGATGGAACTAAGAAGAGTGGAAGGGGGATGGGGAAGTGATAAAAGGAAAAGTGGAACTATCAAAATGGCAGGAAGGAAGGAAGTGTCAATGGCTAGGAGTTTTCCCAAAACCCGTTCTAAACCGATTTTCGGCTAAAAACGGCTAATTTTGGAGTAAAATAACAAAAAAGAATGTACCTAACAACGCTGATAAGCCAATTTTCTAGAAATCCAACAAAGAAAGCCATAAAATTAGTTGGAAATCGTCTTGGAGCCCGGAAAAATGACACAGAAGGCGCCGGGTCTCGCAGGCACTCACGGGAACCAATTTGAGGTTCAAAAATTGTGAAAACAAGTACACGAGAGAGTATTCCTTGAAGTAGACAAAGAAAAATGATATAAGAAGGATGTTCTAAATCTGAAAATGGGATAAATTGATCGAGTAATAGAGAGAATAGAGGCGATATCAGTTCCGCGGGCTTTTCCGCCCATTGAACCTCTTCCAACGTTTTTTTTTCAACCGGAATAAATATTCTGTGACATATAAAAGCTAGTTTTCTCTATCTACTGTTATACTTGTTAGTCCAACTACCAGTATTTTCTGGATGGGAATTCCAAATTATCCCAACTGAACCCGCCAGGAATGCGCCTTGGCTCGTTGCTCGTCCTCCCTGCTTCGTCGTGGCTTTTTCCACACAAAAAGGAGATTTTTCTTATTGAGAATAAAGTGATCAAGTTGATTAACACATCAAAAAGTACTTGAAAATTGCGGAAGAGCAGGAAGAATTCTCAAAATGAGGAAATAATAACAGGAAGGGGAGGTTACCGGCTTGGTCTTCGATAGTCCGCTCCCCTGCACCCGTAAAGTCTCGGCAAGACAAATGTATAAAGGCGACACAGTTTTGTAACAGTTTTGAATAACGATGATCCTACTGCCAAGACTTTACGGGTGCGGGGGATCGAATTAAAGAGGACCGAGCCGTGGCCCCTTGTTCCCTCCCGTTCTGTACATTTCCTTGGTGATTTTCTGCTGGAACCTCTTTTTGCCTCGCTCGATGGTCACCAGCATGGTCATTAAAGGAACGGTGGCACAGCTTTTCGCGGTCTGCGCTCAGCGCAGATGCTCGGGGCGCGTTTGCTTTTCATCGGCCAAAAAAAATGACTTTCGAGTTGTATTTCTCCATATTGTGACATACGATTTTTGTGATTTTTATTGCTTTCACTAATTGGAATATGCTGATCATTTTAGCAAAAAGAAATATTGAAAACTCATGCGGAAAACAAAAGTTATAAATTTAAAAAATGGCACGCTACCGTAACCATATGCGCGCGCGCGTCTAATTTTTGAAGCTGTGCCACTGTTCCTTTAAGCCGTCTCCCCTCCCTCTCCCCCAAAGTGGAACTTTCTCTTTTCCCAGGCCAGACGGGCAGTTGTTTTCCCCGCGCGGGTGTTCCTCACTCCCTCGTCATTAAAAAAGGCGGCAGGGAATATAATTAATCTGTGTAGTTGTGATTAATAGATTAGAGAGACACATTTAAGGGGGAGAAAAAGACGGGGCCGAATGGATAGGCAGACGATTGGCAGGGGGGAGAACGTGATAGAGAAGAAGCCATTCGGGGGGCGGGGGACGACGAGGGAAGAACCGGACGATTTTGATCAAAAATAAAGGGGCAATGCTTAATTTAAAAGGCGGAGGGGTACTGTAGTCTAATATTAGTAAGTATAAAATAAAAATTGGGAGAGAACGAAAAGGAACAGCTGCCCCTCCTCGGCCATGGGGAGAAAGTACCGCCGGAGCGGTGCCGTCTACCCCCCGAGGGGGGTGGATTCTGTCTCTCTTTCAGTTGCGCAATGCCCTTGAGGAACGAGCGGGGGGAATAGAACCCGTTCCACCTACACCCCCAGGGGTAGAAGAAGACGATGACGGGGAGGAGGCCGAGGAGGAGGAGGACGGCTTCTGATTGGAGATGAACTGTCAGGAACGAGCCATGGGTTTCAACAACAGTGAAAACGAGAAAAAAAACAGATAAATCTGAAAGAAACCGTTTGAAAGCCCGGGAAAATCGTTTTATTCCTGAATTTTTGAGCAGTTTTCCCGTTTAGAAAGGAAAATTGCGCAAGTGTTCCCCATTGAGCCCCGCGCAGCCGCCACAGCGCTGTCTAACTGTCTAACTGTGGCCACCGCTTTTTCCCCACTCCTAACTACAAAACTTCCCCTTGAAATGGCTTCCAAATTCCAATTCGAAAACTGTATAAGACCCCAATCGAGACAAGGAAAAAGCCAAGTTTTGGCTAGCCAGCTGTCTGTCACCGGTGTCGGCGACGGCAGGTTAGATCTCTTTCTCTCACCCGTAGTCGGCAATTGCCGCGATAATTTGCCACTTTTTTGCTGTTAAGATTTTCGATGGCGATACCGTGGGGACAAAGGGGGAGCATTGAGGGGAATATTGGCCAATTTTTATGAGAATTTTTAAGCGAAAAAGAGAGAAAAGGGCGCTACTGGGTGGGAAGGAGGGACCGCCACAGTTAGACAGCCAAAAAAAACAGGAAAAGGGGGTTTGCAGGGAGGAAAACAAGAAGAAGTCCTTTAATTTAATGGAAAAAGAACCACTATCCATGCTTTTTAATTAATAAACCTTGAAAAGAGGAGATCGAGCCGGAGAGAAGGGAATGCCGCCTAGGGATTGAGGGCGCCACAGTTAGACAGCCAGATGGGGAAAGGGGAGAATTTCTTGGAGAAAAAATGAGAAAAAAGTAGGGAAAACCTTCCCAGTTAAATTTTAAATGTTATCAGTAATTTATGAGAGTTCTAAAAGAGGAAGGAAGGCATTACTGTAGAAGAGAGCGTCGCCGCCGGGCCGCCACAGTTAGACAGCCGGAAAATTTCCCCGAGAAAGAAGGGATTCCACTGGATAGAGAGAGAGAGAAGTAAAAAGAAGGCTAACTCTCCTCCATTTCCCCATAAACAGGAAAAAAGGGAACAGTTTGTCCCGTTTCCTGGCCTCCGAATAGCTCGCCACAATAGCAACAGGGAGAGATTATCACACGGCCAGTCTCTGTAGTCCATGTCCATCCATTTTCAAGGCCACCCCTTCTTTTTTTTCCTGGACTAGACTTTCCCAGGGGATATGGGGGACAGAAAAGGGAAGACAACCCCCCGGGTGAATCACAGTCAGATCTTGTTCCCCCCACCTCCACTTTATAAGCTTTTGTAACAAACACCTGATCCCTACTGCCAACAGGTTCGAGAGAACTCGCCGGCAGGACCGAAAAACATACGGACAGGGGGAGAAAGAGAGTGGGAGGAGATGCCAATGGCACCCGGGAGAAAGCCGCAAACAGAAAAAGAGAAAGAGAGATAGAAATCTTGATTCCTCTTGCAAAATGCGACAGAGATCCCTTCGAGACCTATTACACCTACTCCCCTGGTCTCTGCCAATGATATCCAAAGTACGGTACAAGGGGATCTTCTGCTCTTTTGATTTAAAGGATCCTTAGGCTGTACGGGACAATTTAAAGGACTGTCCTTTGATTTTCTGGGTTCATTTCGAAGATTTAGACCATTTCCAACGGAAAGAGAAGGAAATTTGTTCCTGGCTTTTGGTAAAATTCGAAAAATAGAGAAATTTTACCGCAGAATGATAATTGGTCCCGTAACGGCGAGCTTTTCTGTTTGGAAACGGTCTCTAGAAACCTAATTAGCCTTTAAAATTGCTGGAAAACCTTTAATTTAGCCAACAGGAGCGAAATCCGCCGAGAGGAGACCACGGCCCTGAGAATCCCGTCCTACCCCTTCATTTCTACAAAATTGGTACAAGAGTTTTTTAGTTTATTTTTCTATTGAAGACCTTTCTCTCCACTGGGAACTAGACCTTTAATTTGGCTGTGACCACCATCCACAAGCCATGCTATAAACGCCGGAATAGGTGATAGCAACCACTAAATCCCTCCTCTCCCCTGCCGTTTTCTTCTTTCTTCCCTGTCTTTGGCGGCAGGATTTTGCCCAGTTTTATGGATGATACTAAAAGAAAAGAGAGAATGAAAACGAGGAAGTGGAAAGAAGACACTTTACCGTATCCTGGTCACAGCTTCATTTTCCATGGATTTGGACCGCGAAATTTGAATTTATCCATGCCCAGGCGCGTTCCCGGCCCTTTTTGAAGCCAGACGAGTTTACCTGGTCTCATAGCGAATTCTACAGTATCCAGCAGGTTAAAAAGAGCTAGGGTATCCTATGTCTATTAATTGGAACAAGTGGGAGATGAGGGAGCGCTTAGGGGGAGAGGAATGACGCCACCGTCAGTGAGTCACCTATCTGTGACTGTAGAATGGCATTCCTCAAATTCTCCACACCCCCAACCCTGAGCCTTTTCTTCCGGGGTTATTGGACCAGTTCTCCTTGTCTTGGGGGTTAGCCAATTCCTCTAGCCCACTCCCTAGCCCCCTAGAGACTGTAGGTATCGGTGTGTAATTAGTAGCAGCAGAACCCGATACCTATGGGTCTCGGTCTCCCACCTCCCCGGGGGATATTCCACTCCCGTTTTTACACACAGCAAAACAGTGTCTGATTATCGCCTACCCCCTGCGGCAGAGAAGGTGTATCTCCTCTTGATCACGTTATTGCTGGGAGGTGGGGGAGATAGTTAGTGCCCCCGGAGGTTTAATTTGTTTTTATGGATCTGATGTTCTCCCCCTGCCGCGCTCTATTCTAACATGTTTTCATAGGGGGCAAGAAAAGAAATATAAACGGCGACTTTTGCAACGAGGAGAGACCAAATATCCCCCCTCTTCCTCGAACCAGATGTTGCGTCAGGGGCCCCCTCGAATGGAAGGGGAAAGTCTCGTCGGAAATGGGATAAAGACGTTTATCCTTCTGCCATAGTCATCCGTCTCCCCTTCCCCGCTGGATAGGAAAACAGGGAATATGGAAATCTATAGGGGGAGGGGGCAGAAGCAGAACTTGACCCCTTCAAGGACGGGCAATGGCATAGTTCAATTTGTCCATATCGTAAAAAGAGACGAGAAAGGTGAATCTATGCATAGTTTACGATACCAAGACGAGAAAAGGGAAAGAGGAGGATCGAGAAAAGAGAGCGGAGGGCTTCTACAGGGACTGGAGACTGCCGCCTAGGTAATATGAATTTTTTGGACGGAATAATACGAAAAATGGGGCTGGTTCTCCTATTTATATCTTCAAATGAGCTATTAACGAAGAAAAATAAGTGTTTTCTTCAAAAATTGCCCAGAAACCCCAAATCGCATGTAAAATGATCTGTAGACCTACCGGCTTAAAAAGACCTCTAAACTGTTTACTATGCACCAATTTTTCAGTTTTTTTATAAGGCTAATCACCGGCGAACGCTGTCGTTTTTATCCCTAACTAATTATTTACCATATACAAGCCGGAAAAATGAAATAGGAGCAATGATTAGGTGAATTCACTCTTCAGACGCGCGCTACACAGGAAATCATTAATATCTTTTGGTCCTATGGCAATAGACAAAAACACGTTAGTGATTCAGAATCAGCATCAAAAACTCTGTCAAATGATATATATTTCATCTGGAATGGATAATCCAGTAGGAAATAATCCCCGCTAGAAGGTCTGTATTCAAATTTCCGAAAAAAAAACGACTCATTTCTAGCCAAAGAAGACTTTTCCCCCAATTTTTCAACTCTTCAGGGTATTTAAATGGCTTTAATTTCTAAATTTAGCTATAAATTTGCCAAAATACACTAGCCCAAAAGGTAACAAACATCGAAAAGACGAGTGGCGCCCGTTTGAATAGCGGTCAGACCAGAGAAACCATTCCTGGCAAGTTTCAAAGATCGTCCTTGGCTTTGGCGGGCGACAGCTGATTTATTTTCGCTTTGGAAAAATTCGGGTAAACACGAATTTGACGGGAAAAGGAAGGGAAGGAAAAGACTAAAGAAAGATGCAACAGAATAATATGTTCATGCTGGTTGGGATATGAGATGGCAACTGGAAGAAGAACTGGTAGAGGGGGACGGTGGCGATGGTCTCTCTCTCTCTCTCTCTCTTGGGGCAGAGACCAGTTCCTCCCTCGCCCCTCCTGTATGGCTAAAACGTGGAAATACGATGAGGAGGCGAGAGGAGGCAGAACCAGCGAGATGACCACAACACGTGTTTCTTTAGCCTGACCAGTCCACTTTCTCACCTCTTTAATCCATCCTCGACGGCACTTTATAGCGCGACCCTGCACCCGTAAATCCTCGGCAGCGCTCTATATCCCCCATCGCGCTGCCGAGATGTTATGGGTGCCGCGGCACACATTCCCCAGACAGTTGCTGCGAATGGCAGATATTATCTCTGACCTGAAACGGGTTTGGCCGTGTTTCCTTACGGGCCTTATCATATTTTGGAAGAGTGAATAAACATGCGGGGAGACGAAGAAGAGGTACGATGTAAACAAGTTGAAACGCCAATTAGGCCATGGCAAACGGGAACAAGTAAATAACAGCAGTGGGGGAACTGTTTCAAGAAGTCAAGCAACTGTACAACTTGAATCTAGAAGAAATTGGCCTAGCTGAGAGAAATGGACAGAAGGAGCTCACGTTCTGTCTTTTCTCCCCTCCCTAATAATCCTCGACAAACAATAAAGTGTTTATTTTCTGTGAAAGGAACACTTAAAACAACAAAAATAAAAGATCATTTGTTGACGAGCCAGTCAATATTCTGCGGAGCATGATCGTATTCGAGGGAATACGGTATCGTCATCTCCCAAACTCTATAGGATGAGAAAAGGCAAATGATTCCTCTAAAGGAGGCGAAACAAACACATTACATTTTCAAGCTTTTTTATTAAAGCAATTTAACTGAAAGCTATTTATATGAAAAAGAAGTCAGGTATAAGTAGTATAGTGTCGAGGGAGAACAGCAGCTATCGGGTCTCGCCGCTGCCAGTAGGACCCGAAAGACTGCTGGTTGCTTTCGATGTGGCCGTTGTTCCCGCCGTCGAAGATTTTCCCTCTTTAGACATTGTCGCACTTCCACTTCCAAGGGAGGTATCTGCTGTAGTTAGCGTCCCCGAAGGAAGAGCCGTCGTCCGGTTTGGAGTCCTGGAGGATCGCTTCGAAGCGCGAGGTGTCCATCCTCCTACTTCTTGAGATCCAATCGTCTTCGATTGTAAATTAATTTTAGTTGTAGCCAGCATTGCTGATTCAATCGACAGTCGCCGCATCATCTCGGCGTGTCTCTTCTGCTTTAGAGCTTCTATCCTCTGCTTTTCTATTGTCTTTTCAATGGCAGCTTCTCTTTTTCGATTGTATAATATATAAGCCATTGCTGGAACAGCAAATAACAATAGAATTATAGCGGGTAAAGCAATATTCCAACCCCATACATTTTCTGGAAAAAAATAGACGATTTTTCTTTTATATTTTTCAGAATAAACCAACCATCGTCTTCGCTATACTCTCTAGCATTATCCACATAACAAATAGACTTGGGATTAGCTCTACAATGTTTTAAAAAGGCCGACGGAATGAAGTCTTTCCTATCATTGATGTTAGGATTTCCTGTGACTTTTATCAACGGCCGAGCATTATTAGCAGCCGTGATATTTGTCAATAATGGCATTTGCAATGATATTAGCCTTTCATTTTTGTGGATCAAGACAGCCGGCGCTGAAAATATTTTTTCGTTTGCTTTGGTATATTTTCTCTTTATCTTTATATATTCTTATCATTCTGAAAGAAAATGATTAATTTTACAAACCATTTGGGGAAGAAATTAGTTTCAGACGAGGAAATTCCAACTGCTCGAACAAAGTTCCAACAATAACAAGTTTCCCATAAATAACTTCCAAATTCTTGACATAAACATCTGGTGTTATTAATAAGTCACCATACAAGCTGTCACAATTTCCTTCAGTCAAAAAGCTACAAGCTTTTGCTGAAAAAATAAAATTATAACAAAAATGACAAGAAAAATATAATAACTTACAACAAGTTATTAGAGAGTTCTCATTCAATTGAAGGCTGGCCAATCGTGTTGCAGCAGCCAAGCGTTCGCGTTCTTCTCGCGGTGGACAGAATTCCTTTCTTATTTGAATTGTCGTCTTTACATGCCCTTTACTTGGACTATACGGATACAAGTTTTCATCGCCATATTCGCATCTCTCGCCAACTTCTTTTAGACTCGCCAAAAAGTTCAGCTGCGTTCCATTTTTAACAATCAGGCAGCCGGTAATCTTTCGAATTTTAGTTGGTCTTGTCAGCTCATCATTATTCACAACCAAGTCGCCCTCAAATATTATGCAGGCTTCCAGATTGAATATATCATAACAATTCCATTGAGGAGCTGGCATCGCTAATTGGACCTGCTTTCCGTATGTATACTTTATAGAAAGGTATCGCTCAATTTCCATCTGAAAAGAGGCATAAAAAATTGAACAACCATTAGTAAACCTTACCGTTGAGTCTATCCTAACTAGGACAGAAGATGGTGGGCCAATAAAAGAGAACTGTATCCGTTTTAAAAATTCTAAAGTAGGAGGAGCCGATGATGAGTAGATAATAAGCGGAATGCCTCCTCCTTTACCAACAATCTTTTTCAAATTGACAAAGTCCCTATCCAAATTTGTGCAATCCTCTAGGACCAATTTTCCTTGAATTTCGACCAATTTGGAAGTGGCAGTGACATCATAGTCATGGCAAGAAAAATTTCTGTAGCTGTGAAGTGTATAACAGTCTTTGTCGACGGATCCCATACCCGCCAGATCTGATGCGATACATGCTAAAATATTCTTTATAAAGAGGTAAGATTGTTCATGTATCAGAAAGAATGAAAAAAAAACTAACGGCAATTGATTTCCTTGTTTTCGCTTTCATTAACTGTGAGATCAGTTGAATCATAGCCCTCTTCATATATCGGAAGTAAATCAGTTAAATATCCTTTTGCACATGCGTTTGTATTATTTCTAATTGTATGTGCAGCCATACACTGGGAATATATCACATTGTCCAAGAAATAGAGGCTAGTGAGTTCCGTGTTCTCAACAGAAATGCATCCGTTTACATGTGTGACTTGAAATAGAGTTGTATCGCTGTCTTTCTTTATATTTTGTAGCTTTAGAGGTCCTTCAATACGTTTACAAATCCGTATCATTTCAAAGCTAGTAATGATTTGAACCTCGCCACTTTTTCTGGTGGTGATACATTGTGTTACTGAATCATCCATATTTGGAAATCCAACCATCGCTCGACTAAAAGCAATGGGAAATTGATCAAAGTGCAGCTCAGGATTGTTTGTAATTGTAAGCCTTCCAACTGATTGCAGTGAAGTGAACTTAAGTTCTTTAAGCCTGCTATTATCTCTGATTAGAAGATCTAAAATTACTTATAAAATAACAACATCGAAAAACTAACGGCTCACTTTAGTCAAATAAGGTAGATTCAATATCTCATCGTAAATATTCTCGATACTGAGAGTTCCATTGACAGCGGTCAATTTCTGTCCTCGCATTTTTGGTTGAAACTGATGTTTACGAAACCATTCGGAAATATATGCATCTCCACTCATTTCACGGCAAAGATAATGTGGATGAAGAGCATCTTTTGACGTACAGATTTTGGCTGAAAAATAAAATAAATAAAATACAAGAAATAAAAACGTACAACAACTGTTGAAATCTAATTCGATGGGCATTTCTACAACAGCCGGAATATGTTCATACAGTTCAGACATATTCTCTCCGCATATATGAGGATTATTTAGAAGCATAGAGGTACTGTGGTCATAGCATACTTCCGTGCCCGTATGATTATTTACAATTAGTCGATATCCATTAAAATCCACATTGACAAGTTGTAGACATCCTTTTCCTTCTAGAATAATATCGTGTGGCAATACTATATTTTGCAACTGGACAGTATCTCGGATTGTACGGCAATTAGTCAACAATTCTTGTGAGGTATGGAAATTGTTGCGCAAATTTGGTTTGCTGTCTGCGTTAGTTTTGTTCTCAAACAAACATTCTGAAAAAAGAAGCAAAAAATATTCAGACAAAATGATTGCTTACCTTTATATTTATTCTGAATAAAAGACTCGTCATTTGAAATTTCTGTAAGATTGGCTATCTTATCCTCTTCCAGGCGTAGTAATGGATTGTTATAGATAAGTACTTGAACTTTATCATGGGCCACAAATTCTAGATTCCAAATGATTCTCTTCAAGTTAGCATTTGATCTGATATAAATAAAAGGTGCTGAAAATAGAAGCAACAAATTACAATATGAATATAGTAAACTTACCATCGTGTTTTGTTGTTTCCCATCTTACTACGTTTCCAAAATTTATAGTCTCCACATTGTCATTGCCAACAAATATAAAGCCACCTTTTATCACAGCCTAAAATAAGAAAATAACAACTAACCGAAGAGAAAAAACGCACCTTTTCACTATTCGGTTTAGTGCTGAAAAAATCAGTAATTTCTGCCTCATTTGCCAGAGAGAAATCTAACCGAAGTGGCTTGTCCTTTTCATCATAGCCATAAAAATTAGCTGCTGCGTCATAAGTGCAATTCTTCCAGCATGGGAAGTTATACAATTCGCTCGTTGGGTCTGCATTTCCTATTGCACAGTCTTTGAAATATCCTCTATCTCCTCCGGTCATTATCATATGGCCTGAATCTACTTATTTTATACAGATTTTACTATAAAACTACTTACACAGATTTGGATATAGCTGTGCTGTTGCTGCTACAACTTGCGGTAGAAGAAGAAGGAAAATAATTCGTCTTATTGGCTGCCACATTGAAACGGAGTGAATCGGCCTTCCGGTGGATAGATCACAATGACAATGAGCTGTTTCTAGCTTACAAATGACTGATTTATCAAATCCTGCCATGTTTTATCTTGTTTTTTTTAGAAATAACTTGTCAAGCTGGTTCAGGTCTTTTTCAAGGTGGTGTAAGTCGAATTCTTTCTCTTTTGTTCGTTTTTTTTTCAGGAATTATTGAATGTTTTTTTACAATATGAGCATATTTTAGACTCCTGTAGGTTGTTTTTAAAAAAAGAAATAGCTCTTTTTCTGTATAAAACTTCTTTATTTCAGGAAATCGTTTTCCCCTGCTGGCAGTGCCGCCTACTCCGCTCACCCGACTAAATAAGCTTATTCTCTTATCACTTGCTCCTTATCTATTTCAATATTCCGTTTCTTGCTCTCAAATCGATCTCCTATCGAGAAAAAGAGCAAGGGCAGGACGTGTGAAATCTGTTCTTACATCACCTGGTCTCCGCCGAAATCTAGGTGGTGCATATCCGATTTCACAATATGCACAGGTGCCCTCCAGGGTGGCTTGTGTGAGATTTTCTGCTTTATTTCCTTGCGTTTGTCGTTTATTTATTTTAATCCCTCTCTTTCGTCTTCCAGCTATTTTTTGCCTTCCAACAGCAGCAGAAAGGAACAGGTGTTCATGTTTCGTCGTGTCATGTCATGGGCCTCGGGACAAGACACGGTAGATGATGGACGAGAGCCTCGGGCGAGACACGCCGAGCGAGAGCAAGAACACATCTAACATAAACACCTCGCGATTTACAGCGCTTCCTTCTTCACCACCGCCGGGGGCAACGGGGAGGGGTGTCACGGGGGAATTGGAGGTTTTTTTTTTCATTTTTGAGACCCATTCAAACAATTTTATATAGTTCTTTTCCAAAAAATAGGGATACAGTAATTTGTCTCCGTTCGAGACCATTTGGGATCTGAGAACAAAATCGCAAAATTTGCCTGATTTTCAAGAAAACCCTGATTACTGTATCCCTATTTTTTGGAAAAGAACTATACCGTATTCCTCTTTTGGGTCCCACCACGGAGCCAATTTATAGGTCCCCTTCCAGGTTTTCCCCAATTTCTAGGCCGTCCCTTCTCTTTATTCTATTTTTCCCCCAGTTGACCTCCCAAAAACCGTTCAAAACCCCCTATTTTTCTATGCAAATCCCCGCCACGATTACATCCCGTGTGTGTGATTATATGCTCTTTACCCTCTGTGAACTTGTGTCCTCCTCCCATCGTCTCTCGTCTGCCCCTGAAACTCCGGGAGGAGACAATGATTGACACTCTAAGCAGGTTCGTTCGTTCGCTTCTCTTCCCCCTCAGGGAGTGCCTCCTCACCCTCTCTCGTTAACATGATTATGTAGTTTCTCGCAGCATGTTTTTAGGCGGGAAGGAAGGAAGGCGGCCCGCCCGCCGCCGTTCCTGTAATCTCCCCCGGGAATATCCCTTATCCTAGCAGAAGACTCCCCCCTACTCTTCTCTACTTCTCAAAATCTGGGAACTATAGCCGTTTTTTCGGGCGACTGCACCCGTAACGTTTCGGCAGCTGAAGAAAGCGCTCGCTCGAACTAAAGGCGCGCGAGCTGCCGAGATTTTACGGGTGCGGGCGCGCGGAAATCTCGCCTCTATTCTGCTCATTCCTGGCTCAAATTCTTCAAATTTTCAGTTAAAAATACCATTTTTTTTTCATAATATAACGCGAACTCTGCTCTTCCATATCTAATCGGATACCTGGCCCATTTCCTCCAGATGTCAGGCACCTGGGGCGGAAATTCTCTTCATTTCCGCCAAGAGCCGCCTCCCCCCAGCCAGGTACTAGAAGTACTAGTGCCCCTTATTCCACCCTCTATACATTCTCTGGGGATCAAAATTTGTGCATAGAAAGCGTAAAAATTCGCCCTCAAGTCATCTAGACTTCCGATTCGGGCCGTTACGTAGTTCCAACGGAAGGAGGGCGGATTCCAGTTGAGTAACTACAACAAGAGGTCATTTTCTTCCATTTTTAGCATTTATCTATCAAATTTATAGCCTAATCTTGTTAAAAAAGACCTTAAAAATTATATAAAAATCACAATTACATTATTTCATAACCTAAAAATGGGTAAAATTGTCCTAGTCTTGGTTCTGAAGCGTTTAGGGAGTTTTCAAAGCCTCTGACTCCGATTTTTGATGATTTTCTTGTAAAAAAACAGCTTTTCGATATGGGAAACAGTCTTTTTATAATTTTATAGTCTATTTTAATATTAAAAAATAAGAAAAATTATTGTTTTCGGGGCGAAAATAAGCAAAATAGGTGATTTTCCATTAAAAACCGACAATAATCAAGAAAAATGGCTCTTTTTTGCTCAAAAACAGTGAAATGAGCTAATTTTAACTGTAAAATCGTTACATGACCATTCTTTTCCTATAGAAATTCTTAAAATTGAAGAAAACAGAAGAAATAAGATGATGATAGCCCTCAAATGGCCCCATTCGCTCTCGGATCTGCAGCCGCCATATATCTCCTTGGGGGCAGATCTATTCCCGCGTTTTGACAGGGGCCCGGCGGCGAGGGGAGGGTGATTATGCGAGAGTTCCGGGGGGGGGGGGGGGGGGGGGGGGGGGGGGGGGCTCTTTTTCTCTTTCTTTTTCCTCATTTTTAGGGAGGACACAAGGGTTGTCCGAACAAGAGGTTTTTAAAATCGAAATGCCCATTTTCTGCTCGAGTCTTACAGAAATCTGACGGGGGGAGAACCGGCACCCGTAAATTCTCTCAGCAGCAGCGGTGCAAAAACACTAAAATAAAAAAGCAAAAAGACTTCACCGTCGTGGGGATCAAACCCCCGACCTCGCAAACCGCGCATCCGCACACTTCGCGCTGCGCCACAACACCTCTTCGCGTTTGCGCACGGACAGACACACTATGATATTGAAGCTCGATCAGGGAAGAAACGGCCATTTTGATCAGAGGCGATCGGATCGGCCAAGCCTGGTACACGCGCACTTGGCCCTCCTCCCCCTCTTCCCACCTATGCCATTAGAGATTCGAAGAGAGTAAATACACGGAAAGGGATCTCCTCCCCCTTCCCCCTAGAAACTAGAGGGGCAGCCCCCTACAAATCCCCCTCCTGGTTATTATTAATTATGCGCATTTTGAATTATTCATCCGAGAGGGTAGTATGTTCTAATTAGGGTAACGGCTTCTCTCCTTCCCGGCGCCTTATATGAATACGCGAGACCGTGTCCCCCTCGACCCCCATTATCCGGATTATACCACCAGAATCTTGTGACCCTCCTCATATTCTCATCGTCATCGTTATCCCCCCGGGGGACAAAGAGAATCCTTCTCAGAGATTTTCCTCTCAAAAGTCGTCACAGTTTGAAACGGCGCCATTCTCTCACACTGTATGTGCTATCTTTTCGCGGCGGGAACTTCTCTTCTCCTTCAATTTTCAGTCGATTTCTTTTTCTAACAAGGAATTTACCGCCTTTTTCTCAAAATTTGGCTTAAAAAGAACGTCAGGGAGCTGTTTTATGGTTTACTGTAGAGAAAATGCAGGAAAGGTCCAATTTGTCCTTCAAATTCGGGAAAAAACGAGCTTCGGTTCCGATAAAGAGGACTCATTTGCCAATAGAATTTTGACCTCTGGAACCTTTGTGAAGTCGACCCCGTCAAACATTATCCAAAGAGCAACAACCCGGAATTCAGTCTGATTTATGGGCTAAGCAAAAAAGAGCCAAGGCATCTGACTTCAGTTATTGATATCAAAAGTTCAGCCAAATGACCACATATCACAGTTGGAGAGCCAAGATCCTTCTGACCATCCTTTGCCTCCTTTGCCGGCCAAGTTATTTTGATCCTTGAAAATTTTGAAATATGACTAGAACAAGCTTCATTAGTCGCTAAACTTAGTACAGTAACCCAAGCTCGATCCTGGACTGTCCTATTCCCTGCACCCGTAAAGTCTTGGTAGTCGGATCATCTTTATTGAAAAGTATTACAAACCTGTGAAGCCTTTATACCGTTGTCTTGCCGAGACTTTACGGGTGCAGGGGAGCGGACTATCGATGGCCGAGCTTTGTATATAAGTCATTTTAAAATTTCCCTTCCCTGATCCTCCCAAAACTAATCTTTTGCAGCAGCTTGTTGATCTGTCTTCCTCCCTGCCAATTTTGTCCCCGTCAGTGACACCTCCCTCCCCGTCTGTCCTCATTCGGCTGTCTCTTCTCCTCCCCCTAATGAAATATCCCTCCTCCCACTTCTTCTTCTTCTCCTTATCCCCTGAATATACTACGTACGTCTGTGTGTGTAGCCCATAAAGTTCCTATTGTTTTTGCACAAGTATTCAAGTGGTCCTCCTCCCCCCGTCGGCCCTCTCTACTAATATGTCCATCTTCTTCCGCTCCCACGCTTATTTTTCGATTCTTCTTATAATTCAGCAGGGGCTTGGTCATCTCTTTTAGAATAAACACTCGTTAAACTCAGTTTTAAAATTGGGATTTTCTTTTCAGGACCTTCTAACCTCTCATTTCACACTAAAAATAAGCAAAAAGACCGAAATTACCGAATGTTTGACCGTTTTCACGGAAATTTCGACTTGTTCCGGGTTTTTGATTTTGAGGGGACTTTTATCGAGTTTTAGAACATCCAGGACTTAATTTTAACATTTGTAACCACTCTACTTCGCTTTAGGACCTTCCAAACATCATTTTGACCCCAAAAATGGCCAAAAAGAGCCATAATTCCGAATTTTGACCCAGTTTTCTTGAAATATCGTATTTCCCGGCTATTTTCTTTAGTTTTTTTGATTCCAAGAACGTACACATACATAATTCTTTGTAATTAATCCTTTAAACCACAGTTTTCTTCCTTTCAAGACCATCTTAACTTCAATTTGACTCGAAAAATGACCAAAGAGAGCCATAATTTCGAGTTTTTCAGCCAATTTCCTGAACTAGGGCATATTCCCGCTCTTTTTACTGTTGTCTTATTAAATTACGCCTAAAAATTATTAATTTTTTAATGATAAATAAAGAAATGGATCTGGCCACTTAAATTCTTCAATTCTTCAATTCCTTCCCCCTTCTCCTAGACTCCATTATGCTTCATAATCCATCACTTGGCTCATGTTCTCTCGGCGCCGCGTGGAGTCGCTGTCAGTTTTCCAGATGAATTCGGCCATCAAATTAATCCTTCTGCTTCTTTTCCCCTTCTCCTCCTGACCCCTCCCTTTAAAGAAAGAAAAGAGAAAAAGACAGACAAGGACCTGTTTTAGAGAGCGACAACAGACAACAGGAGCTGTTGTCCTCGGCCGGAGGACGATAGCACTGGATGCGTCTCGACCAGTGATGAGGAATGGCCACAGACCTGGCTCCGTCGTCCGTCTTGTCCCACTCCCCCTCCTCTTCCTCCTACTCGTGGTCCTGGGAGGAAATGAAGCCCGTCCATCTAGGGCCAGCCATAATGGCGACGTTCCCCTTGTCAAGACCGATCTCGGCTATATTCGAGGACTACGACACGTGAGTCTAGTTAACTGTAATCAAAACTAGCTTCACTCGATTCAGCACTTTCTAAGCTGCCGTATGACTCTAAAAAACGGGTAAAAAATCCCATAAATTTCAATTTTTAAAGCCATTTTATGGAAAAGTAGTGATTTGCCCCCAGATAATCTTCCGGCGCGCCCGCACCCGTAAAGCCTTGGCAGCTCGGCCTACTGGTATTTCCGCGCCGCCCAATTACTTTTCCATCTGCTGCCGAGATCTTACGGGTGCAGACGCACCAGAAAAGCCGATTTCCAGTCTTCCAATCCCATTCTCCTCACCCTTTTCTTTCTTTCCCCATTGACATTGAGCCTAGAAACAGATGGCCAATTTTATTACCCCCAGATGTAGGCAGAACCGGAAAAAGTTGAAAAAGACCCGGGTCACGGCAACAAGACACAGTCTGGGGGACAAGGAAGGAAAAGAAGAATGGGGGATTGGCGGGGAAGAAGAACTTGTTTCTATGGCTGGTAAACAGGGGAAAATGGAGGGGATTCGACTTTAGAATTGAAATAAATATTATTACTGAGTATTAGACGTTTTACGCAGTTAATTTAAGTCTAATTTTTTCGTTGTACATCATAATTCGGGAAAAAAGCGACGAAAAGTCTCGGGAAATGCCATTTTTCAAGAAAATCGTTCAAAAAAATTGAAATTGCACACGTTTTCATCCATTTTTGGACTCAAAATGATTGTTAGAAGGTCCTGAAGCGAATGAACTTGGTGTTATGATTAAAAGAAATCATTTTTAACCATTAAATTAAAAAAAAATCCAGGAATTTGACGGCACACCGGTATTTTCCTATCTCGGAGTGCCGTATGCTAAACCGCCACTGGGGACGAGGAGATTTCAACCACCGGAAATGGTCGACTCTTGGAGAGGTCGGTTACCTATAATTTTAATATTATAGTCAACTTTTTATAGGAGAAATGGAGGCCAAGTCCCTAGCAACGACGTGTTATCTTACGGTAGATGAGACATTCCCGCAGTTTCCCGGAGCCGAGATGTGGAATCCGCCTAATGTAAGGGGGTTTTCTCAATATTGGGAACTTTTGAAGCAGAAAAGATAATCAGTTTGGTTTGGGAAGTCATAAAAAATAAAAGAAAAAAAGCAAAACAGTTTGAACCCCCAGTGGGGATTGAACCCGCGACCTCTAAAACCAAGGCCCCAGTCTCTTTACATTGCGCCATGTGTGCACGATTGCGCGCCTGACAGGCAGATGGATATAACCCATTCCTTGTTTAAAAAACCAGAAAATTTCCAGAAAATAACGGAAGACTGCCTAAATATGAACATCTGGGTTCCGGCAGAACACGACGGCTCCGTGCTGGTCTGGATCTATGGAGGCGGATTCTTCAGCGGCTCGCCGTCACTGGATCTCTACGATGGGACGGTTCTCGCAGCGAAAAAAAAAATGATTGTAGTTAATATTAACTATAGGTAGGGTTTTGGATTAATTGTGAGGAAAATAGACGACATTTTATAGGCTAGGGCCTTTTGGTTTCCTCTACCTCGGATCAGATACGGGTGTACCGGGTAATATGGGTTTATTGGATCAGCAGATGGCTTTGAAGTGGATTTATGATCATATTGGTTAGTTTTTTATATTCTTTACTCAAAATATTATTATTTAAAGGTCTGGGTACGGTAGGGCTTTAGCTTTAGGGCGCGCTTACCGCTCCACAGCTTGCAAAACCACCTAAAACCGAGTAATTTCATTCCAGGGCCAATTTTTTTGAAAATTTCAACAACAAATAGTTATTATATCGTATAGAGCACGCTTTACTGATCATTGTAACATCAAAAATAGCCAGAAAACATTGAAAAATTCGCAAATTATCCCCCAATTTCTCTCATGTTTGGCCAATTTCCTCTATAAAATTGGTTCAGCGCAATCATTGTCCCCAATTTTTCTAGAATTTAGATCATAAATTCTAGAAATTATATGCTCTTGTAGAGAAATTTCTGGGCTATATTTTGAATGTAAAAACATTTGAAATTGGTACATTTTAAGGTAATTTTGGAGGCGATCCGTCGAGAGTGACGTTATTCGGCGAGTCGGCTGGTTCTGCCTCGGCCACGGCTCATGTTCTCGCTCCGGGAAGTTGGAATTATTTCAGTAAGATCATAGCCATGGTAAGTATTCTATTTAATCCAAAAAATACAGAAAAGTGGAAATTTTCTGTTTAGAGCGGTTCGATAATCAATTCATGGGCTTCTCGTACCCCGGAGACCATGTTGGAATTGTCCCTCCGCCTCGCCAAACGTCTCAACTGTAGTGCCGTCGACCCGACCGCCGTCCAGCGGTGTCTCCAGACAATTCCTGACGCCCTCATCCAGTCCGAAGCGGACCAAGTCGGCAGTGAGATCGGACTGCCCATGACGTTTGCGTTTGTACCAGTCTCCGCCGATAAAAACTTCTTCCAGGTAATTTCTAAGAGGCTCTAACTATTCAATACATTTTTCACCCAAATACTGACCATGGAAAGGGCGGGAAATTCAAAAAAATTGGTTAAAAAATCGTTATGGGACCGTTTCGCCCCGCCACACCCCGTTGAGGCGCCTTGGTGATGAATTTCGACGAATTTTTCAAATAATTCCATATTTTCTTGGTTTTTTTAGATTCTAAGCTCATGAAGAGGTCGTGGCGAAACCTAAAAATACAAAAAAGTGATTAAAAAAAGCGGTACAGAACCATTTAAAACCCAAGAAACTTTTGCTGGACCAGAAACGGACGAGATTCGGAGGATTGTTAAATTTCGATGGCTTCTGAACTTACAGGAAGGTTATTTGAATAGATAACATTTAAAAAAAACTAGTAAAAATCGCTCCAGGACCATTTTCCGCGCGCCACAGACCTTTGAGGTACCTAAATTGGAATTGCCGGGGGAGTTTGCTTGTTTTTGGGTTTTTAAATTTGATTTTTACTGTTTAAAACTGCTCTCCGCATTAATCTCGAAATATTTCAGGGAGATCTATTCGAAAAGTTGCGAAAACGTGATTTTAAGAAGAATTTCTCGGCGATAATGGGAACGGTACGAGATGAGGGCACCTACTGGCTACCGTATTACATGAGCGGGAAGCAGTTCGGTTTCTGGTTCAACCACACGATCAGTGCCGAGGATCCGCACAACAAGGCCCTCATAACAAAGGAACAATATCGACAGTCGATGGAGGCATTCATGCCGTATTTTGGAAATTCTCCCCTGGTCAAAAATGCCCTGATGAATGCCTATGAAGAGATCTCCGATACCACTTCGCCACAGTAATTTTTGACGGAGAATTAAAGGAAAGGTTGGGATTAATTTAGGGAACAGTTGAGGGATGGGATCGGCCGCTTTCTGGGGGACTATTTCTTCACTTGTAGCCTGATCGAATTCGCCGATATCGTCTCGGAAGACATGTATGGAGGCATCTACATGTACTACTTCACGAAACGGTACGGATTTAGAGATTTGTGGAGATTCTAACGGGGAAATGGCCTGGGAAGAGGGTGATCCTCCTTGAAAATTGCTCCAAATCCTGGGAAATGGACTGGATCGGGTCCTCGATAGTCCGATCATCCGCACCCGTAAAATCTCGGCAGCAGGATCATCTTTATTCAAAACAGCTGCAAAACTGCGGCGCCTTTATAGCTTTCACTTGCCGAGATTTTACGGGTGCAGGGGAGAGGACTATCGAGGACCAAGTTGAGAAAGTCCGTTCATCTCCACTCCCTGGGGCATCCCCGAACGGCCTTCTTTTTTTTCTAAAATTCAAATTATTGGTTTTTTTTTATCGGGTTCAAAAATGAGCAGCAATTAGAACAACAAATATAGATGAAAGATTTAGCTGGGGAAAACTCCAAGCCAAGTGAAAGAACATTGTCTTCCGGGTAAAATGGGTTGAGTTCTACGAGTTCCCCAAAAATCGCAGGGTTTCGGAGCTTTGCGAGCAGAATACGGACATGATATTGCTCTATTTTCTGCCCCCGAACTGATCCCTGTCTTGTTCAGCTCCTCCGCGAATCCGTGGCCCCGTTGGATGGGTGTGATGCATGGCTACGAGATAGAATACGGTTTCGGGCAGCCGTTCTGGCGGCCGCATCTCTACAACCAAGACAAATTAGACGACGAGAAGAAGTTCTCCGAATTCATTATGAACATTTGGAGTAATTTTGCCACAGCCGGGTATTTATCTGTCTTATAAACTAGCAATATTGAAATTACAGTAAGCCGGGTGACTTCTGGCCCCGTTATAACCGTATCGAGAGGAAGGCCCTGGAACTGGGAGACGGCTCCATTCATGGCAACCATAAGACATTTGTTGATATACACGGGTCATTTTGTAGACTGATCGAGGAAGGCAAGGCCGTCGCCGGACACGGTAAGCCGCCCGCTTCCCTCCCAATTTAAATGCCCCCCTTATTACAGTATCCGAGTGTAGAGCACGACGAACAGAGATGGCAGCAGCTACGAGGACATCCGGCTCGGCCTCTATTTGGGGTCTCCTAACGGCGGGAATTCTGACAGCGGCAGCCATCTTCTAGCCGTTCCCATCCCTCTTTTCTTCCTTTGGTTGTGAAATAGACGATCTCCCCCCACGATCACTTATTCTCCCCTCTTCTTCTTCCCTTTGTTTTATTCCCCAAATTATTTGAATCTTTCCATTTTATGTTTATGACGTATAAAGAGGTTCTATATTGTCAGATCCCGAATTCGGCAGGTCGAAACTGGCGGTATCCCCTGGATTAGACGGCGTCTTGTCCAATCTCCCGCCCCGAATTCGTCATTTTACTGACTACTACTAGGGGATGAGGTCGGTCCTTCTCTTCCGGTCTTTTATTTCCCCAATTTCCAGTAGATCGTCCTCCTCGGGCCGGGCAGACGGCCGCCGTAAGTCTCGTCGCTCAGTCTCCTTCGAGAGGACTGCCGCTCCTCCCCCGCCGTCGTCCTCCTCCAATTCGGATGATATCCGTAGTTTTTGCGACTCGATCAGTCACATGGCCGGCAAATTGAGCAAGTCGCTGTCGATATTTGGCTGGCACGAGCCGACGGCGACTGTCCCGGGAGGGGGGCCGCATCCTCGGTCGACGTCGGCCCGCTACAGCCAGCTGGCCGGCCTGGAGAGGAGCTATGTGGAGCCGGCTGACAATATTGGTCCGACGGCGACGGGGATGACAGTCTACTACGAGCGGGAGCGGGACGTGCAGGAGATGACATTCTGGGGAGCTAACCAGTGCCTGGAGAAGCAGACGAAGAGGGGTGCCCGCAACCCGTGGCGACAATACGGCGCCCTGAGGAAACTCCACGAGATTGGCGGCAATGCACCGGAGAAAATGGATAAAAAAGGCAGAAAAAAAGGAGCCAACTACGTGAAAATTAAGAAAGGAACCAGCCCGCCCCAGGCACCGACGACGCCGGAGATTGTACTCAACGGCACCAAGGATGTCGGCCTGTTGAAGCGACTCCACGTCCCCCCGGGGGTGCCGGCCGAGCAGTTGGCACACCAGATTGGCCAGGAGATGCAGCGCATGGCCCGGGACAGTCTCCGAGTCGGCCGGCAGACGGAGGAGGCTAGTGGAGCAGAGGCCACGGCCAGCCGCAGCCGGAGCAGGAAGAGCCGGGCCAGCCACAAGTCCAAGTGAAGGAGGACCAGGACAGACGGCCACCACCGCCAGATGTCGTCTCATACTACTGGAAAATAAATATTCCATGGTCTTTTCTTCTTATTTTTGTGGCTTTAAAATAGTGGGAACTCGCGGCAAAAGCAAGAAATCCTGTTTTACCCGCCAAATAGCGATATTTGAACTAAAATGAGTTCAAATCGGGCCAGTACCTGGAAAACGCCTTTTTTATCTCATTTTTACGGTAAGATCAGTCATTCTGGAGCTTCGTGATGTCAAAAATTACTGTTTGCTCGATTTTGAACCAACTGTTTCCCATCACGTCAATCCCCAGTGGAAATATATCGTTATCAACCGAATGAATGGTTTTTCAAAGCCAATGAGCTGTAAACTATGAAGAGTAGTGCAGAATGAAATAAAAGAAGTTCGACAGGGTTCAATAGATTCAAACAAAAAGGACACAGGTCATAATGTGCACGGGTACAGAGCTCACAGGTCCAACTGTCATTGGCAGTCTTTAAATCTAGTCAAGGAAGGATTTTGAGGGTATTGTAGGGAAAGAACTGGGCCACCCTTCACCCAGATCTCTCATCTCTAAGGGAAATCCCAGTATTACTGTAGAATCTTCCATTTTCCAGCCAATCCTCATCCCGAACCAGGAGTTCCTGTCACCAACCCCAGGCTCTCATTAAAAATGGCCCAACATCAAAATACGGCTCAATCACTGGTTCCTCTTCTCCTCCTTCACCTGGAGTAGATCCTGTTTACCTCTAGACCAGTTCCTTCCCTAGTCTGAGATGACGCACTTCCTGTTACCGGGGAAGGACTTCGAGCAGATGGTAAATGACCTGCCCTCCTCCTCCATTTCCCATAGGTTCCGTACCAGATAGTGACCGATCCCCTGCACCCGTAAAGTCTCGGTGAATTTTCCATACGGAGCTTTTTCTCAGTCCAAAAGACCGTTTCCCTGGAAGAAGAGGGGATTTCAAGCGGGGTAGCCTCGCAAACGGCTTGGAACCGTTTTTTTTTCATTTATGACCTAGAGAAGGATACGGTAGCAGATAGAATAATAGCTAACTATTAACAGTTTCATTACAGTAACCAGGATGGATAAAAGAACCAAATAGAACTGTCTCTGTCTCTGTCGCTGGGTGTTTCCCTCTCTCTTCTCTAGATATGATGGGCTTGCTATAGGAGAGCCAGGCCTTTAACGATCGAACGCCGTGAATCCAGCTCCGCCCTTTAATTTTAAATATTCCTTTCCAGTTTAAAAAGAACACTTACCAGCGAGTCGAAGGCCCTTTTATCGAATCCGCCAAATCCGGTTCCAGCCTGAAATTGGCCGGGGTTAAATTGGGGACAATTCATTATTCGGGGAGGAAGAGAGGGATTTAAAGAGCCCCCGAATCGGGTAGTTTGTCATTGAACCCCGGTCCGATTACGTCAGAGGAAGAGGAAATATATGGAGCATTTAAAGTTTTAGAAGAAAGGGGAAGCGGAAGACTTACCAATGAATCAAAGGCCCTCTTATGGAAACCGCCAAAGCCACTGGACGCTAGACTGTCGAATGCCCGCTTGTGGAACGGAGTCAGGCCGGTTCCCTGAAAAAAAGGAGATGGTTGTCTGGTTGTGACTCTTGGGATGTCTAACTGTGGCTCTTTCCCCTGTCTAAGTGTGGCTCTTTTGCGCCTAAAAGACCAGCACAAGAACGTTTTTTTTGGAAGAAGGAGAAGATTAAAAGTCCCTTATTTTCGAGCCCTTTCCCGGAAGTGAACACTTCTCTCTTTGAGAAGGTAGCTCTCTCTCCCTGCTAATGACTTACTGGGATAAAGGACGCGTAAAGAGAAAACACACATGTTGACTAACTGGAGGGGAAAATAAGGGATTTTTAGGAAGAAGAGAGAAGAAACTAGAGATTCCACCGTGGGGTCTAGCTGTGGTTGTTTTCCCTGTCTAATTGTGGTTCTTTTCCCTGTCTAACGGTGGCTCTTCACTGTCTACCTGTGGTTCTTTTCCCTGTCTAACTGTGGCATTGCTCCCTTTTCAGTCCATGATTTCTAATTTCTGATGTTGATCAACCCGTGAGCTGTCCGCTCTTCCCCCATTTTCCCTCCTTAATTTGAAGTCCAAACTGATCCGTCTTGGCCCCATTTCACTACGTTTTGTGTGATGTTTTAGAGAGACCACACGGGGTGTAGTCTCTCTCTTGACAGCTAGTAGGGGGTGGAAATGACCAGGTCCCCCCTCTAGGAAGAAGTCGACGTCTTCCTTCCCTATTGTCACCCCCACGCGCCGCCAATCTACGCCATCCTTCATAATCTATTCTATTTCAAACACCCCCCTCCCCTGAAAAAAAAACTCACAAATGTATCGAAGGCTCGTTTATCCAGACCAGAAAAACCAGCTCCAGTCTGAAAATTCTCTAATTTTCGGGGAAAAGACCGGGAAAACTCACAAATGAATCAAAGCCACGTTTATCAAAACCGGTGAAACCTGTACCAGTCTATAATACAGGGGGATTAGACCTTTAAATCCGGGAAAATAACTTACAAATGAATCAAATGATCGCTTCATTCGGTAATTATTGGAACTGCTGCCGCTGCTGTGTCCTGTAGGGGCGCAAAAGACGCAGGCCTGGAAAAGAAAATGATGGTTTTCTGGGTTACTGCAGCTTCAAAACCTGTAGGACCTACAATGGTTTGCATCAAGAATTTTAAAAAATTACAGGCTAAAATCCTCAAAAATGGAGCAAAATGACCTTTTGGAAGCCAAAGTTTATGTTGGAAGCCCGCGTGTCCGCACCCGTAAAATCTCGGCAGGTCGCGCGCCTTTGATCTTTACATAGCGCGTAGCTGCCGAGACTGTACGGGTGCAGGCGCGCGGAAACCCCCAACCCAGAAAAGAGGAGTTCGCTTGAATTTCACTGTGAAGCCATTTGATATTCCCAGATGACGTAATAACGCATTCCAGACCTTGAAAATACCCTAACCTACCCACTATAGTCCATTAAAATTTGGCCAATAATGTTGAAAAGATGAGCAATGACCATAATGTTGCTGTCATCGTCGTCACCTTCCCAGTCTCGCTAATTACCCTCATCTACTGCCCTAACTGTTTTGTCACCCGGCAAAGGCAGAAGGAGGCTATTTGTTACCTCCTCCAAACTGAGAAAACGGCACAAAGAGCGCTCGTTAATCAAAAAATTATGATGATGAGAGAGGGAGAATATAATTGTTTTGTGGGAACGGTGAGAAGACAATGGGAGGAAGTGGTTCCGGTGGGAATAGGGGCAGAGGAGAGGGGGGGGGGGTACTGTAGGGATCGAAGAGCAGATCGGAAATACTCGAGAAAGGAACGTAAATCCGTGTAAATAAGGCCCAGGGTTACGGTATCTAAAGCTAAAGGTTCACAAAGGAGAAAGGGACGGGAAATCACGTTTGCCTGTCTAACTGTGGCTCTTTGCCTGTCTAACTGTAGCTCATTCAGTTGTCTAACTGTGGCTGCAAAAGTTCTTCCCTGCCCAAAAATCTCCTCTCCCCCTCTGGTTTTCCTTCCAAATTTAGCCAATTCTCCCTCCTCCGTCATGTTATCCCCTCCAAATTGCCTTTGTTTATCCTCTTCCCTCCCCTTACCTCGTTGTGTTTTCAAAATCTAAGGAAAACGAATTCCCCATGGGACCCGTCGCATTACGACCGGCTAGACAAAGGGAAATAGTTAATCTATGAACAATGGAGGAATTGTAATCGAGGGGAGAGGGTAAACGAAAAAAAGTTTAGAGAAGGAGTCCCTGGGGACCGGACTGGAGTTTAGTTTAGAGTCTCTCTCTTCGAACTACGCTGAGTTTACGTCATTTTTTACAGGGGAAAGGGGAAGATTTATGGGAGGATGTTCACACCTCGTTAATTCGTCACCGGAAGCCTTGAGGCCCCGTAAGGGGGGATATTTTGGACCAAATCAGGGGGCAAATGGCCCTTGGCTTCTGGAGGATTTTTGAATACAGAGTATAAGGCTAACAGTCATCTCCTATCCGTCTTGCAGGTCACAGGATGTGTTACTCAGTTAAAAGTCTGCAACAGACACACTTTGTACCCTCTAATAAGACACACGAGACAACTGGAGGAGAGTGAGATGGGGCTGACGAACAAGAAGATTTGGTACGGCTTATTGACTCCAGGAGGGAAGAACGGACCTCAAAGAACAGAATTACCTAAGGAAAGACCTAAATTTCTAGTCAAAAGTCTTTAAATTTACTAAAAAATCGAAAAAAGTGAACATGGATCCTGTAGTGGTAGTCCGCGCGCCCGCACCCGTAAAATCTCGTCAGCTCGCGCACCTTTGAGCTTCTTTCCCAATGCGCCAACTGCCGAGATGGTACGGGTGCAGGCGCGTGAAAAAAATCAAGTAGGCGATCTTTCCCATCAATTTCAGAGATTCTACCGCTCCGAAAAATTGGTATAAAACAATAAAATTTGTACTAAACCCCACGCGTAGTTGCGTGTCTTTCATTCTCTCCCGGGTTACTGCTCCCTGCCCCCCACCCCCTCTCGTACACGAAATTAGATCCCGGTTACTGGGATTGAAATGATGTTCTCCTCTCCGCCCTTCTCTTCTGGGGGCTGTGTTAATTGGTTGAGCATCGTTAACTTGTCCGACGGGGAGGGGAGAGTCCGTTCTCATTATTAGGGACTCGTAGTTGGGTGAAAGCTCTAACTCTCTGGACTTAGAGCCCCGATAGCCTCTAAAACACAGCGGAGGGCTCAATTTTCGGGAAAAGAGTGAGACGAAATCGGGAGAGATTAGTTTTATGAGGCTATTTATCGAAAATTGGCCTAATTTGACTCATTTCTGATTTTTGACAGCCCAAAGACCAGGAAATATTAATTTCTTGGGTTACTGTAGCTAACCAGTTACAATTTTCAGTTTATAAATTAAATAATATATAGAAATCATATTTTCATGATAAAAATAGAAATGTTCCATTGGAAAACGTCTAAATTTCACTATTTTTGCGTCTTTGGGTTACTGTAGCTAGATAAAGTTAGGAATGTTACCTACAATGGGGAAAATTTAAAGAAAACTTCATTATAATCCTAAAAATAGCCGTAAGTTATCCTTACTCCCTATAGTACAATCTACTCCCTCATTCTTATCTTCTTCCTTTCTCTAAATAGCTTTGCCTTTGTTTTTAGCCCTTACAACTTTCTTCAATTAAATTAACACTCTCGTGAAAAATAGACGACTTCCGACCGGAAATTAAAATAGTATGTAAAATAGCTGGTAGGACGGAGGTAATAAATCATCTTGTAGCTCATCCGAATGTCGTCCGCCTTGGAATAACACGGAAATTGCCAAAATTCTTATTCAAGACGAAAATAAACCATTTTTCTATTTTCTCTAATTTTTAGAAATAAAAACAGCTCAAAAATTAGTCATTTGGATGACTATAAAGCGCTAAGAAGATTACGGTAGGATGAACGGCCAACTCACAGCAATTGATAGGAGAACAGCGGTCCGGAAGAGCGTCCTGGAAGAGTCCATCGCTGTCGGGTCAAACAGGAGGAGAGTGCGAACTAGAAGGGATCCTACCTTCACCCAGGGGGCGGAGTCCCTCTCCTCTTCTCATGGAGATGTCGTCATGGGGTGGGCGAGGCACTCCCCTCGGGGGATAGACTCCACTGATAGCCGGGAGCGGCTTGCGTCGACCGGCGTGAAACAATCTATCATAAAAAGGGCTTGAAAAAGAACATAGCAGTGATTTATAGCCAACGAGAGGCAACACTGAACGCCAAACCAAAAAAGATGGCTATTTTGAAATTGGTAGAGCTTCTCGTCAATTTTTCGCTTCTTCTTCCCGTAATTCGAAAGTACTCCACTTGAAAACATCACTTCCTTTTAGCGGAATTTGCCACTTCAGACAACAACAGCCAGCCGGTGGAAAAGCAGTGGGAAGAAGGTAGTTTCCCGGAATAGTCGGCCGAAATAACTACATCAGAGCCTCGTTAGAACGTCATGGAATCCGATTCCCATCGAAAAAGTGCCTGTCCGATGACGGAAGTCGTCTCTGAAGTAAAAAAAAAAGAAAAGCTAAAACTAAACCTCAAACAGTGAATTTATTATCCTAATAACATATTAAAAAAAGAGAGAGATTAATTTGAGGACCGCCAATTCTCTACGAGAAATTTCTTCCATGATTTTACTTTGAAGTCGTACCCATTTGCTGTCACATCGTAGTCCATAATCTGAAAACAAAGAATATAAGACGAAGTAAAAAGATATTGCAAAATTCCCCCCGTTGCGTGGTTGATTGTTTTTCCGGAAAAAAACTAGGCTTTTCTTTGTGAGCACTCGACCATAATGCCGTTGTGTGGGAAAGACCAGAAGGCGAGCAAAAATCATATTATTTACTGGACAAAATATATCATTCCGCTCAATAAATTCAACGTAACAAGTCAGTTGTTGTATCCTCTTTAGAATTTCGAAATTTTACCTGAAATTATAAAAATAACAAACCTCTGTTCGGTCTACTTCTGCTAGGTCAGCATTATCCGGATGAGGATTCAAGAAAACATCGATTACATCTTCTTTTTGTACCTGAAAACAATAATTTTATACAAGTTCAAAAAGAGGATAATGAACTGATCTTCCAGACAGCGAATTTGAGCTAAATTAGCTTCGCGAGATTGCTATACGATACTTATCGCTAAATTAATGAAAAACACGGGTTCTTTTCTGGCTAATTATCGCGATGTGTCACCGATGAGACAGTGCAATTGAATATTCTAGTAGTATCCAAAAAATCGCAATTTCCTGAACCAAAGACCAAATAAAGCATACGTTGTAGGACTTCTTCGTGACGATATCCTCATTTACTCGCACTTTTCCTCCAGATAATAGCTTTTCCACTATCCTGAAACATACCATTTTATATTCATTCTTTCTCAAGCAATATTTTATATGTCTTCCCCCATAAAATTACGAATAAAGGCAATCGGAAACAGGTAAGAGAAACCGGAAATATCGAATCATAATTAAAGATATAGAGTAATCTCAGAACGAGATGAAAGGTGAATTACAAAAAGATGACATCATCAACATTTCAATGAAGTTCAAAAACATTTCAACGAAAGCAGCCACCCTCATCAATTTCCTGTTTTTAGCTGGTTATCTAAAGAGTTCATCTGCATTCAATTACCCTAGCAATGAAGTTAGATTCTAGCAGAGGAGACAAAAACACATTTCGCATATAAAAATAGATGAATAAATACTTACGAGCTGCTGTTACCGGTGGCTCTGTTGACAAATGTATCTAGTCTTCTGCTGCCGGATTTTAATGTCTTCAATTTGTAATCCTTTGGCAATCCATCATCTCCTAATTCTACTTGTTTACTATAACCAGAAGATCTTGATAAATGCAGACATCGTGCTCCTATTCTTGTAAATGGAGCTCTCACAGAAAGTATGAACATTTTAATTCTTATTGCCTGTAATAAAATACAATTTCAACAGGAAACAGATAACATTTGTATAAAAACAAAGTAATTAACCAACAACAAGATATATTTAGATTTATTAGCTATTTACAATCTCTGGAACATATGATTTTATTGTTTTATCATGTAAATATTTCTTCAAATGCAAATTAACCGTGACTGGCTTACCTTCTGCTAATGATGTTTCAGCTTCTTCACTCAATGGCTTCGAAAAGACTAACCGAGCTTTTCCACTCTTTCCAAAGCTGCTTTCGATTTTTCCAATATCACCCGTCGAGAGAACAATTGTCATTCCTTCAAAAATGCTCATCTTGGTTTCCTTCTTGAACAGCGAGTTACATATGGCACTTTTATTATTTTCTATCCTATAAAAATTTATTTCGATGGATAAAATAATGAATAAACCTTTCTAACTGACCTTCCCTATGTTTTCGGACGAATCGTTTTACCGACTGTAGATTAGGTAGAGTTTCTAATAATTTGCCATAGAAAGCAAAACGACAACCTTTGCCTAAAATCATAATAAATAAATCACAACTAGAAGTTCAAACCTTGATGATCTAATTTCGAGGCGATATAAAAAAAGCCGGCGCGGATGAAAACGGGCCGATCTAGTTCCAATACAGCAATACATGGAGACGACAGCGACGGAAGCAGCTCGTAATCTTCTGAAATCGAATAAAATAATTAAAAAATCCAAGAAAAATTACCTGATGTGGATGGTTTATCTAAAGCTTCTTGTTTTGCTTTTAGGAAAGTGCATTCGGCCATAAGGGTTTCGAACCCTGTTGAGATATGTATTTTAGAACCTAAATAAATGCAAATAAATAATTACAAAAAGACACCTGATGAGACTGTTCCTTTGTAGAATTGGATTGGTATTACCGAGCAAAAAACACATTTTACTTCTTGAAGATCACCGGGGAGACATACTGAAAATCATTTTTTAACTGAATAAAAAATAAAACTCACTCATTGTCCGTGAAATTTGATCTGATGGTAAATTTTGTAATAAAATGGCTGCTCTTTCTCCAATCGGTACTTCATCCATCTTCGCTTTCCAACTTTCGAGTCCTTTTACTTTTCGTACTTCTTTTAGGGACGGTATTTCGACTTCTTGATTTATTCTGGAAGAAATCAAACATTGTAAAACAAAGAAAGTGGAACTCACTTGATGGCTCCATCTAAAACAGTTCCCGTTAATACTGTACCCTTTCCTTTGATAGGAAAGCAATGATCTACAGCAATTAATAACCTACAGTGTAAAAAATTACATTAAAATGTTTGTAGAATCTACCTTCCAGAATCATATCGACTTGGGGTAAATAAACATCTTTCCAGCGCCTTCATCAGGTCTTCTAAATGCCCTTCTGATGGAGTCGTCAAAGAAAGTGGAACCAGAGGCGTAGATTCCGAAATCCCTAATGCTTTCAGTCCCTTTTTGACTCGATTTGATATTACTGGTAACTAAATAACACAAATAAAGAAATAAAAATATACAAACCTCAGAACTTTGAACCAGATCAATTTTATTGAGAACAATTACAACCTTCTCTGGGCAAAAAATGGAGCACAGTAGTAGGTGTTCTGCTGTTTGCGGTTGTATTCCCGATGAGGCATCAATAACCTGTAAAAATAAGATTTCAAAAAACTGACAATATAAGAAAATAATAAAAAAAACTTACAACTACAGCCAAATCGAACACAGAACTGGCTGCTAACACTGCCCGTATAAGTCCTGCATGTCCTGGGCAGTCGACAAGAGCTAGTCGTCGCCCCGCAACAAAGCAACATGAAAATCTAAAGCAAAAAAAGAATAAAAAATGAAAAGAACAAGACAAACTAACCCTAAATCGAGAGTATTTCTTCTTCCTCCTTTATCAGCGTGTTTGTCGAACGCATTGGTGCTCGCCATTTCCGCTATTGCCCTGGTTAGCGTTGTTTTTCCAGAATCCACATGGCCAAGAATTCCAACGTTTAGAGACATCTGAAAATGATAAAATTGAGCTTATCAAAGGAAAATATCAAGTAAGAATACAAGAGAATAAGAAGCAAACGACAAATAATGCATTCAAGGGGGGAAACTCATTTCTGCATTCGCCGGCGCGTCTTGTTCACTTTTTCCTTCTTATTCAGTATATTTCTTTGAAACTAACTCGAATTCTAACATTTTCTCAATAGCATATATGTTTATTATATATAAAACTACTATATATACTATATATAACATCTGCCCATAGAAAATAAAGGTAAGAATAAAAGGAAACCCATAGATATACAGAAAAGCCCATAATAATACTGTGTTAGAGAAAAATCAAATCAGCCGTTGCCTATGCTTGAAATCCTTTTGGATTTTGGCTCTGCCAATTCCATAAATCACGGCACATTTCTTCTAATCCAAATTCACATTTCCAGCCAAGTTTTTCCCATGCTAATGATGGATCACAATAGACGGAAGCAACATCACCGGGACGGGGAACGCCAATCTAGAAATATTCTTTCATGTTGAGGTTGTTTCCTTGTTTTATTTTTATTTTCACAATTTTAGATGTTTATAAAAATTGCAAATAGTATTGTTATTACTCTTAAAAAATAAGAAAAATAATGTACAACTCACCTTTGTGGCTACTGTTCGTCCGCTGGCCTTTTCCAGAGCCTTTACCATTTCCAGTACCGAGTAGCCAGTTCCCGTTCCCAAATTATAAACTTCTGTTCCAACATGGCCGACTTTTTCAATCCTTTCCAGTGCTTTTACATGTCCTTTGGCCAAATCCACCACGTGGATGTAGTCTCTCACCCCCGTGCCGTCCTTGGTATCGAATTTATCTCCATAAATTGTCAAAACTGGCAATTTTCCCACAGCAACCTGGTTATAAATGGAATAAACTTATTATCAATGGGGGAAAACCTGGCTAACATAGGGCATAAGGTTATTGGGGACGCCTTTGGGGTCCTCGCCAATTTGGCCGCTTTTGTGGGCTCCCACCGGGTTAAAATAACGAAGAAGAATAATATTCCACTCCTAAAATTGGGGAATATCTTTATTTAGAGGTGAAAACCCACCGGTTCGGCTTTTCCAACATCGATGAGGATCTGTTCCATCATGTACTTGGTCTGTCCGTACGGGTTGGTGATACCCTGACCGGTTGGACTGTTTTCCGTGATCGGGAGCTCTGTCGGCGGCCCGTAGACTGTGGCACTGCTTGAGAAAACAAAATTCTTCACTCCATACTTTTGGCACATCTGAAACGAAGCTATTTGCTTTTTTTTACAAAGCATGTGAAAGTTTTCTGGATGTTTTGGAGCTAAAATGATATGTTTCTTCAAAAATAAACAAGAAAATGAGTAACTGATCAACAGTCAACTGTTTTTCCATAGAAAAATTGTTTTTCTCTCCAATTTCTCCAGAAAATCCTTGTTTTTACAATAAATCAGTCTAAAATTGAATGAAAATAAGCAAACCTTGACGAGATTCAAGCTGGCGACTAAATTATTCGAATAATATTCATAGGGCTTGGCAACCGACTCGCCGACGGCTTTCAACGCAGCCAAATGGATCAGAGCATCGAATTTACCCTAAAAATGGAAATTTTAGCGTCTGTTTCTTGTAATATTACCTTAGAAAAGATGGAATCCAACTGTTCCAAATTACAGACATCACACTGCTCGAAGGGGACAGCTTTCCCAGTCAATTTGGCCACTCGCTGGAGAGAGACGGCATTCCCTTGTGAATCTGAAAAAAGTCAACTGTCATTTGTTCACCCTGCATTTTTTGGCTAATGTAAGTTAAAAATCTCACCACCTTGAATAGCGTTGGCGAAGTTGTCGATGCAGTGAACGTCGTGGCCGGCTTCCAACAGCTCCAAAACGGTGTGGCTGCCAATAAAACCAGCAGCTCCAGTGACCAAGACCTTCATCTTGCTACTGACAGCGGAAATTGTATTGTGGGGCGGTTTTTATTTTGGGAGTGGCTTGGGAATGCAAGATAAGACAGATTCAGACGGGAGGGAGCCGGAATAGACAACACAGGTGACAGAAAAGAGGAAAGCGAGGCAATGCCTGTATGGGTACTTTTAGAAGAGAGTCAGAAACATTCTGACTATGGTTTTACTATCAAATTGAGTCATTTTGTCTGTGGAATGCATCGACATATTAGAAAATGAAGAAAAATAGACACATTTTGTAGAAAAACGGCAAGAATAGAATGTTCCGTTGTAAAAAGACCAGGTACACGATGTTTACACACCGTAATTTGTAAAATTTGTTGAAACAGACGGTTTTCAAATTATTCATTCTCGTTTTCCGCTGCTTTGTGAATGATAAATTTACTTCACTTTCGACATTTTGTGACTTTCTAAAATGGAAGAGCTATAGAAGAATACGAACAACTAGTTTTGAAAAGGGGAAACACATAAAAATTGATGTAATTTGAACTTTTCAAGCGAAGACGTGGTATTTTTCGTATTTTCCGTTGAACGTGGCGTTATATTGGCCCTTTTCCAGCTTTAGCCATGAAAAGTCATCAAAAAGGAACACCAAGACTAGATAACCTGTAGTTAGATACAAATGGAATAGAAGAAATGGCGAAAACAATACAGGCATCAAGCGAGAAGAGGAGAGATTCGCTCAGATAGGTCACGCATTGTAATGTCCACGTTGGCTGGCTGTGTGTCGCCGCCTCCTCCTCTTTCCGGAATTGGGGAATCATATACTTTGTTTATTTAGCTCTCTGATCAAATTGGGGGGGGGGGGGGATATAAACATCAGTTAGGGGGTATAATTTAGAAAACTTTATAAAATCCAATAAGAGAAGCGATGAGAGAGAACGTGGCCGTTTGCCGCGGTGTCAGCTTTCCTGCCCATAAGAACTGAAATAGATTTCATCAATTGTCTGCCTTTTTATTTGGTCTGTCGGGGGAGAAAAATGCTGCCGAAATGTAACCATTGAGATCTATTGATTTTTACATTTTCTACCCATGAAAATAATAAAATCTCCGGGGGTAATCAAACAAAAAGGACGGGATCAAACGATCGTGGGCTTTTGAAGATTTCATTACTCATTTTTTACTTTTATAACTGATTGTTTATGTTATTTTGTAGAGCATTTTATGAATTATAAGATGCTGTAAAAAGTTATCCAATATTTTGCTCTCAAAAAAATCTGCAGCCATTTTTATGCCACTAACTCTTCGCTTGCTTATTTTCCGTCTATTCTGTACATTTTCCTCTTATTTTGTTCGTTCAGTTCCGGAGAAACGCTTCTTATCTCTTCTCACTCATAGTGTTTGATTATTTTCTCCATAAGGGATCACAAATTCCTCGTACCTGATGAGGCAGTGAGTGAATGGCCGAGATGAAGTCACTCCCCAACCCGACTAATGAAATTATGTCCTCCTTTGCCTTTTCAATGGACTTTTTCTTCAATATCAGATTTATCTGAAGGATTTTTTGCTGTTTTTGGGGGTAAAACTTACGTGTTTTACTATTCCAGCAAAGAGAGCAGCTATCCAAAGATAGAGACACCATCTCCACAATTTTGGAGAGTCGAAGTTCAATAATTTGGCATCCGTCAGCCAGGCGAGGAGTTCCACGACTCCGTAGACGGTATAAACTCCAGTGACGGTAGCATTGCAAGCATAATCCAGCTGAAAAAAAGATTGGTATTAAAAAGAGTAAATCAAATATGAAATGAAGTAAAAATTGAAATAAGACGAAAAAACTTACATGATCTGTTGGCTTGTGATGTAGAAGATGTTTACAAGCCTTGATCATCGCTGGGTGGTTCAATTGTCTCAGCACTAGACGAGCAGAACTGAGCTGCTTGGCCAAAGCCAGGATGGCATCCTTCTGATCCGACGTCTGGGCTCTCAATTGGAGCCAGAAAGCCAACGAACGAATAGCTTTATCCCTCCCGGGATAGGTTTGTAATACACGGACAACGGAATCCAAATCGGGACTAGTCATTTTACAGGTGAAGAGAAGAAGTAAAGACGAGAGAATATAAAAGCAGGGTACGGAGTACACAGCCGACCACCACAAAAATGTCCCGCGTGTTCCAAAAGGGTCAGGCTACGTTCTAGTGTTGTCTCCGGTCTATCGGAGTGTGTCGCGTGAAATAATCAATTACGCGTGATGGAATACGGCTTTATCAGCTGGAAAGTCGAGACTCAAAATGGCAAAGGCTGACTACAATGGGTTGTAATAAATTATACGGCACAAATAGTACTATTTCAGCTGAATTTTAGGATTATTCGAGTATTTCGAGAAAAATCATGTTTTCTAGGAAAAATGGGGAGAATGCTTATTATACGACCTTCTTTTGTTGTAATGATGAAAAGAGACGACTACATGAAGTTTAGAAGTAATACAATCGGGGATTTGAAAGAAAACCATGCATTTCAAATCAAAAGAAGACTGACCTTTTACTCATCGATATTTTCATCGAAGACAGTGTTTCCTTCACCAAGAGAACTTATTGGGCATGAAGTAACAATGAAACAAGTAACAAAACACCAACGAAAAAGATGGATTTCAATATTTCTCACCTGAATTTTGAGAAGATCCCAGAAGAAGATTGCGAACGTCAAAACTGCAGTTGAAAACCGCGGCGAATCAGCCTGAACCTGAATTTCAAATTTTCAAGCCATGTGAAAGTAATTCTGTCTTTTTTTTTCTCTCTCGCACACCGTTTCTTGCTGCTTGTTTTTGCCAAAAAATGAGGTGGATATTGTAAACCTGATCCACCTTTTGATACTTCAGTTGACGAAATATAGTCAAACTAATGCAGTACTATTGTTTTTCTTCTTTTTGTGTTCTTCTTTCAGTTTCTTTATCTTTCTATATTTTTTCAGCCTTCCCTGTCCGTTGAGATGTTCATCCGCTCGTTAATCGTCTGCTCATTTCTGATGGGAGCTGTTTTCACTGGTAATATCGACAAAGCGAGGAAAGATTTTGCTGCTTCTGTTCCATCGAAAGAGATCGTGATTTCATCGGAGGAGGTCGAGATTTCTACCGAAAACAAGGATCAAATTTTAGTGGGTTTACTTTATTTGTTTTTTCTTTGAACAATTGCTGGCTAATGTATTTAGTAGATACTATTCCACCGTACACATGCACCAGCCACCAATTTTTTTTTTTGGAAGACGCCTCTAAGGGTATTTGACCATGCTGATCACATTTTACTTGATTATTCTTACTGCTTATTTCGGCGCTGTGGTCAGCATGGTCAAAAGACTTCTACACAAGCATGTTCAAATTTGGTGGCTGAGAAATTTAGTATAGAATAGTAACTTTTAGTTTAGCTTTCAATTCTAAAGCCATGAATTTTCAATATCTCAATCATTAGCTCCTCATTATCATCTTGTTTTCAGGAAGACATCGACATCATAAGGCGCCAGTACCTCGACCTCCGCAACAAATACAACGCCTGGATGGAAGATCCCTACCATAAGAATGTCATAGCACCTGCTGCAATTGGAGCAGTCTCTGCCCTCGTGACGATGATCTTCCTCTGCATTCTTTTCTGCTGGTGCAAGTAAGCTTACATTTTAACGTGTGTTCATTTTGATTTTCCAGAAGATGCATCTCCACGCGGCTCGGCTACAGGAACCTCAACGAATCGCAGACTGGATTGTTTGGACCTCGCATCGCCTCTCACGACTCCTGATTACATTAGTTTTATTTAATTTGTCAAGTTTTATCCGATTATTAAATACTTTTTACCTATTGTGTGCTTTTATCTAGACTTCTGTTTAGCAGCAGTATATATTTAGCTTGCTCTTTATATTTTGCAGAATAGTTAGCCCTTGAAATCACATACACAATAAGATGTAATGGATAATTTTCAGAAATTTCTAAAATGGACTATGTTGACATGCTAGAATCATACAAAGCTCGAGTACATTTGGATCATCTGTGGTGGACAACTCCGACTATAGCATAGCCACTAATGGTGTAATGCCAGAGAAACCGTGAACGAACGGTAAGGCACTTGCTCGTGTGCGAGACTCGGATAGCGGACAGCGAGCCTTCTTCAACTTCTTGGTAGCGAAGATGGAGCCGCTCTTCTTGGCTAGAATAGCGCGATGTCTTCCGTATGAATTCGTGCTCGTTTCCTTCTTTTCCGGGTTGCATATACCTCGCCGTCGTTCATCTACTGCCCCCTCCCTTTTCCGACCAATTAGCAATGTTGCTCTACATCTACCAGTGTTGTTTCTATTAGAACATAGGACATAGTAACCCTTTTTTTAGAGTAAAATAGTCAAATTTCGCCTGTTTTTTTCCTAATATAAAGCAATTAATCCCCACTACTTTTTGGAAAGAAATTTCTATTGTGGAGGGGTATTGCTGGAGTATCTGTAGATCATCTCGGGGCATCTCTCGCCCATCGTTGTAGATTGTTTGTCCGGGTTATTTTTTCTTCTATTTGTATCAGGTATTATAAACGGCTGACAACGTACTTTTAGATATTAACCTCTTACATTTTCATCTTATCCAATGGCATTACCTCAACACGCTCCTCGTCGCCTAGTATGATTTTTTTCTTCATTTTTCCCCTTGCAAAGTCAAACAGACTCCCCGCGTCCGTTTGAATCTAGAGCCGTTCTGGCCCGATCCCATCGGACTCTTCTTTTCGACTGGTTACCGTAATCCCAGGCAATCAAAGCCGAAGTTTGGGCGTGTTTTTCCTTGCAAATATGAGTATTCCGCATCCAAAATCAGGGGACAAAAACGATTTTTCCCCAGTATCTGAGCCGGATAAGGATAAAAACCCTTTTTTTCAGCCTAACGATGCGGGTAAAGCTATTATCCAGGCTCAGAATATACCACAAATCAAATCTGCCGACAACGACACGAAAAAGGACAAGCGACCTAGGCCGTCTTGTGGACAAAGATACAACACGAATAACGACACAAATAAATACAGGCTATACAGCCAAGGGGAAGAGCGACATGGCTCCGACGGGTCGAGATCAACTCTCTAACACCGACCCCTCACAACTCTCCTAAAAATATGGGGAAAAACAATTGGTGCGCTAAATTTAGCGTGGGCAAGAAAATGGTACATGGGGGCGCGCTAAAACTTCTTGGGGCTGTCTTGGTTCACTGTCTTCTGTGGCTCCGGTACAGTGGTCATTGTTAGAAATGATACCGCAACCTTCTCCAGAAAAACAAACTGCTGAGACGAAAAGCTGTATGGTTCACTTCTTTCTTACGCTGCTCAAATACAACGCCCATCTGCTCGGAATGAACATGGTACGCCCATCTTTTCATGGCTTTCCAGCACCGATTACAGTTTCACCCTAACCTCGACGGTCTATGCAAAGAGCACAGCGATATGGTGAAAAAAACAAGGCAAGAAAATCATGTGTATATGCAGGCTTGCAGAATTATAGAAGAAGTAAAAGATAAACAGACGGTAAGGCTTCTTGATTGAGTAATTCGATCAATTTTACAGCCAAAAGTAGAAACACTCGCTTTTACTAACTTTTTCCACCGTTATACTAATTCTACATATGACGACAATTTCGAAAACATAAAGGTGAACTTGAGAGATTAATTGGGAGTTTACCCGTTTTAGGAGGCGATTATTGATTATGGTGGAGTTTCCATAACGTTTACTGTAAACGATGCATACTGAGCTCTCAGAGGGCAAACTATTCCAAGTGCTATTCCATTTTTGTAAATACACCAATTTTTTTTTCAGCCGCACCTCCTATGCCAAAAGCGGAAAAGAAAGATATGCACGCTAGTGTTGCGATCGGATGGAAGGTTGACGGGGACAAGAAACTGATTTTATTTCAAGACGGGTAGAGAGCTCATTTTATTGCCATCGGTACTGTTTTTAGTCGTGGAGCAGAGTTTGGGAAAGACGGATTAATCTATATTGCACACAATGATAGGCGCATGGCTCAAGAGGCGTATTTTATTCAAAAGCTCAATTTCAGAGAAGAAAAGGACGAGCCAAAATCAAAAAGATCAAAATTGTGCTGTTAATTTAACTTTGTATATCCTTTCCTCCCCTTGTTTATTTTTTTACCTCCTGTATCTGCTTTCTCTACTCTTCATTTCGCCCTAACCATTTCATATTCCTCCTAATCTTCTTCATTTTAACCTTATTCTTCTTTTATATTTTACCTAACCGTTTTAGACTCATCCCCCTCTGTAAATTAAACATTAACCCTCGCATTTTAAAAAAAAATCTTTATCATTGTGGTATCCTATACAAAATAAATAAAATATAGAATACGAGTACCATTTTAACACTTGTGTTTTTCAGAATAACCCGAATTCTAGCAGAATGTTCCTCCGCATAGTTATTAACGGTGAAGCAAGTTCTCCTCAGTCGAAGGTATGTCGCTGGGGAAAGCTGTAAAGGGGAGAAAAGCCTTTTCTACAGACAGAAAAAAAAGGGGAAATGTTCGTCTCTCGGAAAATTGACGGCAGTCGTTTTGGTTCAGCTTTTCTGTTCATTGTACCGCCCTTTGAAGGGCTCCGTATTCTACCCACACTTGCTCTTAATCCAGACAATTAAATTTTATCCGAGTCCTCGGCAGTTCTTCCATCGGCTAACACGCCTGGACTGTAACGGAAGAGAGTCTTTTTTTAACGGCTTGACTGACCAAACTTGGCCGACTTTGAGAAAAAGGAATCAGAAATCGATCAAACGTCGCCAATTTCTCGCTGAGACCCTTCACCGCTTTTAAAAAAATTCAGTAAATATTCTTGAAATATGCCGAGTAACCTCAAAAAAGAGACAAAAACCGAAATGCTTCGAAGAGTCTCTGCCAGCGAAAAATACAAGAAGTAAAAACCAAATAAAAAACAACATAGAAACATATCAGTTATCCGTTTATTCCCGAGTATCGTGGGGTTTTTACTGCTTTTGGATCGGAATCTACCAGCTGTCCTTTTGGAAGCCTCCTTTGATCAGGCCGATGTAATCACCTCTACGGCGCTTCGGGATGAAGAAGGTTGACTTGGTTCCTCCCGTTGTAGAGGTAGCCATTTTGGGATTTCAGGTAGAGGCCGGCTCGGGTAGTATCGACGACGAGAATATCCTTGGCTAGCGATTTTTCTTTCTGTCCATTTGAGCTATGAGCTAGCTTGTTAGAATCGTCTTGACGTGCTCTACAAGACGCAGGTTAAAGTTTTAAAATTGACCAAGAAATGCCCGAGATACGGACACAAACATCCGACACTCCAGTCTACGCCCGTTTTACGCCCGAAAACGGGCGTTTTGCCCATGTATGGAGTACGGTAGACAGCTTCCACTTCAAGAAGTACAGTAAGAAACGGAGAGAAGAATTTATACAAGGAAATATAAGAAGATATTAGTTATTTTCCTGCTGATGACGAAGACTTTCCTGACAGCCCTTGCAGCTGGGTCCTGCCAAGCGTAGAACTAAATGGAGTGTGCTTTCTCGCTCGATTTTAGCATTTCGCAATGTGCAGTCCGGTTCTAGCTGGCGTCCTGTATACAGCATTATAAAAACATTAAAACGTGGATACCGGCATGAATTAGGCGTTGCTGATAAATAGGTATTCCTTCCCTTTTGTAGATGAAGTACTGTAGAACGGCTACCGGGTCATCCAGGTGTACAGCGTATGTCAATGTTTGGCCGGTGAGAGTTTTTACAAAGATCTGCACACAGTAGGCACGCTGAATTTTATTACCGTATTTTCATGGATAAAACGGAAAATTTCGGTTTTTGGGCGCGTAGACGGGAGTGTCGGGCGTTTGTGCCCGTATCTCGGGTATTTCTTGGTCGATTTCAAAAATTCAAAGACCTAGTTGTAGAACACATCAAGGTGATTCTAATGAACCCGGTCGAATTGCAATCGCACCGACAAAAAAAACTTTGTAGCACCATAAACTTTGACAGAGAATATGCGATGCCCCTGAGCCTGTATAGTCCATTTCAAACGGATGTTCCTCGGGGAAATCTCTCCGCTACGGGACCTGAAAGCTCTCCAGTAGCGGAGACGCGCTTCCAGATTTTAATAAGTGGAATATCCGTTGGAAATAGACTACAATACAATTTCCCACGATCCCCGTAATCTTCTTTTTGGATTGATTATTAATTACCAACCTGAGGCACGTCCACTACCATCCGAAGCCTTACCGTACTTGTGTAATCCGCCAAAGATGTCTTGAGATTCAAATGTTCCTCTAAAAATGATATATGGTGGCCATAAACTTGTTGAATATACTGTCACGGCGAACGGCAACGATGTCAAAATACTCGCTGGGAATATAAGTCATCTTTGAGACTTCTTCCTTGATTTCTTCAAATGTTGTCTCCTTCTCGAGGTCCATTCTTATTTCCTCGACAAATTTATTGTTTTCAGTCAATTTAATGAATAGATTCTCGATGATGACACGCATAGCTGAAGATATAAAAGATAGAATAATAGAAAAGCGATGAGAGTAGACTTTTTTCGGAGGTTATTGGAAGTTTTTCGCGTTTGTTTGGGCAATTTTCGCTTTCGGAAGAACAGAACAGCTGAGAGCGGTGAGAAATCCCGATTTCAGGCACGGATTACATTGTAAACAGCAGACGAACGGCGGCACCCCTTTGGCCATTGAACCAGGGATTGATAACAGGAGGAAGCGGGCAGAGGATGGGGCAGAAGGGGCTGTCGGAAACTGGGATAGCATATTCCGCCCAATAAGGCCCCTCGGTGGTAGAGTCGTAATTTAAAGAGAATCGGCACGAACAGCATGAAATTCAGGGGATTTTGTAGCGCGCCCGGTAAAAAATAATTCAGCTGCCGAGATTTTATGGGTGCGGCGCGCAAAACGCCGCGGAGATCTTCTGTCCCTCATCTTTGATTACTGTATCGTATTTTTACCTACTATTCTATTGTCTACGCTCTGTAAAATCTTTATAAATGTATAGAGTAGAATCTGTTTTAACATCATATGTATACGGTAGTATAACAAGAAGGGGTAGAGGGACCAAAATAACACAGTTGGATGGGTCTGAGCGACAAAGAACTGAACTGTATATAAACTGAACTGTAGGGCAAGACTCGTCTCAAAGTTTGGAGGATAGAAAACAGGGGGATCACAGAACGGAGGGAGACTATTTTTAGGGAGGGGGCGAGAGAATAACTGCTGGAAAATAAGGAGGTAAAATGGGAAGAGGAGCAGTCATTTTCAAACCCTGAAACAATTGATCACAATAGGAAGAACACAGATATGAGGGGGAGGGGGAAAACTACATAACAAGAAGGGGGATATAATATAGTATAGTATACAGTATACAGGAGAGACACTCGTCTAGTAGCCGTTGGAGTCTGGCTCGCCCTTGCCATTCAGGAGGCTTTCAGTTGTGCTGGGAGTGCTGAAAGCAGAGCTTGGGGCCAAGATCTGGAAGACAGAAAGGGTTAGTAAGTAGTGGACAGGGAACCCCAAAAATTGGAAGGGGAAGAGCCAACATGGGGATCTACTCTAGCCGGCTCTCCTTTTAATCCAAATTGGCTGGTTGAAAACTATTGAACACCCAAAAAGCTCTTATTTTGCACGCTCTCCCTCTCCCCAGACCCTCTTGCCCATACCGTATCGAGGAATAAATTGGCCAGGGAGAGAGGCCACCGGGTGGGACCAAAAGTGCAAAATATAGTCCATTTAATGGAAAAGACACGGATTTCTCTCCGCTGTGGGACCAACTTACTGTTCACCCGGTCCCGTAGCGATAGTAGGAGCTGGCGATTTTTGGGAAAATAAACCCGGCTCGTCAGTGGATAGGCCACCAGGAGTTCGGGAATCCCTCCAGAGCTTTTTATGGAGAGGGAGCTTTTTATATAAAAAGCAGAAGGTACAGGATGAGCCGTTACTGTCAACGACGACCAATAGTACGGCTCTATGTGGTAATAAAAGCAACCGTCCTGTTTTTAACCAACCCGGGAGCCCAAACCTCAAGAATATGGTGGAATACAGGGCTACACAGATGCTGCGTGATGTTTACAAGCTGACAAAAACAATTCACCCACAGAGAAGCAATTTATGAGGAGCGGAAAATTAAAGCAGAGAGAGAGAGAGAGAGAATAAACTTACCGTTTCGGCTGTAAATGAGTTCCCATTCAAGATGGAGCCGTTCAGGGTCGATCCATTCTTCGTCGAGTCATTCATATCATCCAAAATGAATTCAGACAATAGGGAATCGACCTAAAAAGAGCGGGAAAATAGACTATTCAAATGGGAATTCAAGCCAACCTCAGCCAGTCCGAAGAACCTCGTCAGGGTCATATTTTCAATCAACAATTGGGTCAGGGCTTTCAGTGCCGGGGCCAGGAGCAGGATATTACCGTATCTAAAGGACTATTTAATAAAAACTACAGTAATCCTGCCTGGTAGGAGCTTCTTCGGGGTTCTGTTCCAATATAAAGGCATACAAAGCCTTGAGAACCCGGTTCCTAGCCTCCCGGATCAGCTGCTGGGCATCGATGCTGAGTCCTTTTGCCTCTGGGTGGAGGAAGGCCAACGCCTTGAGACAGACGAATTCCTGCTCTTTCATTTGCAACTGCCTCATGGGCCAGACGATCTCATCCAGGACACGAGGGGTGATATTGCTGGTTTTAAAGGCGGCGAAGCCATTCAACTCGCTGGAGGAATCCCGGCTCATATAGGTATTGTTAAACAGGCAGACTCGTGTCGTGTCGGGACTTCTGAAACGGAATTTTTAGCGTGTAATTAGAGATAAAATGGGTCAGAAATCCGTGCCGCCGCACCCGTAAAATCTCGGCAGCTCGTCCGCCTTGAGAAACCTCGCCGCGACGCGCTTATCCTGTCAGCTGCCGAGATTTTACGGGTGCGGCGGGAGGGAAATCTGACTCTGGAAAGCATCCTTACCGGCTGCCGGAGGTTCCGCCTCCTTTTTCGCTTCCGTACCTAAGTTCCGGTCTATTTTTTTCTTCCGTAACTAAGTTCCAGGTTAATTTTTCTTGGGTAACTAAGTTCCGCCGTGGATATTTAACCCATATTTATGTTATTTTTCAGCGGACAACCACCCCCCTCCCTGGTTGGGGCTCCTCATGACATGCCTGCGGCAGGTCGACGAGGAGCCACTAAGTAGGGGGTCCGGGGGGCGCAGCCCCCCGGAATTCTCACTGGGAGTTTGGAGCTCTGTAATATTTTAATATCATAATATTTGAAATTCCAGGGTAAGAATCAACCAGGGAGGGGGGTGGTTGCCCGCTGAAAAATAACATAAATATGGGTTAAATATCCACGGCGGAACTTAGTTACCCAAGAAAAATTAACCCGGAACTTAGTTACGGAAGAAAAAAATAGACCGGAACTTAGTTACGGAAGCAAAAAAGGAGGCGGAACTTAGTTACGGAAAAAAAAATAAACCGGAACTTAGTTACGCCGTAACTAAGTTCCGGCTCAGTTCCGGCGGCCATCCTTACCTAAAAGCTGGCATTAAAATCAAATGCTGTGGTGCGTAATTCTTCAACAGGATGATTTTATCCTCCATTACAAGGTCCGGGAAGGGTGCTAGAGCCTTGGCCCATTCCACCATCAACAATAGCGTCGTCCTGGAGATCTCGTTCAAATCTTCAGCTGTGCAATGTTTCTGGGCGTCGTCGTCTAATCCATTTGGTTGGATTACGGTATTTCGGTACCGGAGACACATCTCCTGGAACGACTGAATCGAGAGAGTTAGGAGAAGGCAAGTAGACAAAAAAAAGGCAGGGAAGGGGGAAGGGGTTAAAATGACCAACTATTGCTAGTATTCCTCCTGTTTTTCTTCTCTTCTGGTCCCCTTTTCCGTGATGATGTTTCCAGGTCACAAGGACCTCTCCCCTCGAGTCTCCCTTCCTTATCTATCGATTAAATTAGGGGGTTTGTTGAGCTCTTGTTGCAGCCGGGAAAGGACAAAGATCCGTTGTTTGCATTCCCAGGACACAGAGGGAAAGCAATAATCATGCAAGGGGAGTACTGTAGCAAACAAACCTGATGAACTTTTTGCTCCATTTCCATTAGACCGTCGATGACACCGGAACGAGCATCACTCGGGCTCATATTGGCAGAAGAAGAGGGTGATAGCCGAATACAGGCCTTTTTCTGGGTGGGCGAGCCGATTGGATCCCTCTCGAATTGAATTGCTGAAATTTGTGGGATTAGTAAAGTTATCCTTGTCTTTTGTTCCCACCCGATGCACGCTGCACCCATGGCGCAGTGGTAAAGCGCGCGCGTACAGTCTGCACGACCCGGGTTCGACTCCCCTCCCCTGCTATTCTCTTTTTCTCTTCCTCGAATCCCTTTTGCAAAATTACGACTCGGTTTCCATGTCAAAAAAGGTCAGCTTTATCCAATGTGCTCAATAAACTACTCCCCCAGTGTTGGTGTAGGCCTCCCCTGTTTGCCGAAAAGTACACAAAAGAGGACAAAGCAAGCGAACATGATGGGAGGGGGGAGGTAACCTTTGCAGGGTTGCAAAAGGTAGCCAAACAAATCATCAATCGGGAAAAAAGTGAGGAAAAGTAGCTAGCTGCAAAGGAGAACTTTGCACTTTCTCTTCGGGACACGTCGGTAAATAAAATGGCTCCGGGGGGCAAAAAATGGCTTTCTCTCTCTTTCCTTTTGTGCTTTTTTAAAGGTCTCGCAGGATTTTCAGGGTCTTGTAGCGCAAAAATTATGATTAGAAAGCGAAGAGGAAAGGAACAGAGACGCAGGAAAGGAAGGGCAGCTTCCTCTCGGTGCTTTCCTATTGATTGAGAGGGATTGCTATTATTCACCACCGTCCAATAGAACAAAGGGGAAATTCTATGAATTGAATGAATGGTTCTGATTGATCAGATGATCTTCTAGATGAATAGGGAGGGATAATGAATGACAGAGTGTTGCAGTATTCCGCTTTTAGACATGGGAAATCAGCGATTATGAAATACGGTTTCATTGTTTCCATGGTGCAGTGCGACATCGCGCCATTTAAGTTTACGTGACGCGGGTTCGATCCCCGGCGGCATCTTTCTTTTTTTGCTTTTTTTAATTTTTGTCTAATTAATCTGTATAACACTATTGAAAGTAAATTGTCTGAAGTAAAAACTATGAACAGACCCGGATGAATAGTATCTAAATAATGATAGCGGCATATTCGTTGTCCCATCGTCTTCAGAGACGGAAAAGGGAGGAGAATAAAGAGAGCCTACTGTCTCGCCGAGAAGTTAGCGTGGGAACTGTTCCCTTTCTTTTTTTCGTTGAAATCATGTGCTCATTTGTTTGCTTACAGAGAGAAGAAATTGAGTGAAAAAAGAAAAAGAAAATAAAATAAACAAACCTTCTCTTTTCATGCCGACTTGGACGCACTTCTGGTACCGGCAGTAGCGGCAGGCACAGCGGAAGTTCTTGTCGATTACGCATCTTTTATTGAAACGGCAGGTGAATTTCTGATTACGGAGCACGGTCCGGCGAAAGAAACCCTGCAAAACATGAAGTTTAGAGGGGAGGAAACGCCCAGAGGGACAGGGAAATGGGATCAGAAACGTCTTTGTGGTCCTAGAGGGAAAAGGGCTCGATTTCCCTGGTTTCTCAACGTTTTCCCGGGAAATTAAAGGTCTAACTGTGATGCTAAGGCCATTTTCTACCGTATTCACCAGAAATTAACGAATTTTACCAACAAACCCCCGGGAAAGTCCCCAAAAAACTCAAAAACCCTCCGGTCTCCCCATTTTTTGAATTTTCCCCGATTTTCAGGATTTCACATCCTGTTCTCCTGGCAAAGGGAGTTTAATTGGGATCCTACAACGATTTTTTACGGTATTCAGGCAAAATTTTACCGAAAAAAAACTCGGGAAAGCTCTCATAAGACTGATGAAACCCCTAGTCGCTTCGTTTTCAAACTACTACCGTTTTCCGGCATTTTTAAACATTTCCAATGGTTTCTAGGGAACGTAATTGCTTTTTTACCCCCTACTAGAGCAGAAGAGGCTCCCGGACCGGAGCTAGCTGGAATATCGAGCCATTGTCCCTGAATGGTCCTTGGAACTGCTATGCCTCCCCCCACGGGTGCCAATCGGCTTCTTTTTTTGGCTCAAATTGGTTTTATTTTCGGAGGAGGTGGGACACAATTGTTGTTGACACAAAAACAGCCTCTTCCTGCAGTGGAGGCCGTGTTTTATGTTCCGTGTTTTGTTGTTGTGTAGTTTTGCTGGGTCCCGGAGCGATTGCCTATTGGTAATTGGGAGTTGTTTTGACAGGGAAAATGATCTCAAATTAAATTAATTTAAAGGGGGTCCCACCGGGAAAGAGATCAAAAACTAGAGAGGGGCTAGACAAGGGAGGATTAGGCTGCAAAAAGTGCAAGAGGATTTAAGGAGGATTTGGGAGAGAGAAGCTAAGCTCGTAAACAGCTTTCTACACGGATCTGGATAAGAAATCCGCTAGAAAGTCTATAACACATCCTTTTTCCCCAAGAAATGTAATAAAAATAAGTCCAGAAGCTTCAAATCTGTCTCAATTTTCAATGGAAATAGAAAGGTTTCCGTTTTGGCTTAGCGCCGAGATTTTACGGGTACAGAAATTGATCGAATTCAGTTGATTTCTTGGGTATTACTGTATTTTATTTGGATTTTCTCAATTCTATACCGCTTTTTTAGTCTTTTGGCAACATATAGTAGGCTAAATTCTGTTCCATCCCTGTCGCTAACCAATCTATCCTCCGCTCCTCTCCCGGTGTGTTGGCCACCTGTTCCCACCGTCAATATCCCCTCCGCTAGCAGATGAAATTGATTCTGGTCAAATTAATCGGCCTCGCGGTCTCTTTCTCCCTGGTGGGACACCAGCTAATCAAATAGGAATGGGGCACAGTGTTACCATCTCTCTCCTCTCCTGTTCTCTGTCTCGAGAGAGACAGCGAGTGTCTATCAAATCGATCCAACGGGGGCCGAGAGAAAAAGGGCAATGTCATGGTCAGGTGAGGGGAAGCGCCGAGGTGGACACAAAACACAAAGAGCAGAGCTCGGCAGGGGAAAGGGGAAAATAAACGACCCCAGGACACATACCTTACAGCCGTTGCAGCTGATCACACCTGGAAAATGGGGAATTAGTCGGAGAAATGAGAGGAAGGGCTCCCGGACGACTGTAAGTGCGCTCCAACTCAAAAATATGGAAAATATCCCAATCTTCTAATTTTTTTGACCGATTTTTAATGTTTTTTATGCTCCAGATTGTTTAGAAAAGAGTCTAAATGTATAAAAAGTACAAAAAATACTGAAAAATAAAGGAAAATGAGGCAAAATAGTGAAAACTAGCTACTGTTTTCTATTTTCGTCTAAATTTCTGGATTTTCATGGTTTTTCGTTATTTTTTCATATTTTTAAGGTTGCAAATACGTTCTGGACACGATAAGCTATCCTATGTTAATCGATTCGTATGTAAAAAATCATCAAAACAATGAATAAAAGCTATATTAGAGTGGAGCACATTTACTACTGCCGCCGGGGTGGTAAAATAACCAAATGACGCGTACCGTAATGAGTTCCGGTTGATTTATCACCACAAACAGCACATGGTTCAGCTAGCGGATCCACTAAAATCATCCATTTTTTTATTTATTTTAAAGGTCTAAAGAATACCTAGGTCCATTTTGGACGTCTGAAAGGGCGGCGGCTATAAATGGGCCGGATATGCGGGGAAATTGCAGCGGAACCTGAAAAAAGACAGAAAATTAAAATGAGGTCATAAAAAACAGGTGACTATGGAAAGAATCAGGGGTGTTCGTTCAGTACACTAGAATCAATAGGGCGCGTTTTAACGGCCATGGCAACGTGCCAGTGTCGGCGCCCTCCGAGGGGGGCGCGCTCTTTCGGCGGCCGTCTCGCAGCCAGCCAGCAACCGGTGAAAATACCCTTTTTCTCATAGACTACAACAGACTGTTACTCGTCTTTTTATGGGGCTATTTTGACTAGAAATGACTAGAAAATGAAGAGGGTTAGAGGCTGGAAAGGGGAAGGAAAAGAATCAGAGCGGAGTAGATTAGGACAGGAGAGAGAGGGGCCAGTAGATAACACAGGGGGGACGGGAGAGCGCCCCTCTCGAGAGAGAGAAAAGTGGGTGGAAAGGTGTGTGGTCTTTGGTACTATGGTAAAGGGCAACATGGAGGAGAAGGTTAGAGGGCGGATTACTGTAGAGGAAAGGGAGAAGAGATCAGCGGCGTTTAGCTCGCCGCCTCCCAGCAACAGCCATCTATCACCCGCTAAATCATCACGGGGTCACATACATCTCTTTCGGGAGAAAAAACAGGATAAATGGGGTTTTTTTTTCGTTGGAAAATGGAGAAATTGGAGCGATCTTGAGACGTTTCTTTTCTCCTACCGTAAGCTCTTCCTCTTTGGTTTTACACTCTTGAATACTTCATCGCCTTCCCAGATCGGGAAAGCTTTCCAAAAAATATCCGACACCATCTTTCGATGGGTCAGAACGTCTACAAACCTCAAGAGGTTGACGAAATAATTTCGTAATATGAAATTGCGACGCCCTAAAGCCATAGCGGCGCGCTGCCGAGACTTTACGGGTGCGCGCGCCGGCGCATCTCGTTCCTTCAATTGTCAAAATGCACCGTATTTTCTTCTCACTGTCTGGCTGTTTTTTCACAAGTTGACGAACAGAACAAGAAGAAAAGGGAAAGGCGACATTGTCTGGGAGTAGAATAGAGTAAAAAAAGCTCTTTGATAGCCAAGAGATGGCATTTATTGCTCTCTAAGAGGCGGAAGGAGAGTACAATCACCTGGTGGCTCGAAATGATGTTATCTGTGAAATAGGTGTGAAATCGAATTACCCTTTTCCTCCTTTTCAGCCTCTCTAATTATGAAATTGGTACGTTTTCGAGCTTTTCAACAGGGAAAATAATAACACCTTGAATGATATGAATGAGGGGACGAATTCCTCCATTTGATTCCTCCATTTTTTGAAATTGGGTTCAGGCGCTAAAAACAAAATGTTGAACCCCCCCCCCCCCCCCCCCCCCCCCCCAGGTCAAAATTCGGTCAAACGCTGCTAATTTCTCATTGAGACACTCCACAGCGTCGAAGAAGATCAAGCAGAGTTCAGGGCAGTCAAATTATCTCAAAAAAAGGAGGGAAACCTTCAAAAATGTCGGAGAGCGCCTTCAAAAGAGCTTGGGTTTCTTCGATAGCCGTTGAAACTCGACCATCAGTACCGGATTCGAGCCGAAGAAGCCAGAAAAGACGAGAAACAAGAAGTAGAAATGAAGATTAAAATAACAACAAGATTTATTAACTAAAAAAACCTGGGTTCTGGCCTGTTGCGACTTTAGAGAGGGTTTGATTTTTGATGGTTTTGATTTGGTTTGGATCCATGGTCCTACTTGTGTCAGGGTTTATCGCATCGTGTTACGTATAATATCCTATCTGTCGAAGTTTGTGGGGCTACAGAGTTTTTTGTCGGTGCGGTTGAGGCACCGTTTGCATGCATCCAGGCTCCTTAGAAGCACCTTCATGTGCTCTACAACTAGGCTTTTGAATTTTACTTCTTGGAGTAAAAGCTGTCTACCGTACTCCGATGAGCCGGACTTGAAAACCGGGTACTTCACATCCTTGGAAGTACAATTCGTCATAAAGCACTCCACCGCCTACCGGCGGTATCGAAAATCGGCCACGATAGAGGATAGAGTATAGTCTCTGCCCAATGGCCATTCTACGGTTAAAGGTGCCCTCCGTTACAGGACCCGTACACTAACCCCCATTTTATTTACAGTAACCCAAAAGTCACACTTTTTCCTTTGCCATCGTTTTTCCTCTTGCCGAAGGGTTTGTTGGCTGTTTACAATATTTGAAAAAAAACCAGAGGCTAGAATAAGAAGTTATCTCCATTTGTAGCTCTGTCGAAAGCGGTACAGTAAGCAGGAAACGGCAAGAAAGAAGCGAGGAAGTCAAACAGACGCGCGGCTTTTATCGGCTGGTCCTTGATGACTCCAGAGATCTAAATCTCGGCATTCTGTCCCCCCTCTTCTTTTTCCCTACCCTCTTCTTTTCTTTAATCTTACTCTTTTCCCCTTCAGATATGCGTGTAATTATCGAGAATCAGTTCATCCAAATGTTTGAAAACGATGAATCTGTCTATGAGATCCGGATGAACATCAGCAGGAAGACGACTATAGAAAAGCTCAAGGAGAAAGTCTCAAAGATAACTTCTATACCCACCAAATACTTCCATCTTATTCGCCTTCCTAATCGAGGTTTAATTCTATTTTTAAGTTAAAATATATACATTTTCTAGAGGAAAGAATGGATACTGCCCGGTCGCTGGCGAATTATATGGATACAGTTAGGCTTCGGATGGACATCGACGTGCCGCAGGTTGGTTTCTATATTCTTTTGTACTCAAGAGACTAAATGTATTCTGAATTTATCCGGGATACAGTAATCTGTTCCATACATAGTTGAGAAACCCGGGTTAGGATCTGAAATCGGGACTTATGCGCTTTACCATTTATCCCGGCCAAAATTCTCCGCACTATCCTATGCTATCAGTCAAGGGCTACACTTTTTGCCACTGATTTAACATTATAATAAAGTCCCTAACAAGGTGCTGTTTTCCAGCATTTTCTCCATAATTTGCTGTTAGGGTTCTCCACTGGTTGGGGTGGGAAACGAGCCAAGATTCGGGAATTTCTCCTTTCCGATCCTTTGTTTTGACCTCAAAATATCCATAAGACCAAAATGAAGCGTTTATTGTGGATCGTGCTATGATCTTGTGTCAAAAAAACGGCTCTCCTGTCTTTTAGCGGTCCTTTCACCTTTTAGCGGTCCATATACCTTTTAGCCTGCGGCATGTCGACTTCGGAGCCCCAACCAGGGGGTGGTGTGGAGGCTTAGGCTGAACAGTAATACTGATGAGAGTAGAAAAAAAGTCAAAGGACCGCTAAAAGGTGAAAGGACCACTAAAAAGTCAATGGACCGCTAAAAGATAGAAGAGCCAAAAAAACATAACTGGACAGGATGTTATATTCAAAATGAGTAAACATTGCTGAAAATTGCATAAAACCTCAATCTGTTTTGGGTATTTTGGATAAAATCTTATACCCGTAAATACCATACGCTAGTCCATTCCCTCGCCAATATTTTAATGTAAAAAGTAAGGATTATCAAGGAGAAAATCCCCTGCCTCGGAATACCCCCAATAGCCGGCCGGCTGGTGGGAGGATTACGGTAATGGGGATATTGACTGTTTTTGTTTAATTTTAAAACCAGGTGATTAAAAATATATATCAAGTATTTTTTTAGCGTGCTGGATTAGTGGAAATCACCGTTAGATGCCTCACCAGTATAATTGGAACATTCTGTGTCGACTTGGATGACCCGATCGCCCTTCTGCAGTATTGGATCCAGGGCAGGATAGGAGTACCCATTCCACAGCAACGACTCATCCATGGCGGTACTTTCCCCCTTTAATATATTCTCTAATACTGTAATCTTATCTAGGAAAGCAACTGGAAGGTCTGCATTCATTGCGAGATTATAAAATCTATCCGGGCAGCACGCTCCATTTTATAATAAGATACGGAGGTCCGGTGCATAGCGAAGAGTCATTCTCTCTCGCCTGAATAGCTCCTCCCGGCGTCAGGAAGCCCCTGCTCAAGGTATTCTCAGAGACTCACAGAACGACACCCTGCCTTCTCTCGTCCTTTCTCCTCACCCTATCAACTGTACTTCCCGTTAGTTTTAAGTAATATGTTAGATACTGCAATAAATCATTAAAGGAACTCTGAAGGATTTTTTGAAAAAAAAGGGTTCAGAAAATGCGTGCACAATAAAGTCGGACGAGATGGAAAGTTTACAATCCGAGAATCAATTTCGGATTGTTAGGAATTATTGGGTAGAGGGACACCTTCCAGTGAAGTCTTCTATCTCAATGAATTGCTGTGTACAATGCCGGTAAATAGATTTTCTCCCCGCCGAATTTCTCACTCACCCATTTTCACCGGACTTCTCATCAGGCCCTCCCTCTTTTCTTATCGGGTTCGTTTTCCAACTCCATTCCAAAAGGTCTCCCTTGCTCTCCTCCCTAGATTTCTCCCTATTCCCTTCTCTAATTCATATATCTTCTTCATGAAGGTTATTATCGACAATCCGTTTATCTCGACCATCGTCAATAATGAGGTCGTCTCCGGTATCAATATGACCTTCAAAAAAAAGACAAAGATCAGCGAAATCAAGGAGAAGGTCTCAAGGCTGACTAGCATACCCATCCAGTACTTTGGCTTGGCTCTAATTCGAGAAGGTTATTGACAATTTAAAGCAAAAAATATAGAAGGTTTTATAGAAGAAACGATGAATCCCAACTCTACACTGGCTGAATACACCCGCCCCAGTGTCGTTCGCCTTCGAATGGTCATCGACGTGCCTCAGGTTGGTTTGAAAAGACACTACAGAGAAAACGGTCGAATTTGTACGTTTCGAATATTTTTCAGCGTGACGGTAGTGTCGATATATTCTTCAAATCCTTAACGGGCAAACGCCTGCCATTGACGGTTCATCCGGATGACCCGATTCCTCTTGTGAAGTATTTCATCTTCAAGCAGGAAGGAATCGCCCCGAATATGCAGCGTCTAATCTTTCGCGGTTTACCCTCTCTTTATGTTTTTTAATACCTATTACAGGCAGGCAGATAGAGGATGAACGTACCTTGCGAGACTACAACGTCGGCCAGCATTCCATGATTCACCTCGTTCTGCGTTTGCTTGGCTGTGGCAGTACCCGGGTTACGGTAGTCGGCCCCGGCGGGGACGAGTACATCTACACCTCGCCGTGTTGTTGTTATGTGACGACCGTCAAGTCCATTATCACCCAGAAGACGGGAATTCCAATGGGGGAACAGCGTCTTCTTCTCGAGGGTACGGGTTCAATTGATCCAAATTAATAGAGAACATTTCCAGAGGTCGAGGTGGAAGACGGGGAGAAGCTCAAGAAGTACACCGACCAGCTGGAGGTCCGTCTCCGTCTTCAGGTCATTCCTGTCGCTTAAATCCAACTGATTCCTCTTCAAATTGATCTTTTTACATAAATTCATTGTTCTTTTCTTAAACTTCCATAAATATTCTACATTATTACCGTAATCCATCGAAATAGATGTCTCTGTGGTCACAGTCCGCTCCTCACAATAGGTGCACAGTAAAGTCGGACGAGATGGAAAGTTTACAATCCGAGAATCAATTTCGGATTGTTAGGAATTATTGGGTAGAGGGACACCTTCCAGTGAAGTCTTCTATCTACTTTTTTTCTCAGAAGAGGACAAGGCTTGGGGGCATCTGTTCCCGTAGCCACATCGCCCATTATATGGATCCCTTCCGTTTTCATTATCCGTCTGTATACTCCATTTCCAACGGATATTCCACGGAAACAGCTCTCTGCTACGGGATCTGAAAGCTTTGTCAGACCAGGTCCCGTAGCGGAGACGCGCCGCCAAATTTGAATCCGTGAAATATCCGTTGGCAATGGACTATAGTTCGATTGATTTCCTCCTCTTTGATTATGATCAATGAATTGCTGTGTACAATGCCGGTAAATCGGTTTTCTCCCCGCCGAATTTCTCATCCACCCCTTTTCACCGGACTTCACATCAGCCTCTCCCTTTTCTCATCGGGTTCGTTTTCCAGTTCCAAAATTCCAACTCCATTCCAAAAGGTCTCCCTTGCTCTCCTCCCTAGATTTCTCCCTATTCCCTTCACTAATTCATATATCTTCTTCAGCCATGAAGGTTATTATCGAAAATCCGTTCGTCTCCAAAAGAGTCGAAAATGAAATTGTTCCTGAGATCAAGATGAACCTCACCCGGGAGACGACCATTGCCGAAATCAAGGAGAAAGTCTCCGAGAAGACTCACATTCCCGCTAAATATTTCGACCTCATTCGTCCAGGTTTAATCCTGCTTTTAATTATTATAATATGGAATTCTTAGAGGAAAAAATGGACCCTCAGAGTTCCTTGAAGGATTCTGTCAGATTTCGGATGGTCGTCGACGTGCCCCCGGTTTGTACCGCTTCAAAATTCCGTAATATTTCATATTTTCAGCGTCCTTTTTGCATGCAGATTTTTATTAAAATGCTGTCAGGCAAAACAAGGACATTTGTCGTTCTTCCAGATGATACGGTCGCTCTGGTGAAGTACTTTATCTACAAATTGGAAGGAATGCCCGCTTACGAGCAGCGCCTTATACTCGCGGGTATTTCGCTATTTTTTATACTTTTATAATACAATAATACCCTATAGGAAGACAGCTGGAAGACGACCGTACCCTGAAAGATTCTAAGGTTGAAAAGGAATGCACTCTTCATTTGCTTGGACGAATGGGTGGATTAGATTGCGAACATTGCCACCTGAAGAAGGCTCACCGTCATGTATAGCCTCCGAATGATCAGAACTCGTGTTTCTTCTGTATAAATATTATATATAGTCGATCCCCAACGGGTATTCCTCGGAAAAACCTCTCCGCTACGGGACCAGGTAGCTTTCAAACATGGTCTCATAGCGGAGACGCGCCGCCAAGGCTGTGGCAGTACCCGGGTTACAGTAGTCGGCCCCGGCGGGGACGAGTACATCTACACTTCGCCGTGTTGTTGTTATGTGACGACCGTCAAGTCCATTACCACCTAGAAGGTGGAGGTCCGTCTCCGTCTTCAGGATTCCAACTAAAAATCCAACTGATTCTATTATTCTTCCAGTATTAATATTTAATATCCTCGTATCTTTTGATGTTTTCCATTTTCGCAACAAATAAATCCAAATAGAAAACAAGGGGGCCGTTTATACAGTAATATGGGTCGGGGGGTAGTCTCCAAAAGAAGGGAGGATGGGTCTACTCCGCTTCTTTTCTTCCTGTTCCATTTTCAAGGAGACAGTTCATTCTTGATCAAGACGGGAGACGCCAGAACCTGAAGTCTTCAACCATTCATCACCCGATAAAAGGGACAGGGACTACCTGAATGACGTCGTCTGGTCTATCGTCATGGAGTATCAGTTCCTGCATCAGGGAATCCAAATTAGCCAAGCCGAAGAGCCTCGCCAGCTGGAGATCCTCGACCATTTGTTGGGCAATTGCCTGGAGGGAGGGCAGGAGGAGGAGGAGACGACCAGACCGGCAGTCGGGCAGGTCCATCGGGGAGGGAGACGGGTTCGGCGAGGAACAACGCCTCTGCAGGGCACGGAGACACGATATCCTGGCATCTTCTACCCCGTCGACGTCAGTAATATCACGAGCAACTGGAAATTCTCATTAAAAAGAGGTTAGGGGGAGAGGATTAGTGCAAAGGCGCGTGGGTCAAACTTTCAAAATGGATGAAACTCTATGTTTTCAGGAAATTTATATAACGAGTTTAATATGAAATTGTAGCCCAGAATTTTCTCTACAAAATGATCTATGTCATAAAATTTATAAACCTTTTTAGAGGAAGTTTGAAGCAATTTTAGAAGAAAAATGGTTGGATAATAAGGAATATATGGCGGGAAATGAGTTTTGGGAGGTTTTTTGATTATTCTGGGGATTTTTTTTGGCCAAAATCTATATTCTCAACATATCATCACCCTTTTGCACTACATTTTAATATAAAAAGGCTGTTTTTTGGAGAGCAGATAACTGTAGCGCGTTTTTGGTCTGAATTTTGAAATGCGCGCGCTCTCTCCACTTTTCCTGGGTTAGTTACGGTAATATTGGTTTATATAAAACTAGATCCCTATCAGATCTTTAAAAATGATGTTAGCCTCCCAAAAATGGGTTAAAAATGAGTAAAATAAGTCCAAAAATGAAGTGGGTACCTGGATTGAAGAAGATGATAGCCTTGAGTGCCACATACTCAAAAAGATCTATGGACATACGTCTCATGGGCACGACAATCTCGTCTATAATCCGCCCGATACAGCAACTAAAATGTCTGAGTTCGGACGGCGGACACCACGGGTCGCACTTGATATCTCCCACATTGGCCGCGTGGTCTTTCGGCACCAGGGTGTCATTCGACAGGCAGATGGCGTCTTCCAGGCTCCGGGACCGATAGGCCACCCCGAGGATGATCATCTGCGCCGCGGTCGATTTCAACAGAGCCGCCTGGAAGATAGGATTAGTGCAGTCGAGAAGGGAAAGACCCGAACCTGATCCTGCATATTTAGGCGGGAGAAGAGGGGAAGGGACTTGGCCCATTCAACCAGGAGGACCAGTTGTTGGTGGATACTCTTCCCCACGTCGTCTAGAGTCGCCTTCCGGTCGTCTTCATTCCTCCACAGACGCATTTTACCACAGTCATATGTTACCTGGAATGGGACGAAGTTCCCAGAACATCCTAGATTTTCAGTGTAAAAATGGGGAAAATGGGACCAAGGTGAATTTCCGCTGTCCAATTCGGGATCGCGCGTATTCAAATCCCTTTGAAACTATATGACCAGTTTTAGAATTAATTTCTAGTGGAATTATCCTCTCAAGACCATAGGCTACGGTATTTTTTACTCCGAAATAAAAAAAAGTTCAAGAGGTTTGAATAGAATTAGACAAAAAACAAAATAATTGGGTACAGTAAGGTCTAGTTCTTGGATTTTTTCCCCAAAACTTCATTTTTATGCCTTATTTAGCCTTTTATTGGATCTACAGTAAGATTTTAACGAAAAGAACCTATTCAGATGGGTGAATATTGTCGTGGAAGAAAAAATAGAGATGATTTTGGGCGTCGGACCTGTCCCTACCATCTTAGCCCCCCGCCAATCCCGAAATAGCCGGATGTTACAAAAATTGAGAAAATTGGACCCATTAATGAAAAACGTAGGGTAGAAGACCCAAATGACCCAGCAAAAAACGAACCTGTTCCGTACTTTTAATAACCGTAGATCTGAGTTGTTGGCAGAGTTGTTCAGCCCGTAATAGCCCGTCCAATAGGTCGTCACCCGCTTCTTGTGGCTCTATTTTTCTTCTCTTTCCAATGGTATCGCGTTCATTTTGAATCGCTGGAATTGTATCTCATTTTATTTAATATAAAAATCAGGGTCTCGAGCAGAATTCTTCCAAAAGGCGCCAAAACGATACATTACTCCATTTTGCCGGTTTCTAACCCAATTTAGACCTTTAAATTAAAACCTACCGTTCTGTTTCATTCCGGCCTTTAAACATTTCGCTAGTCGACATGATCTGCACGCGTTCCGTTGATCTAAAATGCATTTATTTCCATGATTAAATCAAATAAGCTTACTCCGCGTCACATCGCAACACTTATTAAACCGACACACATAATTATGCCGTTTTCTTATGCTACGTCTAAAAAAGCCTGGAATATATCATTTTGAAGAGAAAAGAGAAGAGAGAGAGGTACCTTTACAGCCATCACAGCTAATTGCCCCGTAGTGTTTGCCCGTTGCTCTGTCGTTACAAATGTGGCAGATGTCCTCGGCCATTCTGGATGAGGGAAAAGTCTGAAAAAGGGTTATTTAGTATATTTTTTAAAAGAAGACAAGGAGCGGAACAAGAGAAGGAGGAAAAGAAAGAATTGGAACTACGGTAGCAACAGGAGGATGGTTGCCAACGCCTCTAGGTCAAAAAGATCCCAGATCTCGAAAATCTGGCGAGCTAAAAGAAAGAGGAAGGGCTTGGTTAGCCTTTGTAGAGAGGAAAATATTATTTTTAGATATAAATATAGCAAATATTACATAGATTATATCACTCTTGGCTAGCTTTAAAGAATGTTGTGAATTCCTATAAAATTCATCGAAGCGGAAGAGTTCAGGCCGGCTGCCTCTTTATTCCCGGTTTCTCTAGAAATAACCCATGTCAGAGACGGAATGAGGTGAAATTTTCTACAGTAACCCAGCCAGCAGTTGATAGTTACGGACGTTTTGTGTATTTTGATCCATCTTTGAGGTGGGAGACGAGGAATAATTGTTAGTCGTCAACGTCTGGAACCAAGAGGAGAGTACTAATGCCTCCACTAGGGTACGGTACACTCTACAGATTTAAAGTTAAAGGACTGAAAAGCTAGAAAGATACCCTAGAGGGTCCTTTCTCTCATACAGTAACCTCCAGCTGTACGGGTCCCGAGAGGAAGGCGCGCTGGGGCGGAAGTGACCAGAACACAAAGTGAGGCATGAGCTCTTTGAAAAATCTTTCTCTCTGTCAGCTGACTTCTAATTTTCTCGAAATCAAAATAATTCGTCATAACGTACACACAGAGAGAAGATGAAATTGAATAGAAAAGTACAGGGGCACATCCTGCTGACCCGATTAAAAGGAGCCTGACGTGGGAAGAGAAGGAGAGAGAGAGGTGCGTAATTATGGCTTATTATGAACAGATGAAGAGAGGGCTCAATGGCGCGAACTGTGACGAGGCTCAGCTTTCTGTTATCATCATGGGAAATGTGGAAAGGGGAAGAGAAAATGAGGGGAAAAGAGCCAAGCTATAAAGGTTTAAAAATCAGCTGTACCCAACATTTGAGGAGGGTAAGTGTAACAGGGCTGGGGGATGAGTCAATGGCGGCAAACTGTTGCGTCTCCTGGAAATGTTTATAAAACAAAAACAAGGGGTATAATGCCCGTTCTTTGGAGAAAAAAGGGGGAAGAGAAGACCGCCGGAGCTATGAAACCGCGCCTAGTGTCCCCCCGACCACAAGAAAGATAAGGAAAGTCGCTTTTAGTCAATCAACAAGTTGTTGAAAAATGTTATTGGGAAAAGAAAAAAAAGTTGGTCGGGTGGATACAGTGTGGCCGTCCAGAGACCTTTTTAGTCAACGAGCAGATCACAAGGAGGAAATGGTCTGATGCTTTCTCCGTCTGTCATTCTTTTGGGGCGGTGTGCTTTGATCGGGTGGGGAATGATCGAGCCGGCAGGCTAAAATTGGGCAAAAATGGTCAGCTTTTAATTATCACGTTATCACGGATCGACGATAGACAGCGATCAAAAATTATGGATACCAAAACACAAAAAACTGATCTCTAAACACTTCCAAACCTCAAGATACGGGTTTCATAGAACCGTGGGCTTAACTTTGGGTAGAAGAGGTCCCCAAACGAAAATATCCAGTTTATGAGAGTACTGTAAGAGAGGGAAAGACAGGGAGGAGCACAACCATTCCGGGATGAGGTCCACAAGAACCCGAGTGTAGTTTGGACCGGAGGTTTGGAGCAGTCTTGGAGCTGGACCCTAAATTCCTTTCTGGCTCATCTAGGCCCAATAAACTAGACTTCTCAAGGCTTTTAATGCCGAAAAAAGGTCTTGTAAAGAAGAGGAGCCCTTTATAAATGGGATAAGAAGGATGAAATGAGCAGGTAGAGAGAGAGTCTATGAGGAATAGGAAAAGGGGAACCAGGTACAATGAACCAACGTGTTGTCAAATATCCCTCTCCTTCTCCCATCATCTTTGGCTTACGTCTATTCTCTCCTGGTGGAGGAAAACTAATAAAGAAGAAGATTGACGGGGAGAGGGGAGAGGGGTGGAAGGATACGGACCATATCAATTGTGTTGTGAAGATACACAACAAGGCCCAGAGAATGACACGTGAATCACACGCGGCTACAAATAGAAAAAGAAACAGGGAAAATGGGGAGAACTTGGGAAAAAAAGGAGAGGAGAACAACACCTCCTTAGAGTAGAAGCGGGAAATTCAAAAAAAAATCGAAAAAGGCCGATTTTCCCGGAAGTTTCAGAGTAAAGACAGCCTGCATCCTATTTCAGGACCGCGCGCTTCAAAACTTCACAATGTTATGAAAATAGACCTTTAAAAAGTGCGAAATCTATCAGAAGGAAGTATTAGAAGTGGGAAAGAACGATAAAAGGAGCGAGATCTGACTGACCTAGAAGAGACCAACACGTGACGCCCTCTCCCCCTTTCTTCGCTCTCTAATGACCGGGGGAGAGTGATAAGGCCGGGAGGGGGCTGAGACGGGGGATAAAATGTTGCCATTTTGGACACTGGAAAGACAACACTGATTAATAATAAGTTGCTAAATTAAGTCCGAAGGTAATAAGGTCCTGTAGGGAATGTTTTGTGCCGGGTAACAGAGATTTTTGGCGGGAAAGGACGAAAACTACGATAAGCCTTCTTTTTAAGCTTCTTTCAATGGAATTGGCGGATTTCTACCATTTTTTGTGTTTTTTTTTCTTAGAGTATTTTTAGAGTAAAATCTTAAAAATTGACCATTTTAAAGGTCTAAAATGACTAAAATTAGGTTAAAAAGAGTCGGAGGATGGCCATTATGGTTATAAAGACGGTAAAACCAAAATCAACAGAATATCCATCCACGTGAGAGAGAGCCTTCTCCTCCTCCTCCGCTTTTCGAGGGCAGGAATCAATTAAACACTATTATTGAATTTGGCCAGAGAATAAGCAGCAGGTGCAATTTTGAGCTCCCGAGGGGGAAGGTGGCCGCTGGATGAAAGGGTAACAAGTGACGAATCAGGGAAACCAAGACCTGGCGCTAAATTCTTGTTGTATTCCCTATTTTTTCGTCTCGAGACCATAGGGTTGTGCGTCCGACATCGTTACGTAACGCCCGACAGGTCCAACATTTGCTCATAACTGTTTTCCCTTAAAATATTTTTAATTTCTGTTTTTTATAGCTTGTAGAGAAGAAGCAGAGCTCCCGGATGATATAAATATCTCATCAATATTCTTACAAATACGCGAGATATAAGTGCATCCGACAGTCCGACAGGGTCCGACCCGACTGTCGGGCCCTGTCGGGTGTCGGACTGTTATGAGCAAATGTCGGACCTGTTGGGCGTTACGTAACGATGTCGAACGCACAACCCTACGAGACCAACTTGAAATTTTTCTGTTGATGACGCTGTAGTTTGGAATTCTCGTTGTTTATTTTTGCCCTTCTCTCTCTCTCGGTTACCATAATATTTATTAATTGGGGCGCCACAATTCACACATCAGGGCATATTTAGCCATATGGTTTTTTTATGGGGAACTTTATAAAAAGAGAGACTGTCTCATCATTTTTGAACCCGGAAAGAAAAAAAAATGATATATTTTTCCGGAAAAACTAGGAGATTACGGTAGACTGCCGCTCTCTTAGCGCAGTAGACTCGTACAGCTTAATTCTTGCCCTTTCCGATGAATAACACCGTAATGTGGGAAAAAACGAGGAGGAAAGAAGAAATCTGGAAGCTAATGCCAACAGGGGGGATTATTAATTCCAGGTGGGATAATCTGCAATTGAAACAAGGAGAGGGAGAGAGAACAGACGGAGGAGGAAGGGACGAAAAAAGCAAAAGAGCGATTTGGGACAGAGAGACAAGAAGATACTATACTGGTTAAAGACCATTCCAGGACCATTCCACTTATGGCCTTTTCTATTTTAGGGGGCACACACTATACTCGGTACAGTTCATTTGATAATTTTTTGAAAAGGAGTTTTATAGATAGGGACCGCAAAGTGAAAATTAGATTTCATCGCCGCACGTTGATTTTGGTGTCAATCGAAAGAGCTCGTAGTAACTTACAACTTTTGTTTTCAGAGTAAGAAAATCGGTCCATACATTGTTGAGATATTTGCGATTTTGTGGCGCGCCGCCGAGCTTGGTTTTCTGAAGAAATTTTGGTCGCTTCTGATCCAGCGACCAAAGTTCGATCCCCGCCGGCGTCAAAAATTTCACAAAGTATTTACTTGGAATTTTTAGAAAAATGGCATTTCCCAGTGTCATTTTCTACAGAAACATAAGAATAGAATGAGTTCTTCGGTCAAAAATTAGCCAGAAAAGAGCCTAGAGACTGAAGATGGCTATCGGCAGAGGGATAGCCATTAGATAGGGCAGCCTTGAGCTTTGAGGCGGCCAAGAGGAGACCAAGGACAGTTAGATATTTCCCCCGGATCCCTAGAATATCCTCATTTAAAAATTGAAAATCTCCGCTTCAAAAGTGCAAAAAGAAGGCTACCGTTCCACGTGACTACACTCCCTCTGACGCAACCCACTGGAGTGAACTTTTACACGTTTCAGAGTTCGTTTTTTCTTTAAAGAAACAGCGTTTTTTCTCTGATTCATGGTGGTTGAACGGGGGGAGGGAGAGGGGCTACTTCTTTATCAAAAGACAGGCAGAAAAGAGCTTCTTGAACAGATTGATAGCTAGGGGAAGGGAAGGGGAAGATAGGGGGAGACGGGGGTTCAGCTAATGTCAGACACAAAGAACCGGGGAAGGGGGAGGGTGTCTTTGATGTTTCACTCGGGAAAGAGAGAACAGAGCACTTTTAGGTCAGTTTTATCAGCTGAGGGGAACGAGTGGCATGTGCTTCACGGAAACCGACGGGGTTGTGGGAATTCCAGAGGAATTTTGTGACCATTTTGGACTAGAGTCCGGTTCAATTATATTGGTAGAATTAAGAGAGCCATAGTTGGGAGAGCCACAACTGGAAAGAGCCACAGCTGGGAGAGCCACAGCTAGACAGCTTGAAAAGCCACAGTTCAGACTTATAGCGGCGAATTAAGGAATTTTGACTTCCAGGTAGAATTTCAACCAATTTTAATCGATTCAGACCTTTAAAATGACTGTTTTTAGGGGTTTCCAGGGGGAATGGGTCGTTTCAAAAGCAATCAAACTGATAAAAAGGTCCTGCCATGATTGTTTTCTGCAAAGAAACGGATCTTTGATAGAAGAGAGAGGGAAAATTCTGTAGGAACTGTTCCTGGGTGGAAATTTTTGTACAAAAGACCATGTATTTTGGGGGAAACGATGCTAACCAAGCAGATTTTTTCCTTATCTCTTCCCCAAAATCTGTTTGGCTCATAAAAAATACCCAAGATCAACAAGTTTTCTTCCGATTTTTCCCGCGGGGAACCGAAAATGAGGGGCCCTTTCTGTTCTGCTTCTTTTTCTTCTCATTGGCCATTCAAAGAAGAGAACAACTGCAAAAAAGGGAAGAGAACACGGTCACGTGGTTGGGAGGGGAACAGAGAGGAAGCAGGAAAACACAAAGAAAAGAAAGAAGCATAAATCAGGGATGACGGGAAGATGACTTTGGAACTATGAGACGAGAAATGAGGTGGAAAAAATTGGGAAGGGCTCATCTGGAGAGGGAAGGCCACAGCAAGGAGTGCCACAGCTGGAAAAAACCAAAACTAGAAGGAGCCACAGCTCGAGAAAGCCACAGCTGGATGAGCCACAGCTAGAGAGAGCCACAGTTCTGACCGATAGCGACTAATTACGAAATTTTGACTTCCACATGAAATTTTAGACCATTTGAATCGATTTAGACCATTAAAATGACTGTTTTTAGGGGTTTTCAGATGGAATGGATCGTTTCAAACCACTCCATTTCGGCTCGGTCCTCGATAGTCCCGTCCCCTGCACCCGTAAAGTCTCGGCAGCAGGCTCCTCTTTATTCAAAACTGTTACAAAACTGTGTCACCTTTATACCTTTCCCCTGCCGATACTTTACGGGTGCAGGGGATCGGACTATCGAGGACCGAGCCCCCCTTTGCAGTGCTGCAAAGTTGCTTCTCTTTTTTTTCGCCATTTCGTCTTTTTCCCGGGTCGTTTCTCTAATCAACGAGCCAACGCTGTACGAAGCGAACCACGTGTTTCATTTTATCAAGGTGAAAAAGACGAAAAGTGAAAGGAAAAGGCAGGTGGAATTGAATCAACAAAAAACAAAACAAGGTGTAAAGATATCGGGTTTTTTGAGGGCGTCTTCTTCTTGACTGGGAAGGCTGCCTGTGATACCTTTCCAGACTTTGAACTTTTGTCTGTTCTGTTTTCCTGTTTGGCTTTTCTCCCATATCAAAAAAGGCCATAAACAGGGAGGAAAGCTGTACAAATTTGATACAAAATACAAAAAAGGCACATGTTTTACTGACAAACAAGCCAAGTTTTGCCCAAAGCGCGCGCGCCCGCACCCGTAAAATCTCGGCAGCTGCCCGCACTGGCTTCGAGGCGTCAGATTTCTAATTTGAAACAAAGTTTCCCCCGATTTGAGGTAACTTGACCTTCCGACCCTTCGAACGAAGTGGACAGATCTGTAATTTTGGAATACTTTCCCGTCTTGGGAGGGTGATAAACACAGCTGACAAAAGAGTACAACTTCTCTGTTGACTCTGACCAATTTGTTGAATATCACTTCATTTTGACTAGAATCTAGTCATTTCTAGTCCTTTCCCAAGCTGTTTCTCACCAAAATGTGAGGCTGTTCTGGTTGTAGCCGACCGTAAAAGGGCAGTACTCGATAGAAGACAAATCATATGGGAATAACAGGAGAATGACGTCTTTTCAGTCGCTAAAAGCCGAAAATATTAGCTATAAAAGTGAAAATTAACGGGGAAAAGAAGCGTGACCGTACGGGGGAGAACAGGTTGAACTAGATTTGGCATGGTGATACTGGCGAGCGGAGGGGACCAAGGGCGGATTGAGGATGATCGCTCTCTGTTATCCTAGAAAAGTAATGAGAAAAAGAGACCGACGACGGCTGATAGCGGCAAATCAATCAATAGTCTATCACTCTCGGGGCGGAAAAGAACCAGAGAAAAAGAAACAAGCGAGAGAGAGAGACAGGAGGGGGTCGATCAGCCGTGCAGGCAGGCGGGACCCGTGGTGATGGCGCGCCGGTGGTGGCAGCAGCAGCAGCGGGGCACACGTGTGTGTGTGTGTTGCCAGTGTGCCGTGCCTCTCTCTCCCCCCTGCTGCCGGGGCTGCAATATGATGTTTGTATTTTACGCGGGAGAGGGAGAGGGAAAGTGTGTCCTTCACTTCTTGGTTTTTGAGAGATATGGCTTTTTAGAGAAAATGGGGGAGGAGAATCTGGAGCGAGAAAAACGACTCCACAGCTCGGAAAAAAGACTGGAAGGTTTCGGGTTTCATGAAGAAATCCACCCCTCCCGGCAGGGGAATTGGACTGGAAGATGGCAGGCCAAGAAACTGGTGGCATTTTTTTGGGAGAGAGAAAAATAGATTCTGATCATCTTTAACAGTCCGAAAACTCTCTATAGGAGGCTAAAATTCCCGTGAGGACCCGAATTTGGGCCCCTTTCCGAGGCACTGGCAGGACTGAAGCTTAGAGAACACCACAGAGAGCCTAGGGAAATCTAGGAAGGACTCCTCTTCTTGAGATTACGGTAAGTATTCCCTACGGAAACTCGGCCAAGTAACGGTCAAGAAATGGAAAAGTTTTTGACCTGAATAGAGGGGTGGGAGCTTATTTTGGTTCGGTATAACTCCCCCAAAACGGAGAATCGAAAAACATTCTGATCCGAGGGGCCGGTTCCAATATGATCACTGGCGATCCCGGTTTAAAAATCTCGAAAATCCCGATTAACCCTCCCTCTCTCTCCATTTTAAGTCCTCCTCCTGTTCTACTCGGCCCTTTTCTGGTTCTGGAGTCCAAAAGTCTTCCTCTCGGCGTCCTTGTGGTCCACAACTTGTGGATATATTTCCAAATCAAAGCCACCTGCTGGAAGAGCTCGACCCGGAAGGTGCCCAGCTTTCAAAGAATCGACTTCTGTGGTGTCTACCACTGTCAAAAAGCCAAGTCTTTCCACTGAATATTCCCCTGAGAATCACATCAGCCGGCTTAGCTGTGAACAGTGTTCTTTCCCTTCCCCTTGAACTGATCAGAAATCACGTGGCTTTGCACTTTTTCTGCAAAATCTTTTTCTCTCAATAGAGAGTAGTTAAAAAGATCAGACTCTCACGAGGTGTGTGCGACCAATTCCCTTCTGATATTTCTTTTCAGTTCCCATGGGGAGCCAGGCTGCATGGGGGAACAGGGGAGAGGGTAGAAAGTACAGAGACCCAGATAGCCCCTTGGGGGTGGGGGACAAAGTTTCCAGGGATTTTGTAGTCTTTAAAGGTCGAAAATGGGAAAATTCAACTGGTAACAGATAAGAATTGGGGACAGAAAGCGGAGATCAGGGCAATGGATTCATTTATGTTGCAATTTCTCCTTGATAACGGGGAAGAGACGGCAGAAAGGGGTATCTGTGACTTTTATGGGTCCACGTGGTTCTTCCCCTTCATTTCCAATAAAAATGGGGAAAACCAAATCTCAACGTGGTTCTGTAGCGATTCTTTTATCAGAAAAGACTTGAAGATAGCAGGGGGAAACCAATAAAACAGAGAGTGGCCTGATCGAGAAGAACCTGTTCGATTTGGGAGAGGGGATACAGCTGAGATTGCGGCGGGAATGGAATGAAAGGTTCATACTCTTGTTTACTTGTGAGGACAGTGGACAGGGAAGTAGGGACAGGGACCAGAATAGAATAGAATGGAGCGGTAGACCGTCAGGCGACCCAAGAGTGTTGATGGCCAGGAAATGACGAGGGTGCTACGGTGGTAAGAGTGAAAGGAAGCCACAGGGACCTAGGCGGGCTACTGTAGCTGAAGAAAATGGGGCCGGGAAATCTACCATTTCAAGAAAAACGGAATACAGCATCAGAACCGGCGTCAAAAATTGAATGAAATGAACTAGGTTTCAGCCAATTCCCCCTTTTCTGTGACCAGTATTGTCGCAAAACAGAAATGCGATTGCCTGATCGGGTGCAGTCGCTGCGGGACCATTGCACCCGTGCCGAGGTCCCTGTGGGTTCCTTTAAGCCTAAACGGTGGATACCATGGTATGGTGGACATGGTGGGCATGGTGGACACGGTGAACACGAACCACAGGACACGAAAGTCCACCGTCTAGGCTTAACCTGTCTCTTTGTGGCACGGGGCTCTACAGGGAATAGCAGACAAGGCGCGAAGTGGTCTAGGGAATGGACGGAACAAAGCAGCGCGGGGCGGGCACAGGACTGTCAAGCTCAAGACAAAGAACAAGAAAGATATCTCCAAACAGAGCTTTTACGCCTGTTGGAGGGAGAAAAGTAATAAGATCACATTTGTCGACGCGAAGAAGACTTCTTGACTCGGATCCCGTTGACCAGAACTCTCCTGAAAAAGTGGCGTTATTGATGGTTCCAACCTGGCGACAAGGCAATCTGTGCAGGAACTGTCAGGGGTTGAATGGAAGCCTCTCGTAGCAGGGTTGTAACTTTGAGATTGAAAATGGAAATTCAAACGCTTTTTTGGGCGGTAGCTGCGGGCAGATTAATCCAAAGGTAAAAAACTATTGTCAAGATCGGTCGGTTTTTACGCTACTTTTACAGTTATGAATGTGGCTATGCGCGGTCGCTTCAAAAATGACCGAAAATCATCTCGCCATATTTTTACAGGGTTCGATCCTTACTGACCGTGATTTTGTGCGTCTTCCTCCTTCTTTCGGGACCCATGGTGCTTCTCTCCAATAGCGATCCATCCCTAGTAGCCGTGTGGGAAGAGGAGGCCTTGTTCTATCCGAGACGGCCGTCTATATTGACTTCTACTTCTTCTGTTCATGTTCCTAGCTTCGTGTCCTCGGTCAATTTCGATTGATCCTGAAAAAAATGAACAAAATAACGAGGTTATCTCGGATTTTAGACCTCTGTCCCTTCCATAGCCAGTTCACCCAGCCCAGAAGCCACTAGGAACCGCTAGAGCCTGAAAACAACAAAAACAGAAGGAGAACAAAAAAGCTTATAATAATGCCTATATTTTTCACCATTTTGCTGTTTTTGATCCAAAATAGCGCGAGATTTGAGGGCTTCCATGTTTTCTTTAGCGTCTGGGTCCAACTGTGCTGTACCAAACACCGCTGTGGACACAGAGGAGAGCCAGAACACCGGAAAACATGGGCCAGGACACCTTCTTCGACTAGAAAAGCCGAAGATTAGGCTGCGGGAGAGGCGGATTCTCTCACCAGCTGTCCTATTGACTGTCTCAAACCTCTTTTAGTTTCGAAAATGAACGCGCGCGCCTTTTTGGTGAGCAGGAACGATTTTTGTAGAAAAAAAAAGTAACAGGCCTGGTTGGGACGAGTAGAAGAAGTCGCCGTCCAGTGGGAGAAAAGACGCCGAAATGACTAGAAAGCGATGGCAGCGTTTGACAGGATTTCGACCAAGAATTAGTCAAGGTGACCGTTTCCTGTCAATTTGACCGAAAAGGGTTAAAGTTGGTCAAAATAACTCTATAGTCCGTTTCCAACGGATATGTCACAAGTTCAAATTTCGCGGTGCATCTCCGTTGCGGGACCATGTCGGAAGAAGGCTGGTCCCACAGCGGAGGCGCAACAAACCTTTAACTCCCGTGACATATCCGTTGGAAACGGACTATAACAGGTTTTTAAATAACACGAGAAGGTTCATAATCTCATAAGGTATCAGAAGTTTCTTCATAGAGAAAAAAGGGCCGACTTGGTGGTGGCGTATCTCGGATGGTTAGTAGGCATCTAGACAGAAAATAGACAGTCAGATTCGAATTGTAATGGTAGACAGCGTAACTCGAGAGGTAATGCTACCCTGGCTACTGGGTGCTGTAGTAGATGTTTTTAACAGAATCCGGCTCAATAGCCAGACAGCCAACAATCCATGCAATGTATAGGAAAGATAGCTGATGAGATTGGCTATCTAAAACGAGCTGTTGGTAAGAATAAAGTAAGAATATTTCTACGTCGACAGAGGCGGATTCTAACAAACCTTATTGCAGCTAAACTCTCCGACAAAATACTCCTGTAGCCCCACGAACCTGTCCGAGATGAGCCTCTATCATCGTTACGTAACGATATTCAATCAATGTTTGTGGGGCTATAGGTTTTCTTATCGGGGTTTGTGACCTGAAGTTAGGTTTGTTAAAATAGTCTTGGCGTGCTTTCCAAGTTTTTCTTTGCTTTGCTTTCTCAAAGCCCGCGAAAATCTACAGTCAGCTTCCTATGTCCCTGACAGTTCCTTTAAACTCACAAAATCAGGATGATCTATACCCGCTAAAAAGCTGTCAAAGGCTGACTGCCAAATAAAACACCAATACATGGAATATTTCCATTTTTTGTGACGAATAACCTGAACCAAGAGCAGGAAGAATATAAGCATATTGGTAACAACAGCAACGTCGATAAGTACCGGTTTAACCGTTAGGAAGAATGATTTATAGACGGGATCAGTAGAAAAGCGAGCAAACGAATAGTATGCACCCATGGGAATGGAAAATACCGACTACTGTAGAGGGCATAAATGTTTATGGAGAGTTCCCTAATTGTTGAACTTTCTATTTATGAGGTAATCGTAATTGGACTCATATCCCGTCAGAGCTTTCTGCCTTTCTGTACTAACTCATGTGAGGGGGTTTTCCTCATTTTCCTATATTCAATATGAAGAGAATGAAGACGAGGCGGTCTTGTAACGCGGCCAGTAATAAGGAATTAAACTGCCGAGACTTTACGGGTGCGGGCGCCAGACGGAAGATCTCATGATCTGCCTTCTAAAGCCTTCTTACCATCGTTTCTTTTCCCCCCTTCCAAGTCAGAACCCCCTTCATCACATTTAAATTGTATAAAACCATTTATAGCCTTCAATATAATAAATAAAAACAAAATTTGAATTCAAATGAATCAAAAAATGGACAAAAGAAGAAAGAAAGAAGGAAGAGCAAGAGAGCGCCGGAAAAACGCGGGAAGTTTGACCAGAAAATAATTGGGGAAACAGAAAATAAGTAAAGAGACTAGAGACGCGATATATCGATGAATCAACGAGAGCAGGTGGGGGAAAATGGCAAGGATTGTGTCTTCAGGCGAGGGAAATTCAAAAGCGGGTGACGGGGGGAAGCGAGGCGACTGTAAAGCTCTAAATTCGGCGGCATTTCATTTTTTAATCTAAATTTTTTCCAGGTTAAAGCAGAATTTGGAAGAGCGGGATTTGGGCAAGGATGTGGGCAAAAAACTGATTTAAAAAAGGAAAAAGAGCTGCACAGGGAGGGGGCAATGATATGCGAAGAGGTGACTAGAAGAGGGCGGGCTAAAAGGCGCGGGAAAAATAGAAATCTGAATTTTTGGAAGAAAAGGGGGGAGGGGGGAGGGGGAAGCACAACTATTTGAAAATGAGCAGAGGAAGGGGTAGAAGAAGCTGGCCGGGAGGTAGATACTGTGGGCCACGGCGGGGAGGAGGGAGAGACAAGAAGAAGGAGAGGAAATATCACAGGAAACCCGATTTAAAAGGGAAAAATACGCGGCAGGGGGGCTATCGTTGAAAGTCGAAAAGGTTCTTGTTGTTATCCGGGGTCCAGCTGGCCTTTAGGACTTCCCATTTCTTGTAATTTGTCTCGAGGAGGACGGCCAGCTCCGGCAACTCGGCAAACTCGCTAAAGGTGCCGAATGCCTCGCGGACGAACATATCTGAAAAATTTTTTGGGGTTATAACATCCTGGGAAATGATAAATTCACCTATGAAACCGGTTTGGGTAGCCGGAACGTTGCAAGTACTCCGATCGAAGAGGGACATCGTGTATGGTAGGCCTTTCTCCTTTTCCTCACGGGTCTGGAAAGTAATTCCTTATTTTGGACACTTTCAGAATTGTTCGCCATTGCGCAGTGGCAAAGCACGCCACTCTCAATCCAGCGACGGAAGTTCAACTCCCGTTCACGTCAAAATATTTTTGTTTTTATTTTCTCCACATTTTTAGCTGATTTTCTCATTTTCTCACCTGATCGAAGTATTCCTCAACTATCCTGAATGCCCATCGCTGGCACAAGGACCATTCCCTGGTAGGATTGGAGATATCGGCACATTTGACCAGCATATTGCAAACGGTCATGGAGTTGGCTTCTCGGACATCGTCAGCCAGGTCGACGACGTCGGTATTGGCTACCGCGTTGAATTTCTTGAGATATTCAAAGTGGCGACTGATATCTGTTGCCAGAACCATGTCCACGACGGCCATCCTCATCTGGGCGAACTCGTCACGGGTCAGATTGGAGAAGATGTTGGCCTGAAAGTTGAATTTACTCTCGGTTCATATGGCACAGTGGGTAAGGCATCAGACTGCCGTGGAAACATCAAAAGTTCGAATCCTTTTGGTCATTTTTCCATTTTTGCTTTCTTTTTGCTTCATTTTCTACAAACTTACATGATTATTAGGAGCCAACGTGAGCTGGAAAGCATAAGCCACATGGTGGTTCTCCAGCACAGAATGATCGTTGTACATAATGGCCAACTGCTGCCGCGTATTGATCAGATAGGCATTTCCTCGTCCCGGATGGTCCAAATCGTGTACTGTAGCGGCTATGATGGCAGCGACCGCGTGGTTCTCAGCTACGTAACCGGCAACAGCTGGCGTGTCCAGAAAATAGGAAGTAGCCTGAAAAGAACGGGGTGCTTTGAACTCTTATGACGGGCTAATTGCTCTTCATTGTTTTGGCTTTCTTGACGTCAGCAGAGGGGAGAGGGAAAGGCGAGGCCAAGAGACATTTCCTAAGGGATCAACATGATCAGAGCAGGGTTGTTTTCGTGGACAAACTTGCAAAAATGAAGAATTAGGAAGGCGCTGCAAGGAGAGGGCGCTAAACCCCCAAGCCAGTAATTGCTCCTCATGGCGCAGTCGGTAAAGTTATCGACTGTCATTCAATGGACGATGGTTCGATCCCGCTCCTCGTCAAAGTCTTTTGCTTTATTTCTCATCCCTTTGGTGTCCTTTTGTGGTCAAAATTTGATATGATTTTTCTCGCTCTCCCTCACACTCTTTAAAATTCCAGCCCAAAGTTCGCTAATCGGCTCAAAATCCGCGCGCATGACTGCGGGAATCCCCGCTGTGCCCATTTTCCCCGGCTGGGTATTATAATGTTCAAAAAAATCGCTCTCCCCCGTGACAAACAGAGAATTTTCAAAGAGTTTTAGCCTACCTGTAGCACGTCGGCCGCATGGGTAGCATTATGGTAGGCATTGCCCTGGCGGTAGTTTATCTCGATCAGCGTCAGCCATCGAGCCAAGGTGTCTTCGTTGCAATTCAACACGTCCGTGACCTTCCACCGGTCAAAGATTTTTAATCCCAGCTGGGTGAGGGCATGGTGTTCAGTGACCCGCTCCAATTGGAGAATGTCAAAGCCCCAAGTGTTGTCATTTTCCAGGGCATTCTTCACATCTGCCGAAACTCGCCGCCTCTCCGGATGGGAACCTGGAAAACGGGCACTGTTTAAAATTGCACCATAGCGCAGTGGTAAAGCTCGCGATTGTCAATCCAAACAACAAAAGTTCGACCCCCCTGCTCATCAAAATTTTTTTTGCTTTTATGAAAAGGAATCCACCCACCTCTCTTGTCCTTGTAAGCGTCGACAACGCTTCGTTTCCTCTGCCTGGAGGGATGATGCAACCGGACGAGGCCATCATAATACTGATTAGCAATGCTGTCACCTCCTCGTACCCGTGACAAACTGGCACTCAACATCTCATGAGAGGACAGGGCCTGGAAATGAGATGGTTAAAACTTTCCCCCATTTTAAAGCAATACAAAAGGAATGAAAAGGAACTAGGAAGGCCATAATTGGTCTCTTTTTCCTGGTCTGGTCACTCGCCGGAGTGCGAGACGACAGCTGCTTGTGAGACATGTGTCGTTTTATTCCGTCTTTACGTCATCGTTATCTATTACGAATTCACACACACTGGGGAGGGGGAAGGGGAGGGAGACGGCTGCAAGTGACTGCACAGTGGCAAGGAGGAAAAACAACCGGGGAGGAAGAGGGGGAGCAACCTCTGTACTGGGTTCCAGAGCTAGGTGGAGCCAAAGGCCTGAGGAACCCTTTAAAATAACCATTTCTATCATAGAATCCACGAAAAATGAGTAAACATCTGTTAAAAATGAGTTTCCGGGTGCAATTTTGGAGTACGGTGCGCGCCGCCTTCCCATACTCCCGAGCTGCCAAGATTTTACGGGTGCGGCCGCAGAAAATCCACTCCGATCGTCATTGCGCTAGTGGTGCGGGGAATTCGCTCCCTTGTCCAATTTTCTTCGCTAAAAGCTATTAAAAAATGACTCGATGTTCGTCACCTCGCCTGCCTCTCGCCACCTCGCTTACGTACGTATACATTTACTAATGAGAAGTATTGACGACGACGCCAGGGGGAGGAAGTTTTCCTGCTCTCCCGGCCTCCGCGCTCCCTACGGCTGCACATCATCCACCCCAGGGCCGGACAGACATCATTTCCTGCTTCTCGCTGACTGCGCTTCTCTCCCAATTCTGAGGAAGTCATTCCACGCATGATAAAGTTGCGGGAAATTTGAGTTTCGCGGAAAGGTGGGAAGAAGGTGGAAGGTGCCACAGTTAGACAGCCAAAAGTTTGGATCGGCTGTTTCCCCCATTTTGAAAGCGTTTTCCCGCTAATTTCAAGGTACAGATAAACTTGAATGAAGCGAAGATTAATCCGCAGATCTTTTCTTTCAAAAAGTTCAAGTTTGCCGCTATTTACCAGATTCAGGGGATTAGATGACGTCCGGGAGAAGAAAAGGGGAGAAGTCAGCCGTTTTCTCAGGATTAGGGTTGAACTTGTTCAAAAGAAAGGGCAATGATTGGTGTTTGTTTGAATCTATTGAATCGGAAAAGCGATTAACCTGGGGGATGAGGAGCGATAAAGGGAGAAAAGGACAAGTTACAGTAGGACGGGATGAGATGACGGGAGATGGGGAGATCCTTTGTTTTGGGAGCCAGCCAAGTCAACTCGAGAGAAGGCTGCAGCTGCTGGTGTAATTCTTGTTTTCGGTAAGTTTGGACACCTTCCATCAGAAAAAGATCTATTCGGCTGATTTTCCAGTAAACAGCCACAGTTACGCAGCTGAAGCGGCTAGAAGAGTGGCGGGAAGAGCCACAGTTAGACACCGGGGACTTCAAACAGGCCAAACAGTAGAAACCGCCGTTTTTGGTCAATTTCTCTGGATTGAACCCTGTTCTGGAAGAAAAGGGCCACAATTAGACAGCCGCGCAGCTGAGAATCTGTGGAATCTTTTGAGGCGCCACAGTTACGCAGCCAAGAAAGCAAATGATCCCTGTTTCCATCTCCATTTGAAGACTTTTGACCAATTTCCATCAAATTTAATAAAATGATGGAGAAACAGCCACAGTTACGCAGCCAAGACTTGAAACAATTTTTAGGCTGGTGTTCTTTGCAGTTTTGAATTAGGGAAGCCACAGTTAGACAGCCGCCAGAACTTCAAGTCGCCCATGCGGGAAAATTGAACTTTAGACTTCGTTTTAAACTCAAAAAAGCGTTTAGGAGCCGAGAAAAGTGCTTCCGGGCTGGTCGAAAAGGGGGCCAAAAGGTGACCTTTACGGACCCCGGGTGGGCTAGCCAGGAAAAGAACAAAGTAAGCCAATAAGTAGAGGAAAATTTAGGCAATCAGGAGCCGGGTGCCAGGAACTAGGAAAGGCCACAGAGTACCGTACCCCCAGGAGGAAACTCACTTCTTCTTCACTACTGCTGATTGACTGTCGTTCGGGGCTGGGAACGGTGCCGTTGTCGTCATCAATGGCAGGCAATAAGGGAGCCGGGCCGTCTTCAAACGGACCCAAGACCACGGTAGTCGGGGAATATCCATCCGAGGGCATTTTTCCAGAGGGAACTTGATTCAGACAGCAGCGGGGTTTACTCCTGCCCGAATTGCTTCGTTTCATTTGGCGGGAACTTGACCAGGGAGCAGTGGGGGCAGAACGGCGGCGACCGACTGACTGGCCGCTATGCACTTGGGTGCGAATAAAGCTAATGGGGCGGGGCGTCGACCCCAGCCCCCTGTCCCTCCCCTTTTTTTATATTATAAATTATTAACAGCGAAAAAAACGGCTGCCGGTTCATGAGAATACGAACAACTCCAACGCACAGTCAAAATCATGCGCGCTGTCTAACTGTGGCGCTATGGCACTCCCTACTGGAGGGGCAAGTGGTCAAGAGGACCTTTATTTAATAGGAAAAAAACTATAGGAGAAGATTTTAATTAATGTATTAGGGTCCTGGAACGAAAAAGAAACCATTTAAATGGTGTTTAAATATCGCAAATGGTCAAAATCCTGCCCACTGTATAACTGTGGCTGTTTCGCTGTGGCGCATTGATTGAAGAGTTAATTGGTCAAGAAGATGTTCATTTAAAGGAAAAGAAGGTAGTAGAACTATTTTCTAATCTTTCTGGGTCCCAAGAAGAAGAGGAATAAGAAAACTGAACCAACCTTCATAGCATCCCGGACGAGATGCGCCGGCTCGCCTTCTATCCTCCCTGCGGCGTCTCTCAACATTTGCAGGACTTCGCTGATAGGGGCGGCGGCTTCCGTGGCCACATTACCGGCACTTTTTAATGATTTCAGAGACACGTCGCGATACATCGCGCCTAAAAAATGGGGATAAGGGAGTTCTTTGTTCCCAGAGAGAAGTTATTAAATTTCCCGCCCGAGGGGGACTTCTTCCGGGTACGAGGGCTTCTAGGAGTTCTTAGAAGCCCCGCAGTCGGATGCCGGCGACAGCTGTCATATTCAGGAGACGGGAGACATTAGGGATTGTCAGGAAGGGATGAAATTGGCAGAGAATAGCAAAAAAAATGACGAAATGGAGGGTTTGAGCGGAAATGGGGGAATTATGAATAAAACTGTATGATGGATTCGCGCGCCAGTACGCTTGTAAACGCAGTGCAGCCATTTTCCAATTTTGGAAACTGCACTTTAAAATAGCTGTAATTTCTTATTTTCATATCCAATTTTTAATTTTTTTAAATATATTTTATACAGCGAAAAATTCTCTATTAAATGATACACAGTCTAATGTGCATCGTAGTCCGATAAATTTTTAATTTGAAAAAAAACGTGCGCATACTTATTCATACTGATTTTCAGCCGCGAAAGATCGTGAGAACAGGTAATTTTCTCATTTGTTGAATTTTTTTAAACAATTTATTGCACATTGTCTTAAAAAAGAAAAATGACCAAAAAAGGGCGGTCTGCAGCTGCCGAAACCTTGAACTTTCGTGACGATAGCGCCACATGAGAGGCTTCTTTCGAGAGCAGACAACGGAAATGCATACAATTTCTGATGGTTGATCGGGGGCGCTTTATTGTGTCCCCCGCCTCGTGGTCAATATGTTCTCCATGGGAAAAGATACATTCTCCGAGAAAATGGGAAAAGGCCCGGCTGACTATGGCTCAAAGTCCATCAGTTGTGTGTGTGTTCTTCTCCCTTCGGTGCACCTGCTCCCGGCTTTAATCAAGCTTCCAATTCATTTTTATGTTCATTATTCAAGAGAAAAAAGGTTAGTCACGGGCTGTGTGTGTGTGATTTGTGAGGTATTGTATCGCGAAAATGAGTCAAACCAGCTGAAACAGCTGAAAAAAGTCAGCTTTCAGCATTAAAAATTCAATTTTATTGAGGAAAACATGAGGAAAAGTTTAAAAATCAAAAATAATGGTGAAAAATGCTGCAAAATGCGCTAAAATAGGAAAAATTTGAAATTTGCACGGTAAGCGCGCGCTAATCACAAATGCCGGGAAATTGCGCCAAATGGTAAATTTGAATTCGTTCTTTGATTTTTGTTCATTTTTGACGTAAACACATTGTTTTTCTCCATTTTTCTTGATTTTTCAAGTGCAGAGAAGTTTGTCCACTGGCTAAAGTTCAAAAATCCCTTGATTTTCGCTGCAGGAGTCCTTGAAAGGAAGTGGCAGTTCTCTGCTAATCAAATGTTCATGTTTCGCGGGCTTATCCCTTTCCCAGACGCGTTATCCTCCCCGGGGAAGAGGGAGACGAGTCGTGGGTTTCAATAGAGCAAAGCAAAGAGCATCGCCTTGTTTATATTATTCTTATCACCCCCAGCCGCCTAAAAAATACAGAGAGATTATATACGGATAAATAATTACAACTAACTACTATTTTATTATGTCTAACGAGGATTGGGAAGGGAGTATCAGGTGGATTGATACATTTCTTATGTTGTTATGGTTAGGCTTAGATTCTCTCTCTCTCTTTTCCTCCAAATACTTTAAAATGCCTCCCAATAAACAGAGAAAGGTATGAAAACAAAAGCCTGCCTTGATCTCCCCTTTCAAATCTTTTGGTCTCTTATGATGAGATGGCCGGCTGGGATGAGAAGCAGGCCCTCAAAACAATGGGACCAATCGGCAGTTGTTTTCTCTTTTTGAAGCAGAAAAGCATGGAAAGCACTCTCAACGCAACATAATGGTCACTAACTATTCTTTTACTCGGGGAAAATCAAGAAAAATGAGAGAAAATGAGCTAAAATTGGCCAAAAATTAGGAGAAAAGCAGGGAAGAAGAAAGCGATGCACGCTGTTTACAGCTTGTAAACAACGCGCGCGCGCTCTTTTTACAAAAATAGAGCGCAGCGGTCAGAAAAGACCAAAAACTACCAATTTCCTGATAATTTTGTTAGGAATATCACGTTAGACACGAGTAAATGTCATCAGCGGGAGGGAAATGACCGGAGATTAGTCACACGGTTGTATAGTAGGGGGAAATTAGAGTCGCGCTCAGTAAATGACTAATAGCTTCAATATTATCATATGAAAATGTTATAAACTATAGCTTAAAAAATTCAGGCAACATTTTGATATATAAATTTCTAAAATTGGTGAAAATTTCAAAAAATAATGGCGGTTTTTCGCTGAGATACCAAATACGTGCGGTAGCGCGCTCAATTTGGGAAAAACTAACTTTTTAGCTATCTTTCTATAATTTTTTATGTTTTAAAAGTCTAAATATTGTTTATTAACATATAAAAAACTCGATGATTATGAAAATTTGTGGAAAAATCCGTTCAAAATGAGCAAAACTCATTCCAAATGGGTAGGAGTGCCTTGTTAGATGTGCTAATAAAGTGCTCCCGTCTCCTGGTTGGCAGTCCCCTCCGCCACTCCTATCACAGGAATTCGTAATATTCTTATCAGAAAGAACATAAAAAATTGTGTCCCCGTTGGCCGGCTATTGTTCTTTAACCGGGAGAGAAAATGGGCCGAGACTCACCATCTACACTTCGTCGCTTCATGTACACGTATTGTGAGCTGAAAATTAATTATAAAATAAATATAAAATAAAATAAAAATATGTATATAGTATAACAAGAGCCGTAGATTTTTCCCAATAGAAAGGGAAGAAAAACTCGTGAGAAAGGAAACTGCCAGACAGCAGGTGCACCTCGGGGAGGAACGCACTCTCTAGCTTTTTAAAATTACAGCAATATGGAATAGCGAGGAGAAAAAAACACGTAAAGAGGGCAAAGAGACGGGAAAAATGAGATCGAATTCGTTTTTAGCTAATTTTGAAGTTTTGATTGACCACAGTTAGACAGGGAAAGAGCCACAGTTAGACAGGCAAAAAGGTGAGAAGGAAGTTGTGAAACTACAATTTTTGATCCCGTTCGATTGAAAGACGGGTGAAAGAGGGAAAAGTTGTAAATACAGCGTGACAAGCCAGAGGGTAAACAGAAAAAAATGTGATAATAAGAAGCAGATTCACCCCTGGCGAGACGGGCACTTTTTGGAAAATATATGTTTACGTTTTTTAGAATATTTACCTGGGGAAGAAGAAAGAGATCAGGTGGAAGTGAAAAAGAAAACGAGGGGAAAATATTGGGGCATTTTGGGGAAAATTCGGAGAAGGAAGGGGGAGCGCCACAGTTAGACAGCTTCAACTTTGAAAAACTTCTCAAAAGTGGTACTGTGTAACTGTGGCTGTGGATTATATGCTTTCTAAGAAAATAAAGGCCACAGTTAGGCAGCCAAAACCAGAAAAGTTGTCCTGATGACGTCAGAGCACCAAAAATTCACCAGATCCGCTCTAATTTCTGTGTTGCTTTGTGTCCTCCCTAAGGAACGAAAGGGAAAACTAGGAGGTGTAGAATATATTGTCAGGGCGGTTGGCTTGGCTGTGGTGGATTGGGGGGAAAAGTGTGGCGCCCGTACAAAAGGACCTAGCGCAGACGATGTGCAAATAGAAAACACGCACGATCCAGGACGTGACCACCGGGTCTCCGTGTTGGCCGCCAATCTCGCTTGTTTTTCATTTAGAGTGGCGTCTTTCCCTGGATTTTTGGAGCATTTAATTGGGTCACAGTTAGACAAGACAAAACCACAGCAGAAAGTCACAGTTAGACAGCCAACCTCCACTTTTCCTACTTCCTCGTCTGTTTTTCTTCGCTCTCTCTCTTTTTCGGAAGAATAAGGTTGAGTGAACAGCCAGTGGTCATGGGAAGAGGACAATTCTATTTGGCGGGCTATTCAAGTGGAAAAAAGTGGAGTGACTCCAGCCGGGGGGAAATGGACAGGGAAAGGTAAGGAGAAGGGAGAACGAGGAAGATTTTAGGGAAATGGCAATGAAAAAGGAAACAAGATGGGAAATGTTGCGCCGTTTGGCAATGAGACAATGGCAGATGACACAGAAAGTGGTAGGCGGAGAAGATGATGAGAAGACGAGCCTTTAGGGAACAATTTGGAAGAGTCTGGGAACAGCCACAGTTAGACAGCAGGCTATTGGCAGCCACAGTTAGACAGCGAACAGTTCTCACCGCCACAGTTAGACAGCGGAACTGTTTTTTTCATTTCCAAAGAAGCCAACTTTTTGCTCTTTTCTTTCTCCCCTTATTATTTCCCGCATTGCTAATTTCCCTTTCCCAGAAGATGGTGAATATTTCAGAAGGGGAACCAGGATATTGGGTTGCTGGCTTGCTATCAGCAGGGAAAGGGTAGAAGAGACCCGGAAATACTAGAAAATGGGTCAAAAATATGATTTTGAGCTTTTTGGTCGTTTTTTGTAGATTACTGTAGCTCTGGGGCGGGCAAAGCGCACAGCTGCCGAGATTTTACGGGTGCGCGCAAACCCCCGGAAATTTGAAATTTTCTTCTTTTTGGAAGCAGAAAGGGCTTCTTATTCTTGCAGCAGAAAGTAGAAAAAAACACGAAGAAAAGAGCAGATGAAAAGCAAAAATTATGTGCGAGCGGAGGGTGCGAGAAATATGCATGAAGCGACCGGACCCCGAGGAGGGTTAGGTTATTCTATGAACCATGTGAACTTTCAGTCAGGCGGATGAGGATCCCGCCATTTTAAATGGCATCCTACTGCTAGAAAAAAGGAGAAATTTTAGAGGAGACGCGGTCCTTTAATCAGGGAGAAACTCAGCCAGGAGAAGGGATAAATTAGGTTACTTTAAGCGGGAATAAGGGTCCTTTTCCTGGCTCCTAGTACTAAATTAGTGGGGAATTTTGACTTATCGGACGTTATACTACCTTTTCTCACTGACTATTAAACGTTCTACGCAGTTAAATACCCCAAGAAATAACCCAAAAATGTGATCCCGGTCAGATTTTCCGCGCGCCCGCACCCGTAAAATCTCGGCAGCTGGTGGGATTGGCGCGGCGCATCGGGGAGTTCAAAGGTCCTCGAGCTGCCGAGATCTTACGGGTGCAACCGTTCATTTCCAAAAGGGGTTTCCATGGTTTTTCGAGGGTTTTCTAACTTGTAGACCTTTAATTTTTCTACTTTCTGATCCAGGAGTACTGTAAAAATACTTCAATTTTGTGTCCCGCAACGGAATAACGAATCCTTAACCCTGGAATTTCCATTATAAATAGACTATAGTATAGTCCCCTTTCCCTCCTTTGTTTTCCCATTTCCCTCCTCTTCTTTCCCTATGATGAGGCTAATAATCCGTATCCTCCTCCTCCTCCTCCCGGGGAATTATGATGACTCTCTTTCGTATACATTTTGTACTTTTAAAAAGACGAGGGGGCGGCTAAGAGGAGACGATTGAATACATGAGATCAGCTGGAAAATGGAGAACACCCGCCGGTGTCAATTAGCAAATATGATGTCGAGCGGGTGTTAATTTGTTTTATTTCACACGCACTGAACTGGGAGATAGGGGAAAAACAAGGGAAGAAAGACGTCATTCCAATAAGGAAAGGGAGGGGAGATTAGCGGGAAGACAGGTGTTTTGGGGGATTGGACACGGAGGAAAGTGGGCGAGGAGAGGGAAATTACAGGGAATTATACTTGGGGGAAAAGGGGTCGAGAGAGTTTTAGACAAGAAAATGGCCTAGTTTTTATCAAAACGAAGTGAACATTACGGTATTTTGGCCATTTTTGAGAGACATTTGGAGATTTTTCGGGTCAAAATACGGGTCTCAAGAACTCTGAAAAGTACCGTAAACCTACCAAGCCCTTCCTACAGTACTCTAGTTCTTTCTAAAATTGTACCGGAGCCCAAAATAGGCAGCCGCCATCCCGGCTCCCTAAAGGACCAGGAAACGCCATTTGGAGTCCAGGTGTTTGGATGTTTTCACCGTATTTGGGGGCGAAATAGTGTAAAAATAGGCCAGGATTCCGTCTGTCACATTTAGAAACTAAAAAGATAGGAAAAATATCGTCTAGAGGATCCAAAGTGAGGCGGAACCTTATGGATCTCTCGGTACCCGATGGTCCAATCCCCTGCACCCGTAAAGTCTCGGCAGGTGGATCGTCTTTATTCAAAACTGTTACAAAACTGTGTCGCCTTTATATATTTGTCTTGCCGAGACTTTACGGGTGCGGGGGATCGGAATATCGAGGATCGAGACTTCCAGATCCCTCCAAAGTCGTTATAGAGAGTATTTGGACTATAGATTACGGTAACTAGTGAACCCATCGTTTTTCTAAAAATGCTATAGACTATAGTTGGTCGTCTCTGTCCCCGAGGGGACGAAAAGAAGACGATAAAATGACGATGTTGACAATGAGACAGTCGTCAGGAGGGGCAGATGATGAGATTCATGTGTTTGTTTTTCTCCCGCGGTTACCAGGAGGGGAAATTTGGGATAAACAAGGAGGAAATAAGGCTACTTTTGGAGGAAATCTACGGCTCTTTTTATATTTTTTAGATTAAAATAGACATAAAAAGAGAGACTTACTTAAGTGAGCTGCTAGGTACCCGAATACATTTCCAGTCGCTGCTTCGCCGCCTTTCCATCGCGTCGTCGCGGGGTCGTGGTAAGGATTTCCGCCTCACGTCGGATTCTGGCTGGCCTGGAACGGATTTTAGATGAGTTAAAGGACTGTCAGGAGGGCCTAGATGGTTCTGACGGGGATAAATATAGGTACGATCGCTTCAGGACCCACGGGAATTCAAAAACTAGACACTGAGAGGAAAACGTGGTCCAAAATGCGGTCAGAAGGGTTCCGAAGCGAATTGTTGTGAAAATTAACGAATTTACGGTCGCTTCAAGACCCTGTGAAGGATAAAATACATTAATTGGACTGTCAACTGGGTCCTGAAGCGAATTTATTAAAAGTTTAAAGATTAGAATCGCCCTAGTGCCCGCCCGGTTGCAGGTAAAACTAGCAAAATCGGCATAAAATGATCTAAAGAAACTGCCAACTGAGTCTTGAAGCGGTTTTATTCAAATTTAATTAATTGAATTCGTTTCAGGACCCTGTAGATAATGAAAAGGGCTAAAAAAGTACAGTAACCCACCGATAACTTCATTCCTCAAACAGCCAGTAACCGTTTCATAAGCCCTATTAACATATTGAACTATCCTAGTGTCGTCGCAGACTTCGATCGCTTGATCTGCCTGAAAATATTTTATTCTTTCTTACTGTAATTTTCCCCATATTCTAATCCAAAAACCACCCCCAGTTGCCCTTTAAAAATCGCGTTTTATATCTTTCCATTTTGCCGTTTTCTCGGAAGATTCTCTGTCCCTAATCAGCAGTAGTTCATATGGGGTTTACGTCAGCCGCGGCGGCCGGCCTGATTACGGATTATCACCACCTCTTTTACTACTAGCCGGAGATGATTCAATGGTTTCTTTTCTTCGAGGAGGACGTCGCAGATCCGGAAAACACATTTTAATCGGATGGAGGGGGGAGTGATGAGAGCAAAACAATAAAAACTAGGAGAGAGGGAGAAGGTCGGCCTTTGAAAGACATAAGGAACAGACTACGGTAGATTCAACCCGACACTGTTCCGAAAACTCAGTTTGTTACCTTCCTAGCTTGGAAGGCTTTCCAAAAATTATCCGACACTGTCTTCCGACAGATCAGAACGTCTACAAACCTCAAGAGGTTGACGAAAAAATTTCGTAATGTGAAATTGCGACGCCCTAAAGCCATAGCGACGCGCTGCCGAGATTTTACGGGTGTGGGCGCGCGGAGCTCACCACTTCCTATTCTGCCAAATTTCGGTGTTTCTTGTCAAAAATGGTCATTTTTCTTGGTTCAAGTCCCTATACACGGGGGTTTTCCTGTTACTGGCTCCCCTTTTGACCCCGCCGCTTACCAAGAATTCAACAGGGATTACTAGCCAAGAAAATCCTGTAATTGACTGGCCGGTCCCTTCTAATTGCCCTCTCTCCCTGCCGCTGTTCGCCCCCTCCTGCCCCCAATAAAAAGAGGAGCCAATTGTCCTCCTCCTGGTGTCCATCCGTCCTCACACGTACCCACACACACACACACCGCTCAGGAAGGGGCCTCATAGACACATGCATGCCGGACGAGAGGCGTCAGCTGTCCTCCCCGGATGACGCAGAAGATTCCATGAATTATGGGGGTAGACCCAGACTCCGGGCAGCTTTTCCCCGGAAGTGGAGAAGGAGGAGACGGACAGGCTGGCAGATATTTTCATTAGGGTAATTGGAGAGCCATACAATTCTGACGAGGACGACAAGCCGGGCCTTTAATTACCATAATTTTGAACGGGTGGAAGGAGCAGAAATTGCCTCATTTTGGCAGTGTGAGAAGTGGTGAAAGAGGTTTATTACGGTGGAGAGGTGCGCCATCTTTTGATCTCTCATTTTTTAGCGAAATTTTAGTAAATTTATAAGAAATGGGAAGAAAATAAGCATGTAGACCGATTAGTAAGGACAAAATTGAGGTTTCGAACAGAAAAAATGTTAGCTGAACCTAAAATTACGTTATTCTAGCGACAAACAGGACCTAACCTGTGCGCGACCCTCGAATATTAAATGTAATGATGACGCAGTGCGAAAGCGCGCGTACTGTCGTATTTTGGGTTCCGGGTTCAAATCTCGTCCTCGTCATTTTTGTTTTTTCTTGGTTCCATTTCATTTTTGCTTTTTTGCTGATTCAATAAGTGAATAATTTGTCATATTTCTCCATGATTTTCATAAAATCTCCCCTTTTTCCCCTGCTCCCTGAAGTTTCTGGTCCCCCTCAATCTGTAGTACATCCGACGGAGGCGGCAGCGGAGGGGGGAGCTTTGCAAGTGAATCACCTCAGTCAAACTAATCTGTTCTAGAGAGGAGAAACGGGAAAATCCAAAACATCCGGATTTAAGAAGAGAGATCACAGATTAGAGAGAGGAGATTTTCCCTTTCCCCGGAGATGAATTTCATCAGCTGACACAAAAGGGCACAGATCATCCCATCCGGGTCATTTCAGATGAGGAGATGGCCCGGAAAATGGGGAAAGATCAGCGATTAGAGCTGGAAATCAGGGAACTGGAAGGGAAAATGGGGGAAATTAGGACAAAAACGGTTATTTGACCCAATTTAGGCGTTATTCTCATGATTACGGTAGATATTGAAATAATTCACGTCAGAGTAGCAGTGCGTACCGCGTACTACGTAACAAAATCAGGGAGAATCATCAAAATCCCGTTAAAATACGATCTAGGCCAAGTTTCACCTGCTCGCTGTCTAACTGTGGCTCTTTTCAGCTCTCGAGCTATCTAACTGTGGCTTCTCCGCAAAAACTGTACTCACCTCATCCAAAACGGCCAACAACGCCGGCATAACCCGTAACCGATTGCTGAGCTTGGCGACAAAGTCTACGAGACCCGTATCTCGGCTATTCCACTGAACAAAATGGTAGACTTCGGCCTGGGTCAGGGACTTTTTCCTTTTTTCCGTCAGCGGCCTGAAATTTTATTATTTTGGTAATTTTTGGTCCAGAAAGGGAGAAGACGGCTCTTTGATCTCTTTAGGATAACCCCTATTCTAAACGGACTCGCGGGTAGTAGCAGGTGGGAAATTTGATTCTTTCAACTCTGGCACGATGTGATTCACGGCCAGTCAATTATGTTAGGATTGGAGACGACGAGGAGGAAGCGCCGATTTCCAAGAAATCATCGAAGCGATCAGTTTATTGCTTTCCCCGGCCCGAAAGTCAAGCGAAAAATTATTCGACACCATCATTTGATGGGTCAGAAGGTCAATTGACCTCATGAGATTGATTGACCAGTTTCTTACTGCCAAGTCGCGGTGCCCTAAAGCCATTGCGGCGCGCTGCCGAAATTTTACGGGTGCGGGCGCGCGCTGTCCCTGAATTTGGAAACGCGCCAAAGAAACGAATGAAATTGTAGACCATTTGAGAGCCAAGCAAGGGAAAAAATGATTCAACCCCGACTGGCGATGATGATTAATTTGGGAGAGCGCCAAGCGGGGGAGTTTAAAACAATTATTAACACCGAGAAATCTCGCCATTTTTCCTGGACAACGGGCTGTTTTTCCCCTTTTATTTCTCACTGTCCCGAGATCCCCTCACCGCCTTCTCTCCCCCTGTCCTTTCCTCTCTTTCTTCTTTTCCCAGACTGCTTCATTCCACCCTATACGTGTCCCGCTCTTTTACCCTTCTCTCCTCAATTGGCCACAAAATATGCAAGACAGCTGTCGGCGTGGGAAAAATGAAGAAGGAGAGCCGCCACGGTGGGAGAAAAGGCTGTTCTTTGGATCTGATCAGGCGCAATTTTGGAGAAAAACAGCCGAGTTTTGTGCCTTTTCGGTGCATTTACAGTGTTTGCCTGTTGTATATTATATCTAGGAACTAAAACGGCCAAATTCAGTCGAAAATTCCAGGTGAAACGGCCCTTTCCCCGCTGTATCCGGTAAAATCTCGGCAGCGCGCCCTCCTTTCCTATTTCTCCAGCTGCCGAGATCGTACGGGTGCAGAAATTCGGTCCAATTCGTCCCTTTCGTCATTTTGAGTCCCAAAAATGAGTTACTCACCTTTCGGAGATGGCTATAAAAAAGGCATCTTCTTCGCAGTGGTGGTGCAGGGTTCTAAAATGTCTTATTTTTAAACTTTTCTGATTATTTTAAAGGTCTAATGCCCTTTCTTGTGAACCCAGTTCCATGGCTCATCTTCCCTTTTCCATTTACCCTGACCAGGGTCTATTTTTACCCGTTCAATCAACCCGAAAATAACTGGGATAGCCCCCCGCTCCGGGGGTGGTCTGTGCACTTTTAGGAAGGAAGTCCGAAAGCTATGAGCCGGTGTCGATTCCCAAAATAACGACACTGGGACATGGATGAGGAAACATGTTATTCCCTCCGGGGGAATTTGAACTTTTTTTCTATAAATTGGGGGGTTATATCAAATTTTTTAATTATAAAAATCATTAGAAATATGTTAGAAAACCATGAAAAAATAAGAAAAAATGAAGTAATTTTCCATTTTTGGTGCGACGAGCAACGATATTTTCTTGCTGACGTGCAAATTTTCAATTCTCTCATTCTCTTCTATTTCTTCCAATTTTATTCATTTTTTTTTCTATATTTTTACTCTATTTAAATTATAAAAATTCCCAGTTTAATGTGTCCAGTCGGTTGCGTGCTTGCGTACTTCCGTACTTCTGTTCCCAGACGCGTCACGCGGGCTCTCTTTCCCCGACGGCGGCGACTTTTGGTAGAGTGATAAGCGGACCCGGGGCAGGGGAGGGAAGACCCCCAATGTGTACTAGTCCCCCCAGATGGGACAGGTGGTCGCCTGACTGGTGGGGCTTCCCTCCTTTCTAGACCACAAAATACTTTATGGGGTGGTCATTCCGGAGAAAGAGAAACCCTCCTCCTCCTCCTGCTCCTCTCCGTCGTCCCTATGTCCCCGGGCAGGCCGAGTGGCACGCTAATTGGCCAACACAACATTGCAGACGGCTTGATTGGCAGCGAGGAGGAAGATTCGCCGAGATGACACTACGCAGAGCACACTGCCCCCCTAGCAAAGACAGAGAGCCAGAGGAGGCGGAATAGAAGGGAAACATTAGCAGAAAAGAGGGGAAGATTTACTCGGAAATGGGGAGAATCTCAATTTCAGGGGGCTTTTAGACAAAATTACGGCAGATTCGAAATATCGTTTATATATCATTTTATAGCTCCTTTTCTGCTCTACAAGACGGCTATTAAATTTTAAAAATTGGTGGAAATTTGAGTGAGAAAAATGCATTTTTCTGGAAGTTGGCGCCCTCGCGCGTGAAAGGCGCACGCAAACGGCTAGATTACTGTATCCGCCGTGGTTTTTCCTGTTTTACAGTATGTTGACTGAGTTTTTCTCTATTTTAAACAGTTTCTAGGGATTTAGAACGGAAAATTGTATTATTTGTGACCTTTATGCCCTTTGTTCTGTCCGGTTCCGTCCCTTCCCTCGGAAAAATGCCAGAAAATTAGCCGCCATTTGTCATAATTGAAAGAATCGACAAGAACAAGTCAATGTGTACTCTTTCTCCCTCTCGATTTTCTTCAAAAAATGACCTGTTTTGGTAATTTTCAGGGAATAGTCAGTTTTGTTTCCAATGGTCAGATTCCGCGCGCCCGCACACGTAAAATCTCGGCAGCTCGTGGTAAAGGCGGACCCAGAAGTGATCTCCGATCTGCCGAGATTTTATGGGTGCACCGGCGCGGGAAGTCTTCAGTTTCCCTCGTCTTCCCTCCCAGTTCTCTCCCTCTTTTTCTAATTTTGCTCCATCACTTTCTCTAGAAATTTTGCTAGCGCGAAAACAAGTTTTGAGCAAAAGAGAGAAGAGAATAAAATACGGGAAAGAGACGGAGGCAACATGTGGTCAGTCGAGGGAAGAAAAGATGAAGAATGATGGGAACAGAGAGCACAAATAGATGGATAGATAGTAATAATTCGGCTCTCTCAAAAGTCATAAACAACGGAATCTTCTCTATTTATACTCAAAACACTAAAAAATTGAGAAAAATTTCTGGTCGTTTTACAGCAGGAAAAGGCACTAGAAAGGGTGCGCGCTTGCTGTTTACTGGATGTAAACTTGTACGCGGTGTCGGATATTATTTACAGTGAATATTGTATTTTGCCAATTTTTGAATGAAAACTGTATGTTTTTCTATATTTTTTTGGTTTAAAATAATTAGAAAAAATAGTAGAAGCTAGATTTTTTCATTTTATAGTGAAAAACGCTAAAAATTTGATGGCAATTTGGAAAAAGAGGACATGAGCGGGAATTTCACCGTTTTTGTGGAAAATATGAAATAAAACTGACTTTGAAAGTGCTGTTAGGTCGCTGAGTTTGTTATCCATAATGACCAGAATGGGCCGGCATTGTTGTACCGCTTGAACTGCCGTGGAGGCGCTTGCCACGTTGAGATTCCATGCGGAGGTCTTGAGGCGATCCAGGAAGGCGCCCTCGTCGCCGGATTCCGTAACCAGAACGGCCTGTAACATGGGAAACTGCGACGATGATGGGCCGAGGGAGACGCGGACTGATAAGGCCGGGGAGGGGAGACGCCTGACGAGCCACTGTGCAACACGGGAGACCACCGAGAGCCTTTTCCTCCTCTGTTTTGTTTTCTGTTTTAGGAAATGTTTGGAGACCGTCATGGGGTCTTATTGCCCGTCCGTTTGGGGAAATAATAACGGCCGGGGCAATTTCGCGTGGGAAAAATCGTAAAAGGGCACAATTTGTGCGAATAGGAAAAAATCAAATATGTTTGCCGAGGACGGGAGTCGAACCCGGGTTACTTTGATCGAAGGGGGCGCGCTTTTCGAATAAACAAGAATTTTTCCAATATTTTTACACCGTAATATATAAAATGATCTGCTCTCTCGAATGGTATCTCTCGCTGCCCGTGAATCTATTTTCCTCTATCTTATATTAGCATCCAATTCCAATCCGTCTTCTCTCCCCCTTCCCCAGCTGTTTACCCGGGGGCTCCTTGGCCAGCTCTCCGAAATTTGATTAATTCCCTTTATTCACGAGGTCAAAATTGTCTATTCATTAAAAAATAGCGATGAAATAGCTAAACAGAGAGGGGAAACCCGGGGGGAGAGGACACTCTCTCTCTCTCTGTGTGTATCACGCCATGGAGGGACGGCTGCCCCTGCTTTATGGCATCTCGTTAGCACTTGCTGGGCTCCTATAGCTGACCAATTCCGAGTAGAATTGCCCATTTGAGAATAGTTTTGGGGCTGGGGAGGGGGATGAGGGGGGATGAGCAAGAGGAGACGGCGAGACGGAGAGAAATGATCGAGAAAATAAGGGGAAGGAATGAAAAATATGGTGGAAAATAGGATAATTCGATGAAATAGGACGTATTTTGAAGTTTAGATACTTTTCTAACTTTTAAAATTAAAAAAAAATAAAGAAAAATGAGCTCAAAAAGTGGAAAACACGACTTGGAGCTCCGCGCGCCCGCACCCGTAAAATCTCGGCAGCTCTGCGCTATGGCTTGTGGGCGCTGGATATCAAAATCCCGCGAGCTGCCGAGATCCTACGGGTGCGGGAACAAGAAGGAAAAGAGAGAATTTTCAGTGAAAAAGTCGGTCGCCAAAATGAGGCTATTTCTTCCATTTTTCTTATAAATTTATGCAAAAATGCTGATTTCTCGCGAGTTTTTATTGTTTTCCATGCCTCTAGAATAGGAAAAAGGCTAAATTTTTCTCTGTCATGTCTATTATTTTGCCTGTGGCTGTCAATGGAATGCTAATGATGTTTACAAGGAGAGACGAGGAGGCAGGAGAGAGCCAGCCCCGTGTGGGAAACCGACCTTCTCCCGTCTCTCTGTTAATCAGGGAAAAAGTACCGTAATCAATAGGAAAATAGGCAAATTTAAACGAATCTGACTCTCAGCCATGGTCGGTCCATTTCTCGACTGGAAAAAGACCCGAAAGACCTTCCGTTTTTATTGGATCAGTAACTATGGGGACGAGAATGGGCGCCAGTTTGAAATTGGAATTTTCCCCGGTTGAAAAAAGTCAAAAATCATAGAATTTAGGTTACTTTCTAGGGGGGAACGGGATACTGTAGGGTGTCAAGGTTACCGTAATCCTCAAGAAAACGAAAAATTTGAAGGAATGAGAGGGGAAAAAAGAGACGAGATAGGCGCAAATTAAAGCGAAAAAGGGGAAGAAAAATAGTGGGAACCGGGAAATGGAGACAATAATTGGGGGAATACAGTAACCCGGCAGGGGAGAAAAGCTCTTTTTAGGGGAAAAAATCTCGAAAAGAAGCAATTTTTAATGAAAAATGGAAGAAAATGGAAGGAAAAGAGGGGTAAATGAAGAAAAATGAAGAAAATTCAGAAGAAACGGGCAAAAATTGAAGAAGGAGAAGAAAAAGGAGGGTCTTCCCAGTTTCGCGGGTCTTTTGGCTGTCTAACTGTCTAACTGTGGCAAGCTGTGGCGCCGAGAAGACGCTCTCTCGCTGTCTAACTGTCTTGTTTAATTCATTTGTTTACCCCGGGGGGTCGGGAACACAGTTCACACAGACTTTCGGCTCGGCAGGCGGCGGCGGCTCTTCACCCTGCCGATCCCTCTCTCTCTCTCTGCTGTGGCTCGCCCCGGCTGTCTAACTGTGTCTCTCTCTCTCTCTTTCTGGGATTGGGGTCGACGTACCGTCTTGTGAATCCGTAAGTGCATGGGTCCGAAGAAGTCAACGGGCTGCTGATGGGGTGGTGACACCTCCAACGGCGTTCCGACCCCGGGACCCGCCGCAGCACAGCACCACCGCATGCGAGTCTATTGATTCCCGCCCCCCGGTCGTCCCCCCGGCTCTGCACCCTCCGCCCCAGACAAGCTATCTAGCGCCTCGGGGGGCAGCTAGCCGGGCTGGCCTTTCTTCTTCTGCTCTCTTTTCTGTTCTTTGTCTTTGCTCTAGTTATGGTGATAGCTGGCTACCTTCCTCCCCGCTTCATTATTATAAATTTTATGAGCCATTGTCTCTCTTTCTCGGTCTCTTATCTCCGCGATCCGACGCACTCATTCGGCAGCAGTAGAGCACACGGATCATTTTTTCTCTGACGCGCGTTGTTTTTGGACGCAGCGCAATGACCGACTCGCCCTCTCTGCGGGCTGTGCTCTCTAGTCGCTTCTATGACTTCTCTCTACACGTTTTGCTCGTTTCAAATGCTTCTCATCTTCAATGGCACTAGGATAATTAGTAGAAAGGCACATCTTGTGTTAGTATACAAAAAAAGATGAAAGAAACAAGCAAGAAACTAAATTAGACAAGACAACAGAATGAACAGCAAACATTTGATATGTTCAATATTTTTCTAATTTTTTGCTTGCAAATAAACAGAAACTGTATGTAAGCAGAAAAAATTAGAAAAATCAAGAAAACATTTTGTATAAAATAATAATCTCCTTTGCTGAACGAATATGACTCGTTTTTCAATTTTGCCAGCAAATTGTGAGCTGTCACCTGGACATTCATCGTTCCCTCGTATACACATTCTTCCTCCTCATTTGAGTCATGAAGAGAAAAAAAAGAGAAGGGTGCTCCTCTGCAGTAAAGTATGACACTCGGAAAGTGTTCAATGGAAGCACGGCTTGGAAAATTGCTTTTCACATATAAATGGGAAGTTGAAAAGGGGGAAACGAAGCCAGAAATTGGAAAATTGTTGGAAAGGGATGATATTCGGAAGATCAACATTTTATTTCAGATGTATTGCTCTTCTGCTACTCTTGCTCGCTGAACAATTAGGGCAACGACCACCAGAAATCTCTCAACTTGACATCACGCATAATGCTTGTCATCTGAAGTGCTTCACAGATTTGACAACTCGCTTCCGATTTGTGGATCGGCCGTCAACTACTCTCGTGTATTCTTACTCTGAATTAGACTAACAAAAAGGACAAGCGAACACAAAACATACACAATGGGGGATCAGAAGTCAGAATGGTCTACAAATATTGGCCTAGTTGCAAAAACAAACAGGAAACTACCTGGCGGGGGTGGGTGTCTGAAAGTTTTTCCCTCTCAACTTATGCTTTCAATGTTTTCTCCGTTTTTTTTTAAAATTTTACAAAGAGTAGAAGTATGTCTACGCTGGGATAAAATCCGGGATTAGAGGAAACGTGACATCTTCGCGGGATTAGAGGAATTATCAACCGTTTCAACGCAATTCGTCTCTGATTCGGAGGATTTATGGGGAAAAGAAAGGCAGTGGAACCGGGGAAGATTGAAAATCTAGAGAAAAGTGAAGAAAAAGATAAGGATAGGGGAGATATCTTATATACAATGAAGTTCGGACATCAGACGAAGACGACGGTGACTATAAAATGTACACACATGATACGGCAACAGCGGATGCTAACAAAGAAGGCAATATGATAGAATGAAATGATACCCTGTGTACAAAAGTTATTTAGAGTAAATTTTCCAGAAAAGAGCTGAAAAGGGCCGACATCGCGGGCAATCCTGCGAATGAAGCATCCTCTTCTTCTTCGCCCACTCTTCTCCAAAAAGACAATTTTTAGTTCGTGCTTCCATTTTTGTGTCGATTGCTCTACATGTCTACATTTTCAACGTTATGAGGCTGCATGTCATTGCTTCTTTACTACACATCAAATATATATAATACGAACACAACACTGGCTGCTTCTCATTTGTTTGTAATTACTCAGCAATACGATTTTGTTTAATTCTCTTCTTGCTGATTGTTTCTTATAATTATGGCTCCCGTATGATATTTTATAAACCATGCAAGCGCTGCTTATTGAGAAACAGAAAGCATTAGAGTTTGAAAGCATAACTCGTATTTTTGGAAACATGATTGTCATTGTCGTCCTTACTTTCTTTTTCTTTGTTTACTTTTTTTTATTATTTTCTTTTCAGCCTTCCCTGCCCGTAGAGATGTTCATCCGCTCGTTACTCGTCTGCTCATTTCTGATGGGAGCTGTTTTCACCGGAAACATCGACAAAACGAGGAAAGATTTTGCTGCTTCTGTTCCATCGAGAGAGGTCGTGATTTCATCGGAGGAGGTCGAGATTTCTACCGAAAACAAGGATCAAATTTTAGTGAGTTTACTTTATTTTCTTGTTCAATGTATTGTCATGCTTTCAGGAAGACATCGACATCATAAGGCGCCAGTACCTCGACCTCCGCAACAAATACAACGCCTGGATGGAAGATCCCTACCATAGGAATGTCATAGCACCTGCTGCAATTGGAGCATTCTCTGCCATCGTGATGATGATCTTCCTCTGCATTCTTTTCTGCTGGTGCAAGTAAGTTTACATTTTAACGTGTGTTCATCTTGATTTTCCAGAAGATGCATCTCTAAGCGACTTGGCTACAGGAAGCTCAACGAATCGCAGACTGGATGGTTTGGACGTCGCAACGCCTCTCACGACTCCTGATTACATTAGTTTTATTTAGTTTGTCAAGTTTTATCCGATTATTAAATACTTTTTACCTATTGTGTGCTTTTATCTAGACTTCTGTTTAGCAACAGTATATATTTAGCTTGCTCTTTATATTTTGCAGAATAGTTAGCCCTTGAAATCACATACACTAAGATGTAATGGATAGTTTTCAGAAATTTCTAAAATGGACTATGTTGACATGCTAGAATCAGACAAAGCTCGAGTACATTTGGATCATGTGTGGTGGACAACTCCGACATTTCTTCTAACCGGAGTAATTCTTACAGCCAAATTCATCTATTACGAGGTTAGCTGGATACTTTCCCTTTACCACAGTTATAGGTCACACATCGTCAAGACCGTGATATATGGTTTGAACTGATGCTTGCCTTGGGTGCATCAATTTTCCTGGGTATTGGAACACTTTACTTGTGCATCATTCTAGGAATTGCTGTCTGAAAGGTGAGTGCAACATTAGATGTTGGTGAAGTAAAACTGAATCAAACTTATTTTTCTATATGTGCATTCTTTATTTACAGACGTTTATTTACCAAGCTAATTTCAAGGTGACTTCAACTGGACGCTTCTTTATTTACAAGACGCCCATGTTTCTTTATTCTGTGATATTTTAATTATTTATTTCGTTCGATTAAATTGTAAAGATTATATGATGCTTCGTTTTTACTCATGTTTACTTCATTCTAAATGTATTTACATTATCTTTGCAATTATAGAGTTTGATTGCCAAATGTTCATGGAATGCTAGAGCAGTCGTTGGTATGACCTTTGATGGCATCGATAGAAGTCAAATTATGAGTCATGCAATTGATAAGGCAACATTTGCTTTCGGCAACAGTTGATAGTTTCTATCTTCTATTTTTTTCAACGCATCTTCTCTTCAATGCTTTTATTTTCGATATAATTCTAGAATGGCGAAGGAATACTGGGAGGATAGTGACGAAGATAATGACGGTGAATGCGATAATGAATCTGATTCTGGATGTGTACTTGCTAAAGAAAGTTCAATTCTTTATGTGGATGATCCTGGTTACCAAGTAAGTTATTTTCTCCATTGTCTCTAGTATTAGTAAAGGTCCTTGATATCGAAGATGTCTCCAACCTTGTCCACGAAATGTCTTCTAAAATTGCGGCTATTATTGGTTTGGATCCTGCCCCCACTAGACTTCTTCTTCAACACTATAGATTCAATGAAGAGAAGCTGCTGGAAGAGTAACTTTTGTTTAGATTGTGCTGATTAGTTTAGGTTTACCTCTGGCACTGACATTGAAGTCCTTTTTGCTGAAATTCTTAATGTAGATTGCACCGACTCACTTACTTTCAACACATATGAAGGCATGTTTGCTATTTTGTATATATTTTTTGTTTGCTATTTTGTATATGTATTATTTTTATAGGTGAATGTGAATTATGTTGCGAAGAGGACGTCATGCTGACAGGTTTTAAATGCGGCCACATTTGCTGTATTGGTTGCTGGAATAACTACATAAAAAATGAGGTTTTCGAAAGTTTTCAGCAGTTCCTTTTAACTTTTTAGATAATGAGCAATGGAAATGCGTTCATTAGTTGCTACGAAGCACAATGCAACATCAAATTGGATGATCAACAAGTTTGAATTGCTTTGAAAACAATGATTTATTTTTGAGGTACGTACATTGCTAACAGAAGAAGATGTAAAACTTAAATATAATCATCTTTTAACTAAACTACTGGTGGATGGAAACGAGATGCTCAGATGGTGTAAAGGAAATAATTGCAAAAAGATCTTGCAGGTACAAAGCATTTATTTTATTTTTACAAAGATACTCCAGCTCTTTTCTAACAAATCATTGTCTGTTTATTGCCACTGTGGAGAAAATTTTTGTCCCGCGTGTCCCGAAATTGCTCATCGTCCTCTTGCTTGTAGCAGAGTTAAACAGTGGTTTAGTGATGTGAAGCAAGAAGGAGAAAGCGTAAAATGGATTACAGCTAACTCGAGGCCATGTCCTAAATGCAAAGTAAGTTTTGAAAACGCTGTCTACGTTTTCATTTTAGATTCCAATTGAAAAAACGGGAGGCTGTAACTTTATGAAATGCACCAGTCCTGCCTGTAAAGCAGATTTTTGTTGGGGATGCATGCAAGTTCTTTCACAATCCCATGCGGGTCACAACTGTTTTACGTATATACCCAAAATGAGAGCAAAAGCTAGTGAATTCAGATTTACTGGTAACGCATTTGATTCTCCGGACATTTTGGACATGAACAGATTTAACCATTACTATGGAAGATTCGTATTGCATCGCATAAGTGAAGAAATGGAGGCTGCTGTGAGTTAAATTGAATTTGATTATATTTTTTGTCACAGATAAAAGAGAAAGTAGAAGATTGTTGCAACACAATGGAGTCGAATTGTTTTCCCACTGCTGACATCAGCTCTTTCAAAATGGCTTATCACGAGTTACTGGAATGTAGACGAGTCCTTGCCTTCTGCAATTCATTTTCTTATTATTTGAAAGACGAACCAACTAGAGAGATTCTTGAAAATAACGTAGAAGTATGTACCTCTTATAAGATTTAACTACGCTTATTCAGCATTTGGAGGGCAATACAGAAAAACTTGCAGAACTTTTTGGACCCGACTCTCCTATCTGGTGCTCCAACGTGGATACTGTAAGAGAGTACCTAGTTACCGTTAGCTCGTCTTTGTTCCTTGTCATTAATTGTTTCAGATGATAGAATACATGACTCATATGAGGCGTTGCCGATATAAGCTGTTGGAACATTGCGAAGAATGCGAGGACTACTGCTCAAATTAAACTATATCCCAACTAACACTGGTACTTATTTTTCACGTTGTCATTTTTTTCGTTCTAATGAACATTGTACATTAAGTCGTCGAGAATAAGAAAAGCTCTTTATTGAAACTGAAGGTAATTTTTATACAATTATGGAAACGTTTATGTTGCCCAAAAATCAGCAAAATTCTTAACCATTTTGTAATATCTTCTGGTGGGGTCTCTAATAAGGGTGCGCCACACTTCACGAATAGCCTCATGTACAGCGTCACCAATATCTGATTCTGTTGCTAATAATGTCAAAAATAGCCGATCAATTGTTTTATTATTGCATCGTTTTTGTTGAACATCCTCTGCAAACTGCTAGAATCAATAGAAAATAATCAACAAAAGAAGACACAGTTTTTTTCGATACCTGCTTTCGCCTTGAGGTGAAATGAGTGCGAAGAGGAGCCGTTTTTCCTCATTTCAGCGCAACAATAACTGCTGGAATCTTCGTAGATTTCGGGTTGCGCAGCGGAAGACGGCAATGCTATGGTCCATCGTAAGAGATTGCCAGTTCATCTTATACTTTATCATTTCCTTTCGCGATTTCACTTACGTTTTCGTTGAAATGAAGAAGGAATCGTTGAAGAAGCAAAAGGCTTATGGCCACAGCTTGTTCAATCGTGTAGAAACAAATGGATTATTTTAATTTTAATAGTGTTCTATTTTTCCCCTGCTGACGGTTGATGTGTGTGCGGAAGAAAAAAAGTCCGGAGGCGATCTCGTCTGGCTCCTCTAATAGGGGTGTAATGGTATAATTCTTTTATTTTCTTGTGATTTCAGAATAATCTGATTGTTATAGGCAGTTGAACCACCAAAACCAGCACAAACAGCTCCAAAGGAAGAATTGCCGACGCCAGGAGGATCTATTAGCCGTTCAGTTGTTGCCTGTAAGCAGTCGGCAACACCACAAGCCGTGTCAAAAGAGACGACGACTACCTCGTCCGTAGTCCATGTAACGGTTGAGCCGGCTCGAAAGATGAATGCAAAACGAGTAATTGATACCTTCCGGAATCCGCATGATCCACATTATAAGACGATTGGACCCTATATGATTCCTGCTGCAGGAAAAAGCTGGGATAGTGCTAAATTGCTAAAGACAAAAGACTGCGAAGCGGAGCTGAAGAAATCACGCAAAGGATCACGAATATCCGCAGTTCAGAGTGTACGATCGACACAGGCTGAAAGTGAAGTTGCTGAAAAATGAAGAAGAAGCAGGGAAATATTTGAACAGCCAATAATATTAACAATTTCCGATTGAAAAAAAAGAAGAATATGGAATGAACTATTTCTTTTTATCTGGGCAATTTTCGTTAAATAATTTAGGTTTCAGTATACATTTAGATTCTGAGGTAGATTTTCAACTTCTACACATCTCAAAGAACTAAATCTTTACCATTTTAACAGGAAATTCCCCTTGAGAACGATTTCACATGGATAAAAGTAGGTAAAATTCATTTTATTTGATAGAAAGCAGTGATTTATAGTCAGCATTGAAGCATAATTGAAACGAACCACATTTTTTTTTCGATTCGAGTGGCTTTGTTCCGCACCCGTAAACTCGGCAGAAGGAAGAAATATGAAGAAAGGCTTTAGATAAAAAGGAATTTTCTGCCAAGGTTTTACGGGTGCAGGTGCAGGGAATAAAGCCGCTGGAATCCCCTACCTTTTACTCTCAAATGCGGTTGATCTTTTCCTCACTAGTCGCTGCTGGCCCGGAATTTTTTCGTTGGCCGTCCTTCTTCTCAACGCCTTCTCGACTATCCACACTGTCTACCGTATTCCTCCGCTTATTTTCAACCGCCGGACTTGGGCAAACAATCTCCGGTTGGGGTGTCTTCTTCTTGGCTGTCAATTTAGCCTTGGCCTTTAGTACGGGGCCGAGTTTCTTCGAAAGCAGCGGTGATTTTCGGAGATTTAGCGGCTTCAGCGAGAGAATGTTGGCCTTGATGTCTTTGTTCTCTGTTTCCTTCAAAGGGAGCTTCTTCACGGAGGGAAGAGGGCTGGCAATGGTGATGCTGTTGTCAGAGATGACGCTGTGGTCCAAATCCACTTTGCCTTCCTGTTTTCCAGCCGGGAGGGTGTCAAACTGGCAGGAGAGGCGATTACCCTTGTTGGTTTCCTTGTCAGATGGACAAACCAGCCGATTGATGGCTTCTATCCACGGTAAGGCGTCTCTCCCCATAGCTGACAGCGTCACAGAGCCGAAACGGAATTTCACCTCGATTTGGGTTCTTCTCTGAAATTATTTCGATTGGAAGAGGAGGGAAAAATAACAAAAACAGGTGGAAAATGGATAAAATAGATCAAAAGCATTGCTCCTTGTTGTTTACAGGGTGTAACTTGGAACGCAACGGCATTTTTTTTCATTTTGATCGTTCTCTTCTTTTTTTTCTCACAAAACTCACCAATGTTGTTGTAACCCCTCCCAAATCTCTAGCTTTCAATGTAGTTGTACTTGTTGTCACTTTCATAGATTCCGGGATATCCACAACGTAGCCCTTCTCATCTGCACAGTAGATAATCATGTAGCCTTGTTTTGTCACGGTTGTTTCTCGCTGCTTTGCGCTGCTCGATCCATCACAGAAAAATCCCTTCAAATTGTATGCTTTTTATTCTTTTCTCTTGAAAAATAACCTTGTGTTTCACCATTGTTAGAATTCTCCCCGAGACTAGGGTATCCTCACTTGAAACATGCCATTTACTCATTGAAGGGAGTCCAACTTTCTGGAATTTTTGGGGTTTTATCGAAGTTGGTTGAAGAATTCTCACCTTTCGAAAAGATTTGATCTTCGGGAAATCATAATCACTTGGCATTGTTGCTTATAATTTTATGTGAATGTGAGGAAATCTCAAAATGCTAGTTTTTTCACGTTCACTTCTTTTTTTTCTGGAAATCTTCAAATTAGAATAAGAGAAAAGCTAATGCGTGTTTAGAAGGAATACATTTTGATAAGAAAATTATTCAAAACCAAGAGGATATTGTATAGGTCAGTTCTAGGAGCAGGTAGGCGGCTAATGACTTCGTTTTCGTTCCTTTCCTCCTTGTTTCCAATTCTATGAATACCTATGAGACAACGGGCAAATCTGTCTCGATTCAAGGGCGCATGTCCTAATGGAATCCTATTGAAAGTCGACGAAAAGCTCCAAAATGATTTTAAAACTTCATCGTAACAAGAAGGAAAAACAGCAAACGTATAAAAGCAGAAGAGATAGAGAACTACATAGTTAGACTCATAATAGCGTTGACAATATCGTTGTCAGCTTGTCGCAGAGCCCGAATGGCTTTATTTCGAGTCGCGTTGGCTTGCGACATGACCAATTCGATGTCTTTTTCTTCAATTCCCGTAGGATCCTCCTGAAAAACGGTATTTTTTGCTTTATTTTTGTTTTTACTCACCTCAGCTCCATCATCTTCATCTTCCTGGACGGTGGCTAGAGGAGCGGGAACCTCATCTTGATGCTTGATGCGATCCAACGTGGGCATCTGGGCATGTTGACTCAAGTCTTCGATCTTGGCTTCTCCGAAAACGATATAGGTATCGGATCCGGGGCTCTTGAAGACATCGGGTTTATTGATGACGAAAAGGATGTTCTTCGATTTCCGGATACAGACACGAGAAATTCCAGTGACTGGTTTCAGACCCAGTTTCGAGAAGAGCTTGCGAGCCTTCTTTTCAGAACGGCTTTGCTTGGCAGCCTTATCCACTTGCTCGCCCAAACCAGCGGCTTCAGCGACGCGCTTCTGCTCCTCAGTAAGCTCGGGAGCTACTTCAGGAGCTTCATCGTCCGAGTCGGAATCAGAAGCATTTTCGATCTGAAAAATAACATTCTTTTATAAATAAATGGGGGAAATTTCAATTAGCGTAATTTTAGCCATCTACAATTTTTTTTGTTAGGGCTGCTAAAACTCACATGCTCAATATGTTCCTCCTTCTTCTCCACTTCACTCTTGGCGACCATCTTTCTCTCGATAAACCCTCAGAAGGTAAATGGTAAAAAAACTTCCATAAGTGATTGAAATATCACGGGTAGGGAACCCGATAAGAAGACATTATTACAGAAATATTATTGTTTTTGTATCTACATTGATATCTATACAAAAAATAATAGAAGTCTCATTAGAAGCCAGCTCAAATCCAAAAGAAGTGAATAAGAAACCTTGTGTACAACCGGCTATTTTTAAGTAATCAAGTACCAGCCAGCATGAGGACATTCTAACAGTGACTGAGTGTTTGATGACACACTAATCATAAAGAAAATGAAGTGAACATGCATATTTTCAAGTTACCTAATACAAAGTCATCTGCTAGTGTCCCCACCCCAACACAACTACACAACCAATTTGTTTGAAAGGGTTCCATTTAGGGAATTCGACTATGTTCGGAAAATACCACAAGAAATATCACAGCACAAAAGTTATACATAATATAAAAAACAGTATTGAAAAAAAATCTACTCGTTTCCGAAGCCTTCCGTCATCTCAATAGCCATATTCAGCTTCTCCGAGAGTTGTTCATAGCTCTTGTAAGGTGGCAGGTCAAGCCGATTAAAGCAGGTGTGCGAACGTGGCAGCCAATTGTCCTTTCCAACCCGCTCAATGCAGAACAGTTGCGGACCGGTGCTGCCCATCAATTCAGCAAAACCACCAACGGGTACACGGCAAGTTCCTGTGACAAATTGGAGCAGACGTGCTCGCTTTTCTTGGTCAAGACTTCTGACCCATTGCCAGAACCAAACCACCTAAAAATGATATTATGTAAACGAAAGAAAATAAAAATAAATTACCTGCTTGCTCTGAGGAGCATAATGTCTATATACAGTATTTCTTTGCCAGTCATCAACATCAACGTCTTGCATTCCACAAAGTAGTAGCTCAAGTTCGCGCTCGTCGAAGTACTGCAACCATTCCAGAGGGAAGACGCTGTTAAATCCAGTGAAGAAAGCTTTAGTCTGCTGCTCCACTCCACGATTAAATCTCCATTCCACAAGTAGATCGATGTATTCATGTTTGTTAGCTTCAGTAACAGGAATATCACCGCCTCCAGGCTTCAATTCGTGGGTTTTCAGCTCTCCCAAAAGCTCAAAGTCATCAACAAAATAGAGTTCCATTTGGCATTCGTCGATATTATTTTCTTTGATCCACATCACCGAATTGTAGAATTCGGAATCAACTTGTTCAAGATCTTTGAGCACGATTTTCTTGTTGAGCATCTTTTTATAGAATGGCATAGTAAAGCCGCTGTAGATGAATTTACCATGGAATAACGCCTAAATTATATGAATAATTACGATAATTTTAGAAAACAAACCATAGCGACGAATCTACCAATGTATTCAAAATATTTCAAATGATCAGGGTTGACAAAGGAAGCAGGGTTGATTTGTAGACTGTAGTTGTTGTTACCCGCATACATAAAGAGACAATACATTGGATTGAGTACTTCGTGGGACAGTAAGAAAAACCATTCTCTAAAACAAAATTATATGTTAGTAAAAATAAATAAAAAATAACCTTGCAACACCTCCATAATCTAATCCTTCTTCTCCTCTAAACTGAATATATAATCTTCTTCTCAAATCAACAGCATTTTTGCGCATTATTTCTTGGAATGAGTCTTCGAATACGTTATTGCGCGAAACTGTGATCTTCACATGATTAGGAACGCTATTCGACTGAAAAAAAACGATAATTACGTGAAAATTATAGAGCTATTACAAGGCAAAGATAGCGGAATTGGGCGATTTTCCAGCGGAAGGTTCTTTCAAAGCTGACAGAAACTCCATAAACACCAAGAGGTCCAACAGGTTTGCCAGTACGAGGATCATTGTATGTGGTGCTTTTGTTGTTATGATCTATGAAGAAAGGTACACCTTGTTCGGTGAATCTCATTTCCCATCCATCTGGGAGTGGCTGATCTGATACTCTGAAAATTTTAATTATAATCATGGATAATATCAATAGGAACAAACTATAAACTGATAAAGGATGACTAACCCTTGAGTACGAGGATCTTCCCACTGAGTCGTTCTATTTACATGATTTACAAAGTACATACGACCACTGCCAGGGTCTGATCTCTTCTCCCAACCTTCAGGTAACGGTCCCAGAGGATCATCAGCGGTTGTGAATTGATTTTGCTAAAAAAATGTTACATTTTATATTTATTTTACCTGTATTAGGAACCGCTGTTCCCACTGGTGAAGAGCCTGCTCTCTTCCGTTTTGCCACTGTTCGTGAGCCACTATCATGTCAGCGGTTGGTCTCTGCCACGTAGTGGTTCTGGTATTGTGATCAACATAATAAACCTAAACACATATTTTGCAAAACAACAATAAAGTGAACAAACTCTTCCACGTGGATCACGACGCATTTCCCATCCGGAAGGAAGAGGAGTAGTGGATGGTCTCTCCCAGGTGGTACTCTTCGTTGTATGGTCAACATAATATTTACGTCCATACTGATCAAATCTCATCTCCCAACCCTCAGGAAGCGGTTCTTCATTACTTGTCTGAAATGTTAAAATTATTGGTGAACAAAAGGAAAATTGTACAAAAGTGATAAAAACTGTACCTGCGTTGGTTGCGGCTGAGCAACCATAGTGTCTCTTGTAGTTGATGTTGTACTCTTTGCTGAAGGTGGTCTACGAGGTGCCTCTGCTCTTGAGGTTGACGCTTCCCCGTTAATAACCTCGCCGTTGCGTGTAGAGCTGCCTGTAAAGGAATCGATAACAATAACGTCATAACGCAACTGGATTGTTTACAGAATGAATCAACCAAAAAGTAAGCTATTTTGCAATGATTAAAATTTCCCCGTCCACACAATTTAACCCAGTAAACTGGGCATTCGAAAAACGAAGCTACTTACTTGTAAGCCGTCTTCGATCAATATTTCCTTGAATGGATACTTTGATGCTGCCAACTTTACTATTAGCTTTATTGTGAAGAGGAAGGGACACCGTAGTTGAATTCACTGAAATGTCTATATGGTATTTATTAAAAAAAGAACAGGATATTTTGCGGTTTCGTTAGGCTGACGTCACCTTATTTCAAAATAATGAAAAAGGTCTCGACGCCAGTTTTGTAAAAATAATTGGTAATTTTTACTTACTTTCTCCTTGATCATTTTTACTAATGCTAGCAATGGCAATTTTAGCTTCTCCGACCAAATTATCGTCGAAAAATGTTGATTTATGCATGACGCGGAAAAGAAGATTAGAACCATCAGTAACTGGGGCTGTGAACGTTTCTTTCCATTCCGGCGAAGAGGTTTTCTTCTTTACAGCTGTGGTATGTTTTTTTGCTCCCGCTGCGGGTGATATGACCGGGTCATCTACAGAAAATTCTGCATAACAATCGCATCCCTTCGTAAATTTGGCAGAAGATACTGAAAATGAATATTGCCGTCATAATATACTACCAATTTAATGTTAAAAAAGAAAGTTTCGATCAATTGCAATAAATGCCAAAGAACATTGTTCGATTAGAACCTGATGATCTCAAAAATCATCATGTGACTCACGCCATATGCGGCATCAACATAAAAACGTACTTTTGACTGTTACTGAGCTTCTTCCCAGTGGGGATGTTCCGTTTGCCTGTGGGAGTCCATTGGGGGACCCATTTGAAGGAGAAGGCTCACCTGTGGTCATAAATTGCCCTGAAAAATAACGATATATAAAAATGCAAAGAAAAGAAAGGCAAAAGAGGGTAAACAGGTGGTTCTAGCCTTTGAATAGTTATGCTTTGTCTAATTAATAATGTTTCATCAAGTTTTTGGAATTCGATGTGAGGAAGTTCCAGACTGAAACTCCTGAAACTGGATGTGCGGAGAGACGGAGAACTATCGCGACTAATAGCACCGTAGTGAATCCCCGGGCGTGGAACCTGCGCATCTAGCAGGGACGCTCCCCCGATCAATAGGCAGAAACACCTGCCGTGACGGTGAGGGGAAAGATAATAAAAGAAAGGGCAAACACAGGTAGGCGCAGATAAAACTGTAATCATAATCTCGTCACAAAAGAAGTTACTGTTAAAAATTTATTTATCTTGTATGTTTCCGCTTATTTGTTGAAGGACCTCCTGTTGCCATCCAGTCTTCTATTTCTCGCCGCCATACAAGAATTTCATCAAAAAGAACTTTTTCCATTTGGTCCAGTTTTCCTACTTTGGTATGGCCTTGAAGAGCTTTTGATACGACACCTGCAAATAAAGTACGTCACAGCATTTTGTGAACTAATACGCCCTGACACCCAAACAAAGTCGCGTTTTTATTGATGGGGCATGACAAAACAAGAGATCAGCATGAAAGTCACAAAAATGTTTAAAAGACATGAATATCGACGAGAGTATTGGTCAATGTATAACAACTAACCTCCTATTCGTTTTACCAATGTTTCCAAAAGACAGTCGGCTAATTTCTTCCCATCTTCTCTTTCCAGCACATCTGATAAATGTATACCAACGTAATAAAAATACTAAAAAAACAATCCAATCTTCCTATAAGGGAACAAACCTGCTGAAGTCGCTCCAAATCTGTTGATTCAGCATTTGCAGCCAAAACTTGTTGTACAGCCTCGTTATATGCTTTCGGGACATTTATCTACAAGTGCTGAATAAGAAAGCTACAGGACACACAAACCTCACAATGATTACGAATTTTTCCTAGTAGCCATAAGGGTACATTAACTTTCACACCTCTGCTGTCTATCGCTTCCGGTATAGGTAAGTTAAAGAGTTTGAAAAATTCTTGAAATTGGCGTTTTCCACTATAAGAATGAAACAAACCTTTGTCAAGTGTATCATAAACTGTACAAGTAATTGGAGTGTTCATAGCGATAATATCATCTAAATCAAGGTAGCGAGGAGGTACACGTAGTTCTTCTGATGAGCCCATTTTACTGAAATGTAATATAGTTGTCTGCAAAATTTCTAAACAACGAGAACAAGTACAGGTGAATGAAAAAGGAAGCAGAGAGCAAAAATGAACTCGAAAAGTTGACGTTTTTCAAATTTCTCGCGTTTCGCGGTGTATTTTTTCCGGTTCGGGTCTTGCAGCGCTGTTCGCAGCAGGGTTTGTCGTGGATGCGTGAATCGATACAATCCATCGCACAAAGCTCTCCAGGGTTCGGCTTGTATTATCCGACAGCTACTTTTCCCTTATGTACCTCACAGTTATGGTGGTGGTCGAAGGGCTTCCTCCTGATGAAAAGCGACAGTCCCAAATTCTTATTTCTTTCCCCTTCTCTCATCTCGAAACAGCTGAGAAAGCAACGGTAAACTACTGTGTAATTTTGTAAAGGCGAAGATTTTTCTTTGTGGAATGTTTCATGCCATAATTCGATTTGACCATACATATTTATTTGAAATTGTTCATTTACAATACTTGTGGTAATGTTATATTCTGTGATTTTAGGGTGGTTGTTATCGGTTCGGGTCGCATCTCTACGGATGATGTCTGCCGAGGGTGATGAAGATGGCGCTGGTTAGGTTTTTGATCTTATTCTTCAAAAATAGTTTTAGCAGTATCTTTGACATCATTGGATACAGAACATCGAAGAGCTACAGAAGAAGATCGAATTGACTTGGATTATGATGAAGATGTTTCAAATGATGTTCCTTGTGACGATACAGTTAGCTGCTCTTATTTTTGTAATATTTAATTCTTTTAGAAATCAGTTCACTCGGAGAATGGTGAGAAACCAGAAGCGGATGCTGAAACTAAAGATGTAGATGATGAAAAAGAAGAAGGTGAATTAGAGGAAGGAGAACTGACTTCAAGTGACGATGAACCAGCACCAATTATCAACAAAGATGTTTCTTCTTCAAAAGCTGCCAATAATGTTTCCATTTCTGTAAGTTTTACAGGTTTCTATAATTTGCACCACTTTTGTTGAGGTTGCTAACACTTTCCTTTGTTTTCTAGGTTCGCTTAACATTTCCAAATAAAAGGGTATCTGGCAGAAAGGTTAGTTGGTGTAGTGTTGTGACTTACCTGTTTTTTTAAAAAAAAATATGGCAATGACTTATAACTTTTTTTCAGGGCTCATCTAATAAAGGTATTAATTCTCGCCTCACCAAAGTCTCAAATGGAAAGCCTGGAGAAACTGCTTGGGAAAGAGGCCTCCGGGAGGCTAGAGAAGCCATGAGAAGAGCCAATAAGGTGAAAACAGTCTTGTGAAATTTATTTGTGATTTCTAGGTACGTGAAGAGCCTGATTTTGAAGTCAAGCGGCTGGTAGCAGCGCCGCCTGTAAGAAGAAATAGCAGAAATAATACGGATTCGGATAATTCAACATCCCCAGTGTTAGATTTTTTTCCCGTTCGCCAACATAATAATTTCAGCGGTCGCAGACGAAATCATTCGCGATCAGGAAGTCCAAGAGGAATTCCATCACTTTTAGACCTTCCAACTGCACCTCCTCCACGTCGAGTTCCACCAAAAGGTTAGTATTTGAGATCACGTTTTGCAACTTGTTACTAACCCATGTGCACGTTTTGTTGTCTCACTATTAACCCAGAGTGTGTGTATCGTCATTATTCGCCTGGTCGTCATGTGAGACCTATTCAACGCCCTTCTCCATCTTATAGTTCCACCTCTGAGCGCTCACCTCAAGTTAGACTTCCGTACATGGGAAGGAAGGGTAAGATCTGCCACGCTTCTGCATGTATGTCACTGCATTGTCACCTTATTACTCACTTTATGTTTTTGGGTTGGGAACAATTTTTTTGTAATCACTATCGCTGTACATCATTCTTGGTTCAGATTTGGGACCTCAAGTCATTTATCCGCATGGAAGACCATGTCCTAAAAGAGACCGAGAGCCCGAACGAGAGCATGACAGAGACAGGCGAGACAGAGGCCGCCGTCGGGACATTTCTCCGCCCCGAAGAGATCGTGAAAACTTCCCAAGGAAAAAAGATTATAAGGAGAAATCCAAGAACAATAACGAAGATGTAAAACATCGAAAGTATGATTTTTATGATAACTTTAATGTTAAATTTTTAGAATATCTATCAGTATATCACCCATCAGTAGCGATTCAGATTTATCACCAGGCTCTCAGAAAAAATCAGCCAAAGGATGCCGTAGTGATCTTTCCGCCGTCAATGATCCTTGGGCTAGAAAAAGAAAAGGAAAGATTGAGAAATTCGAGAGGAAGAAAAGAAGTTCTAGCAGGTAAAATTATTTTCTATACTTTTTTCATGGTATTATAGTTCATCGAGTGCATCATCGAATAGCAGCCGCTCTACATTTACTGGACGTCGTAAGCCAGACCGTTCTTCAACTTCCTCCTCCGAATTGGACAGTGATATTGATAAACGCAAAGTAGGCTCACATTTTATTGCTGATAAAAATATTTATAGAAATACCGAAAGAAAATTTCTCCTCGACGAAGCGAGTCTAACCGGCGTGGTACTTCTTCTAATAAAAAGATTGTTATTTCCGAACGTAATCCTGTTGATGAATTTTTTTCTAAAAAGAAATCGGTAATTTTTTATTTATATATAAAATTTTTGCTTTCAGGATTTGCCGGCAGCTTTCAAGAAGAGATCTCGAAAAAGAAGTAGTAGTGTCTCATGTGACGATAAAGGCATTGTAGCCGTAAGCGGCTCAGAGGTAACGCGATCTTTCCTCCAATCCATTATTTTAGTCTGAACGAAGTATTTCTACCGTTAGCAGCGCCGGATCTTCTCCCAAAATATTTGCCAAACCCCGCCCCAAAGAGAAAAGCCCCTCACCTATTAGTGACGATAGTAAAAGGTAAGCATTAGTCGTTTTTTATTCACCTGCCTTTTAGTTCTCCATCACCTCCTCCACCACCTCTTCCAAAATTTGAGGATATTTCACCACCGCCACCTCCATCATCACCTCCATCCAAGAAGATGAAGGTGTCGAACGGTTAGATATTATTTTTGTGATAAATTATACTGTTCAGACAGCCGTGTTAGTGAAAAACGCAAATTAAGGGAACAACTTCGAGAAGTCGAAGAGGAATTGAAAAAGAGGCGTGCAGTGCATATGGAGACTGCTCACTGAATACTTACCGGTCTGTTTATAGATATTTTTACCCAGTACTTTCATTTCTTACCAGCATAGTTGCTAATTGTTTTACTCCCCCCTCTATATTTTTATTCCTCCGTATAATGATTGTGATACATTTATTTAACTAAGGGTAATTTAACGTTTTAACGATTTCCGTTGTACATAAATATATTTAATAAATATTTATATTCAAAGCAGGTTTTATGATATCAGGAGATCCACTTTTTGTTGTTTTAATTGTACTTTTAGATGTAAAACAGTAATATTTACTAGATGTCAACTGTGGATCAGCTGTCTGGTGTTATTCCATTAGACAAAGTTCATAAGCACAAGAGAAACCCTAAGCGACAAAGGAAAACAAATTTTTCGCGAGGAAAATTAACAAAGGAGGATAAGAAAACAATAAAGTTGGATAACTTTTAGCTTGCAACTTTTATGTTTAGGTATTCAGCAGTTGAACCTATTTATAATATTTGGTGCGAATATTTCACAAATTTAGTGGGTGATGTTGGCAGACAATTAGATGATAGAATGTTGAAAGCCGATTATCACGGTGCACTTCTAATGGTTACTGAAGCTAGTAATCCAACAATGGTATGGCTTTCTTTATAATTGCTTGCTAATTCTTTTTTTGCCTCATATCATATCAATTCAGATCGGATTAACGGGAATTGTTCTAATGGAAAGCAGACACACCTTTCAAATGATAACTAAAGAAGATAAATATATAGGTTTGCTAGTTTTTCGTGGTCCGTATTTACCATGTTTTCCAGTAATTCCTAAGCAAGGATCAGTTTTTCAATTTATTTTATCTGGACGCGTTTTTTCGATCTTTGGAGACGCTATGAGGTATAAGCCATGCCTTCGTGGAAAGAAGCAACGGTTACGTGGAGCTCTTCCATTATTTTTGAGGTGATAATTCATTTTTGTACATTTTTGTTGATTTTTCATTAAAATGTTTCATATTCCACAGATGATATGTTCGCTTTTGTCCCGTCTTCCTCCATAGAGGCTTGCTGCTCGTTTATTGTGCGTAGCTAGAAGTTGACTGGCAATCCAAATCTTCAGCTAATGTTATTCTATACATAATATTATCTTTGTTATGGGCAAAAGTGCTCACCTTTCGCTTTGATCAGCCTTCGTTTTTCTTTGGTAAAACATTTTATAAGCAATTATCATCGAAACAATTGCCACCATGCCACAAGCAATAATTATTAACCCTGCAAGAAAGCAAAATCGTATTTTTCATGGGTTAGATTTTACCAATGGCCGTAACAAAGCGAGAGACTACGACAGGGTCTAGATTAAACACGGAAACAGCTTCTAAACATCGGTTTTTCTCTATTTCAAGCGATGTAGACTACCTCTACATGTATCATCAATTAATTTATATCCTTCACAACATTCATCCATCTCCGTAGCCGTTAGGGTATCATTAACGGGAAAGATTTTATATCTGGAACAGTTGTTTTTTATGGGCAAAGAGGGGGCAAACCGTTTTCCTTCCAAACATCGAAAACTTTCTTGCGGAATATTTCTTGCAGCCGTTGAGGTTGCAGAACACAGCAGATAGAGGAGCATCTATAAATAATTGCTGGCCTTTTACTGCGGCAGCTAGTCGGTAAAGGTCATGCGCGAAGGGGAAACCGGGTGGCGGTAGTGCTTTCTTATGCACGTGATAGAAAACCGGGTATTGGACATCGACATAAGCGGAAAGTTGAAAGGGCATAATTTTATGAGGGGGAAACGGAAGGCACAATAGAAATTCGAAATTTAAAAAAAAACATGGAGGAAAAAGCTAAACAGGGGATTGAGGGGGCAAAAACCATTTAATCTTGATAATTCTCATAGGATATCTTTGTCTTCCCACCGCAGAATAAACAAATCATCCCACCCACCCTGCCCTCTAACTATACAAATAGAAGGGGCTTATCAGTTCTCCCATGGTCGCAGTCTCGAAAAAAAATACCTGTCACCTATAGGAGCAGAGAAAGAGATAGAGATAAGGAAATATTAGATTGGAAAATCGTTATTGTCGAAAGCACACATAGGGCTATACAAACAGAGGATACGCCCCCACACAATGGAGAGAGAGAAAGCTCACTGTGACCGACGGCGACGGCTGCTGCAACAAAAACCGGACACCACGTTTTGGTCGTCGCTTGGCAACCTCTGTCTCTCTTTTTTGACATATTTCAAACAGGAGGGATTTCGGAAGAGGGAATAATATAAAAGTTTTAAAAAAAAGAGCTGAAAGAAACAGACAACAAAATCAGATTTTGAGTTCTTTACCTATCGCTGCCTCCTCGTGATGGCTGGTTTTGCCTACCAGTTTCAACTGAGGAGAGTTTCTTTGAGGAAAACAGACGCGGTTCTTTGGTACAGGTGGGAGCAACACGGGAAGGAGACGGTAGATTGTGGAGGAGACAAGCTGGAGTGCGAAAGGTCAACCAATTCTATTTAGCAAATTTAATTTAGCGAATTTCAATAAGAAATCTAGAAAAAGATGGAAGTATGGCTATAAATAGAGAGAACATTGATGACAGGTACAAGTGAGAAGAAGTGAGGATAATTAAATATTATTTATTATTTTCTAATTATATTTTTATTATTAATTTTGTATTAGTTTTTAGCAACGGAACAACATAGATTAGCAATAAATAGAGAGGAAAAGATAACGAGACGGGCAAAAGAGAGGAGAGTCTGACGTGACTCACAGTTTGATCTATCAGTGGATGCCGCCTCCCTTTATTTGCCAAGGATCTTTACCGTTGAGTTCTCCGTTTCGACGGGGGTCATTCGTCTCAAATTGAACTTTGCTCTATCGTTATAATGCTGGTAAAATTAGGGTGTGATCGTTTTTAGGACGGAATAATCTTTCCGGTTTGAGATAAGAAGAAGAAGCATTGTCGACTACGAGACGGCACCAAAATTCAATTCAATGAGATCAAGAACGGGCGGAATGAGAACACTAATAGAAGCAGGCTTGCCCCTTTGATTCATAATTTAGAGCTCTCTAAGATTCGAAAATGAGTTGAAATATGATACTAAACATACCTGGACAAAGTGGGGTAGGAGAGAGAGAGACCTTTTCAATTATTCGGAACTGGCAACAAGAGGAGCAGGGGAAGGGAAGGGGATAGCTCCCAAAACATCGAAAGAAGCCCAAACTTACAGATTTTCAGGCGGCACACCAAATTATTCTCAAAAACACTCCTGGACGTAAATGGCACGAGATCAAGGCCGACGCAGCCCGGAGCCGGAATCAGATGGCAACAGAAGGCCATACCTGGCTCAGCACCATTCTGGACCCGGGCACATATCATTCGATTCAGTGTTTTTCACTGATTCTGAATCACTTATCAGTTTTTAAAATTATCCTAGCTGCAGCGAGTTATACTCGATTTTTTCCACAGTAGGCCATTTCCATCGTTTCTCGGCATTCTTACTGTATTTTCCGAAAATATTAGTACCCTAACGAGGTAAAAATACTTTTAATAGATTTACTACAATGTTTTCTAATATTAACAATAGAAATTACCAGAAATCAGCTTAAAAAATGCATAAAAATGAAATAAATACCCCGAAATCCCATCGGCGCCAGTTCAGCTCATACCATTCTCTTTTTTCTCTACCATAACCAATTTTTACATTTTAAAAATGATTACTACACTGTTTTATACTATCAACATTAAAAATAATAGAAATATACCGGTTAAAATATATAAAAATCAAAGAGTATCCCCGAGATCCCTGCTCCGGCCAGTGCATCTCATGCCGTCCTCGTTCTGCTCGTCTAAAACAAAAGTATCGATATCATAGATATGCTGTCCCGATGGCTGTCCTCTCTGACATGCGATCAGCCTCGTCAGTTGGCGCATATCATTTTTTATCAATTCCTCTCTCTCCTCTTGATGTAATAGCCTCTCTCCGGGTCTTACTCCTGTTGAATGACGAACAATTGTCCCCTCCCAAGTGTTCCTTTCCCTTCTCTCAACATTCTACCGTATCCTTCTTCCTTCTAACCAACAGTACCCCCTAACAGTCCTTTAACTACTCCTTTTCTCTCTTAAAATAGGCCAAAGCGGGGCGAGTCTCTCTCTCCAATCGGCTGCCCATTATTGCCATCGTCCATGCGGTCTTAGGAGACCCTTTAGGTCATTTATCAAAACATTAATAACGTCCCGGGGCTGGGGGATAGCCCCCGACTCTCTCTCTCTCTCTCGGCCACCCCTTCCCATAAAAACCAGTATAAATCAAAAAGGTTTAAAACTTGGAGAGGGAAAGGGGAGAAGAGAGGGCGCCGAGGGGAGGGCCAGGGGGGAGACGTTCCATTTTTTCGTTGAGGAGGAAGAGAAGACCGGCGGGTGGAGGAAAATAAGCAGAAGAACCCGATGTTTGACCTCTAGTGAGGGGAAATCTAGAAATTTCAGGCCTACTCCCGATGGAAAGGCTTCTACCCGACCTAGGGCCTGTTGATGGACTGCTCCACTTTTTGTATGGAATTAGATTTTAAGAGAGAACAATGGGAGACGGCAGCGGAGGCTCTAATACGCCGTTTACCGCGATTTTTCCCTGTGGAAACGGATTAAAAAGGCGCCAATGACGGGAATGGCTCGACCCTCGATAGTCCGATCTCTTGCACCCGTAAAGTCTCGGCAGTTGGGTCATCTTTATTCAAAACAGTTACAAAACTGTGACGGCTTTATAGCTTTGTCTTGCCGAGACTTTACGGGTGCAGGGGAAAGGACTATCAAGGACCGAGCCATCCTCCTCCAGTCCTCAGCTCGAAGTCGTTGAAAATGTTAAAAATGTTTGAAATTCCCTCCTCGTAATGGAGTATCATCCCCCATCGCTCTTGCTCTCTTTCTTTGAAATTGAATCCGTGAACCGGCGTATCGCCGATTTGTGCCACTTGTCGCTCTGATATTGCGCCACAGGAGGAGGGACACGGCAGACGAGAGTCTCTTATGTCATGATGCCTCTCTCTGTGTTCCTCGGCCAGATTTTTTAGTCTTAAACATAATATTACGGTAGTTCTCGTGGCTTTTCCTAGAAAAGAACAGACCAGAGACGACAAGAGAGGGGAAGCGGCGATCGGCCAGCTTGATAGGGACAACTCCGCCCCGTTATACCCTTCCCAGGGATTATGGACTCTCAAAAACGATAGAGAGACTACCGTAATCCATTTAAAAATCAATCTCAGCTGAGTATGAAACCTCCTACGCAGTTAATCTGTCATATTTCCTTCCTTCCCCGACTTTTCAAAGGCAATTTTCCCCTGCCGCCGCACCCGTAAAATCTCGGCAGTTGGAAGAACAGTTATTCCCCGATAGCGCATTCTTATCCTCCCAGCTGCCGAGATTTTACGGGTGTGGTGGCAGCAGAAAATGAGATCTCCAGCTCTCATACTGTAGTCTTTCTTCCCCCTTCTACCTGTTACTCCACCCAATTTCTCGATTTATATCCCTTTGGGACCTTCTCCCCCGTTTATTTTGAGTACTGAGCGGGTCAGTCGGTGTCCGTCTCGGGGCTCTCTCTCATGTTTTCTGGGAGAGACGGGGCCCAGTGGAAGTTGAATCGAGAAATCCTTTTTGATTAATGACCGCTGCTCTATGACGGCGCTCCATCTCGCCCCATATAAGACCACTGATATCTTGGCTCCTACTTCCCTCCTCCACACACAAACAAATTTACTTTTCTCTATGCATTTCTTGACTTCTAAAACTCATCTTTCTATCTCATCCCTTCCTTCTCTAAAAACAGAAGGTCCCCACTTTTACACCCTCTGGATCGTGCTAAAGATCCGCTGCCGCCAGTCAGCCAGCCTCCTAAACAATGAAGGGAATAGAGAGAATGACTTACAGCTGTTTATTAGGGGGGATCAGATAAGAGGTCAGGCTGACTTTACGAGGCTCCACTCGCACTCCCCAGCTGTCCCACCCGGCTTGTCGGAATATTATCCAGGGGAAGAAAAACTAAAAGGTTACTGTAACTATATAAGAACTTTGTACTAAGAAGTAATAGGTTAAAAACCATTTTGTGAACGTTTAGAGAGGCCAGATCGCGGATAACTCGCGCCCAATGGAACAGCGAGACATTCTCGCCCTATCTTCTAATTGTTGCTCTATTTAAGAAGAAATAACGGCAAATAATTAATTTTTGTATTGTAGGTTCTGCAGCGGAGACTCTAATACGCCGTTTACCGCGATTTTTCCCTGTGGAAACGGATTAAAAAGGCGCCAATGACGGGAATGGCCCGGCCCTCGATAGTCCGATTCCCTGCACCCGTAAAGTCTCGGCAGGAGGCTGATCTTTATTCAAAACAGTTAGAAAACTGTGACGGCTTTATAGCTTTGTCTTGCCGAGACTTTACGGGTGCAGGGGATCGGACTATCCGGGGCCGAACCAAAATTCGGGCCATAGTATAAGAGTATGACCGTTTCTTCCCCATCTCTCCCGTTTCCCGTCCACTATTATTCTCAGTTTTTCCCGAAAATTTCTCCCCCCGTCACATCTCTTCACCATTTTATTTCCCTCTCTTTCCTCTTTTTTCCCCCGGCCGTAGACAAGGCGAAAACCACAAACCTACCGTTTCTGACGACCTAATGAACCCCGAGATTTGAAAAAACGACGATATTACAGAACTGGTGAGGAGGCTACCACCAGAATTTAACGACAATTTGCTGTAATAAATTTTAATGGCGCCGAACTAGGAGAAGGAGGGAGGAGTCAGCCGGGGTGACTATGTGTGTTCATTTCTTAAATTGGGGAGGGGGGAGTTCAAGTTAAGAGACGGGGAGAGAGAGGACAGACTAAACGAGTTCCACCCCACATTAAGTGTTCATCAAATTGAGAGATAGAGGCACGGAAAAAAGGCTATGATTGTAATTGTGGCGGGAAAAATCATACAGAAAGTGGAGGTGACCTTGTGACCCATCCAGCCTTTTCCCAAGCGCCATTCTCTTCCTTTCCCCTTCATGGAGTTCCGCGCGCCGCACCCGTAAAATCTCGGCAGCTGGAGGGTATGGGATTCAGTGCCGCGGGGTTACTGGACTTCTAGCTGCCGAGATTCTACGGGTGCGGGCGCCGGGACTAGACACGGCATTTTAGAGGGTGAAGAGGGCGGATGGGGGTGGAGCTCCTATCCTCTCATTTTTACAAGGAGTAAAAGACAACAATTGCCCCCATTTCCTCTCCAAAAATGTGGAATAACTTCCATTTTAGAGGCTAGGAGGGGGCGGGGTCTGTTCATACTTTTGCAGTACCCCCTCTGTAACTGTTTTCCTTCTTAGAAAATTAGGTGCTAAACCTAAACAAACAGTGTATTTGATAATGTTCTGAGTCGGTCTAATCGTTCTCTCCTTTTCTTTCTCGAATTGTCTCCTCCTCGCCCCCCGCTAATGTGAGGACGGTTTGTGACTACTCTCTTCTCTTCTCTTCAATTTTCTTTCCCACTTTTTGATTCTCGTCACACTGTCCCAATCGGGCAATAACTTCATTCGCGTTCATCAACGGTCTATGGACCGACTTCTTTTCTTTTCTTCTTCTTCGCTGGCTTCAAAATTCCTGGAGAAAGGACGGGAGGGAGATGGCAGTCGGGGCGGCTCGTCGCTTTTCCATATAGCCACCCCTCTTCCAAATTTTTCAATAGTAAAACCAATTTTTTACTCTTTAGACTAAAAAAGACCTTATAAAACTCTTTTCCTCCAAAAAAATGTCAAAAAAAACACGGCAAACGCTCATTTTCGGTCACTTTTGGCATCTCACCCTTTCTGCTCTAGTTGCCGGCCTTTTTCTCATTTTTTTCCAGATTTTTCCCATTGGTAGGGTACAGTAAACTGTCCTGAGTATTCTCCACCTATTCTGGGGGCTTTCCAAGAGGAGAAAATTGTCCCGGGGAGCACTGGAAGCCGAGAAGAAGGGCTAGGGTCCCTGCCTCTCAAGTCTTGGGTTCTCGACAGTCCTTTCCCCTGCACCCGTAAAGTCTCGGCAAGACAAAGGTATAAAGGCGACACAGTTTTGTAACAGATTTGAATAAAGATCAGCCTCCTGCCGAGACTTTACGGGTGCAGGAGATCGGACTATCGAGGGTCGAGCCCTTCTCCGCTGCCGTCTCCCATTGTTCTCTCTTAAAATCTAATTCCCATCACCCTCCCCTCTCACCTTCTTCCAATTATGCGATGTTATCTCCCCCCTGCCCCTGTCCTTCCATTTCTAACACTGTCACATTCAATGAAACTTTCAATTGGCGCCCTCTTCCCCTCCTCCCCTTGGTATCCCCAGTGTCACACTTTTCAAGGCTTCAATTAGTTTGAATTGCTTATCTTCTCTTCTTCTTGTCTTCCTTTTCTTTCCTTTTCCCGCCAACTCGTCGTTATAACTTGGAATAGCGGGCGAAGGAGGGACATCCCCCAGCGATTTGTTTATAATCGGCATGAAAATTGGGCGACACACCAGGCGAGACGAGAAGGAGAGAAAGAGAGAGGGGGGAGGAGGCTGTAATCAAACAAATGTTAGATATTCAATTTAAGCCATTGCCAACATAAACACTGGGGCAGACAAACTTCGGAGGGGGAGGGGGGCAGACCCGAGATGAGATGATGACCAGGGGCGGCATTATAGGGAAAGGGACTATATTCAGAGGAAATATCTCTCTAGAGCCAGGAGCAGCCCTAGAATTCGCTTTTTAAGAGGCTGTAGAGGCTCTAGGAAAGATTATTGGGGGAGCTAGGGGGGTCTTCTCGACTTCTTGGAGCTCCCTGAATGACTCCTAGACCGAAATGGGGAAAAATGGGTACCGCTTCTTTAAAATGCTCCTATTTTTTCTCCATAAAGTGGTTCTCTATTCTTTTTTATATCACCATATAGCCCAGAATCTGGGCTACTAAACACATATTAAAATATATTTAAATCTTAGGATTCAGTTTGAGTATTCGTCTATTTTTGGCGCGCACCCAATTTTTGAACGATAATAACGATAAAACCCAAATTTTGAAGGTATTACGGTCATTTTTGGAGTCAAAATGTAGGGGATCCTCTAGAAGAAATGTACGAGATCCTCTAGAAGATGAGCCACTCTTTAAAATCGTATAAAACTGTTATAAGGTCCTATAGTCCTTTAGAAATGAGTGACCCGCAGCGCTCCCTGATTTCTGCTCATTTCCCGCTCCTGTTCCTAAAAAAGTCTTGTCACCTCTGTTCAAACTACCTCTCTCTCTCTCTAGTCTCTCCTCCCATTTCTTGTCAATAGTCTCCTTGCAAATGGAGCAGCAGCCAGGAGTCTTGGAGCAGTAGCAGGAGCAGCCAGCTGGTTGTCTCTCTCTCTCCCTGCCCCCTTTTCTCAGCTCGTGTGTCCCTAATTGACCTGTCCCCCTCCCGCGAGATAGCTCTAGCAAAGCACATCGGCCGCGAAACAATGCCTCGACCATCACGGGCCCAAATACGGTCAGATGCTCTCTCTTCTCCCTCCTCTCTTGAGTGCGAAACATCAGCGCAAACAAACACAATCGCATCGAGCAGCCAAACACAGATTATGGCGAGTCGAGCAGGTTGTTCTTGCTCTTCTTATCTGGTAGCCGACTTCCTCCCGCACCCGTAAAGTCTCGGCAGCTCGAAGTCCTGGTATTTCCGCTCCAGCGCACTCCAATCCCCAGAGCTGCCGAGATTTTACGGGTGCAGGCGCAGCAGGAAATTGGTCCCCGACCCACTTCTTCCCCTCTTTCTTCTCTCTTTTTCATGTTCATGTAAATGATTGACATTACCGGGGAGAGTCTTACCGCGCAACAATTATCCTCCCCTCTATAATTGGGATACAGTAGCTCTCTTATAGCCGCGCTCTTTTTCCCCCTAAAGATCCTCGTCTGTGTCACCTTCACGGCGCTTGACATGAGATTTTCGACTCTTTGAAGAATTCAACGGGGGAGATCTAATTACCGACTACCGATTAGGGAATGGATGAGAGAGTTCTCCTGTAATTGGTAGCAAACGGACGGGTCACATTTTGAAGAGGAAAAATGGAATGGAGACCAGTGAAACTAGAGCATTTTACGGCTCTCTAACCTCAAATCCATCAGATATTTGACTAATTATCAATAAAAATGGCTCCTCGGAACACGAAGGAATCGTCTAAAATCCTGGGAAATGGCCTAAATTTGCCATTTTTTTGAAATAAAAGTTCCGAAACGTGTCTTGCCGCCTCTTTTCTAACATATTGGGATACTTCCGCTTATTTTTCCCTTTTGTAGAACGTGTCTAATTCCGTTTCCTACTGTAGCAACCTGTGCTGATTCCTGCAAATTGTCTCAAAATGGAAAAATTCGGGCGCCTTCCAGCAACACGCCCTACCTCTACTAGGCGCCTTCCTTTGGCTCTATGCCGCTGCAGCGGTCGCTCTGCAACTTTAGAACCTTCTAAATCCATTTCTACCATTATCCTCTCTTAATATCTTCAAGTTTCTCCCTTTTAAAAGTCTCCAATTGGTCAAAAAACCGCCCCAAACGGCTGACAGTCCCCATCTCCCCCTTCTCCTGCAACAGGGCGCTGTATTATCTTGCCCCCTTCTCGCCATTTCCCTTTCATTTTTTGCACTTTCCCATGCCTGTCCGGTATCATTTTCCATGTTGTGTGTATTCCCTGACTCAGGGGCTACCTCACCACCCTAAGGGAAAGGTTTGTTATGGCTGGTACTGGAAGGGTAGGGAGAGAGATGACTACCCCCCATTTATTAAGAAGAAAAGATGACTAAAATATAAAAAAAGAGGCGGCCCAGGTATTGAGAGCTGCGCGCGAAACATGTTAGATTAGAGCACTCGAGGGGCTGTTGACATTTCGAGCGACTCGTAGGCTACGGATTACGGTACATCTTGCTCTCCTTCTTCTCTTTATTGCCCCTGTACCTGGAAGTCAGAAGGGCACACCTGTCACCGGCTGCCCCCTGGCCCCTGGCCGCCTTTCAATAGGGGGCACAAGAGAAAGAGCTGTGCTCATCGCCGATTCAGCAACAATTAGTCGTTGCTAATTAAATCATCCCCACCGGGAGGTAGTCTCAATAGCCCCCCTCCCCTCTTGTCAATGAAAGGGCAGACCATAAGGAGTCAATTGGGGGACGGATCCGGGAGAGAATGGACTACATTATTTAGTGTTTTGATAGGGGAGAAAGGGAGAATCAGGGGCAGGGGAAGATGCCGCCAGGCGGCTGACCTCAAGGGGGTCAACTCTTTTTCCTCCCTCGGCATGACTTTGCCCCCCGTGGGAAAGAGATGAAAACCATACCGGGACGGAATTGGGGGCATAGAAAGCTTTTGGCCCCCAGTTACAAAGGAAAATATGGAGGAAAGACCCCCGGGAAAGGATTTCTGTCCCTGTGGCTCCCATAGCCGTAGTCAAGGGACCAGAGGGCCGTCTAGGGTTGGAGAGACTCCAGCCGAGTTTTTAGACGATCTTCTGGAATAAAATGGGTCCCGAGCAGATTTACTAGCCTATTTCTAATATGAAAAAGAGGTTTATCTGCCCTGGATATGGTCAGAGGCGCGAAATTTGACTATACACAGGTGTTTGACCCCGGCGGCGGCGGGCGGTACGGGTAAGGGAGGCAGAAGGCTCCTGTGGGAATGATACCACAAACAATTTTTTTTCTTTCTATTTGAGGCAGCACTGGCCCTCTCGATATTACGGATCCAACCTTGTGATCTCACTTATTTTCCTGTCGTTTTTTTCGAACACAGTCATCCACACGGTCAAGAGACGTATCAAAAGTTCTGGCGGTCTCGGAGCTCATAAACAAGGTATTTGAATTTTTGTTTGCTGGGAAGATCCAGCAGGTACTAGCCCATGGGGGAGAGGCGCCACTTTCGTTTCCAAAGAGCTATTCTGCCCATTTCTTCCTCTATATTTCCTTGTTGTCCACTTCTCTAACCTATTCTTACCTCCTCCAGCCAGAATAAGAATGAGCTCTCTCTCTCCGAAATCGATAAGGCTCTGACTATTCCTCCTTGACCTATCATCCACCGTCACGTGGTCCAATTTCTGACTATAAACTCTTATTCACCTTTATTTTTACCCCCAAAAAACTCAAAAACAATGATATTTTCCCCGCTAGATTATAGAAGAAAAGGTGCCGGACAATCAATTTAGAGAGCCGTGGCTCCCCGGCTACTGTGTTTGCTTCGCGGCGAATGTTTCGCGTCGACGCGGCTAATTGTCGCCGGGGCTCACTTCTCATTGCTTTTTTTGTTGTCTCCGGGTGTGTGAACTGTGTAAACTGTGTCTTTCTTATGTGTTGGAAGTCATCAAAAAGTCAAAAGATCTTAGTAAAAATGCGTTGACCGCGGTGGGGATTGAACCCATGACCTTTGGATTATAAATTGGACACATTACCATTACGCCACTTGGAAATCGCGGGCGGTTTCCGGAATGGGTATTGAAGTGTGGCAATTTTGATCGGAATGATCCCGGAGAGCTTGTCCCCGTTTCCGGAAGGATTGAGTGATTAGGCGCTGAAGACTGAGAAGAAGGGAAAAAAAAGTTTTGTTTTCTTATTGAAAGAGACCAGATTAGACAAACAGAGGAGAGGGGAAAGAGACACACCAAAGACAAAACATCACTAGAAACTATGACTTCGGGGGGCTCTCCGTATCACTTTTCAACAGCTCTTCAGTTATCCTCTTACCTAAAATTTTGCCGAGGACTTGCGCCAAATACACACAGTAAAATATGCATTAAATCTTATTTTAAAACAATTTTAATAAAATCAAATGAATACAGTAGTACCAAAACTGGGTTACTTCGTCCGAGCGCGCTCTAATTCAAAAATTCGCGGCATTAATTGTATAAAAATGAGGCTGGCCACTATATTTTTAAAGGACTAAACTTACTACAGTAGAAAATACCATTTAAAACTGTTCAATTCTTTTTAAACGGCAGAAAACGCGCCAGATCTAGGCTATCTCCCTTCCACAACTTTTAGTGGTATTAGAGCGCTTTTACAGCCTAATTTTCCATATTTTAAGGGACTAGGAGTATAAAGGACGCCTTCTACAATTAAAATACCCATTAAAACCTGGTTATTATCCCCCAAGACGGAAAAAATAGGGCGATATTCCGGTTAGCCGCCTTCCTTTCTCTCAATTGGCATTGGAGCGCTGTTACCGCCATTTTCTTCAGTTTTTTTAAAGGTCTATCTAATAAAGGAAGCTTTTCTACAGTATGAAGAACCCTCACATGAGTTCATTTTCCTCTAAAAATGAGAAAATGGGGGCATTTCCTGGTTATCTAGGCTCGTCTCCCCTCCATTAGCATTAGAGCGCGATTACAGCGGATCATCGGTGCCTGCCCGTCCATTTTTTTGCCCTGTCGTCAATCTGTCACTACACGTATTTCCGCTTGTCATCCCCACTGATCTATCCTCCGACACTATCACATTTTGCAGGAGTCTCGACGCGCCGAGGAAAAAGTCTTGTCCCTCCGGGAAATTTGAGATGCCCGCCATCTTTCCCCCCAGCGCCCCAGGTGTAATATGCATGGAGATGCCTCTGATTACTCTTCTTCTTCTTCTTCTTCTTCTTCGTGTTAAGACCATCCCCCTCTAAATTATATCCAGGTAACCGGGGGGCGGGGCTTGATTCTACCCAATGACTGCTGCGCCCCTCTCCCCCCGGTCCCCCTCCCCTCTTCCCTACCCTCTCTATGCATGAAAAAGCAATCTACCCGAGGGGGAGGGGGGCAGCCTATTCGGGAAGCCGGCCCCGGCTTATATCCCACCCCACATCCCCCTCCATGGCCAGCCAATATTACGGTAGTGGCTCCTCCCCCTATGGCCATATTTATTCGCTGCTTCTACCCGTCTCTTCCCGTTTTTCTCTTAATTTTATTACTTAAATCTATTTCTACGATATATTACACATTAAATAAGTTAATTAAAGGTCCATGAAACTGTATTAATTAAGAAAAAGTAGAAAAAATTAGCCGGAAACAGTTATAATGACGTTTTATGAGAATGGCAGCCATTTTATGAAACCTCGCCCAAAATTTCGTTATTATTCAAAATTGCGCCTTCTTTTTCTTAATTTTCTTTACTTTTCCTATTAATTACAGTCTTCAACATTATATGAAACGAAATTTATAGTAAAAAATCACAAAATTTTGGAGAGAAATGGAGAAAATTGCCCAAAAATCAATTGAAATCGAAGAAATTTAAAAATTCAATCAAAATGCGCCAAACTTTTGAATACCGCGAATACTGAAATTCAAAAAAAAATGAGCGGGTTTCGACTTTTTGAAGCATTTTCTCTCATTTTTCTCCCAGTTTTTCTAATTTTTGATCATTTTCTTCAAATTTTCATGAATGTTTCGTCTATTTTAGCCGTTTTTCAATGCCCCAGACAAAAAAGAGAGCCCAGTTGCCCCGGGTTACAATAGAAATCCATTCTAGAACCGAGGATTTCTTCTCCTTTCTTAAGTATTCTTCGAATTCGCCGAATTCTTCATTTCTCTTCATCATTCCATCCCGCCTCCCTCTTGATTACGGTAGCGTCGTCGTCGTCCAATTTCCCGGTTTTATCAATTTGCTTCTCCTCTCCTCTCCTCTCCCGCGTCTCCTCGCCCCGGCTCTGACTGTCTCCCCTCTCCTCTCGCCCGCGAATTCCTTTTGTTTGTCCTCAAAGTTGACTGGAATTTATATCGACCACAGTCACCTGTCACACCTCTAACGGGGGACTACGGTAATTCAATACTCTATCATTTCTGGAAAAAATTATCCCCTTTTTAATCAGACGCCTATAAAATTGATTAAACTGGGGAATAATTGTATAGAAAAGACGTAGAAACCTTTAAAATAACTACTTTACCGTATTCAAAGCGCGCAAAAGCCAAATTTGAAATAGTGCTTGAATATCTGCACAAAAATGGAGCAAATCGATGAATGAACTTCCAGAAGTATTCTAGACATTGTATACTGTACTTTTAACAACAAAAACTAAAAATTTAACGTCAAAAATTATTTTTGGGGGCGAAATTCGCATTTGTAAGCAAAAAGGACTGCAGTTTTGGAATTTTGGCGATTTTCAGTGATTTTTCACATTTTGGCTGGGTTTTTCATGAATTCGGAATCATTACAGTCTTGGAAACAAGGATATCTTTCAGTTTAACCTGTTAAAATAAAACTTTTCGCTCCTGCCGAGACTATACGGGTGCGGGCGCGCGCCAAGAGAACTTCCCGCCTTTCCTTCCTATTTTAAAGAATTTGACTTATTTAATTAGGAATAAAATTAATTTAAAAAGTGCGGGAGTTCCTCGGGAGCATCTGCTATGTGTTCTCAATCTATTAGCCCCCCTTCAAAGAGTCGGGCGAACCAGGAGACGGGGAGAGGAAGAGAACAGTTGTGTTCCGGGGCCCTCACAAAATTAAATTGATCCCCGGCCATTATAGTTTTTTCATTGGGTAAGAGAGATGAGGATGGGGAGATGATCAGGGAAGGGGGAAAGTGTAAAGAGAGGGCCTAATCACACCAAGGGGGGTCAAAGGGGAGGAGGCTGGGGGAGACTGCTGTCCGGGGGAGAAAAACGGCTGGGCAACAGGGGGCACCTCTCAAATCTCTCATTAAATTTTACGAGGACCATCTTACCTTCTCTACTTTCCAGTCGAGACCAATAGAGCGCGAAAAACTACCCGGGAAAATCTCCTGCCGCGGCAACTTGAACTCTCAAGATCAAAACTGACAGTTTACCCGAGAAATCAGGTCCACCGAGTTCTGCTTTCATTTTTCTTCTCTCTTTTTAATGTATAATATTAAAATAGAGGTCTATTTTAAGGTGTGTGATGCGTTAAAGTGGAAAAAAATGGCTCCTTTATTTGATTCTCGTCGTCTTTTCTCTTTTGTTTTTTGAGTCACCCTCACAAACACACGTACGGGAGGGAAGAGGGAGAGAAGAACAGCTGCAAACTGCAGGAGAGAAAAGCTTCCGCTGTCCTCTATTGGGGTGGTCACTTCGGGAACAATCTGTCCTTTTTTAAAGGACTGTAATAAATTTAAAAAATACAGTACGTATTTTGAAAAACAGTGAAGTAAGAGCGCGCTAATGCCAAATTTTAATTACTGTAGCGCGCCAGTTACGTAAATCACGTCGGGGCGGCGAGCTGTGCCGATTTTTAACGTAAGTAAGCGCGCCCCGCGGCAACTTGACTTCATTTGGATATTTTGAACTCTCTCCAGTCAGAAAATTTAGATTTTCATGTTTAGTATGATTTAAAGGACTATAAATTATCCAGTCCAGTACAATTTTCTACAGTATACCGGAGAAATTTGGAAGTAAAGGCACTACAATGCTACTAGGCGCCTTTTCCCACCAGACCGTCTAGTTTGACTCAAAATTTGGGATTTTAAGATTTTTGAGTCTTTGAGGAACCTGTTATCAGTATGAGAAATGGGTTCTTGGGCCGGCTAGCTGTTCTCGTGCTCCTGTTCTCCTCCTCCTATGACACAATTCCCGCCAATTGACAGCCTGTCACATTGAAATCCATCAATCAGGGGCCATTTCATTGGGGAAAGGTTCTTCTTCTTTCGCGGAACACTTTATAGCTGTTTTTTTTATAATTATTTTAATTTGATTAATATATAATTATTTATTAAATATTCTTTCCCTTTAAGATATCAGGGCAGGAGCCCCTCTTCTTTCCTTCCTTTTCTTCTTCTTCTCCCCACAGCACTCCCGGGAACATGTGTTCACAATTAGAGCGCCGCGATTTTCGGCATATAAACGTAGATATGGGGGCTCTTTTTTCCAATTGGCGGCAGATGGCTAGAGGGCCTCCCGAGATTCACTCATTCTCTCTCTAAAATATTCTTGACTCTTGAAGCGATCTTCTTCTTTTTTTTCTGAAAATTCTATCCATCAATAGAGAGACAGTAACCGCGCTCCAGTGCCACTGACTGCCAAATCCGCCAACCCCCGCACCCGTAAAGTCACGGCAGCTGGCAGTTCAGATATTTCAGTGCCACCAGAGCACAGTCCCTCCAACTGCCGAGATTTTACGGGTGCGGGCGCGCGGGATTCTATACTCCATGTATTCTTGAAAATCACTCTACTTCTTCCGATTTTTCTAATTTATCCCAGATTTTTACCATTATATATCTAGTTTATACTCTTCTTTACTTTTTGAATCCATAAAAAACGAAAAATATGTATGAAAAATGGTAAAAATGCAAAGAAATGAGGATGTTTGATTAGGGCGCGCTTACGTCGCCCAAATTCCGCTCTTTCTCGTCTTCTTTTTCTCTCTTTTTTTCGTTTTTAAAGATTCATTTTTCAGGGTATGTCAATTAGACTTGACGAGGCCCAATTCCAGCCTTTCGTCAATCCGTTGAGCTTGATGAGTAAATCCGAGGAGAACGGCTCCGAGCCGGGACCGAGAGACGACGAACAGACGGGGAGCGGCTCGCCCGATACAAACGGCACCATGGATCTGGAAGCACAGCAGAAGGCTTTCCAACGATTCGCCTCGGGACTAGGTACCGTAATCTTTGATAGAAGCCGGGAAATAGAGACACAGATTTAGGTCTCGGCAGTTTCCGAACCCCCTTCAATATGAATGTTTTGCCGCCATTTTTAGCCGCCCTCCAGCAGAATCCTCTCTCCATCCAGGTTCGTATTTTTTAATTTTTCCATGAAAACTCTTTCCCGTCTTCATATTAACCCCATTTTTGAATATTAACTGCGTAGAATTGGCGTTTAATCCCCAGTTAAAGTCAGATTCTTTCAGCAGCAGTTACTCGGCCTGACCTCCGGATTGTCGGGTGTTTCCCCTGGGCCGGATGACGAAGACGACGCCACGATCCCTACAGAACCTGAGGATTTGACCTTCCGAAAAGATAATGTAAAAGACGAAGCCGGTTCAACGGAACATTCCAATGGTGCCGGAGCGCCGACATGGAGCTATGAGGAGCAATTCAAACAGGTACGGACAGCTACGATCACTTTCGCCGCACCCGTACGATCTCGGTAGCTCTGGGGACTGTTATTCCGCTCGCGTAAATAACCGTGCTGCGAGCTGCCGAGATTTTACGGGTGCGGCGGGGCGCCAAAATTCTGATACTGGTCTTCTATTTTGGCTTATTCTTCCGTTTTTTGATGGTTTTATGATAAATTTAGTTGCTACAGTAGTCCTGTAATGAGTCTAGACTACTCTGAAGGGATTACGGTAATGAAGTAGGCTTCATTTAAAAAGGATGGATGGCTGACTACCGTAGTCGGATTATTCTCCCCTCTTTGTCTAATTCTCTCTCCCACCCGGTTCTCTCCCCGCCCGATTCGCGCCCTCCCATTGTTTTCATAGCAAATCGGCGAACGAATGAACAATTCACGAGGTTTTTGTGGAGAGCGGGCAGGGGCAGGGGCTGGCAGGGAGCAAGCAGAGGGGGCCAAGCTCTTTGCCTGTCGGGGAGGGGGCTCTCTCTAATAAGTGGTGGTAGGGGGTAGAACAGAAGGCTATCATATAGCCTCTTCCCGTAAAATAATGACTTTCGGAACAGGGGGAATAATAGCCGAGGGGCCTCTCTCTGTCTCCTCGTTTTAGTGGATGATTTACAATCAGCTCTCTTGTGCTCTTCGAGAATGGGCCAAGGGGTCATAACCAGCCATATTAATGGGTGTAACAAGGGGGATTACAATTTGTATACCTTCCTCATTAAAATATGGAGTATTTTCCATTTTCTGGAGGGAAAATAGAAGTTTTTGACCTATAAAACTAGAGAAAACAGTTCAGAGAGCCTTGGAAGGACTTGATGGCAAATTTGGACAATTTCAATTAATTTAAACCTTTAACAGCGCTGTTATGAAGTTTTCTAATGAGTAAATAATGCAATTTGTAGTAGGGATACTGTAGATCCCCGCCAAATAGTGAAAATTACTCGAAAATTGGGTTTATTCAAGAGCGCGCCCTTCTTTCGCCATTATTCACCATTTTAATAAATTATAGACATTGAAATACTGGAAAGTAATTTGTACGGTAGTGTAATATACTGTAGAAGTCTATTTCAGTTTAAAAAATCCCCAAAATTAGAGTTTTTCGAAAGAAAATGGACCAAAATTGCCCAAACCCCGAGAAAACGGTTCCTTTTTCGTAATTTTTCAAATTTACCGCCTGTTCCCGGGTTATTCTCTAATTTAAATTTTTCTAAACTCTATTAAACATGCAATTTTCTCTATCTATTCAGCCCTTTAAAAGTACTCTTCCTCCTCCGTCTTCCACTAATCTAGCTGCCCCTTTCCATAGTTAAAAATTCCGAGTCCGCGCCAGCCGCCCTTCATTATCCCTCCACTCCACCGGCTAGAATAATATTCATCCAAAGAGAGAAAGAGAAAGAGAGGATTACTTAAGAATGTGTCCTCCTCTACAGTATCCCGGCTAATGAAGACCTAATTGAATTGTGTTGGCTTATGATTGAAGTAGGGGGAGGGGGCTGAATAGCCATCATAAATGGAGCCGGCTCCCCCCTAAATGACTTCTTTAACGGGAGACCTCGGGCCGATTCAAAGACAACAGCAGCCGGAGGAGCAGGATAATTACAATTGTTTTCTCGGTGTAATATTCTTCCCATTAATATCTATGAGCAGGAGGAGAGCCGGAGAAAGATTGTAAATCATCCCGGGATGATGGCGACCATTATTCGTTGCTTGATGCAGTCATTATTAGAAAAACAAGGATGCGCTCATTCAAACGTCTAGAAACTCTCTTAACTGACATCAAAACTATACAATTTATACATCATTTTAAAGAGCATGATGAGATCTACATTTTAACATCAAAAACTAGAAAAATAAATATTATAAAATAGCAGAAAATTGGAATCTAAAATAAGTTTACGGTTTGCAGAAGTGAGGTGCATGATGTTTACGCGCGTAAACAACGCGCGCGCGCTATAGACCAAGTTATGCGAATTCTCCTAAAATGGTTATTTTTTCAGCTCTACGAACTTTCCGACGACCAAAAACGTAAAGAATGGTTAGACGACTGGCTGAGTTTTATGCACCGCATCGGTAAGCGCCTCTTTTTTCGATTAAAATAAGTTCCGGGACATGATATATGTATGTGTGTGTGTTGTCTCTTATGTCTCTCGTGGCTGCTCTTCTCACTCGACAGTCATCCTCTTCCTCCTATCAAATATTGCACCAAGAGAGAGCAAACAGACTGGGGGAAGCGACTCTGATTATATTAAGATTGTTTGACGAGTTGTTCGCAGCCGGGCAGACACGACAATACGACAACCGTTTTGATTGAGAGAGCGCACCACTCTCTCTCTAACTCTCACTTGCAGGGGGGAATATCGAGGGAGCAGCATACTTTTAATCAATTAAAAGAACATTAAATATATAAAGAATTTAACTGCGTAGCCATTAGATAGTCTGTCAAATTAGCTGCGTAGCTTGGATTTCATACAGGGAGGGAAAAGAAGCTCCCTCCGTCCCAAAAACAGGGAAGAGAAGAGACTGTGCCACTTTCGACCGAAAACTCGTTGTGTACGCAGCCATTTGGCTGTGTATCCATTGAATCGGATACAGAAGACAAAAGAAAAGAGAGACGAATGCGCGGACTTCTCACAAAGGGAAAATTGGACTTTTGAACCATTTCTAACTTGAAAACTCGTCCGATATTCAGCCGAATCCGTTGCGTAGCCATTAGATAGGCAGTCAAATTAGCTGCGTAGCATACATTTGATACAGAACGCGGTTAGATACCGGTAACAGTTGATAAAAGCGCACTTCTCTGCTTAAACCCAGGCACATTGTTCATGTTGTCCTGTGTTCATATTGTCATTTATTGAACCGCAGTGGCTGATCCTGTGTTGGCTAAAATACGAAAATATCTACGTTTTCTAGCGTAAAAAACTGGCTGAGGTCACTCACTTCTTTAGCCTACAAAGCTTTGTTCACAATTATCGCCCGCTCGTGAAAAGCAGACATTCCAAAAATTGTTCTCCAACCACTGGAGAGAATCCAGGGTCGGGAGCTTTGATTACCTCAAGCTTATTGGTTTTTACACCAATGTAGGCCGCAAATGGGCGCCGCGGGGTGCCATAACCGCGGGCTGCCGAGATTCTACGGGTGCAGGAGCGCCCCCGCTTTCCTTCTGGCTTATCAAAAAAATGCTCTTTCTATCTAATTTTCGCAGTGTTTAAACAAGAAAACGTAGATGTTTCGTATTTTAGTCAACACAGGACCCCAATAGCGTTAAATACTCAGTTAATTTGGGTGCGTAGCTAACGAATCCCTCCTTTTTCAGGCAAACCAGTGACCCGGATACCGATCATGGCGAAGCAGGTCCTCGACTTATACGAGCTCTACCGACTGGTGGTACAGCACGGCGGTCTCGTCGAGATAATTAACAAGAAATTATGGCGGGAAATAACGAAAGGATTAAATCTGCCGTCGAGTATCACTTCCGCCGCCTTTACCCTTCGAACACAGTGCGTTTTTCGCCTTTTGACCCCATTTTAATCGAATTTCTTACAGATATCAAAAATATTTATACGACTACGAATGCGAGAAGGAGGGATTATCGAATCCGGCGGATTTACAGGCCGCGATTGACGGAAACCGCCGCGAGGGACGGCGAACCACCGCAGCGCCGAGCTTCGCCCCCCTCGGGTACCCACTGCCACATCCGGCGGCGAATCTTCTCGGGAAACATTTAAACGGTCTCGGGATGCGAAACGGTACGCGGCATACTGTAGTTGACCCGGGGAAAAGTACAGATTTTACAGATTTTTTGGATGACGACGGGTTAGGCATCGCGGGTCCTCACAATAATCTCTTTGCCGCCTATCGGGCAGAACAGTTGGCCATGTTGGAAGTACAACAGAGGCAGTTGGAACGGGCACAGAGGTGAGCAGATTAATTGGAGAATTGGAAAATAGAGAAAATAAGTTATAGGGCGGCGGTGGAGGCCGTGACGAGACACAGCTTGGCCACTATTCAACCTAGCGGAAGGGAATCCACATCCAGCATGGACTCCGAGCCGTCGCCTGGTAGGTTTTAGACCTTTAAATTGGGGTTTTGTAGGGTGTTTTGGACTTGAAATGTAGCCCCTGATCTACTCTATAAAACTACAGTAACCGTTTTAAAAGAAAGCAGCGGAATAAGAGGTTACAGGCCGTGGAACGTGCCAAACGCGCTAAGGGCCATGCGCGCCAAAAATTCAAATTTCTAATCCACTAACTTATTCTTTTTTGGAGTTTATGATATCAAATTGTAGCTCTTGACCTCCTCTATAATCATACAGTAACCCTTTGTAATAGTTCTTTAAGTATAAGAACACACAGACCTTTAAAGCGCGCTCCCAATAACTATAGTGTATCAAGGGTAAGAAATAGGAATTCTTCCTATTTTTCGAAATATTCTCCCCATTTTTGGGCTACCAATCCGCGTTCTCCTATTTTTAAATTAAAAATTAAAATATTCCGCCCATTTTCAGCAAAACGAGCCCGCTTGGAGACGGACATCTCGAACCAGCCCACGGCGGCATCCTCTCGTGAATTGAAGATCAGTACCCGAAAATCGGAAGCCCAAGGCGAGAATTCAATGGTTGTGTCAATGGAAATCAACGGTATCACCTATCAGGGCGTACTTTTTGCCCTGGATAAGGATAAGGAGGCATAGAGAGACGATTATTCCCTTTCCCCTCCGTTTCCCATTGGTTTGGGGTCCGCGCGCCTGCACCCGTAAAATCTCGGCAGCTGAAGGCTCTTTCAACCAGAGCTCGTATTATTGTCCTTCCAGCTGCCGAGATTATACGGGTGCGGGGGCGCGTTTCCCCCTGCCCAATGGCATCTCCTCTCCCAGCAGCAATATAGTCAGACTGGTCCCCGTGCCCGATGTTCTCTTCCCTTTTTCTCTCCTTTTCAATGTATCCACAGTTCAATCTACCGTAAACCTTCCGATTAAAAACACGAGATCTGACATTTGAAACAAACAAACAGAGCTTATTCGACTCCCCTCTTTCCTCTTCATTTTCCCCCCGTTTTAGGCTTTGTAGTGAGAAACCACTCTTTCCCCTATTCGAGCCATTTCTTCTTTTTCCCTTCTTATTTGTGCATGTTTATAGTAATAAATATTGAATACAGAAGACATTTTCGAACCGATTTTAACCTAAATGAGAGGGGAAATCCCTGGAAACGACCAATCCTAAGCCTTACTCGAGTCTTTCTTCAAGATGACAGAGGAACAGATGATAACCGATTGTCTAGATGTTTGTTATTATCTCTGTTACCCAGTAGATTAGACACACACTGTTCATGTTGTCCTGTGTGAAATATTGTTATTTTTTGAACTGCAGTGGCTGAGGTCATTCACTTCTTTTGCTTCTAAACCTTTGCTCACAATTATCGCCCGCTCGCGAAGAGCAGACATTCCAAAAATTGTTCTCCAACCACTGGAGAGAATCCAGGGTCGGGAGCTTTGATTACCTCAAGCTTATTGGTTTTTACACCAATGTAGGCCGCAAACGGGCGCCGCTGGGCGCCATAGCCGCGAGTTGCCGAGATTCTACGGGTGCCGGCGCGCGCGCTTTCCTCACCGTTTTTCAGGGGAAACGGCTATTTTTAGGCTCTTTCACCGCTTTTTCACGCGCTACTGCTTCCCAAAAGATTATTTAAAGTTTTTACAAGCGAATAATGTTTTTCTATGAGTCTGTGTGAGTCAAGAGGCTATCTACACGATGATCTAACGTGGTGATCATTAATTCGGTCCCTGGCCAAGACGGGTTATCTCCTGTTTAGTCAAGAATGCTTCGAATTGCCCGTATAAACTGAATTATTCTGTTTTTGTGGAAGTGAAGGATGGCTGTCACCTTGATTTTACTACTACTCGCGTTTTCACAGCCGACCCAGTCAATTAAATGTGCCAAAGGTTAGTTTGTCTTATTATCTTTTCTAAAATATTCAATTAATATTTAGACAGCACAAAAATTATCACCTGCGATGATAGTATGCTATGCTTTCGTCATCATACAGAAAATGGAATGCAGCCGGCTGGATGTGCCGATTGTAGAGGAGTAACCCCTCAAGCTAGCTGTAAGAGTGAAAAGAAGGAGCTTTGCTGTTGTGCGGAAAACTTATGCAATAAACTTGAGACAAGTAAATTGAGCATTTTCTTAAATTACTATTAAAAACATCTAGCGTCGACCACAAGCACTACAGTATTCGTTAGTATGGTGGCCGGAATATGCGTTATTGCTTTGGTTACGATAGGTGTTTCGATCTTTTGTTTGTGCAGATATAAGAAGAAAAAAACCAATGGAATTAAAGGATACACATCAATCGAGTACGTCTTTCTATTGCACATAAATCGTCCACTTTCGGGGGCGCCCGTATTTGGGCGAAGACGACAGTGTCGGGTGGTTGTACCCGTAGCTCGGGTATTTCTTGGCCAATTTCAAAAATTCAAAAACCATCTTGGAGAGCACATCGAGATGATTCTATTAAATAGGGTTACAGCTCCAAGGCCCGGACAGAAAAATCTGTGGACCCGCAAACATTGACTTCAGAGATAGTAGCGTTACACAACGATTCTCTATCAAAGTTTGTGAAGCTACAGATTTTTTGTCGGCTTAATTGAACTGTAACCGGGCTCGTTAGAATTGCCTCGACGTGCTCTCCAAGATGGTCTTTGAATTTTTGAAATTGGCCAAGGAATACCCGAGATACGGGCACAAACACCCGGCACGCCCGTCTACGCCTGAAATCGGGCGCGCCTGGGCAACTGGCTATCTTTACTTGCTGTTTAGGCCCAGTGGATCGTCTGATCGTGAGACTACGGATTCGACAAGGTCGCAAAGGAAAAGTGTAGCTTACAAAGTCGGTGATATCCCACAGGATGCATCAATGATCGACCATGAAGATAATTCAGCAACACAAATTGAGCCTATAATGGAAGTTGGGGAGAAGGAAAAGCTTGTTGAGTACGTTTTGGGCGGTAAACCAGATCCGGGCCAGTAAGGCGCATATTCGGGGGAAGCGCGTCGTCTTTGCGCTTTTCCGGTGCAATTAGTTTATAATCATTGGCATACTGTAATTGATATATTGGAACTATTGCACTGCAAAAGCGCAAAGGTGGCACTCGAAATGGGCCAGGCTTGCGCTTTTCCGGTTTAAAATTGTTGTAATAGCCGGCATACCGTAATTTGTTCTACAGAACATAATGCACCGAAAGAGCGCAAAGACTGCGCGCTTCCCCCGAAAATGCGCCTTACTGGCCCGGACCTGCTTTCTTTCTTTACCTTCCCTGTTTAGCTCTCTCTCGAACCCTCAACCCCTTCCTGGATATGACGAGTTCCTTTCAACCCCGCGAATTACAAAACTGATTACCTATGGAACGACCAATGCTATTACAACAGTTGAGGAGTACTTAGTATTGCCGGCCCCGACTTCTACAGCGATGCCAAAAGACGATGTCGCCTTCTGTGGCCATGTCCTGGCCGAACTCATCAATAATGGACCTCAGCAATATCCGTTTGAGCTAAACATATTAAAGAGAATTTTGAAGATTGGAGAGTCCCGATTCGCAGCCGAGCCGAGTCTTCTCACCATTCAAGTTCCCTGTACTATTTATGGTCAGTTTGTGTTTGTATTGTTTTGTATTCATACTACCACTTTCAGGAGATATCCACGGCCAATATTCGGACCTGCATCGATGGCTCAACGTCAATGGATGGCCCAATAAGCGGCGCTGTTTATTTTTGGGGGATTTCGTCGATAGAGGTAGCCACGGAGTCGAGGTTGTCGCTCTAATGTGCTGTCTAAAAGTAATATCTCTTTGTATTTCCTGTTTCTGCTAGCCATACATGGGCACGCGCCCGATATTGGGAGTAGACGGGCGTGCCGGGTGTTTGTGCCCGTATCTCGGGTATTCCTTGGCCAATTTCAAAAATTCAAAGACCATCTTGGAGAGCACGTCGATGCGATTCTAACGAGCATACTCACAACTCAAACGGACCGACAACAAATTTGTAACCTCACAAACTTTGATATAGAATCGCTGCGTAACGTTATTATCTCTGAAGTCAATGTTTGTGGGTCTACAGATCTTTTTTTTTGTAGGAGTCTTTGAGCTGTACATGGGATCGTTAAAATTGCCTTGACGTGCTCTCCAAGATGATTTTTGAATTTTTGAAATTGACCAAGAAATGTCCGAGATACGGGCACAAACACCCGGCACGCCCGAAATTGGGCGTTTTGCCCCTGTATGCTGCTATCTGAACTATTTTAGACTGTCTTCCCACAAGGACTTTTCGTTTGTCGTGGAAATCATGAAGAAGAAACGTTGAATAAGGCATACAGTTTCTATGACGAAGTCCATCAGCGCTTCAAGGACCCAGCCAAGGGCGACGCTAACGTCTACATGCACTTTAAAAGAGTCTTCATGCAGCTGCCGTTGGCTGCCATAATTGGAAAGCGTATCCTCGGAATGCACGGAGGAATCAGTCCGAAGCTGAAGAGTCTCCAGGATATCGTGGAGATAAAGAGACCTATAGATGACTTCGTCGTCGGCTCCCTTGCTTGTGATCTAGTCTGGAGCGACCCGGACCTCGTGAGAAACGGATCCTCTTTCCGTCCAAATTATGACAGGTAAGTTAGGGGTCCGCAACTGGAATATCTCGGCTATTTCAACATCATTCTCAATAAACTAAAAACTGCAATAAAGCGGAGGATCTCAGCTATCTGGCCGCCGAATTTCTACCCGATCCTATGTGTGAATAATTCAGGAGAAACTAAAATATGCAAAAAAACGCTGAATTTTTCAACGTTTGTGCTTCTCCTGAATTTTCCACACACTGGATCGGGCTAAAATTTGGCTGAGTGATAGATTAGATCCCCTTCTCTATGATGCTTTTTAGTTTGTCGAAAATGGTGCAGAAATAACCGAGATATTTCAATTGCGAACCTGGTCGTGCGGGGCCATAAGAAATGCCATGTTTGCAGAGAGCCCAGATCCGGAATTGGCCAGTTATTTTCACCGGAGGCAGTGGAGGCGGCTTGTAAACGGCTGAACATAGACTTGATCGTTAGAGGTCTGTTCTTATCCGGCCAATTGATTACAGACTATTTCAGGCCATCAGGCTCCACTTCACGGCTATGCCCGCTGGGCTGGGGGGCATCTTTTGACGCTGTTCTCTGCCCCAGGGTTTGCTTTGATCTGAACTGTTCCGTAATATTTGGATCTATTTAGATACAAGGGAGAGAATGCAACCAGCATCAACAAGGGAGCGTGTATGGATGTTTCGGAGACGGGAGAGCTGACGATAAAGCAGATCCAAGTGAGCGAGGAATTTCGCAAGAAGCGGATCGCCGACGTCGAGCACAGGACAATCAGACAGAACAAGTAGACGCAACATCACGAAATAAACTATTTGATTGCTGAGTTAAATGCGTTATAAATATTGAATAAAGAAGACATTTTCGGGTCAATTTTAACCTAAATAGGAGGAGATTCATTGGAAAAGCCGGGTCTAATCAGCCGTGAGAAAGACGAAGAGCGGTTCCTAAGCGACCAATCCCAACTCTAACTCGACTTTCACTTCAAAGATGACAGAGGAGCCGGTGGGAAGTGATTGCTTAGAGGTTTGTTATTATCTCATCTCTGTTACCGTAAGCCAGTTACATTATTCGTGTTGTCCTGTCTAACATTGCCATTTTTTGAACTGCAGTGGCTGAGGCATTCACTTCTTTTGCCTCTAAAGCTTTGCTCACAATTATCGCCCGCTCGCAAAGAGCAGACATTCCAAAAATTATTCTCCAACCACTGGAGAGAATCCAGGGTCGGGAGCTTTGATTACCTCAAGCTTATTGGTTTTTACACCAATGTAGGCCGCAAACGGGCGGCGCGGGGCGCCATAGCCGCGAGTTGCCGAGATTCTACGGGTGCAGGCGCGCGCGCTTTCCTTACCGTTTTTCAGGGGAAACGGCTATTTTTAGGCTCTTTTCATCGCTTTTTCACGCGCTACTGCTTCCCAAAAGATTATTTATAGTGAAACTGATTAACAGAGAAGTTTCTAATGCCTAAAATGTGATAAATAGCCTGTCCTTGTCGAGAATTGCGCATAGAACCAGCGAAATCTTCAGGCAATTCAGGCTCGAGCCTACTTGGAGCACGTTCCCTTCCGGATAATGCTCTTCGTCTATGTTCTATTCAATTTCGGCTGTCTTCTGACCAATTTCTTCTTCCTAAAACACATATTCCAGCGGATTTTCCTACCTCCACACATAAAAGTAAGCAATTTCCGATTTTTGCTCGAAATTTCCCTTTCAGCTGCTTTTGAAGGGCCAAATCTGGTCCAATATTGTCCACGGTTTCTTTACCCTCGCCCTATCCGTGAGTTTTTCTCCTTTCTACTAGAAAAAGGCCGGTTTTTGATCAAATTTTCCATGAAATCTCGTATAATCGGGAAGTTTCCCCCCTTGAGTATTCTGATTTTTGCACAAGTATGAGGTCACCAGGACGGGGGACGGCTGGATTTTTTTTACAGGTTCCCAGGAGTCCTGGAAATTATGGAGTAACCAATCATCAGAAGTGTGAAAAATTATAATATACTAGGAAAGATGACAAATACTGGCTGCAAAAGTCCTCGAAGCCGAGATATACCCAATTAGGCGCGGTCGAAATTTCAATTGGATGAATTTTTTGAATAAGAGCATTTTACAAGACAATTTTAATATAAAAATGTAGCCCAGAATTTTCTCTACAAAAGCTACTAACTTAGAAAATTTATTTAACCAATTTAAAAACGTTGGAAGGTGTTCAAGCGCGCGGAACCTAATTTATAGTCAAAACTGACTGAAAATGGAGAAATGGCGGCAAAGGGCAAAATTTATGGGATTTTCTCGGCAGTTTTGGTGTTAAAATGATCCACAGGGTATGCACAACAACGTGGTAAACTTGTTTCACCAAGAAAATCAGAAAAAAAAACCCATATTAACCAATTTTCCAGCTTTCCCATCTCTACCTCTTCTTCTCTGCCTCCTCCGGCTGTCAGATCATCGTCACCCGTACATTTTGCTTCTTTTTCAAGGTAATACCCCAATTGAATATTTGAATATGGTCCGTTCCCAGTTCCCCGTCGACTCGGCCATCAGTTGTCTGATAACCTTCACCGCCGCCCTCGTCTGTGAGCGTTTCTTCGCCACCTGGAAGTTGAGTACCTTCGAGAAGTCCCCGGCGCCATATGGCCAGGTTCTGGGTACCGTAGCGGTCTGTTTTAGTCCATTTTTTAAATTTTTTTATTTCCAGCTGGTTGTAGGCCTTCTTTTTGGTCTATTCTTGAATACAAGACAAGATTTCACAACCCGGGTGCCTTACTGTAGCAGCAATTCGGCGCAGACCCTCTCTGCCAGCCTCCTAATGGCCAGTACTCTATTCTTCGTCGAAATTTCCTCAATTTTTATGTTTATTATATTAAGAGCTGTTAATGTTAAGAGGAAAAAGAGGTAGAAAATAAGAAAATTTGAAGAAAAATGGGTGAAATTCAGTATAAAATTCGTCATTGGGTTACGGTACCAGTTGGATGAGAATCTGGACGTGTTCAACATTATCTGGCCATGGATGTTGACTCATTTTATATTTATTGTTATTTTCTATGCTTTTACAATTATTCTACCGAGGATTATGGACTGGAGCACAAGTGAAATGGAGCTGAGGACACTCATCGGTTATGGATATGTGAGTAGGGCTCTTCTTCACTTTATACGCTTCGGGACCGGGAACTTTTTCTTTTTTTTGGAAGATGTTAGACTTAAAATGATCACCAAATTGTGCTCTACAAGTAGATATAAAAATTATACAAATTTGTCACAAAAATACCGGTTTTTTTGATGTTTTTCCTCTTTGGTGGCATTTCAGCCGGTGCAAACTTTCCAACTGGGTAAATTTCTATGAAAATCCGCATTTTACTACACAAAATTATAGTCAAAATGTAGCCTAGGATTTTCTCTACAAGATCAGCTATTCACTACTATTTTTGGATTTAGTTGAAAGAAATGAGAGAGGTAATTTTAAGCGAGTTTACAAAATAATGAGAACTCGGCGCGCTGAAGCAATTTTATGGAGAAAATAGAGGAAGATTAGTATTTTCAGCTGCTGCCGATAAGCTTCAGTACCTTCTCTCCCCTTCTGATGTGGTTTGTCTTCGTTTGGTTGCAGAAAAAACGGCGAAAGCGACTCGTCTCGTTGGAGACCCGCGCCACCGGCGACCAGTACTATTCCAGCTACACCAACATGTGGCAATAAACTATTTATTATTCTATATTTCACACGAATTTAACCCGTCACTGGGAAGGCTACATTATGTACAGAAAGAACTATAATTTGGGGGGATTTGGGGAATTTTTCGGCTAGAAAGTCGTCATATCTTGGGCAGCCAGTTCCGTCACGTTGTGCACCCGGCGGAGATGTTTCCTCAGCTCACTACCCAAGGGGTAGGCCTTGAGACACTTCTCACAGACGTGGTCCAACTTCTTCTCGTGAATTCGCTTCTTATGCGTCTGGAGGGAGGAGGAACTGGCGAAGCGCTTGCCGCAATCCTGGCAGGCGTAGGGGAGGTCCGGCTGAAAAGGACTTTAATTCAATTGGCTGCACCTTTTGACTGTTTCCAATATTACTTTTAATATCAAAATGTAGGTCTTGAAAAGCTCTTCAAAACAAATACAAATTTGTGAAATTTGTTCGTTACGTTAATTTTTAATATCGCATTCAATGCGCCTGTTCGCAGACCACTGTAACTTTTGATTCTGGTACTTTCGAAAGCTCTTTTTAGTATCAAAATGTAGCTCTTGAAATGCGCTTTAAAATGAGTATAAGCATAAGGAAATTGTATGTTAAGTAAAGATTTAAAAAGGCTTCAAGCGCGCCATTGCTCAAAACAGCAGAAATGGGGCGTTGCGGCGGACATTGAATTTCCCCGCGCTCTAATTTTCACTCTTCCCATGATCAAAAACTGCTTTTAGTGTCAAAATGTAGCTCTTAAAAAGCTCTATAAAATGAATATAAATATTAAATTACTAAAGATTACTACAAGATTGTAAAAGGCTTGAAACCTGACTTACCGAATCGACCTTGAAGTACTGTACATTCTGGGTCTCTTGGTCGTTTTTCTTGTCCGGATGTTTCCTTCCAATATGTCGATTTCTTGACTGTATCGAGGCGAAGACATCTAGACAATAGGGGCAGGACTTGTCCTTCGTCGGCCGGCCACCAGCACTCCCGGTACTCATCGAAGACCCCGCTGAGCCGGCGGACAGCGCTGGGCTGATGATCGTCTGTCCCACCACGGCCAGTTTCTCCTTTTCCTTCTGTTCCTTCCTCTTCTGGGCGATCTCATCTCGATTCTTACAGTAGTATTCATGTCTCTGAAATGGAATTTTTCCTTTTAATTCGAGTATTTTCCCTCCGGGACCCAAAATTGATACCCACCTTCAATTCGGCTTCCGAGGCGAAATGATTCTTACAAATCCGGCAGCGGACTACCTCCTCTTCCATTTCTTCCAGATTCCCGTGATCTCGACGGATATGAATATCCAGGCTGGCCTGTTGTCTAGAAGAAGAGCTGGGTCCATCCGGGAAGGGGAGACCTACTTGAACTGGTAGGGACACTGAGGACATTTGAAGGCATTCCCCTGGTGGGTATTCATATGCCGGTAGAGATTCGGCATATGGGCATAGCGCATGGTACAGTGCTTGCATTTGAACGGGAATTTCTGAAATGTTACTGTAATTTGGTGATGCGAGTGTTATATTCGCCGCAACGCTATAGCTGCCGAGTGTTGATATGGCGCAGTGCTTGTGCGCTCTGCTGGCGTGCCAAAAACATGCAGGTTCAATTCCTCCCGGCATCAACACATTTTTGCTTTTCAGTCTGACCATTTTTTACCAATTTAATCGCAAAAAATACAAAAATTATAGGCAAACCCACAGTATCTAAGCGCAGATGTGCCTCATTGACATGTCGTTGAACCGATTCCTCGGATAGAAATCCTTTATTGCAAATAAAACAGCAGAATAGGGGCTTTTCCTGAAGAAAACGGGAGGGTTATCGTCGTGGAGCTTTGACTACCTTGTTCGCCTGGGAGAGGGCTCTTCTTTTCAGTTTTTCTTCCTTTTTCATCAGTTTCTGGCGTTCGCTCACCATTTTCGACTCGGCAACCGTTCTTTCCGCCTCTACCGTTGCTTCGTTGAGGCTTTTCTCGATTTCATTTTCTTCACTCGCCAGCTGAGTTTGAAACTGAAAAACAGGATTAAAAATATCATAAAAAATATAGAAAAATTTGATTTTTGAAGTACGCAGCAATTAAATTTTTACGTGAGCGCGAAAATACCGGTACATAGTTGCGTACAATGGCGAAAATTCGAAAATAAATGAAAAATGAGCTCACCTTTTCAAGGATCTCATCACACCATTTGACTTCCCCATAAAAATCATGGCAATCTTCGGCATCCGGGGTCTTTTCCTCGGGTTGCACCTCTTTAACTCCATCGTTTTTCTGTTTTCTTTTCTCTACAATGGATACGGGCAGATCCATACCGTCCAGGATGTCCCAAGCCTCGACCAAGACACTCGAAGACGGTTGCTGCTGCTCCTCTTCGCTGGTTCTACAATTTCTCCCGGTTTTTACGATTGAAGCGCGGTTACCTCGACTTCGGGGGGCTGTACTCCAAATCGCCGATGATGTCATCGTATTCGTCGGAGAAATTGTGTCGAGAACTCTGAAAATAGACCTTTAATTCAGTTTTAATGGAACGAAAAAGACCGGGCACAAAGTGTCCCAGTAGGTTTAATTTTTCGACCAAGTTTGAGTTGTTCTGGTTGTTTTCACCCAAGTTTGAGGTTTATACGGTTTTTTGCCAAGTTTGAGGTACTCTTTGTGGTTTAATTTGTCCCAAATTTGAGGTTTTCGACGAGTTCCATTGAATTGGAAGCGGTGCGCCTGCACCCGTAAATTCTCGGCAGCTCGCGGGACTGTCGCGCGCCGACGCGGTATAACCGATCCCCGAGCTGCCGAGATTTTATGGGTGCAGGCGTGGGCCCAAGACAACGGAACCCGTCGTCCCTGATACATTAATCTAGACTTCTGTTCTTTTTTTTTTTTAGATTTTTGGTTTAATTTGGATAAAATGAGGTGGAGCAGAAGCCAAGATAAATATAAAACAAGGGTCTACTTCGGTAGAAGTGGTAGCTGTCGAAGAAGAAAAAGGAGAGTTGAGCTCTTTCAGCTGGCGGTCTTGTTCCATGAAGAAGAGGTCATCATCGTTGAGAGAGGAGGTGAGCACTTCACCCATGGTCATTCTAAAAAGAAAAGTTATAACTAGAGGGGAAATGGACGATAACTTTGGGAAGGGCCGCTGATTTTCGAAATTCTAGGAGAAAGGGCCTTTTTGGAGTATTTTTCGAGATTTTTCTAATAGTTTTTAGCTATTTTTCAAGTGAATTACATTACAAACAGGAACAATCTTCAAAAACGCAGTTTATTGACAATTTATTCGAAATTTATTCATTTTCGGGCAATTTGGGCGCGCAATTTCGAAAAAGGACCTATTTTCCAGATTTTTAGCTTATTTTTCGGGTTTAGATGGTTTTTTAATACAATTCGGATGTCTAGAATACTTTTATAATGAAAATAAATAAAAAATAATGCTAAAAAATCTAAAAAATCTCTTGGGATTTCGAAAATAAGGAATTGGTCCAATTGGGCGGAATTTCCTTGTCTTTTTGGATATTTCAAAGTAGGAAAATGAGTAAAACTAACCGATAAGCGCCCTCGGGCAGTATGGAAAGAAAGAATGAGTGTCTGTGTTTTGTTAAAAGCGAAACGGATATTTTTGTTGCGAAAAGGGGGCCGTCGGTTGTCGCTTCGCGTCACGTGACGCGTCTCCTTCCCTACCCCTCTGATCCCGGGTCCCGCCGCGCTCGAAAATACGGTCGGATTTTGATTTTGCACCCCTCAAACTCGACTGACCTCTAGTGTTTTTTGTTTGTTTTTTGTACACTTTGTCGATTTGCCCGCGGTTTACACAGTTCAAATCGATTCCTGCTAATTTTTCATGGCGATTTTCCAGTCAGGAACCCGCGCGAGTAGCCCGCCAAAGTGTAAGCCTGTACTCCCGCCGGTTAAAATTTTCAAATTTGATGACAATTCCCGGCATTTTGTGCTCAAATTTTTTAAATTTTATGCTCTTTTGATCTCTATATTAATTCTTTTTTTGTCTAGTTTAAGATTGATTCCATATTAAAATCATCTGGCTGCCCAAGCCGGAGCCTGTTTTAATGCGCGTGTCGCTTTCTCGCTTTTGAAGTGGTCCCCCGTCCATCGTGGATTATCGATTTGATGAATCACCACCGTCATTTTTAGCATTCCACAATCCATTCCATTCTTTCTATTTTTCGATTTTTACACACGCCGGGAAAGAGAGAAAACCACCACCGCCCGCCGCTCTCTGTACTTTTGCAGGGAGACCCCAACCTGTTGCTTTGCTCGCTTCCTGCAGGCTGCAGTAATCCCCTTCGATTACTCTTCAAAACGAAGTAATCCCTCCGTTTTTTTTTGAAATCTTGGAAGATCTCCCTTCTGTCCTTCAATTGCCGCCCTTTCCTCTTCAGCCAACAGCCCAATTTCTCCTCCCACAGCTTCTTCTCATCCTGATTCTTAAAACTATCGTCCTTCTGAACTTTCAAACCTAGATTCTCTATCTCTCTCCCCTTCCTCGTCCTTCTATTGGCTCTGTTCCAATTAAAAGTATCCCCAGGTCTCTTTCCCCCGTGTTATTCAAGGGGCAGCGACAGGGGCAGGCTCTTGAGAGCCACTTTGACCATAAGAAAAGAAGCAGCGAAGTCTCTGTGCGTTCTTTGACAGGCCGTTGTCATTCATTATGACTGTGAGAGCAGTATGGACTATATCCAACAGGAACCATACCGATTAATTTGCTTTATCTTGTCCGACGGGTATCTAGTCCATTTCCGAATTTCTCGGAAAAATCTCTCCGCTACGGGACCAAGACGTTTCCAGACCTGGTCCCATAGCGGAGACGTGCCGCCAACTTTGAATCCGTGGAGAATATCCGTTGGAAATAGCACAATATGGCCCAAAAATCCTACAAGACAGTAGAACTGTCCAAATGGGAAAGTGTGTATCCTGATCAGAAAAACGAGACGGATCAATTCCTACAGTATTTTGATCAGGATGTGTGGGGTTGTTCTTATAGTGACCAGGGACTACCCCGACTCTCCCTGGTTCTCCTTCCTCTCCCATATTTTTTTTCTATATTTGATGAGAATGGCTTCAAAATATGGTGAATTTCAAACTAGTGAGAAATATAACAGGTCATTTCCCCATCCAGTCAATTTCTACCCGTTATTTCCTCACATTTCCTTCCTTTCCAGGGTGGTTTCGCCCTCGTCATCCCGCCTTATCTCCCCCTTTTCCAGACAGTTAAATGAGACACTCCATCGATCTCTCGTCTTCTATTCTGTCCTCCACAATAAACAACAATTCTCGGTGTACTTTATATCCTGTTCTTTTGACTCTGGGTCTCAATTATTGGGCGAAGGTCTTCCTCCTTCTTTTTTCCTTGAAAATTCGTTAAAATCTCCCTTTTCTCCTTTTCAAATCTTCCTATTTCCCGCCATTTCCAGGTCTATTCAAATTATGGGTGATTCATCCTACGGTTTGCTTTCTCCATCTTCAATCCAAGAGAAGTAGTGAGTTTGCCCTTCTCCTACCCCCACCCCCAGTCCATTTTCAGTACCCTCGATGGTTCGAAAGAAGCCCGCCGCTTTGAAAACGGCCAGAATGTCATAATAACAGTATTGGGGGAGGACAACAAGCGGGAGAGGGACAGTACCCTGGCCCATACGAAGAGTCTCTCCGAATTCAAGAGTGACAGCCACAAGCCACGGCTCCTGACCATCCATGGAGCTCTAATAGCCTGTCATATGGTCGTGGACACTGGCGATGTGATTCGCCTTTTTAATCGGGAGAAAACACGCAGGGACTTTATCAGGGTAATTTTCTATCTTGTTGGCAGTTTCGCGCGCGCACACCCGTAAAATCTCGGCAGCGCGCCGTTCTTTTGATTTCGTGCCATATCCTCCTGCTGCCGAGATTTTACGGCTGCCGCGCGCTGAATAAAATCGCTGGAAATTACTGTAATCAGTCCTTTAATTATATTTTTTTAATATTTTTCAATTTTCAGAACATTTCCCCGCCCCGAGACCTCCAATTCGCTATCCACGCTCCCCTTTTGGCTTCCGTCGACGCCGAATGTAATCTCGTAGTCTATAAAATTAGCGAGCATTGTGAAGTGTGAGTTATCCGCCCTTTAAAATGTGAAAATTTAGTATTTTTAGGGAAAAATATATGGAAATAACTGGCTGGAATCCGCCAGAGGAAGGAGATCCCCATATTTCGTGGTGCCCCTATTATCCGGAGAGCCCCAACGATCCAGATGACTGTGTTCACATGTTGTGTATTTATAAGGTAGGGTATTTTTTATATATTTTCCATATTTTAGAGGTGAAGAAAACATAACATTTATATAAATTTTACGCAAAAATATGGAGTTTTTGAAGTTTTCCCCCTTTTGGCGGTATTTCGGCGGGCAGTAACTTTTAAAATTGATAAATTTATATAAAAATCTGAATTATTTTGGACGTTTTTTCTAGTCAAAATGTAGCCCAGAAAATTCTCTACAAGGTGACATATAGTATGGAATTTAACTATGTAATGTAAATTAGTAGAAAGCGATTTTTTTGAAAAAAAATTAGTGAAATTGATAGACAATGACAATTTTGAATGAAAATGAACGATTTTTAGGGGAAAACAGCGGCGGTAATAAATTTGTCAATACTTCATGAGGAGCATGGCTCGGCGACGTTGTCGTTTCGAGAGGCGGCAGAGACGAAGGAAGCTGTCTTCACCATCCCGATGGAGGATAAAGTGACGGCGGCCTGTATCTCGCCGGATTCGACGGCCCTCGCCGTCGGAACCGATGCCGGAATGGTCGCCTTCTACGTGATCAACGAGTGTGAGATGAAATTCGCCCATAATTGGAATCCCCGCCTCACGACGGCCATCTCCCACCTCCACTTCTTGGATATTTTAAGCGTCGAGGATAGAAAGTCAGCCCTTTTTTCTATTATTACGTAGGGTATTTTAGAGACGACGCCCGTTTTTGGAAACATTGTATAGCCGCGGGGGATGGCGGCCGTCGACTGGCCCTGTATGAATGTGTCTATTGGAAATGTCTCGGATCGTTGAGATTCGACTCGGAGCTGGAGACGGCCGACTTTTCGATTACTGTAGATCCCCAGCTACGGTTTATTCATATCCTCGACGTGGATGGAATGGTAAGTACGCTCTATTATTAAAAAATGGACGAAAAATCCAAGAAATTCGGGATTTTTGAGCCTTTTTTGGGTGGTTGCAGTATCTTCCGGTCATTTGGTCCCGCGCCGCCGCACCCGTAACATCTCGGCAGTTGGCGGGATAGGCGAGCCGCGGAACGAAATCAAAAGAACCGCGCGCTGCCGAGTTTTTACGGGTGCGCGCGCAAAAACTACAGCTGGGGGAGAAATTACCGTACCTCGATAAAACAATCTCTATTTTTCCAGAACCTCTTCTGTGTTGAGCTGGACTTTTCCGCCGGCCCGCCTAAATTCTCTTCCCTAACCCAAGTCACCTTCTGCCGCCCCCTCCACTATCTCATCCCCATTGAGGCTACTGATGTCGAGAGCGGTAAGGCATTCCCCCTATCATTCATTTTTTCCCCCTATTACAGAAGAAATGTTCCCAAATGAAGACGCAGAGGAGGAGAATCGCGTCAATGTCAAGTACATCGCCTTGGGAAGCAGGAGCATGGTCGAACTACAAGTTAATCTGGAGAAATTCTCCTCGGAAGACCATACGGATCATAATGAAAAGGAGTCAGAGCGCAGCGAGCAGGGAGACAATGGACCGTGAGTTATTTTCTCCATTTTTTCCGTTTTTAGCCGATTTTCTCCGTTCTAAACTCCCTTTTCTGGATGAAAAATATAAAAAATACTGTAATCTCCTCTAAATTTCAATAGTAAACGCGCGCATTTGATAATCGCGCACCGTAAGCGCGCTCCATTCTAATATTACCTCAAATTGCTAATTTCTTCCCGTTTTTCAGTTTTTTTTTCTACTTTTCTTTTTCGAAAATGATCTACAAACCATTAGAAACATAAAAATCCAAAAAAATAGTGAAAAAGTCTTAATAATAGCGATTTGGCCAATTGGCGCGATTTTAGAATAGGGCGCGTTTACAGCTCGTTTTTCCGAATTTCCACCATGAAAAGATGTTTTTCATGAGGTTATGGTATTTACTCTCCAATTGAAACGAGAAAATACCGTAATTTTCCTAAAAAGTTGAGCAATATTCCCGTTTCAGGACCGTCCAGCTCCATTTGCCCTCAACCAGTGACTACCATCCCCAGATCGCCACCACTTCCTATACAATGGACCGGGAGGAGCTAGAAAATCGTCTGAATGAGCTTTCTACCAAGGTTTATTTCATATTTTTTCCTTTAAAATGAATAAATTCCAGCTGGACAATCTCTCGTTCCAAGTGGAGAGGGCCGATTGCGACAGGAAGGCGTCCACCACAAATGAGAATCTTCTCCTAGTCCTACAGCAGTTCAAAGAAGAATTTTCGCTTCGGGAGGACCGGCTGATGGCGAACGTTTCGGATCTGATCGAGACCAGTCGCTCCGAGACCCTCCAAGCGGTCAGAAGTGCCCTGGGAGAGAGCAGTCGCAACATGGAGGCCCTCGTCCAGGCCAGCCACAAACACGCCATCGAGTCGGTTCACGTCCGCCTGGGGGAGAAGGTCCGCGACGCCGTCAACGCCGTCGTAGTGCCCCAGGTCGACCGCATCTGTAGCCAGATGTTCAAACAACTCAACGACAGCTTCCGCACGGGACTCGAACAATATATGACACAGTTCCGGGCCCTGCACTCGGCTACCCTGGCCGCTGTCGCCTCGGCCGCCACCCCCGCTCCCAGTGTCGTCCCCTCCGACCGTCAGGCCCTCTTACAGATGATTAAAAGTCACCAAGCACCGATGGCCTTCGATACGGTAGACTATTTCCCCGTCAATTTTTGAGGATACGTTAATTCTAGGTCCTGAATCAGGATGACCAACACGCACTGGAATTTGTCTGTAAAAATGTGGACCCGGATGAATTTTTCAGCAAATATCGGATGTCACAGAATAGCATATTGGGAATGATATCCCAGCTATCGTATAGACTGGATTCTGAATCGGATCTACGCTTCCGGTAGGTGGAAAAAGCTTTGGGAGGAAGAAAATTCTAAAATAAGGGAGGCAACAAAATTGCGCGAATGGCGCAGTGCGATGTAGCGTTGCTTCTCATTCCAACGAAACGAGTTCGATCCCCGCCGCGGTCAAATCGACTTTTGCTTTTCCGTATTTCCATTTCTGAAGCGTTTTTACCTCTAAAAATATGGAAAAATGGTAATGTCCCGATTTCAGTTACCTCCACTGCCTTTTGGAGCACCTCCGAGCCGATGAGAAGCAGAATCTCCTCAGTGCCCAGAGTATTTTAGCCGAATTGTTGCGTTATCTCGCCGGTAAGGGACCCCCTTCTTTCCCAGCATTCTGTATCCATTTTAGAATATCCAAATATGAATCCCAGCTCGGCTCTGAAGTCCCAAGCCCGGCTACTGTCTACAATAGCCACGATGAAACACGAACAGATCATAGGTGTCCTCAAACCCCACCTTCAAATGTGAAGACGCCCTTTTCTCCTTATCAGCTCCCATTCTCTTCATTATATTTCACTTGTTATATTTTTACAAATTTTAGAGATTAGTTTAGGTTTTTGCAGTTATATTGCATAAGTTTTTATGCAAATTTTTAATATTTTATGGAATTTACTCGCCTTATTCAGGGAAATGATCAATTTGTCCACTAATATTCCCTTTTTTTCTCGACTTTTACCTGCGTATTCATTTGATATTCAGACAAATTTAGAAGAAGAAAAAATATTATATGAAAAAAAATGAGAAAAAACGGTATTTATTCAAATTTTCTACGGCCGTTTCTCATTAGAGCGCGAAAACTTTTTCAAAATTTCGCGCGGCATTTCAAAAAAATTCAAATTTCTTCTCTTTTTTTCATTTGTTTCTACATTTTTAGCTCAAAAAAACTCAAATTAAAAATTGGTAAGAAGTGCCCTCCCGGTAGAAAAAAAAATTAATTTCAAAAAAAAAGTAATAAGCATTAATTTTTCATATTTATGAACTGATTCTTATTTCTTTATATCGTCTATTGTGTTAAATTAATAACGTGTCTACCTGACTATGAGTAATGAGATAATATGTTTATTTTATATTCTTTTTTGTAGGATATTCAATGTAATTCTTCTAATCTTATCTAAAACAAGCAAGACAGCTTATTTTACTGGTATTCCTCCCGTTACTGTCAACACTGTGAACACACCACTCCCTTCTTTGTCCCCCTTATTCCTATTGTGAGAAAAGTAACAAAAAAATACTGTGGATCCTGACTCGTTTTCCAAATAAATGATCCATCCAAATGTATTATTGTATATATAGCTATCTTCATGGGGCACTGTAGTTTTTGCAAGGGAAAGATTAACTGAATTAGTAGTTCCTACGACGGAAATTACAGTCAGGAAAAGAAATTGGTAACCATTTTGGAATGAATTGGTTTAAAATCTTGAAATTGTAGGGTGTACGGTATTCCACCTGATTTTCTCCCTTCAAGACTGGCTAAAACCCGTTTTCTTCATTTTTCTTTAACTTTCTGGTCCCAAAACGAAATTATTATCAGGAAACAAAGCGACAATTCATAAATCAGATATGATAGAGAGTAGAACGAGCCCAAGATTTGTAGAGGAGATTTTGTAGGGCAAAACGGGGATTCGACTGTACTATTGGTCTCAACTTGTTGTTTGGAGCCTCTGCTAGGTTATACTGTAGTTTTTAGAAAAAAACAAACAGCAGATTCGGAATCAGCAAGAAAAACTACGTCTAATGATCCCGGTTATACTCTATTTTGGCCCGTTGTTTCCCCGGCAGCTGTTCATTTCGGTCAGGTTTTCTCCCTCAGCTGTTCTCATTACTGTCGGTCCAGTTTTACCGCATTCTCTAATAATAATTTCGCTGTTTTACTGGGTGTCAGGCTGTCAGGATTCGGCACTCTTCTTACACTAATCTAAATTCCGATTTACCTGTCTGTATGGGTTTGTCGGGTGCGAGAGACGCTTAAAAATTGGGTAGTGGTCGAAATTTTATAAACTTTTGACCACTACTGTATATGAATTTTGTTTTTTTTTAATATTGGAAGAAAACGGGGCAATAGCGGGCAATTTTTAGGGTCTCACATCCTTTTTGTCGATGTCCTCCATTTCAGGGGGAATTTCATGGACTAGGGGCTCTTTTTCAGAATAAGGAGACCATTTTCGGTATTCAGGATCATTTTTCGGGATCAGGGCTCCATTTTCTAGGTTAGGGGCCGTTTTTCTTGGCTAAGGCCGCATTTTCGAAGTTCAGTTCCAATTTTCGGCTGCCTTTTCCAGGTTAGGGGTGCTTTTGAGGGATAATATGGTGGGTAAGGGGCCATTTTCACCAGGAGAAACCGTTGGAATCCTTATTTTTGCTGTTTACTATACTGTTCCGTCGCCTTGAAGCTTCCAGTGGCTGATTACACCCTTCTCCTCCCCTTCCGGCCCCCTACCAGGCCATAAATGGTTGGGTAAGACGCTTTTATCCCTCCTAATAACCCCATAAACTGTAATAGAAGAGCCTCTCTCTGTGTGTGTAGGCTTAGGTGTACAGGTTTCGCCAGAGATCTTGTGATCTCCCCCTGGCTACCGTCTTTCTCTCTCTCGAGTGCCCCCGCCAGGTCTTTAGCCCCCTCATCCGAGATCTTTGTCCTCCCGTCTGTCAGCTGCCCCTCTCTATTTTCTATTGAAGAGATACCACCCCGGGTTAGCTACTGGTAGGGGGGATGCTTTGAAAGGGGCGACTACTTAGCGGGAAGAAGAGGATGCCCCCTCCTCCCTCGTCGGTCAGGGTACCTCGCCGTCCGCGTGTGTGGTTGCGTGTTATGTGTTCTCTTCTCTGCTGCCTCTCTCGACCAGCACAGTGCCCCCTCCCTCGCCCGTTTTATTTGGACTGTCGCTCGATTCTTTCTAGCCTTTAGCCCCCGCCCTTCCCCCTCCTCATCCCCCCTCATTATACTGTACTTAGCTGTTTTTTAGACCTTTAAAAGTTGAAATTTTTAATCTCTTCTCCTCAATTTCGCCCTAATTGTTCGCCTCATCCCGCCCCTCTAACCCCGGGGGGAATTCAATTTCTAGCCGTTTGGCAGCCATATCCGCTAGCTACTGTATTTATTCTATTTTTAGACCTTTAAAGAAGTAATTTTGACTCTTTTCTGGCTCTTTTAGTCGTAATTCTATTAATTGTTCCGAACATACGGCCCTTCTCTCCCGGGGAAATTGGATTTTCGGCCGTTTGGCGGTCAATTTCGCCATCTGGAGGTCAATACTGCTAAAATTCGCCGATTTTCTTCACATTTTCTCAATTTTCATTAGATTTTATTGGATTTCTTCTATTTCTAAAGAACTGGGAATCAAAAAATAAGTCGGAAAGAGTTAAAAAACGATAATTTTACCGTGAACAGGTCATTTTCTCCTTCCGCGCGCATTTTTCCTCTAAATTCGTAAATTCTCAGTTTTTTTAATGTTTATTTTCTATAATTTCCTTCCTATTTCCTATTTTAGAATTTTTAAAATGAGAAAAACACCAGAAACATGATAAGAAATGGCTATTTTTTCCCTAATGAGTCATTTTTTGACTCCTAGCGGCGTTCTCTTGCTTCCCGGCTACTTTCAACGGTTCTTCCCCCAATTGGAACCGTTTTCCGCTCAGAAACCTAATCCCTTTGGGGTAACCCGGGTTCAGATGGAGGTAACAGTAGTCCGGAGACGATTATGTTACCCTGGAGGACACCTGTAGTCAACTAGTCACACCTCCATATGGGAGACCGTGGAAGGAAGGCGAATCCCCCCGGATCATTGATTTCCGAAGGACTTTTCCCATAGACAGACAGGAGTGGGAGAGAGACGGGAGAGGGCAGAGCTTTTTGCCCCGTTTCGGATGTTTTCCAGTCCAGCTGTTTCCCTTTTTCAAAAGCAGCGCGACTTCGCGTCTACCCTCCCCGAGGCAGAGAGATTTTCGACCTCTAAACCCCTCGTTGAACAAATTTTTGAAGCATTTAGATGGAGAACATAATATCCTAATTAGAAATAATTCATAAAAACAGCAAAAGTTACAATAACTCTCAAAAATAGCGAGTTGTAAGCACGCTCTATTATAGCAACGAAGCAAACTTTGTTTTCCTCCATTTTTCCATAATTTCTAGGGTTTTCTTCTACTCTTTTCCTCCAGTACAATAATTGTCACAGTGTAAACAATTTAAAAAATAGAAAAAGAATATAAAAATATGTAAAATACAGCTAAAAATGGCGATTTGGCATGACCTGAGAATAGAGCATGTTTACAGCGCGCGCTTTCTGAAATTCCTGAATAGAGCGGTTCTAGTAGTTTTCCGGTAGCGTTGAGGATAAGAGGATTACTATTTGACACAGCTGAAAAATAGAATAAACTAGAATGATTCATAATTCGGCCGGCTATTGATAAGGATCAGTGAATATAGTTGAGTCATCCTCTTCCTCTCTCGCGACTCCGCCCCATTTTCTTCCCCCCTTTTTCCCAAACACACACCCCGGTTCCTCTCGACTCTTATCACAAGCCTGGCTATCTCCTTCCCCACTAAAAATTCCCCCGGATACACACTTTCTTCCCTTCTTCGACTCTTCCATAATAATAATGGACAAGAGTCAAGTCGAATCGATTTTTGTCTCTCTCTCGCACTTCCATGAAAAATGTACTCGGGAAGTGGTGCTGGATTGTCGCTCTACTCTCTCCCCCCTCGCCCCTCTGTGAGTCATTGTCAACAAGCCATTATACAACCTCGGCCGTTCCTGGCCGGGTTCGGAAGGAACGCGCAGAGAGAATGTCTTTTACCGCCTCTTGCCTTTTTCGGAAAAGAAAACCGGAAGCAGAGAGAAATGGACAAACTTCAAGTCATTTTCGCATTGTACGACTGGGAGCAGTGACTTTTCGGGAATTTTCAAAATTGCTTATTTTTTGTTGTAATATATAAGTGCCCACGTTTAGCTTCTTTTCTAAAATTGTATCCATCTTCTAAAAAGGTTTTTATACAAAAAATACAAAAAATAAAAGCAAAAGAAGCCAGAAAAGGACTAAAAATTGAATGAATTCGTTCAGAAAGGAATCTTTGCTTCATGTTTACAGTGTAATTTGTAAAATTCCGTATTGTCAATTCGAAAAATTTTCAAGTCTTTCCATTCTTTTTTGAGGTGACAGTGAAGCTGTGTCGTTTGCAATTGATCATCCATTTTTGACCCAGATTAGGACTGCTTGCAATTTTCCCGATTCGCACATCCCAGTATTGTCTTCTAATTGATATATTTTACCATATAGTTTATGATTTTGTTTCCTAGTTGTACAACAAATCGATGAGTCGGGAACCCGTCGAGTCGTTCTCTTACTCTCTTTCTCTCTCTCAATCTCGGGGGCTCCATGTGGTATTCCGCATTCTCGTTCCGGCACAGCTGGGATGGGAGAAAGGGCTGTTTTAGAATTTCAATGACCACTACTGGCGCAGAGGATTCCCCAGTCTTTGCTCTTTCTGTCTACCGCTTGTCGAAGCTTATGTTTTACTATTCTCTATGCTAATTCTAATCAGTTGACTTCTGTTTTATTTTTATTTGAAGAACCTTCAGACTGATTTGATTATACAAGCTGAAGAAATTATCCAATTTAGTTGTTTATCAAATGCATACTTTCGTTTTCTCCGGTTCTTCTCTTTGCGTCTATTTTTCATTTCTAATTTTTGCCACTGTTTCTAGCATTTTTCAAAATCTTATCATTCACTCTCTTTTACAAAACTCTATAGCTACATTACAATATACTTCAATGTGTTCTTCGTTCTGAAAAATTGTAAAACATCTCGTTTGGACGCAGCGTGCTCCCTGCCCATTATAATTATCCGCGTTTCTGGGTTGTAGCTGCCTCATCTTATTGGCTCCCAGAAGGGAATTCAAAGGGAGAGGCCGCAGCCTGGCGCAGTGAGTCAGCCCTTTGCTTGGTCATTGGCGCCCACCTCGTCGCCCTCTTGAGATTTCATTGCTCTCCCACACCTGTTTTCTTCATTTTCTTGCTTGCTCATCCCTTGAGATCCTTGCTTTACGGATACGAGCTAATATATTACATTTTATGCTTTTATATATTTCGCAAAATTAATTATATCATTTTAGCTTCGTTTACTTTACAAGCCGTGCTGTTTCAGCACTTCATGAGCTTATATTTCTTCATTTTTAAAAAAAAATCGGAAAGAAGACTTGAAATCTGCCGTTACTTTTTATTCAGATCACTTTCGATCCAGTCTTTTCTTCCTTATGACCTTGCCACCCTCTCAAGTCAATACCACTTTTTTTTGCGTACGCTTTGCATGCCTTATAATTGAACCTGTCAGAGCCTGGCTTCGACAATTTCGCTGCATTCGTTGCGATGCGATTAACTATGCTCTGCCTTTTGCGTAATGGCCTCGTTGGAGAACGCGTTCGCGCATATGGGCAAAGCGCAGAGGGACTAATCCGAGACAGTCGGCCCGGCTACGTCAAATAGACATCTCCCACCCGTAAAACTGCGCTTTTACGATCTCGAGTGGCCGCATAATGAGTATAAATTAGCTCAAAATCCTCATTTTCTTTGTTTCGTTGAAAATTATCGACAACCTAAATATTCAGCGTTACATTATGTTTCTGTACCTCTTTTTATTTATTGTATCCTGTGTCAGACATTACCACTCTTATTTTCAGGTTTTTATCCAACTTTCAATACACGTGTAAATGTGTATATAGTTTCCAAATTATGGCTACATCTCAGGTAAGCGTTATTCTGAATAGATAATTTAAAATTTTAGGGTGATATTATGGTAGGCAGTGTAAAAAACATGGTTGACCGGTTGTCCAAAGATTTCTCAGCTGCTAAGCCTCCTATGAGTATTCATGAGCCTAGAAAAAGTGAGTGTTCATTATCTTCATTTGATATTTATTCCATTTCTAGGCCTTTTCAATAAGCCGACAAACCCACTTGTTGTTGTAAACTTTGCGTACAAAGCTACACAAGCCGACGAACTGAGTTTAGCTGTTGGAGACATTATTGAAACGTTAGAAGAAATTGAAGACGGCTGGAACCGTGGAAAAAACACCAAAACTGGTGAAGTAGGAATGTATCCTACAAACTTTGTTGAAGCGAAATGTATGTTATCTTATTATTTAATTTGAACCCTTTTTTGTAGCAACTCCTACGAATTCTGTTGCCCCAGTATTGAGAGGAGGAGATGGCCACACTGAACCAGAAGCATCAAAAAGAGCACCTTCAATCGTTGGCTTTCCTCTACCTACATTGTATGAATTTATTTCCCAGACATTTTATCCCCGTTTTTAGAACCAACACTAACACGACTCCAAAAACAAAAGATCCTGTGAAATCAGAAGATACTCGGAAAAATAATCACGATGAAGGCAAAACTAAGGAAATGGCTCGCGTAAAGTTTGTCTACGAACCTCAGCACCCTGACGAGTTGCGGCTTGGTGAAATTGGTGAGCGCGCATCCATAGGTGACATTTTCTTTCACGTTTTAGGTGCTCTTATAGAAATTATACGTAAAGATTGCGGTGATCCCGGATGGTTTGAAGGAGAGTTGAACGGCAAAGTCGGCTTGTTTCCCGATAACTTTGTGGAAGTTGTGCAGGTTGCTCTCATTTTTTAGTTGTTCATTCTTTTAAATAGGTCCCGCTTGGAAGTACTTCCGGAAGTCCAAAAATTACATCAAAAGTGGAAACAAGGGCCACGAGTAAAGCGCCTTTACTTGCGCCTGTTGGATCTGTAGCAGCTCCTCCAGCTGTTCCGGCAAAACCGAAGCCGAAGTTGACAGATAGTAATTCTTCATTAAACAGTTAGTTTTATTCGCCCGAGATTAATTTATTCTTTTCTTACAGCAATTTCACATAATGTTATCGCTACACCATCCGCTGCTAGCAAGCCGGTGCCCTCTTCCAATTTTTCAGATATTCGTAGTAAATTAGCCGTAAGTTATTATTTTAATAGCTTACAATTTATTTATTCCAGAACTTAAATATGTTTACTCCCGGTGATCCTGCTCCAGCTCTCTCTAAATCGACAATTGTCGCTGGTAGTGGAACGGACGAAAGTTTTTCTAATCGACCGGTCAGCACTTATGAGGTTAGTGTGTATCTGTACAATGTCAGCAAAAACCTTGCCCTTTTCGCACGTGAATCATTGTTGTCTAAGCCTTTTGATGTGACTAGACTAGTTCGTTCAACTTTAAATAACACGCCCCAATGAAGTTTTCATCGTTATTTTTTATAGATCGGATCAGAAGTACTGGACAAACCTTCACAACAACTAAGTCACGTAACAAAAGATAGGCCTCGTGGCCCAGCAAAACGGCCAGCTAGTATGATGGTCCTCAAAAAGAACGGGGTACGTTTATAATTGCTTTAATTGAAGGTACACGTAACCTGACACTTTACTCAAACACCATATTGCTCTGTTTGCATAATTTTCATGAATTTCAGTCAACCGAGAATTTATTGGAAAGCCCAACAAACCAGACTACTGCTATTTCTCTCTCTTCATTAGTTGAAGTCGCAGAAAAACCAGCTCAAGAGATCTCCCAGCCTTCACATAGTCCATCACGTTTTGCTCCTATGAAACCGCTCAAAGAGGATCCCAAACTCGATGATGTGAAGCCATATTTCCCTATTTCGTATAACAAAGATGAGCCGGTTAAAGTCCGCACTTTCCAGCCACCGAGTACAGGTTTGCATCAATTTTTGCTTCTCGTACCAACAATTTAGGTTCTTCCAAAGTTTCTCCTGTGCAATCAGGAGAAAGTGAAACGGTTTCACGGAAAGAATACAATGATGTGCTTGCTCGTGTAAGTTTATTTATTTAATTATTGCTCTCAATATGATATCTAGTCTGGTTCTCAAGGAATCAGCAATCGGTAACATTTAAAAAAAATTCAATTACGTTTTTTAAAGTGTTTCCTTACAGCTTGCTGCCGTGGAAGCTCGCCTAGCAGCGTTGGAAGCGTCGAGGTAATCGAAGAATACGCTGCTTGCGACTAATTGCTTTATTTCCTCCTAATACTTAGCGTTTTAACATAATTTTACCGGTTGTTCATCGCCTGCCCAGATTTTTTATATCAACCCCATTGCTTGTGTGCAGTATTGTCTCTCCATAAAGGGTCCTTCCATTTTGTAAATGAACATCCCCTTGGCCAACACCACATCTGAACTTCTGTGATTTTATTGCTTCACTTTTGTCTCGCTATTTCCTGTTTATAAATTTTATGCAACTAACTTTTTCTTGATGAAAATTATGGCAATATAAAAGGAAATATCAAGAAATATGGATAATGTTTAGTATGTACACTCTGTCAACCGGTTTAGAAGGGCAGTAAAACTAGATATCAGAGCGTCTTCTCTGTGCGGTGAACTAAATCCAAGCAACTTTCTTCGTAACGATCTGGAGCGGTGAGAAAATGTTTCACATGATCCGAATTCGGTATATGAAGCAGCTCAACTTCTTTTCCCAAATCCTTTTGGTATTCAGCAAACCGTGTTACATATCTGAAACAAGAAGTAAATAATTTGATTAAAAAGAGAGCTCACTTATGCTTTATCATGGTGTCACCCTCTGAATAAATATAAAGTTGCGACTGAGGCAAATCAATATACGATTGTATCCAATAGTATTGAGAGAACTGTGTTCTTATTGTGGGATATATGTAAATAAGTGGATTCATCTGTAATATTTCTTGAAAAATACAAAAGGTGAACTTACGAAAAAGTTTCGCAATTTGAACATATTTTTAATATAAAGTTCACGTAAATGTGGATTCACCCAATCCCAACCTTCTAACGGAGGTGTTGACTGTACAACAGCTTGAGCAGCAGGACCTGCTGTTGTTACAGCTGGTGCGCTAATAGAACGAATAAAATAAACAGTGGGTCCCACCTATCAAAGACGATTCCTTTTATTCTATCTCGAAGATGTTCTCTCTGCTCGGCTTCTGTCCATTTCCATAATGAAATTAGTGCTCTTATCCCATTCATTGAAAAACTGTGAACAATTATAGGGCTGCAAGAAAGCAAGCATTACAAAAAAACAATGAGTGCTTACTTGTGTTTAAAATCTCGAAAATCTCCCCATCTGCCAGCATCTAAACCACGGAAAAGTGGTGACATGTAAAATCCGTAACGAGAATTTGGAATTCTGTAGTGATAACACGGAGAAGTGAAACATATCGTTTGGTACCTAAAAAGTACGATAACACAAAAGCCTTATACTGAATATACCCATGTTTATGATAAATATGAGCATATTTCTCAAGATGGCTTTGTTTAGATCCAGCCCAGCCAAGTAATAATATTATGGGCTTCTTTCGGTCGTTCGGGATTGGTACATTTCCAGTATCTAACAAAACATATCATATGAGTAAGAATTAACCACAAACCTGAATTGGCTTCCGGTCCGCCGAGGATAAGGCGAGGCTCAAATACATGCCTACTAAAGAAGGATCGAGTCAGGCTGAAAACGCCTTTTATTGGCGCCAAACGGCAGCCACTCTGCATCCAACTATAACAATCATGCACGTAATATAAAAAATAAAAAACTCCAGTGATTGGTTAGAAGTATAAATATGGAAAAACATCAAAATCACAAGACACGTGGAAGAAACAAATTTTTATTAATTTCAGAACCAATAGTTGAATATTATATTATATACAGAATATTATACCGGTTAGGTTCATTAGTAAGAACAAATAAGAGATCAGGGAGATATGTTCAATCAATTGTGATTATTTCTAAAGTTGGTGAAAATTCGGCAGGCCTCATTCGTTTAACTTCTTTTGCAGCTTCTTCTACTTCCTTTGCACGCAACCGCTCTGATCCTATAAACTAGTAATACTAATACAAAGGTGTTTTACTCTGTCTGCTTCTAGTACGTTCTCGCTTGCCGTTTCTTGGACCTGTTGTAGGACTTGGTGTTGATTTCTTCACTTCTGCTTCTATTTCAGGAAGCGATGGCTTCTCTACTTCTGCCAAGTCAGGAAATTCAACTAGCCAGCCTTCAATTTGTGCTGCCCAATCTGCACAGCGTTCCATTTTCTGTAAATTTATTATGGATAAATTCTTAGAAGACTAACGAATTTTTCAATTCGTGGTTCAAATTCTTCATATTCAGTAGCATAGATAACTTGAAGATCTTCATTTTCTATATGTGCGTTAAAACATGCAACTAATTCTTCTGAGGTTTTTCCTTTTAACCACTATAACTTTATATGAACGCACGACAACTAGCGCCTTACCTCTGGTTTTATAGGTTGCTCTTCTTCGTCATCGGACTCTTCTATAAAATCACCCTTTTCGTCTGCTGATTGTAGTGAATCTTCTAAAAAATTCCATTTTCAAGTTAATAAAAAAAATACAACTTACTATTTAAGCCATTATGGATAACAACAGCTGCCGACGATTTGATGCTAAGCTCTAGAAATAAGCAAATAAATATAATTATACGAAAAAAAAACTTTTTATTGGCGCCATGCGAATGGATATTGCATCCATGTCACTGGCGCTATGACGAGCTGCAAAAATATGTAAACAAAAAAATAAGTATTACTTGGGCCGCTGGACAGCACAATTTCAGAGTAATCACTACCATTCTTGACAACATTTGGTAGTACTTCAATGGACGAACTATCTTCAGATCCTTCACGGGAAACAAAAAGATAACTAGAAAAGTAAAAGATACCAACCTAATGGTTCTGGAGGAGGGATATCATTGACGGGACTGCATTCATTTGTAACCATTGTTTTTGATTCTTTTTCGATTCCATTATCACGTGATTCAGAAGTAGTTTCTAATATGTCCATGACATCATCATTTTCCATCTGCAGATATAAGTTAATGTCTATTTCTTGAAATTCTCACATTTTCTCCGGACGAATCCTCATCTTCCCCTTCATAGACCTCATCGTAATCGGTAGCATCTCCACTATCACTGCCTGATGCTGTACTAATACCTCCTGCATTTTTGATGTCGTCGTGTGCGTTGTCCTCACCTTCGCAAACAATTTGCTAAAATTTCAATTTTCAATAATCCAACAAACAAAGCTTACTGTAAGATCTTTTGGCATACCCATCGGTTCGTGTAATTCTTCAACTTCGTTTAGTTTTGCTTCTTCTGAAATAAGTTGATACTGAGCAAAAACAACGGGCAAACCTTCTTTAGTGACATACACATTAAGAAGACTATTGTGATCACCGTAACGATAATCCACAACAGCTTTTTTGACCAAGCCAGCAACTTTAGCCATCAATAAATCGAATGGACCGGTACTTTTATTGGGAATCGACGACTTTCCTGTGGCATCGAGCTCTTGCTTTTTCACTTTTAAGCAGATATCCATCATTTTAGCAGGGTCCAGCGCGCTGTAAATATAATAATAACAAAAATACTGTAATAGATCCTACCAACTCATGACGTACGATGGTTCATCTTCCAGTTTCGTTTTTAATGCTTCACTAAGCTGTTGATCAAGAAGTTCGTTGCCTGTTCCTTTAATCACTAGCTGGTATTTCTGACGATTTTTACCAAAACTAAAATACAGCTAAAATATTAACAAGAAAATTATCGTACAGCCTATGGGTATCTTCAGTTACATCTACTAGTTCGCCCTGCTCATAAAGTAGTTTTTCTATTTTAAGCAACATTTTATGAATCTGAAACTCAAATAACAAATTAAATTCGAGAGAAAAACTCACATCTTTTTCTTCTTTATCTTTTCGCTCTTCCCTATCTGGATTATCGAAGTCAACTTCTCTAGTTGCATATTCTTCCTGTTTTCTTATCAACTCCTAAAATATTACTATATAAATAAGCGAAGAGAACATACATTACGTTTTTTAACTAGCTTCTTTATTTTGGCCGGGCTGAATATTTTTTGAATATCTGAAGTAGAAGGTTCGGCCTGCTCAGGTGCTAAAACTGATAAATAACTGATCTAAATTAGAATACTACCTATGGAGCCAGCCGTGGACATGACCCCAAGAGAATTTCCCAACGATGACAAACCACTAAAATAAAGCATATATAAAAAGAAACAAAAGAAAGAAGAAGAATCGCATACAAATGAATTGATGGACTATCGCCATCCTGTGCGGAAATATGACTGCCATTTGAAAAACTTTGTCCGTCCTCTGCATCCATATTTGAATCCAATTTTTTACCAACAAAATTATTTTGATCCAGTTTTCAGTCAAAAAATGTTTCACGGAAGGTCTTGCACCTAACTCAATGATTTACTCTTGTTTGGCATTTTGATATACATCAAACAAGAGTAAAAGACGTGAAAACTGATAATTTTGATGTATTTTGAACCATATATCTCGTATTCTCATTCTTTTACGGAAGCTTTACTTTTCATCCGATTCTTGATAACCTTGACGAACCCCCGTAATGAGAGGGCGGGGTCTGTTCGGCCTTTTTCGGGTCAATAGCACCTGCCAGAGTAGTACACATTCCTTCCGCTATTATACAACTACCAAGAAGAAGAAAATGGTTAGTTATCCCCACTATATAGCAACAAAAACGCTTCTAGAGCCTTACATCTGACGAAAGAAAAGAGCTAGTGGATCCCTTGCTAGGCAAAGGATGGAAAATGGTACAAGGAAGAGATGCAATTCAAAAAGAGTTTCAATTCAAGAACTTCATTGAGGTAACATCTCGCCTAACAACTAAAAGCGGCATTAGTTTGCATTGGCCCCTAACAAAAAAAGCATCTTCTATTTTTTAGGCCTTTGGCTTTATGTCAAAAGTTGCAATCAAAGCCGAAAAAATGGATCACCACCCCGAATGGTTCAATGTCTACAATAAGGTTAGCACAGGAATTCTTTCTTATCAATTTTCCGTCTCTAACTCGAACATTCTGTGTTTATTGCCCGGCAAGGTCATTTCTGCAATACAAACGTGTTTACTTCTAAAGAATCACTCGCAAAAGAAAGAAATAAAAATTCTAGGTGGATATAACTCTCAGCACTCATGATGTCAACGGTCTCTCTCAACGGGATGTTACCCTCGCCAAATTTATAGAAGATCATGCATAAGTATAAATATATATAAAGAAACATAGAAAAGGGTACAAGAGGAATAAATATTAGCGAAAAAGAAGATTTTGATTGATTTTTTTCCTCTTTTTTTTCAGCCGACTCTTTTTTTGTTTACAGTCTATACCGCGGACATAAACATACTGTCGGACAACAACTCATCAAAGAACAACCCATTTGTGGCTTGAAGTATTGATTTCATCTACTTGTTTTTGTTTTGATTATAAGAATAAGTGCACATATTGATTCTGTAGCTGCATTGTAAAAGAAATGAGCGACAAGTCGTCTTGTCCTTGCGGAGGAAAGCGTGAAGTAAGTTTTTTACATCTTTCTTATTTTTCACATTTGTCTGTACTTTCACTTCGAATGTATATCTTTCATTTGTTTTTATTATTTTTATTGCTAAAAAGCGTATAAACATTATAAATTACAGCCTGGTTTGACAGAAGAAGAGCGCAAAAGGCTGCTTCCTCTTCTGTTGTCTAGAGGTTGGACTCTTCAAGAAGATCGCGATGCCATCCGCAAAGAATTCAAGTTCAAGGATTTCAACGAGGTGAACAGTCATCCCCAAAAAAAAATATTTTTCTCTGTGACCAATGTTCACACAAAGATAAGGTTTCTAGGCTTTTGGATTTATGAGTCGTGTTGCGCTCAAAGCGGAGAAAATGAATCACCATCCGGAATGGAGTAATAACTACAGCAGAGTGGATGTTATTATGATTACCCACGCTGCCGATGGACTCTCTACGAAGGATGTGAAAATGGCTGATTTCATTGACAAACTTGTAATTGAAGAATAAAATTCAGAAGAATATGGAAAATCTATCATTCTTTATTATATCATTTGTCACTTTTGGACTTACAAGGGCTTGTTATTATTTTCTCAACAACAAAAAAAAACTAAAAACGGTCCGACTAGATTCGTCGAATATGCTATAAAACACCGAGAGTAAAAAATGAATCAAAAAAGATTCTACAATGCAAATTTCCACGTTTTTCATGACGTAAAATGGTTCGTAAATAACCGGATAAGAATTATAACCGGGGGGTTTCTTTTGATACAGGCGAAGGGAAAAAAAGAAGATCATCTGAAGCTGCGACTTATGGCAATTATATGCTCACAGAGGACTTGAGACGACGTTTCTTCGGGATGCGCTGCCATCACTGCCAAGACAGCTGGCTGAAATATTAGAAAATAACATAACAAAATGAAAAAATCAGGTGAAAATTTATCAAATTTGGAGATAATTGTCTTTTTATGATTTGAAAGTTCCGTGCCGCCGCACCTGTAAATTCTCGGCAGCTCACGCGATAGGCGCGCCGCGGTCAGGTACAAAATTCCTCCAACTGCCGAGATTCTACGGGTGCAGCGGCGCGGATCCAAATCATCGGAACTGACTCAAAATAACGTTAAAACATCAATTTTTTCAATAACGTTAAAACATCAATTTTTATACATTCTAGGGTCAAAAATACTGAATCTTCCAATTTTCTTAGCTTAGAATAAGGTAAAAAGCTATTTCCCACCTCAGGGAAGAGTTGACAGAGGTTGAATTGCAGTCGCGCCCGTTCTTGGTCAAGCGACGCTCCGCTGTTCGGTCCATTGGATATCAGAGGCCCCACGCTGAGTTCCGACTGTCCCCAGATGGCTGTGCTCGGCGCGTACAAGTGTCCCATATCTTCCCGGCTTCCGATTCTCCTCGCCAGGGGGACAGACTGATTCCGGCCGATCTGCTGGTGCTGTACCGAATGTGGCCAATGTGCCGAGGGCTGCTGGATAGGAAGTTGATAAGGCCGATTCTACAAACGGATTAATTTTAAATTTCGCGGGGGAAATCCTCACGTAGGGATTATTCTCCTGATTATTAGCGGCGTAGACAGCTTCCGTGTTTAGGGACTGGGTTCTGGCCACCGGGCAGTGACTCGTTCGGAGACGCTCGTATTGCATCGAAGGGCGGGAAGAGACCGGCCGTTTTGAATTTTTCTCCTTCATCAGACGGTCTGTGACACTCACATGGACACCGTTCGGCCTCTCTGGATGGTAATATCTGGAAATTCCGCTATTTTATGGGTTATTCAAGCTGCCTACTTGCACTTATTGCCATATGTACATTTCCTGGCATAGGGACAGAGTTGAGCTGCTTGGATTGGGGGATTCTTTGAGAGAAATTGATCCAAATTCGGACCATGACGGCCAAGGGGATCGTCCGGAGGCATAAACCTGGAAAACGGGGATTATTTGACGAATAACAACGCAGAAATCAATAGATCTATCATGGCGCAGTGGCAAAGCGCGCGCCGTAATCGAAACATTGCTGGTTCAACTCCAGCGCAGGTCAAAGTATTTTTGTTTTTTTTTTCCATTCCCCTTTCCCCTTTTGACCTCCAATGGTCCCCCTTTTCCCCGTAATCAGTATGGATTTTTCCAGTGCTAAAACATGTGATCAGCCGTGTCCGGTCCTGTTTATAGCCCCGGAAGCACACGCGAAACAGCTTAGGATAAGAATTTTTACCGCCAATGGCAATGGCGGAGGGAATGAGATCACTCTGCTCGTGAACTAGCCATTTGCTGATAAGGAGACGCTTTCAAAAGATGCTAACAACGTCCTGGATGCGTCAGAGATGTTAATTTCTATGAAAAACGGGAATAAACGAACCTTCCATCGACGAAACTGTACATGAGAAGTCGTTGTTCAACCAATCGTGAATATTGGGGATTTTCACGGACTAGATCACTAAAATTCGGATTAAAATGGGGGAAAATGGATAGAACCGAACCGATATTCGTCGTTGGACACAATAACAGCGTCTTTTTCTTCGGCAGTTTTGAGAATATAGCGGTCGTCGTGGCAGACAATTCGGCGGCCGTTGACCCGGCGGGACGGCGTCCACACGATCAGGCCCTGCTGGTCGAGTTCGGCCAAAAGGTGCTGGTCAGTTATGGGACAGTCCGCTCGGGCGGATTCGCGTCTGAAAACGGGAATATATATTATTTTTTAGAGAAATATAACCAAAAAGACTGAAGAAGACTCCCAGAGCCCGTCCAAATTGGTAGAAATCGATCTCGGGGTACTGTAGCCCAGTTACCGCCGCACCAAAGAGACTTTTTAGGACTTCCAGATGCCCTTTTTCTCATTTTTTGAATAAACATGACACCGGGAAGCTTTTTCAACTCCTGGAAGTTTCCTAGGGGATGGCCAATGGAAAGGAGCCCGCACCGCAGCCGTCTTGCTCGGTCCTCGACAGTCCGATCCCCCTGCACCCGTAAAGTCTCGGCAGTTGGCTCATCTTTATTCAAAATTGTTACAAAATTGCGTTGCCTTTATATCTTTTTGTCTTGCCGAGACTTTACGGGTGCAGGGGATCGGGTTAACGGATACTGAGCCGTTTGAGACCCCTCCCTCGTCCAAGAGTAGTCATTTCCTTGGCCATCATAGGATGAATCATGGTCTAATGCACCAAGTTCTTGATCTCTGACAGGCTACCCAATTTGCCCTGTGTGTATAGAAATAGATGCTCGACGGGTCGCTGTATTCAATACAGCTCCACTTGTTTCACTCCAAGGGGGATGTTTTCCGGAGCCGTGAAGTCAAACTTCCCGGTAGGTCGCTGGTCACTGGTCAGTTACTTTTTCTGCGACGGGACTCCAAAACTGGTTCCCGGGTTTCTCGAATCTGGTTCGGGTTGAAAATCGGTGTAGGACCCTTGGACCCGAATAAGCCCAATTTGACTGATTTATGACGTTTTCCCGGGAATTTTGGGTCCTATCCCGGAGGAATTCGCCAAAATTTTCTTTTTCTCCCCCCTGGAACGCTCGCCAAGAGGCTTGTTTACACTGGGAAAGAAACTGTGAGAAGATTATTCAGGACAATCCAAAGGAGCCAAAGGACTTTAGGAAGGCCTGTCCTGGGAAGATCCAGCTGGATTACTGTAACTACCCGGATATTCTAGAGATCTCTCCCATGGCTCAGAAATAACAAGGATTTTTGGCTATTGGGTTACTGTAGCAACCCGTTTTTTAGAGGAAAATAAAGATAGAAACGAACCTGAACTGTGGGATGAATACAATAATATCTTGGTGTCCACGGTGGAGAAAGAATTCGACGCAGACGCGTATCCCAGCACAGGAGAAGACCTCCTTCCGGCCGTGTCTAAAGGGTTACTGTATTATTTACTAGATTATATTATAATATAATTTTGGGAGGGAAATGGATAGATCAAGAGAGGACAAGTGAAAGAGAAGGCGGAGAGAGTGCAAACGGTTCCAAATAGGGGAGTCGGCGGTGTGGACAAGGCTTGTTTGGCGACCTCTCCCCTCTCGTCTCGCAAAAAGTCAGGCAGGGGGCTCATGGAGGGGACTGGCGAGGACAGGGGGAGGACAAAGCCGACACAACTAGAGGGGGCACAAGCACAGTTGGCCTTGAATTCTAGGGGATTTCGAGGGGATATTGACTGGATTACGGTAGCTAGAGGGGGATTTTAAAGGAAGGACGAGACAGTGGATTACGGTAGCTAGAAGAAAAATTCGAAGGTAAAGTGAAGGTAGAGGTCAAAAAGAGGAGGAAAGAAGGACAACAGATGGCCAACTGGAAACACAGGAGCTCCCACCCCTGTCCCTCCCTCCCTCCCTCCTGCAGCCAGACAAAATGGCGTGGAAGACAAATAAACGGGGGGAGAGAGAGACCGGTAAGGGACGATAGAGCAGAGGGGGTCAGAGGTTAAGTGTTCTGTTGGAATACGGTGGTACTTATAGTTCATTCCCTTCCATTCTCTACAAAAATCATGAATGAAAGTGGTACTATAAGAAAAATTCCAAAAAATGGTGGAATTTCTGATGAAAACGGGTTCAGGAAGCGCGCGCCTGCACCCGTATAATCTCGGCAGCTGAAACGTCTTTTGCCGCAATTCAGGCCCGCGCGCTGCCGAGACTTTACGGGTGCGGGGAAACAGCATTTTGAACTGGAGACAGTCTTTTTTATGCAATATGGAGTGAGAAATGGGGAATACAAAGAACGAGCGTACGTTCAAGGTTACGGTAAAGTAGGAAGATGCAATTTAAAGGTCTAAAAACTTACGTCATGGCAATATTCGACCCATCAATGACGATGGATCTCAATTGCGGCTCGGCCGAGGTACTGATCGGCTGTTGGTTCCAGGAAGATCGGGCCAGCTCTCCAGCTTTTCCGAATTTTACTAATTCTGCCAGTATTCGATCCTATGAATTGGAATTTAGCAGGAAATAAGGGTTAGGGCTACCTGGCCGGCGTCGGGGCCAATCCTCCCCAGGACCTGGTGTAGCTGATCTTCGGAATAACCCAGACTTCGGGCGAAATTTGTTAATTCTGCTGGGACATAGGTCGTTGGGGTTATGGCATCCGCTGTATCGTCTGAAAATTACAAAAATTGCAATTTTTAGCCTAGAAATTCTCAAATTCGCCGCTCGTTGCTCCGTAAGCGCGCTCCATTCTAAATTCCCAATAAATGGTAACAATAATCGTTTTTTAGATATTTTTCGTATTTCGCATAATGTTTACGGTGTGAAGATTACTGTAGAAGAAAAAAAATAGAATAAGATACACGAAAAATGGAGGAAAACGCAAATTGGTGTACCGTTAGAATGGGGCGCGTTTACGGCCTCCGGCTGAATTTTTTTGACTTTTCCCGCCCTCTTCCGCCTATTTTTCTCGTTCGGAAAATTAATGACACCGCGCGAGGTGGGGGATTAGGAGCCCTCCCACTCCTTTTTTTTCTAATCTGCCCCCCCAAGGATCACTGCCGGCCGTGGGTGAACTCTGACCACACTCACCGAGTCGCATGCTGCCTAATCCGGTGGATACCGTACTCAGGGCGTCGCTGCTCTCCCGGCTCAGCGAGGCATGACTCTCCTCCGAGCAGGAACTGTAACAGGAGTCGATCTCCCCGGCCAGGCCGCCTTCAAATCCCCCGCTGCCGCCACTTCCTCCACTGCTCAACATCTTCGACGTCGGCAGGGACGGGTCCACTAGGAGAGGTTCACCGCGCGCCACACGGCGCAACGGCGGATGAGCTCGCTTTTCCATCTGGTTCTGCAGAGAAAATCATGAATTTTACACTATTATACATCGAAAAAGTTTATAAAAGAATGATTCTGGAAATGGTTCTGGAAAGGGAAATTGGGCCAGGGTTACGGTAACCGGCGCGCGGGGCTCCAAAAACGCTTCTAACCTGGAAAAAAATGCCGGCAAAACGCGATTTTCGAAGGGAAATGTTTCTGGGATTAAAATAATGGTTTGATGGTCATTTTTAGGCGAAAAATATGGAAAAATGGAAGAAAACAAAGTTCTGGGTGAGTGAAATAAGATGCGCTGGCTCGCTAGAGTTACTGTAAGCTTGCGCAAGCGCTCACTTTTGAAAAAATGGGATTTTCTCAACGAAATTTCCATGAATTTTTGAGATTTAAAAGTCTACTTGTAGCTGAGAAAGGGGGCTATTTTCTAGGGCTAGTAAGATTTTGTGGGAGGAGGAATCCATGCGCTGATGATGAGATCTCCGGAGATGAAGTGATTCCTCCTCTGTCACCCGGCCCGGGGGAGATTATGGCACCCACCACGCAAGGGGGGAAGGGGGTGGGGAAATATGAGGATTGAAACCAGAAGGGCAAGTTTTGGGAAGGGGGAGGGGGATATAGACAGGGGAGGAAGGAAGGGAAGGGAAGGAGAGAGTGGATAACATCCGGGGAAATTAGAAGGGAAGGGCACCTGGGTCCGGGGGAAGGGAAGTGGAGGAGTACAGGAAGGTATGGGGGGCAGGGACCTGGATAGTAAAATAGAGAAGGTAATGCTGGATATACTCTTATGGTAGCTACAATAAGGATAGGAATATTTCCCCTCAAGACCCAAGAATGGAGAAGACCGCCTTGCCCGCCCTTCTCTCCTCCCTATAAGGACTCCTCCTGTCCCCTGATCATTGGCTAACCAGATCGGATGATGATATTTATATTTTTCTCTCTTTCCCGCATTTTTGTAATATTCTATATTTTCCTATCATTTATGATTATATTCGGTTTCAGTCGGGGGACTTAAAAGTGCTAGACCGCGGGAGAGTACAAGGATAAGCTACAGTAATCAAGATTTGTAGGGGGATTTTCTGGAGGACAGTGTTCATTTCAGCGGATTAGATAGAAGAGATCTCTAGTTATTTATTGTCACTTTTAATCAAAATAATGAAAAAAAAATTGGGCAAAATGGGCAAATTTATCAGAAGAAAGGGTAAATGCGCGCAAAGAAGGATCGGCGCTCTTTGAGCGACGATACAAGGCTTAAAACAGGAAATCCTACAGTATGTTTAGGTTCATTTGAAAGAGAAGAAAATTCTACATATGATGAGCTTATGGTTGTAGCTCATAATGTTGAACATACCATATAAATCAAGGAAAAATCAGAATTTCGGGGGGAGTCAAGAGAAAATGCCCGGCAAAATGAGACGCCGATATAAATTGAGGATAAACCGCGCTTGAAAGGACCTGCTACAGTAATTTTAAGGGTATTAGAAAGAGGAGAAAGTCTACATAAGATCTTTATTTTCGTTTATCTTTAACCGGAGATAGCAGGTCAAAAAAGGGAAACGCGCGCTAACCATGGATGCAAGACTTTGATTGGGGATTAAACGGTCTACGTAGACGATATTACAGTAAATGTAGGTTCATAAAGAAGAGAAGAAAATTCTCTTCAAGACGTATATATTTATATATCGAGAAGTGGAGGAATATGAGCTGAAAATGGATGCAAAACAAGGCGAAGAAATTGGAGTATTGCGTGTAATTGGGAAAACAAGAAAAAAAGTGCTGAAAAACTTTAGATTGCGAGAAAAGAAGCCGGAAAAACAAAGATCTTTGTCGTCTGCTGGGGCGCGTATTTGAAATTTCGAAAAGCACACAGAGACAGGGAGGCGGACACACAGGAAATGGTCTCCACGCGGCGGGCGGAGAAGTTCCAGGGGGGACGCGAGCCGGAGAGAAGTTCCAAGGCGGCGAGCCTTTGTTGACAGTGCTCCTCTCTCTTCCCGGGGAGCGAGTCAAACACCACACCCGGGGCAGCAGCTGCCCATCCGAGCAGGCAGGCCGCCGGGAAGACCACCACGACCGGTGGCGGCGGCAAAAACGAACGGGGTTTAAAATTGGGGACAAAACAACGGCCAGGAGACGAGCAAAGGAATGTTCAGCAATCAGGGCAGAGTGGAATAACAAGCCCCTCTCCCTGCTGGGGGCTCCCTGATAAGCCACCGGTTCAGGGAATCTCCTCCCCGGGGGACGAAGGGAACAGGACACCGCTGGGGGAGCAGGACTGATATCAGAGGGAAAGAGAGAAGAAAGAAAGAAATTATCTGCCAGCCGGAATGACCCCCAGCCCTAAAAATCAGAAGAAGCCGGATCTGCATTCTCTTCTTTTCTCTCCGTTGTTTGATTTCTGGCTGAGGATTAAACGGTCTACGCAGCGAAATAGAGTGAGTCGGGTGGTTGGAACCCTTTGATACAGTTTACAAAAAGAATAGCGGAAGATTAGACGAGCTACGCAGCTAATTTGAAGTCAATTTAGAGGAAGTGAACTTTCGGAATCTTTGCCGCCGCACCCGTAAAATCTCGGCAGCTCGAGGAACTTTGAAGGCGCGCGCCGGAAATAACTGATCTGCCAGCTGCCGAGATTTTACGGGTGCGAGCGCGTCAGAATGAATCACCCATTTGGCGTCTAAAGTGATGAATAACTGAGGATTAGATTAGTTACGCAGCCAATTTGGAGTCTCAATGAGAGGGAAAGAGTTTTATATGATAAGTAGGGTCTGTTTGATGAGTGTTGGAGGTAATAAACTTGTTAAAAAGTGAAAGATGAGTAATCAGAGGAATCCGGAACAAGCGAGACGGGACAGGAGGGTGAGAGCAGGCTTGAGGCGATTTTTCTCTCCTCTGGCACTGACAGCCGTCTTCCCGAAGTGACCGGATTGGCAGCAAACATTGGCCAGTGTGGAACCAGACGACAGACAGCTGGGCCGGGAGGAGGGTTGGCGGCCTATTCCTGGAGGGGGCAGCCAGAAAACGGGTTCAATTCATAGTGTCAATTAGATAAGAACATTTTGTCTTTTTTTAATTGATTTTATCGAGAAAAATAGCAGAAATCAGGGAAAAACAATAAGGAAGTATCAGTAATCGCGCTCTATTGCAAAACAATTCAAAAATCAGCAAAAGCCCGCGAAAAATATGTTTTTTTTTTCCATTTTCTCACTCACTGGCTACTTATCCAATTTTTTCACCTTTCCAGTTGTTTTTATGCAATATTTTTGTGTGTATATTATTCAGTAAATAGAGCTCTGCAAAATGCCACTAGAAATGCTGCAGAGAAGATAGGCGGATGAAAAACTAGGAGCAGCCGAACGAACGAGACTACAAACTAGGCTAATTGAATAGGAGAGAGAGCGTGTGAGTGAAAAAGAGCCTTTTCACTGGGAGAGAATAGCAGCTCCCGGCTAGTTTCCGATATCATCTAAATGCTCACTCTCTCTCTCTAATCTATCGGTAGCCAGAAAAGCAAGAGATTGGTAGAAGAATATCCGGAATGAATCAGTTAGAGCAAAGTCCTATTTCCGTTGTTTTAGAGCGGCAGAAGAGAGGAGGCCTTATCGTGAGGATTGCGTCTCTTCTTGAGAAGATTAACAGACGTCATAAGTTAGGCTAAGGCGAGGGAATTACTGACCAAGATCAGAGGAGGATCAACGGTTTAGCTGATTGGAATGAGAGTCGATGACGCCAAGGAAAAAATATTTATATAATGATGGGAGTGGTTGGAAAGCGAGGGATGACGCATTAAAGGAACACCGGCACAGCTTTTCCCGCACTTCGCTGAGCGCAGTAGCTTGGGGCGCGTTTGCTTTTCATCGGTCAAAAAAATTCCCTTCGAGTTATTTTTATCAATATTGCGACATACACTTTTTTGTGATTTTTACTGCTTTTAATTAGTTTTTAATTAATTACTAATTAGAACATGCTGATCAAAAAGAAATATTGAAAACACATGCGGAAAACAAGAGTTGAACTTTTTTTAAACGGCACGCTACCGTAACCATTTGCCGGCGCGCGTCTAATTTTTGTGCCAGTGTTCCTTTAAAAAGGATAAGTTGCAGGCAGGGAGGAGATTTTTTGCAGAGGATAAAGTAGAAAGCCATATTCGATTGTATGAACTTGAAGTGGATTGAATTTCATTTTTTAGCATATAAAATATTCAGCGAAAAGTGTAAAACACGCATCAGGTGATTCTATTCTTTCTTATTTCTATTTACATTCATTGTCTTATGCTATTCTTCTTATTTTATGTTAGTTTATGCTCTTTTTAGTAAAAAAACAATGTCTTCCAGCATTGTAAACATAAGAAAGCAACTTTGAATTGTGTATCTTCTTTGCAAACATGAGATGGAAGCCTTTTACACTAAAAATCATAAAATTGACTTGAAAAAGTATTTTCTTTGGTTCATTTTCATTCTAGGTATGCAGACTATGGCTAAAAATAACTCTAGAGCATAGAGAGACATAGAGAAAGCCGTAGGGGAGGTGCTTGTCCGCTTCAGAATCTGCGAGTGACCCACCCGCGACGCTGTCTTCTCTCTCTAGCTCGCTTCAGCTGCTTCACTAATTGTCCCGAGCCAATTTCTCTCAATTAACCTACTGCGTAAACATTATTCTTCTCCCATTCCCTTCACTCTCTCTCGTTTCTGCTTCTCATTTTTTTTCTCGTATAGTAAAGCCATGAGAGATGGAGTGAGATCGATAGCCAACAGCAGCCATAGAAAAGGGAGAGAGAGCATAAGCTGAATTAGCATGTGCCGATGAAGAGGGTGGTGGGGGAGAGCTTGCAACAAACAATTAAAAAATGGGGAAGGGGAGAGATTAATTAGAGCGGAGCAGGAAAATAATTAACTTGGCAGAGATTCCCAGTAGGAGGGGTGGATTACGACGAGGCGATAATATCAAGATAATCCTCTTGAAGAAAATATGAAATATATGTGGGTGGAGGATCAAGAGATTCAGGTAGACACTTTTTGAGGAATGGAGGGTAAGAACGGAACGAGAGAGAGAGAAAGAGAAGGTTGTTTTGAACAGCGAGAAAGGGTATTAGGGTCCACAGCTGACATGAAATAGGGGACACAAACAGAACAGGACATAGCTCCCTCTCCTCCTCTTGATAAGGGACTGTGACAGCCGGGCACTGGCTCCGGTTGATCAGACTATCAACTACAAAGAGGAGAGACCTCTACTCAGCAGTAGACACACTAGATCTGATAACAGCAGAAAGTTCTGACCGGAAATAGAAGTCATCATTTATTTTCTTTGATTTATTATTATTACTTCATCCAATTTAGTGAACGGCTACATAATTAAGCCTGAAATAACAAAGAGAAATTTAAAAATCTTATAACACAACTCGAAAAATGTAAAAGGAACTGCTCTATCCATTATTATCTGTTTATTGTCAACACCTTCGATTATCTTCTTCCGGAACTTGAGACGGCATATTCGGTAAATAAAAGCGACGATAAAAACAAGGAGTAAACTATGCCGTGATAAAAAAAGGAGGTAAAAAATAGCATCTAATATATTGATATTGACGTATTTGCATGGGTTTCCTTGCGTGAAGCCTTATCTCTTCCCGGTTTGCTTCATTTGCCGGAGATGGCGTGGTAAATTTGAGGATTTAATAGAGGTTATTTCTGTGTTCAGGAATTGGCTGCGATAAGAGGCCTTCTTTTCTATGATAAGGTGAGTCGCCCCGGCGACTTATGGCTGGAAAACCCTTCAAAAAGTCGCCCCGTCGGGTAGGGCCAATGTCCATAGAGTTCGAAATATGATAAGTGTTTTATAGTAGAAGAAAAAAAACCAGGAGATCCTGGGAACGAATGAACCCAAGATAACAGGTAAATGGGTGGTTTCATCAGAATTTTCATGGGCAATAAACATAGCAGCGGTGCAAATGTGTGAAAATAAGAGAAAACCCTCTCCAATTGTGTACTTCGGCATTGCCCAGCCAGTCTCCGGTCTGTTACCCCTTCTAACCCATCAGAAGGCCTTCGGATCCCTCCATAAGGAAATATTCCCAGCAGGCAGCCAGTCTCCGACTTCTGATGGGGATAGCAAGTAAATAAAGAAAGCAAAAAAATATGGCCGCGACCGGGATTGAACCCGTTACCTCTTTATCCCCCTTTTTTATCCCCGACACGACACGACACTGTCGTGTTTTTGACGACACGACATTTCTGTCGTATGCACGACACGACAGGGGGGTTTGCCCGCAGCTGCACAATTCAGCCGTATACGTTACGCGTAACGTCAAACAAGTGGGAAAAAATGATTCCGTCGAAGTGACAAGTCGGAAGACACCACCTAGGACAGCCGGCTGTCTGATCTTCCTGCACAAGGCCATAAGAGCAACAAAAAAGACAAACATGAAGAAGCAACAATCAAAATAAAATAACATCAAAACTTCAAGAAAAAATATTCCCTTAGAACATTTTATTTCAATTGTCACTGACGGGGAACTCCGACCAGGGATGAGCAGCTCCAGCCTGTTGTGCCCCTTGTCCAATCCTTGTTCTTTAATATTTCCAGCTAGCAGGTGTCCATACTTCATGTTGATCGTGAGTCCTTCCAGGAAGGTGTCGATCACGGGAGTCGTCTTGCCTCTGTAGGAGGCCACGAAAATGTTTCTTTGATCCAATATCGGTACGGCGATTCCGCATTTGTCGAGGACATCGAACCGAAGAGACGTTTTCTAAAGAATTCCATTGAAATTTTTTTTAAAGGCAACCTTTTTCAGCGTCTCCTTCGCCACGGAAATGGTCACCGTGGCACCGCGGAGAACTTCCATTTTTTTCATTGTTGCCATCCACCTTCTTTAGGATGACGACCTCTGTCGAGTTGTTTGTGAAGAGCAGGGTCGCTCTGCGGCTACTCTTGCCGATCCACGTCAACTCGAAGCAGATTCCACCATCGGCTGCTTCCTCTGGGGGCATGTAGACTGCCTCTTGCTCGGCTTGTGGAGGAGGACGGTGGTGGTGGCACGGGGCAGGGCAGCTCCTTTCCGGGCGGCATACGTGGCGGGACGGGCCGGCGGGGCAGGTATTCGAGTAGCGGCCATTGTACAACGAGTTGGTCAGTAGAGGTCAATAAGTCTGGCGTTTCTTTCGATTTCACGGATATTTATAGAAATTTATCTGCTTTGACAGGATTTTACAAGATGTGTATGGACATTCTTCGAAAGGGTACACACGGGGAGGATGGCTTGGGGGAGAAAGGAGGACAGTCTCCCCGCGTCCTTCCCCCATCTTCTGGTTCTTCGAGTTCAGCAACATCAGCCGCTGCAGCCCTTCAAGTCATCTGTAACCGTTTTTAAGAAAACGATAATGTATTTGCATTTGAGTTTAGTCTGAAAAAATGAGCCGTGTCCTTCTGATGAAGAAAGATTATAAAAATCCCCATCCAAAATGACAAAATTAAGGAAAATAAGTGAATTGAAGGAAGAAATTGAATTTTACCTAACGGGAGTGTCCAAATAGCAACGCTAACGTGCGGGAAAGGCAATTTTCTAGTGGAGCTTTCGAATTCATCCTATTTTGCTTCTTCTCCCTCCGGCCTTCTCATAATCTTTTCACTGGTTCTTGATATTATTGTTTTTGGAAATGTTGTATAGAAACACCACATGGTAGGTGAGTGTTGAAAGCGCACCCTTTTTGAGAATTGTCTCGCAATAGATATTCCTAACTTTTCTTGCACGGTGTTTTTGAGCATCCCGTCTCTGCTGCAGCTTCTACATATGTTGTGCTCTATCAATAATTCCACAGTGCAAATACATTACTAATTTCAGACTGAAATAATGGAAAAGATTTATTCATTTCTAAATGTTTCATCCATTATCTTTTGTATTTTATAATTACAATTATAAAGCCAAAATGAATTCAATAAGGTCTCTTATGACGAGCTGATTTTCCGGCGAAATAACCATGCGCACCCTGTTTTTAAACGTCTATTTTTCGCTATACTCCTATTGTGCTTTCCAATTTTCTTGTAGCTTTTTCTTTTCTTTGATTATTTTTGTAAAATGTCTATGTTCAGATGTCCAGCGGCTTCGTTTCTTCCAATGATTTAGAAGAGGAGCGTCAAAAAAGACAAGATGAATGGGAAAAAGTGCGAAAACCGGAAGATCCCCAAAGTAACCTCTTTGTTTTATTGTAAAATTATTATTTTAGCTGCTCCGGAGCCAGAAGTTTGCAATAAAACATTATTTGAGCAGTTGAGAGACAATCGTGAAGCCAAGAAGACTGAAATGGATGAAGCAAAGAAGTTTAGTACGTTTTATTCATCTTCGAATTGCATCTTTATTGTTTAGAAAATATGATACGCGGAATTGATGAAGACGAAAGTGATTTTTTATCCCAAGTAGACGAAATGAAGGCACAAACTCATTTTCAAAATAAACAGGTGCGTGAATTCAATTGATTTTTCTCATTTTCCAGGAAGAAGAACAAGTTCTTAAAGAAATGGCTTCAAAGAGGGTAGTAATAGTAGAAGCTCCAACATTAAATAAAATTACACCAGTTTCAAGTACAGCTAAACCTGTCAGTGCCCAAGCTAACATTTTATCTGCTGCAATAAAAAGAAAAGCGTACGTTTCTATTTTTTTTCTTGAGCTATTTTATATATTTTTATATTCCAGTACAAATGATAAAAAAGATGATGATTCTGCTTCTAAAGTTGCTCGGGTAGATCCAGACGTGAAAGCAGCTGCATCTGCGTCTGCTGTTATTGGACATATTGCGGGTCTTGTACATTATGAAGCGTCAAGGTTAGCTGTTTGTTTGCAAAATTGTTTAATTTTAGTGATAGTGAAAGTGATTCTTCTGATTCTGAAGCTGAAATTATTCCCTCGCTGCAAACTTCTAGACCGGAAAAGAAAAGAAATGGTAACTGTTGATATAGTTTGATCTCCAAATATTAACTGGGTTTTTGTCTAAATAAATCATATAGTTTTTCCTCGTCTTGTTGTTCTAAAACTGGGGTTTACCCTTTTTATCTCTATACAATTATGTGTATTTCATTTCATCCCTTTAGAATGGCTTCAAAAGAAGTGGCAGAACATTATAATGGTGTTCGTCAAGAAGGCATAGGCGGGCGAACAGAGAGTCGTATTTTTTACCAAAGAAATCTCAGTAACTGGATTAAAAGTCAACTTATAGGTCTGTTTTTATGCTTATTGTCTTTATAAAGAGTTTTTATTATTTCTCATTCTTCATTTTAGATGAAGTCATGTCTTGTCTTCGTAAAGAGAATGTCTACAATCCCAGAGTAATGGATCTTGCATGTGGAAAAGGAGGTGATCTCAAAAAATGGAAAATTGCACGGACTAAAAGCGCTGTAATGGTCGGTAGGGTATATTTCATGTATTTTTGGTTATCTATATTTTTCAGACGTTGCTGCGGTATCTATAAATCAAGCACGAGATCGTTATGAAGAAAATAAACAAAGAGAAGGAGACGGAGGATGGTTTCCTGTAAAATTTATAGTAGCAGATTGTTGTGCGGTAAGTTAAACACTTCTAATTGCTGTTTATTCTTACAATTTTATGTTCATTCTGTTTTTCAGGTTGATATTAAGAAAGAAATTGATGATCCGCGACCATTCGATATTGTAAGCTGTCAATTTGCACTTCATTATTCGTTCATCAACGAATCATCAGCCAGAACATTTCTTCGAAATGCTACTGAATCTCTCCGGCCCGGCGGATACTTTATCGGAACACTACCAGATGCTGAGCGAATTGTGTGAGTTAATTTAGTCGTTCTTTCGAAGCAGCTGCATATATCGCTGTTGGCTTATGTAAATGAGGCTGTCATGTAGCGGGCAGACGTTTTTCGGACGGACAAAGACCTTCGCCGGTTTGTCTCTCGTGGTTTCGTATCTTGAGCGCCGCCTTTTTTGAACGATGTGCTACTGCGCAATTTATCAGCGTGTGGTGACATGGCCGTATGCGAGAAAACAAACCTTCCTCAAAGAAGAGAACGCAAATATCTAGAATATGGATTTTTTGTCATCTTTCGATTACCATTTGAGCCGTCACACTTTCCCAGGGTGCCGTTACAGACGAATGAGGTCGCATAATGTGCTCTTTTTACCTTTGCCGTTCTCAGATGTGTCATTGATGAGTCGACGAACCATCTAGGACGGTCCTTTTATGCTAGCGAGAATGCGGTAGATGGCGTGAGAATCACGAGCAAATTTTCTAATTAACTGCCTTTCCCCCCTCTCGGTGGTACTCTTCCTGCTTTTGCTACCGTAGACATATCGCATGACCGGAAACAGCGGAAATTGGGCACACAGCGACCGCCTGCGGCGAGGGCGCATCATTCATCGAATTTTTTGGCTTTCTTCAGTTCCGAGAATAAAAATATTTTATAAACATTTGATAGATTGATTTTTCAGATGGGCTGGAAGACAGCATGATGGAGAATTTGTCAATGAAGTTTGCAAAGTTCGATTTGAAAACAAAGATGAGCTGGTTAGTTTTTATTAAATTATACCGACAACTATTTGAATTTTATAGGAAAAACCACCTCTGTTTGGTTGCAAATTTCATTTTACATTGGATAGTCAAGTGAATTGCCCTGAATTCCTCGCCTACTTTCCACTTTTGGAACAGTGAGTCCTCTCTTCATTTTGCGTGCGAACATTATTTTCCCGAGAAGAGCATAATTCAATTCCATTTTGGGTCGCAGGTGGTTGCTAAGCCCTGAACCCCCGTGGGTCTGTTTTACGACTAGTGACAAAAGAGTAATACCAAATTTTGCGGGTTATACCCCCCGTAGTCTTGCGCTTTAGTCCGTCACTAATTAAAAACATTTGATGGGAAACTGTACAGTTATTTTTGGAAATGTTGTTTGTTTTGCCCTCTCCAGCTTGGCAGAGAGAAATTCCCAGCGCTATTTCTCCACCTGGGGCGAGTAGCCTTGAAAAGGAACTGTCCTCTCCTCACGGGAGCACATAGAAAAGCGTAGAAACAATGGCCGACAGCTAAAAAAGTGGCCCTCGCGGTGATTGCACTTCTCACTGCGGGAGACGCCAGCGACCGGTCTTACGGTAGAATACTACTACCATCCGCCTAAAATGGGGTCCCGGCTGTCATGTCCCCCCGTTTCTCTCTAGTGGGCCGCGAGTCATAAAAGGCGGCGGGTTGTGTCGTCGGCAAGAGGGGTTCTCAATCTGGCGCTTATCTGCCATCCACACGGCTAATTGTTTAGCCAACTCACATCGATCTTACCGGATGAGCGAATAAAAAGTAGTGCGCGAGGCAATGGGCATTCTTTAGGACGTAACCTCTAGAAATAACTGCCCATAGATTTGAAGCAACCGTTATAGCATTCTCTATTTATGCTTCTGCCTAAAAATCTAAGAATGTATTCATTTACTTATCTCTTCAATCAAATTTTAATTTTCAGCCTTCTAAATGAGATGGACATGGAGCTCGTTTTGATGAAGCGTTTTCCCGATGCCATTCGGCATTGGCAGGAGAAGGGCCGTGGACTAATGGGCAAAATGCAGGCTTGTCTTATTTTTGTACCGAAAAATAACTCATCTTTTCAGGCTTTAGAACCATTCCCAGCTTCTGACGGCTCTAAATTGGCTGGAGCGGATGCAGATTACGAGCTAGCTCAAGAATTTGTTAATAAGCTTGATCCTGAGGAAAGGAACAGACACGTTGTAAGTTTTTTATATATTTGATGTTGATTCATGCTTCCGCTCTCACACCTTTTGACGAACAGCTGCTTTTGGTAGATTGTGTCTACCGTATGCCCACTTCTTCTCGTATATTCTATTACGTCCCGCCGTCGGCGGCTGTCACCTGCACAGAGCGACAACCTTTCCTCTTTTGGGAGCATAAAAGCGTAAATCAGGCGTCTGATAGGCATAATTAGTAGATGAAGCAAATAATTTCTAACAATATCCGTTATTCAATATTCTTTTTCAGGGAACCCTTTCTCGAGCTGAATGGGAAGCCGTCTGTATGTATTTGGTCTTCATTTTCCGCAAAAGAGGAGGTGAAATTGAAAATAAAGAAGAAGTTACACGTAAACGTGCAGCTGAAGTGGAGGAGAAGGATGAAGGTGCTATCAAAAGACGAGCAGAAGCGAAAGAAGAGCCAGCAGAAACAGTACCAGAAGATGAGCCGACTGAAAAGCGGATACGTATTGAAGAACCGCAATAAGATAAGAGCTACAATTTCTCCTTGTTGATCCCAAAAATTCGATCTGTTTTCAGTAAGGGTAACATTAAATTATACACAATGGTTATTTTTTCATGATGATAGGGGCAGGTGGGTAGATCGGGCAAGACAAGCGAGAGGGAAATATTAGAATCTCACTAGTCGCCGGCATATATTACCGGTTTTTATCAAGTTCTGCACAATTCTATTACGCGAAATCAGTTAGCCTTCTGCATATTTACCAAACAGAAGCAATTACCAGCGTGCGAATTTCCATTGAAAAGTAATTACTTCAACCGGGGGCTGATTTTCTCTATCAATTTGCCATTTACCCCTGAACTGGGTGGGGTGAAGAGCACCGCTGATGCGGATTCTCTCCTGTAAACTACAGGAATAGTCCCTCCTGACATGGAGCATCGCCCTAGGGGCTCTCCAACAACCCCGCCCCCTTCCCCCCGAGGTACAGTAGGCGGCGCCTCACGTTGCCCATTCAGCAATGAGCGAGTGCGCCGGTTGCGGACAGCCGATTCTAGACAGGTAATTCATTATTGTCATATTTCAATCCTCATATTTCTTTTTAACATCCTATTCTATCGCTTTCCAACGGGGGGAAATGGCAATCTCCAGAAAAATCAAGCAATTTCAGCCGGTTAATTTTGATTTGAACTATGTTTTCTGAAGCTGAAAACAGAACAAAAAAACAGCGAGCGAACGGAAGAGACAGAAAAAGAAAAGATAAAAGAAGAGGGTGTAAATAGCTTTTTGTCCGGCTGGCAGAATTGATGCCACCCAAGGGATTTTCTTACGGGACTTCGCATGTGGAAGGCTTTGATTTTTCACCCACCCCCCATCTTGAAGAATCATAGGGTGCCTTTATTGAGACAGCTGTGAGAAAATGGAAGTAAAGTAAGGGGAAGGTGGACATTTTAGAAGATTTAGAACTTTTAGCCAATAATGACTATAGCTTCTAGTTTTTCTTTGAAATTATGCTATTCTCATTATTTTCTAACAATTTATGTGAAAAATTCTTCTAAAAATCAAATCATACCATAGTTTTTCTTCTTATTTTCTGAAATTTAACCTATTTTCAGTAATTAGGACCCTATTTTTGGATAGAAAATGAATTTCTAATGTGGATTGAACCATAAAAATGGTTTTTTATAAGAAAATAAACGCTTTAGGTACGTCTGCACGGTATTAGATAAATCTTGGCACGAGTCGTGTCTCCGCTGTTGTGACTGTCTCCGTCCGATGGAAGGCACCTGCTTTTCTCGTGATGGAATGATATTTTGCAAGACGGACTTCACCCGGTACGTTTTTCTTGACATTTTAGAGATAATATCAAAATTTAGACGGTATGTTCAACGCTGCGCCGGCTGCGATGGACCCCTGGCCAAGGAGGATCTCGTCCGGAGGGCGCGGGATAAAGTCTTCCATGTGCATTGCTTCCAATGTAGCGTCTGTCAAAGGCTACTGGATACTGGAGAGCAGGTTTGTCTTTATTTTTTATTAGAAAATAATTTCTAGTCTATAAATACAAAAAAATATCATTAGAAAACAAATTAGCAATATTTCTATTTATTCAATGTATTGTAAGTATTTATTTCTATTTTTACGATTTTCTCATCTTGTTTTTGAATTTTTGCCAATTTTTTGTCAATTATGAGCAGGTAGATCAATGATTGTCGGCGTTCGTCCGTCATCCATCCATCTGCCTCCTCTCCGGGCTGCTTTTCTTCCCCGGGGGAATCGGATCTTTGTCCAGATAGCTCTGCTCACCTTCTTCTTTCTTCTAACCTTTTTAAATTTCAGCTCTACATCGTGGATGGCAATCGCTTCGTCTGCCAGGCCGACTTCCAAGCCAACACGTCGACGAAGAGCTCAACACCGTCGTCGACCTCCAATCGTCCTGGTGAGTTGGCCACACCGTAATCCCCCCTTTGATGCGACACGCCTCGTCGAATCATAAAGGCGTGAGGGGCAACTTGTGTGAATATGAGGGGCTAGTCAAGAGGAGCGACGAGAAGGGCAGCCGCCGCATGGATGGCAAAACCAGGAAACACATATGAAAAATAGGAAAAATAGTGAATTCGGGACGAAAGAAAAATTCAATTTTATGAAAGTTGAAAGAAAATTAGCCGCGAAATGGTCAAATTCAAAAAATTGCTCTCTTTTCTCCTGGAAAATTGATTTTCTCCCGTTTTCTACTAATTTTTCCCAGTACAGTATCTTCTTTTCTCTTTTCCGCTGCCAGCTGTCCGCTCCTTTCTTCTCCTCGCCTTCTATTTACCTTTTCTAATGAGATGCGCGTACGGTAGACAAGATTACGAGGGTCCCCATATGGCGGTGCCTTTCCCGACTGGCTATAATCCTCTTCCGGGAGCGAGCGAGCACCAGCTGCGGAGTCTAAAGGCTCTAAATACAAAAGAGAGCCCCAAATTTTAGTATCCAATGGATCGGATTGTAATTCGGACGCTGATGATGAGAATGTGGACACGACGGAGGAGACGGTAGTCGACGCGGAGGACGGCGACAAGGCCGATGATTCAGCGGCAGCGAAAAGGAGAGGACCGAGGACTACGATAAAAGCTAAACAAGTATGTTTTACATCTTTTTGAAGTAAAAAATGGCACTTTTTGACTATAATTTGGGTATAATTAATACTAGCATAGGCTATTTTCCTATTTCCCTTCGTTATAATTCCCCATGAGTTGACCAGCTTTACCTCTATTGTTCAGTAATAACTCCCCGTAAATTAGTCTCATTTGTGAGGCCAATTTTATTACTTTTAATAGATTGGATCAATTTCTACGAATATAACTGAATCAAACACGTGTTGTGTAGGGGGAAGTAGACAATTGCTCGATTCTGTTTCAGTTCCTTCCTGTTTTTGACGATTTTATTTGGTAGACGGTAGGGGAGAGCGTATCAATGATACAGCAACTAACGTCTTCTATTCGGAGATAGTCTAGTGGGTAACACTGTTGTATACGGTGCAAGTAACCTGGGTTCGATCCCCTCCTTGATAAAAACATTTCTGCTTTTTTTCTAACCACTACCTTTGGTTTCTAACTCAAGAAAAATGGTGAACGCCAATTTTTATCAAGTTCTAGTCAAAAATTGGCCATAAAACTTCTAAAAAAAAGTCAAATTTTCAGCTGGAAACGTTAAAAAATGCATTTGCCTCGACGCCGAAGCCGACCCGCCATATCCGAGAGCAGCTGGCAGCTGAGACAGGGCTCAATATGCGTGTGATACAGGTAAGATCTTCTTTTCTTTTTCTTTCCTCCTCCGCTAGTCGTCACTTTTTTCCGTCGCATCTTCCTGTGCCGTCTCTTCTGCCCCGGCTGATTACATTCGTTCCCGTCCATGTCTGGACTCTCCTCTTGGTGCCAGCTGCCTCGAGCCGGGGCTCATTTCCCGCTTTAATTCACCTGCGCCTCATGGGAAGGCAATCCAATTACCGTATGCGACGCGTAAATAGCCTCTCCTCGTCTCTCGCTCTCGTTCTCCCGTTTTACAGTAAGACAGCTAGTAAAAATGGACATAGAACATGGGGAAAAGATCAGGTTTGGAGTTTTGATTGAGAAAATTAGAGAATATGACTCTAAATCTATGAAAGCATATCAAATCACGCATTTTCTTTGGTTTTTTCTTTATTTTGCATTTAGAAAATTAAATTTCTTGTTTTATACTTATAAACTGCTATAAAAAATATATCAACAATTTTAAAACTGAAAAAAATCAAGAGACATCGCAAAACGTGGCTAGTTTTTGGCGCAGCAATTTTTCCATGACAACAAGATTTCCTCCATTGATAATACATTTTCTGATATTTATCTTGTTCTTTTTTTCAGGTCTGGTTTCAAAATCGCCGTTCTAAAGAGCGCCGAATGAAGCAGCTCCGTTTCGGTGGCTACCGACCGACGCGGCGGAGTCGTGGCGGCCGTGACGATCTTTGCCAGGACATATTTCCCGGAGGTAAAGCTCCCCCTCTCTCTGTCTTTTAAGGATCAACGCCCGAGGCTTATCTGCTCACTAATCCGAGCACCACCAATTGACTCCCTCTCTAAACACCTGCCCCCTCCCCTGGCCGTGCTCTTGACTACGCTTCGTTGCTTTTTTGATTACCGGGGGGCTGGAGATAACACTTGAAGGGAAGAGATTTGTCGTCTTTTCAGATGCCCAATTCTTCCAGCCGCCACCGCCAATGGGATTCTTTTGTGGCGATCCGTATGGCGGTGACCGGCCAGGCGGGCCGTTTATGCCCCCTCCCGACGGATCTCACCTTCTCCATGGTGAGTTTCCCCCTACTTGCCGAAAAAAAATATTAGAATTTTTAGACGCTTCCCTAAGTAACGGAGTCCCCCTACCCAATGGACTAGCAGATTTTGAAGCCGAAACAGCCGCAGCGGCGGCGGCTGCCGCGGGTTATCAACCCCTACCGTCCATGTTCTCACCAGAGCTGAAACCCATGGCCGGCTGGTGACAAAAAAATGCCATATGAAGAAAATAAGAAAAGAAGCTCTATCCCAAACCTCATATCACTTTTTTTGTGCAGCACCGAAAATGAATATATCAATTTGAATCTAATTTCTTCTGTCTGCATCAGGGATGTTCGGATAATTTGTACGTAGTGACGCCATCCATTGTAAAAATACAATATTCTATTGAATTTGCTATTTTTTTATATTGGAAATGTGGCCCACGATGTGGGCTACAAGGTAAACACAAAAAGAAATTAAATTATTGCCAAAAACATATTTTTTCATGAGATGGGGTCACTACGTACAAATTATCCGAACATCCCTGGTCTGCATAGAAAGGTTTTAAAAATCCCGCCAACAAATGCTATCATATTCACATCAGAAGCCGTGTCCCTCGGGAGCCGAGGTGACACTCAAATCGACTGACGTTTTAGGTCGGCAGGTGCCCGCTGGATATGTGTCAAAAACAGTCAAGCTATGGATAAACAGCGCAGCAGCAGAGCCTCAAAGGCTTCTGTAAAACTACAGCGAGGCAGCTGGTGGCTCTTGGCCAGGTGGACCATTACCTTATAATCTACCCTAATCATATTGCGTCAGAGGGGCGTTAGCACCAGCCGGGGCATATGGTCCGCTGATCCTTTGTGGGCACGGTAATCATACTCATCCGCCTATTGAGGCTCCGCGTATCTAATCATGGTCAAGAGAAAAGATGTTTGGATGAGGAGACCGTAATTACGCGGAGGCACCTCTTGCGGGCAGATGGTCCATAGCTCCGGAAGGATCATCTTCTCTGCCTAACTTGACGAAAGGGAACCTATGAAAAATATGTTTAATCAGGAAGAGATCAGAACAAAGCAACTTGCACAAACATTTGAATCACAGGATTAAATTATTCAGGAGGAGGATAATGCAGAACATGACCGGTGGTATGGACAGCGGAATAGATGAAGAGATTACGCAGAGGGATTTGGCCTTCGGAAAGAGCCTAAAACAGGAATTTAGATATGCACAATGGAAAAAAATACCTTAATAGCTTCCTGACCTACGATTCCTCCAACAATTGCAGCAACAGCTGAAAGTTGAGGTCCAGCAGCGCTAAAACTATCGTTTTATTGAATGAACGTGCTCACTATTTAGCAGTTTCTTCGGTCCAATCAGGAATTATATCAACTTGATGGACTTTTTGCCGTTCTTCACTAAAAATATTGGACATTTCTTCACTGGAAATGTCGATGTTCTGCTCATGGGCTCGAAGAATAGCTAAAGATAGTATCACAAATAGAAAAAGAACGTAGATACCTCTAAGATAAACGTAACTAGGTGGAACAAGACGTTTAGCTTTACGAATATACTTTTTCATGGACCAATCCACGTTTAGAGCAGTAGCAAAGGACGGATAAACCAATTGTTCTTTTTTGAAAACATCGTCCTCAATTGTAGATGCAGTATGATCGCTTGCAGCGAATGCTCCTTCATCAATATGTACTTCCTGATGAGCTTTTGGTTGTTTCCTGAACTGGTTGGTAAAAAAAATTTAAATAGGATAAATTACATGAGGAAAGAATGATTGTTGAAGTCGAAGAAGGCATAACCGAACCAGCCAAATACAGATCCGGCTATAAATCTGTACGAAACAAAATTTACACAAAACTAGAAAACTTACTTGATATTATTTGTACGACAAAATTCATTGTATCCAATAATTGAATCAAATGGCTGATCAATAAGAATAATAAGATCATAATTCTTGAGATCTTCATCGGCAAAATCAGTTATGCCTTTTTCTACAACTTTAAAATCTACCATAGGATTCAAAGCCTTTGCTTTCACACTAGAAGCAGTAGCTCTCTAAAATACGAATACTGAACACAATTTAAAAATTCTTACGTTTATTTTAGCATTATCTTGCAATAAGAAGTTTGAGAGCACATCAAAATCATCTACATCTTTGCTATCGGCGATTGTTAACGTCTAAACGATAAATTATTGCACATAGTAAAGTAAATGATACCTTGAGACCGCATAGCATTAGATTTTTGGTAACTTCAGCTCCTAATGGAGAGAGACCAACTATTAATACTGAAGAATTTCGGAGCCTTAATTCGTATCGTAGCTAAATGTACAAATGCAACTAACATATTTTGCGCTTCCAGCCCCCAGAGCCGGATTTGCCTATCGTAGACATCCACCTCATCCTTTGTTATACCATTGGTTTGTACGGGTCCAGCGTCGGCTGTCATTCTATTAAAAAAAAATTAAAATGTAACAGCGAATTGAGATAAGTGAAGAAATGAAAAATGTATGTTTTCGGATGAACTCGTCTTCTAAAAAACATGAACCACTATTTGCAATAAAACGATGAGTAGCTCTTTCGAAAAATTCTTCTTTCATCATGTCCGTTTATCGTGGTGGTGAAATTCACCGTCTCTACATCAACATAAGCATATAAATCGCAAAACTACGAGAAACACTAGAAAACAAACAACATATCAATATAATACTGTTTTATTCTATCTAGAAACCCGTTAAATGTATGAAAAGCAATTCAGAAAACATGTAACCGGGGTACAAAAATGAGGCTAACTTAAACAAATTGAAGAGATCATAGACTAATTGTTTAGTATGCGGGAATGGTAAGATTTATAGCTGCACCACGCCATGCTGTCCCATCTAGTGTTTGTACAGCTTTGCTAGCTTGCTGAAAACAATTATTTTGAAGATAAACAATAGTAACCAACCTCTGGATCATGGAAACAAACAACGGCATCACCGGTCGATTTACCGCTGTTATCCAAGTGTATTCTAACTGTATTTTCATCAAAAGAGTAGTCTGAGAAAAATCCTTGTAAATCCTAAACTACTTTAATTAAAGATAGTATCAGCTACAAACCGCAAGTGTCAAATTATCGGGAAATCCTTTGCAGGCAATTACACTTCCTGAAGGGCCAACACTGGCAAAAAGTGCTTCATCGTTTGAAAAATTCTAAAACATAATAGACATTGCATTACTTTAGTTTACATAAAGACCGTCGCTTCTCCTCCTCTCAGAATCTTGATTGCTACTGTTGCTGCGCCGAAGATATTCAGAAGAACCATTAAAAGAGGCTAAATAATTCTTTTACTGTTATAACGGGAACAAACTAACCATTTCCGAAACCTCTACCTCTTCCACCTCTACCACCAAAGCCTCCACGTCCACCTCGCATGGGTGGAGGTCCACCACCATGTGGAGGATCCATTGGTGGCCGTTGACCGTGGGGACCACCAGGATAGTGTTGTTGTGGAACTTGCGGGCAACTAGCAGCAGGATCTGAAGAATAATCTAACGCCAGTTATATCTAACCAAAACAAATTAGAAGCAACGCGACGTCAAAGACGCCGGTGACAATAAATCTACCAATAAAAACGAAAATAACTTACTGTTGAAAAAACGAGGAACACCAAGCGGTCCTAACGTACCATTTAGATGTTGTAATTGTAATTCGGCTAATTGCTTCTAAAACCCAAAAAAATATTCATTACAAAGGAAAACAAACCATATCGTATTCTTTTTTCCTATTTTCACCGTATCTATCTTGAATAGCCTCTATTTCATCCGCGTAATCATTATCTATATAAGTCATTCTGTATATTTTTGCTTATTTCAAGGAAAACTGACGAACGTACTTTATTGAGCGACCGTGTAGCGGAATACGATGATTTTCTGCTCGTTTCATGGATGATTCACTTTCAAATTCGGCTACCCAACGATCTGAAGCATTTCCATCAGCATAAAAAGTTCTTGTTAGATTTATAGGCTTTACACGCTCACTCAACCACCTAAAATATAATGTAAACAGGTAGAAAATAAAACTAACGCTAATATTTCTTCTGATTCTATTTTAAAAGGAACATTTGTCAGCATCAAACACCATCTATTCGGCTCTTGACGCCCCCCACGACGACCTAGCACAGGAGATCTGCTTCTCAGACGGCGACGACGAGGCGACCGACTTCTTGTGCGTTCTCTCCTGTTATTTAATGATTAAAAATGTTATTTATAAAATAAAAACCGTGGTCTTCCTCCTCTCGTTGGAGAGCGTGAGCGAGTTCTTCTTCTCTTTGCTTCATTTCGTGATCCAGGTCGAGAAGGCGGTCTTTCTCCACGGGATGATGGTCTTCTATCGACGCTGTCTCTTCTTGGTGGCCCATTAAATGCTCCTGGTGGCGGAAAAGCTGGAGGAATGCCATCTATCGCCTCATCGAATACTGTCTTGGAACATGGGCGAACTCTTATTCCTTGATCACCATCTCTTCTCATAATACGCTCAAAATCAGCATCATTTTCTATTCTAATCAATGTGTGCATATGAATTCCTGAAATAAATGAGTAATACATACAAGAAATAAAACAGACCTTGAGGATTAAAAACAACTTTAACTGCTGATACAGAAAAAGGAATAGACGGTCTGAGAAAGTCTTCTACAGCTGCTGGGCGCAGTAAATCATTAGGAAGACGAGAAAGTTCTAAATACTTCGGCAATCTGAAAATAAAAGATATTCTAAATATCAGAACGAACCGACCTATTAGGACCTGGTGGCCCATGGGGAAATCCTCTTGGTCCAGACGCTGGACCACTGCCATATCGGCCCACTGGGCCATCACGTCTTCCGGGAAATTCATCATGCGGTTTTCTACCACTAGGTGGTCTACTAAACAATTTTGTTGTTTCAAATTTCAGCTAATGAACTAACTCAAATGGAGGTCTGTTTTCCCACTGTTGACCTCTCCAGCTATCAGTATTTCCACGAATTTCTCGTCCAGGAACTGCATCACGTGGTGGTGGTCCGTTGAAACGAGGCCCTTCAGGAAAACGATCGGCCAATGTGGGTCTATCATGATGATGCATATATTTAGGTGAAACATTAGGAAATCGGTCATGCTGTGGTGGCATATTGAAATGTCTTAAAATTTTTATATTCAAAAGGGAAAATAGACGTTCACAAACCCTGAGTCATCTCTTCTTGGTGCTGGATCTCTTGGAGGCAGTTCTGGTACCGCAGAAGAGTTATTGACTGCAAGATTGGGAAAAAGATGACGGAGATGCGGTGGTGGAATGCCATGAGGCGGTCGTAAATGTGGTGGAAGTTTAGAAATAGCATCTTCGGCTTCTCGATTCGACAGTGGAACACCGTTCTGCAGAAATATAACGTTATTACAGGAAGATAAACTAAAACTAACCCCTCTGGAATCAGATTTTCTCTCTTCTATAGCAGTATATCCATAGGGCTTTGCCTCACTATCTCTAAGGATTGGACTCTGTTGATACATAGGACTTTTGTAAGCAGGGCTGGCTTCGTAGTGGTTATCCGTATCACCGTAGTTCATTTGACGCACATCTGGTTGTCGTCCTAACGGTGGATTAAACGGAGGATACGTAGGGTCTTTTGCATGTATTCGTCCTTGGTAAGTTCCTATCGCTGGAGGTGGAACCTTATTGTACATAATCTCCGTTGGACCAGGTTTCGGTAAAACTCTTGCATATGCAGGCTGTCCTACATCTTGATCAGGCAGGAAACGACTAGGTTTAGGTTGATTTTGTGGTGGTGATGATATGGCTGATGAGCTGCTAGTTATCCAGGGAGAACTTGTGCTTTCTAAAATTATTGCTTATAAAACATCATTTTACTAAAAACCATTTGAAGTCTTTTTATCTGCACTTGGTGCGTGTCGTCCTGCTTTTATCCTTGAAATTATTTCATTCATCTCCGAGCGTGAGGATAACAGTAACCGGACCTGAAACAAGTATTTACACTACAGTATGGAAGGCACCCGTTTGGTAACGTCGTATTTTTAGTTTAGTTCTATAGTTTATGATTATTGTGAATAAATTCAAGGACACATTGAGTTCTCTCGAAAGCCGATGACCTTACAAGAAGATTGTTATCTTCTAGGTGTTCTATAGTAGCACCCAAACTGCTTTTCAGCCTGGGGAGCGCGTCTTCAAATTGCCAACAGCCTCTCAAATCTAATTATTAAACCACTTGTCTGATGGTCTCTTCATAAAGAAGCGCCCGATGAAGGTTTTCGACCTGACTTGATTCAGATCATTTCGTTATTTTTCAGGAAAGGCAAGTGTGACAATGAAAATTAAAGTTTACCCAATACAACGCAGTTTCCACAAATTGGAAATGTTAGAAATTGTTTTCCATACAAAACATCACGTCATGCTGAAATTTGAAACTATTTAGCCAACAAAATAACAAGTTATGCCAAATATCCCCCATTCGACACTCGCTTTTGGGCACTACTGTACTACTTTTATGAGAAGTTCAGACCAGTTTATTAGAGATCCCAAGACCGTTATTTCCCCATAAAACAGGCAACATATTACTGCTGACTCAGATTTCCACTATTCAGCCGTGCTTATCCATAAATACGGAGGTCGGTGAAGTCAATTCCCAGTCAGTCCAAAATTTGCATGAAAGCGATTATCTACCGTTCAGGGATGGTGTTGTTGTGAAGATAAATAGAAGGGTCAGAAAATGGGGGAAACTGTCTGTTTGGGGTAGAATTGAACTTCACAAACCTCACAATCATTGGAGAGTACCGAGTTTTACAACCCGTTTGCCGATAAATGTTATGTTTTGCTGGAAATTACAACAACGCGGTTACGAAAATATAATTCTAGCGCTCAGGTAGGTCAGACAGGCTCAGAATATAGATGCAGTTTCCCAGCAGGTCAAATGAGAACAAAATGCGGTAAGGAGAAAGATAATATGGCAAATAAATAAAACTTTTAAAGACACCAGAGGAAATGCTTCCATTTTTAGACAAGAAGCCTATGGCAAAGCTAAAACAGGCAGAACATTTCCGGGATATTGCCGTGTGTCCCCTTATTTCAGGTCCTAAGGAACACCAGTGATAGCCAACAAGCCGAAGAAGACATTCGAAGGAAAGCCGTCCATTTGGTTGGTGGCTAAGGCCTCAGTTTTGTTAGTTTCCTGCTCGTTATGATTTTAATCTGACAGTTCTCATAACGCTTCGTCAGTTCAGTTGACTTTTGCAGATCACCAATCTCGTAAATTGTTTCACCTGACAACTGGAATGCACAGCGAAGCTGTGGACTTTTCCTTTGTTTGTATTTCATTTGCTATCTGGTCATTTTTACTTCCCTGAGAAACGATTGATATCAGATTTTAGCCGTGACGAACAGCTGCAAACCTGACAACATGTAAACGAAATCAAATGAAGCAAGGAATTTGAGCAATAATTTTGGTGTAAGATTAAATGTATGTAAGATGTAAGGTCAAGATTAGGGTTTCCCCTGTAAATTTTGTGAAAGGACGCTACGATAGCTGTGAAGGTTCAGCAATGGCCTAACCTCATTTCGAGCTATCAGATGCTACATTAGCATACACATTTTTAAAATTGTCGGCATTTATAAAACGCTGGCTTGTGTTCATTATTCATCGTTCCCACGACACGGCCGAATTCACAGGTATATAAGAGTGAAGACGTTCTAGACGAGTAGCAAGCCAGTTGGGGAAAGGTTAGGATGATATGTTTACCCATATTTCCAGAATGTTGCAGATAATAAAGTTACAAACCTCTGTCCCGTGTATTTTTCCTCCGGTGCGAGTCATCGCTTGACGAGCGTCTTCGTCTGACGCAAATCCAATAAAAGCGTCACCATCTTCGCCACCGACTATGTGAACTGCTCCATCCGGAATTCTCAACCCACTAAAGAAGTTCCGAATATCCGATGCTTGTGCTGTTAGCGGCAAATACTGCAGTCTTATCGTGACTGACATATTATATTCACTTTTCTACTTCACTTTAATGTTTGGTAGTTGTTCTCTTATCTAAATATAAATTATACAAATCAAATTTGCAGGAATGTAAATCAGGCACTTGATGTAAGATAATGAAATAGAAATGTACAAAATGCAGTTCCTCTGATACTGCTATCTCCGACTAAAAACCCCTGCAGCTTATTAGACGGTTGGAATATAAAAAACGTCAATTCAGATGTAAAACGGTGGGAAAAATCAAGCAGGACGGGGAGAATCAACCAACGTCACGAAAGACCGCTTCGCGAAGAAGTATGGACGCGCGCTCAGGGAAAATCAGGCAAACGCGCGGGAAACGCTGCGATTCAAAAAGCTTAGCTTCAAAATTCTTGCATCAACGTCTTTGGTTCACAGAAAGTAAAAACATCAATAAAGTGCAGCTTGTAGCAACTAGAAGCATACGGATGGGGCAATATGTGAACATTTATTACTTCCGGGATCAAGGCAAAATAATAGAGATAGACAAGTTTTATGTATTATAGGGATTTGGAGTGCTGCTTGCTGTTTCCGAGTTTCCGTCCGCAGGATCTTCTTTGTACTTCACTATGCATTCGTGAGCTCGCTTCAAGGATTCGCGAAGATCATTTATCTCAGCTCTGATTTCTTCTTGTGCTGTTTCTGCCATTTCAACAGTTCTTCTCAAAATTTGTGGAACTGAAAGTAACTCTAGAAAACCCTAGCTCCAAAAACCTACTATCATTCTTCAAAATTTTCATATCCGGCTTCCGATTCTCTTCGGCCATAAGAAGCTTGTACATAGGAATTGTAGGTTCTTGAAATACCTGCAACGTGGTGTATAAAAATCATAATAGAAGGAAAACATACCAGTTCGTCATATAATTCTGCAACGACTTGCTGTTCGCCAGTAGGCAGAGTAAAAACGGGTTGAAAAAGCCTCAAATAATGGAAGGCGGTAACCTATGAAAGAGAAATATAGTGAACAAATCAACTTACAGATTTCTCATTGTTATCGGCGAAAAATATACGAATTTGGACTTCGAATTCACCCCAGCCAGTCTCCGAAACTTCGTAGGGGGGAGTTTCAACAACTAAAGAAAAATAATTACACTAACAATTCAAACCAACTTCGATTATTATTTGCATAACTGTCATGCAATTTGAAATGTACTTTTCTAATCCACTTTGAAGCATCTTCTTGATTGTATGGTCGAACAAAAACGGTCCATTTATGTGTATGCCCATCACTTTCTCGTTTATAACCAAATGGTGTTGCCGTATTACCATATATTATTGGTTTAATAATTTTAGCACCTTTCATTCGTTCTACTATTTCTGCCATTCTAAAAAACCCATGCGGATAAAAATTATATTCTAGAAAAGTACAAATCGGCTTTGAATCAAATTGAAAACAAATAAACAAATGAAAATAAACTCTTTATTAATACCCGTATATAAGGTAAAAATTAGGTTATCCTATAGTTCTATAAAGTTGCTCTCCGCACTTTAGATGTCGGTGCTTTCTTAAAGTCTACCTTACTGATATCAACAACATCTCCATTCTTCTTAATATACCTGGAAAAAGTGTTGTTTTAATTTATGAATAAGCTTACTTGTATAATGATCGCAGATTCTGATTTTTTACTAGCATGTTACTGCTGCCTACAAGACAAAATTGACGTTTTGCCCTTGTCATTGCTACGTTCATCCTTCTCGACTCCCGTAAAAATCCAAGCTTATCTGTAACTAGACATGAGCAAAGTTTTAGTGAATTTCATACGTTCAAGATTATTTCTTACAAGCGAAAAAATAATGACATCTTTTTCCTGTCCTTGGAAACCATCGACAGTGTTAATCGCAACATCGGCAAAGAGCATATTTTTGATAGCTTGTTTCTACAAAAAAAGCTAACCAATTTATATTATGTTACCTGCGCATAATACGGAGTAATGATGCCAATGGATTTAGGAGGCACACCCATATCGAGAAGATAATTTGTATATTCGGTTATGAAGTGGACTTCATCTAAAGAAGAATTGATGCCTCTAACTGTGTTCAAATATTTACCAAGATTTCTAATTGAATTAATATATGTTTCTTCCCTGGAGTCATTCAGCTTCGCTGTATCAATTAGTAACATGGTACTATTGAACACATCATTTTCCGGAACCAAACTTATATCACTGAAAAATAAGGTTTCGTACAGCGAAGTACAACAAAAACCTCAATTTGATGTTTGCTACACTATCGTCTGCTATTAATCGAGAATCGTAAAACTGTTCAGAAGACCAGTTCATAATATTTTCATTCATTCTAAAATATAGAGTAGTTTTAAGCTAAACATTCGTAGAATACCTGTATTGCGTTGATAGCAAAAATGATAAATTACTGTTTTGATACTCTTTGCACAGACGCTCCATCAATGTGTATTCCAGTTTCTCTTTTTTACCTCTGCAAAGGTCAATGTATTATTTCTCTGTAAACGCACTCTTCCGACTTTACAGAAGGCGGTAGTTGAGCATGATCTCCTACAAGGATACACCTTCGTGCTTTTAATATCGCAGCCCATGCTTGAGGTTCAGTGCATTGCGCAGCTTCGTCTAAAAATAAAAAAAATATACGAATGCAAAATTAAAGAACCAATGATGACAACGTCTGGAGTCCAGTTGTAATCTTCTAAAGACTGCACAGTGCTGTTGGTCAGAGTAGTAAAAATAACTCTCCTATCCTTGTATACCTCCTGAAAACGCGGGGAAAAAATCAATAACTAAAATAAATACCTTTATAATTTTATAGCGAAGACCCCAAAACGCTTTTGTACGCCCACCTTTTTCTTTTTTATCTGTAGCATAAACCTAAATACATTTTAAATATAGGGAAAAGAACTCACCATTTGTTCCGAGTGATTTATCAGTTCTTCGTAATTTGCATGCTCCATAATAGCATCGGTCAATCGTACATTATCAATAAAGCTATCTGAACGAAGGAAATTAATTTCAAATTTTCTTCGAACCTGTATTTACTTTTTTATTTGTAGAATGTATTACTGCTAAGGTCTTATCCATAACATTATTAACGGCGACCGTACTGGGTGCACAAACTAAGAGCTAAAACATATAAACCGTATCGCGTTTAAGAAAAAACCAACCTTTTGCTTTTTTCTGCTACTTTCCTTGATAATTTCGGCAATGACACGAGTTTTTCCGGTTCCCGGAGGACCCTGCAAATATTTGTGTTTAAAAAACACAAAAAAACCTGTATGCATACAAAGGGACGTTTGTTGTTAAGTGCAGCAGCTACGGCTCGTTTTTGACTATCATTTAATTCTTCCGAGAGCGTTGATATAGGTCGATCTACAATAGAAAGATAAAAGCAAAAAGAAAACTACCATTATGGACCGATGGCATTACTTCTCCATTGAACGCAAATTTTAATAAATTTTTTCCTGGAGTCTTCTTGATATTTTTAATATCCAAATTTTTAGAAAGGGTTTGAAGAACGCCAATTTCTTGTGAAGGTAAAATGACATACTCAGCGTCGTGACACACTGGGGATTTTGTTTTCATAAGTTTCAACTAAACATAACAAATAAAAGTGAAAATCTTCTCTTACAGTGATTTGATTCCCATTATGATAAAGGTAAATACATTCAGCTACGGCAACTAGTGTGTCTTTCTTGCATACCATTACAGGAGCTCCTTAAAATTTTCCATAAAAGTGAAACTAACACAGAAAACCTCTTCGGAAGCCTTTGCTCAGTCCAGTTTTTGACAATCGGCCATTAAAACATAACATTTTGCCGTCCAACGGGTCAAAGCTCTCGGAAACGAAACGAAGGTGAGAAATTGCCGCTCCACGCTCTTCGAGCTCTGTCCAGTCATTGTTAGACGCTTGTAATATATCTTTTATCTGAAATCATGTTTATATAGCAAATATGTTTGTTACCCATGTAAATTCTGCATCTATTTCATGTTTAAAAACTCCCGGCCACGACTTTAATTGGTCTAAAAATTTGGATGGAAGATCTTCTACGTCTTCTTTCTTTTTTCGAAGCGCGTTCTTTGATAAAGCCTTCAAATTTAATGTTAAACGATAGATACAAATAACTCACGGGTATAGAATTGTAATACAAACGTCTAGTTAATCTATATGAAACACGTAACATTGAGCATTTACCTGAAAAATAGAGTAACATCGATAGGATAAATAAGGAAACATATAACTTATGACGAAAGATACGATTTCCACAAAACAACAAGCTGATACATAATTTATTGATTATACAGCGTAAAGGAGATCATACGAAATAAATAAAACCTGTGCCTAGTCCAAATATGCTCTTGGAGACCAATCCTTATCGTGCTGAACTGGTTCACCCGTTGGTTGCAGTCTAGAGAAAAAAAGAGTAAAAATATAAATAGTGGAGGCATACTTCGGGTCAAATTTACGGCTCATCATGTAGTCTCTAACCTTCCATCTGAGAGAAAGGCGTTTTTGTTCTTCAGGAGTAGGACGACGTTTCCATTCTTCTCTATAACATTAAAAGGGTAAAAATACGTGCAGCTGCCTACTGATACATGTGGTAGGTATTTACGGGATCGTGTCTATATGGTGCCCTTCCAGTTTCCGGAGCATGAACTTTTCGGAGGCCTAAAGAGGAAGATTGGCCAATGAAATAATAGCAAAATACGTTTATCTAAGGCGACATCTTTTTTCCTTTCTTTATCCGTTTCAAATTCTGGCGGCTTAATATTTTCTCTTCGTGCATGATGATGTTCATCATCTTCATACGGTTCATTTTCTAAAGAATATACTACGAAGCTACGAAATGTACCTTGTTCTTCTAGAAACAATTCATCTGTTACATCGAAAGTAGAATGAGATTCTGGGAAAAACTGCTTTTCCTGAAAAAGATTGAATCTACACAATGGGGATATTTACTGAAGGGGTTTCTCCCGAATTAGCAGATTTAATTTCCCTAGGTACGAAAACAGAATATAGTTTTTTTATTGCTCCCAAAATCTCAAACATCTGACAAGGCGAAACTTTAAAAAAACTTCAAGCGTAGAAATTGGGCAGCGAAGCAAAATAAACAAGCTTACGATGGCATCACATTTATCCATGGTCTGATAGAGTTCGCATAATTTTCTTGTAGCTTGGTTCAATAAATCATGGCCTTCTGGATCATATGCACGCTGAAACGTTGTATATTTACAGCGTGACAGAAAAATACCAGCTGTTCTTCGTTTTTATCTAAAGCAAATGCAGTAATGCGGTAATCAACTGCTCTCGAAGGATTTCTATGGTTTCCTAAAATATTCAAATACAAGCACACGACAAAGACTAACGATTAATTTTTGAACGAATTGGAGAATCTAATCGAAAAGGCTCGTTAGCATTATTTCTTGATTCTAATGGTCTTCTATGAAAATCAAGAGACAAATTGGAAAAGGTTGAATCTCCATCATCTGTGTCATACATTGAACTATCATCTTCTCTACAAAGTTTACGTAGATCTCAACTTGTAATTAGATAACATATATGCTGACATACTATTTTCAAAATCGCGAAGGTCGGCACTATTCATATTATCCATTTGGTCCAAAATTGCCTCAATATCATCATCCTCCGAGTTGTCCTGATTTCTGGACATTCTGAAAGGAAATAAAGCGATGAAATAAAAATTAGAAATGGATCAAAAACAAAGAATAAAATTTTGAACGGGCACTGCATCTCTTCCTGCCACCTTTCTTTCCACACGCACATGCCTCAACAAGTATGGTCTCGCATACGAGATCGCCACCGTAGATCAAAAATGGGTATATATCAGAGCTTTCGCGAAAGAAAAAATAATAAGCGATAAATTATATGTATATACATTGTTTTCATCAACTCCTTCTGAAGAACACAACAAGAATTTCACATTTATTGACAACAAAAAATAGCCTGCAAAAGCAGACGAATAAATCGGCAAAATATATTTTAAAAACCGCATCGATAGTTATTTCAAAATACAATCTAGTTGTAATCTATGGAGACTTGCTGACTAGCTATAGGCGAAGGCATTAGACCTGTGCTAGTTACCGGTGAAAAATTAGCATTATACGAATATTGGCTATAAACCTGAAATAACATATAAATTGTAAAAGTATCTGCTAAACCTCATCATCGGAAGAATATGATGACCGGATAATAAGATTTGGCAGTCTTTCACGTGCCCATGGTTTTAATGGAGGAGACAACTTCTATCGTTAAATTATTCTTTGATGAGGATTCCGATGAGCAATTAAAACTAGTTGATGGATCTAATAATTAAATTATATGGAAATTGTAAAAAATATTCACCAGAAAATCTGAATACCAGCTAGGATGAAAATTGTTTAGACCTTCAGTATACATAGCCATGCTTGTACAAGGTTCTTCTACTCCTACAACGTCGATGACATCATCAGACGGTCTTCGCAAGCTTGAACACGAGACATCCAGGTTTTTTGGTATCCCATTCGGGGTTTGTCCATTTTTCCCTTCTTCTCCACTGGTTTCTCTTCCTTTATCGTTTCTACTTGTTATGCTAGGCTCTTCTATGCTAAATTTATCAGGAAAGATGGGAAAAGAGAGCCTTATTGATGAAAAACAACATAAATTCGAAGGGTGTGCCAAGCTCAGATAATTGCTGTTCAAATTTCCGCCGGCAAACGCGCCCGGCGGAGCCATGTGCCAACGGATTTTCTGGTCTATTCTTTGTCTCTTTCAGTCGTTTCTTGTGATTTCATTCTTTTTCATGTGCACTGTCACAACTTTTTGGTCAATTTTATGAGCAAATCACAAGTTGTCCTCGTTCGAATTCTCTTGCTCTTATCCTTTCTACTCGTTTTCTTTTCAGTAATCAATAACGAATAAAAATAGAGACCGGAAAGGAAGCAGAGCTGGTATTAATTCTTTTCCGCAGTTTCGATTATTACCGAAAGAATGGTTGGAGCTGATAATAAAAAAGGTTTTCTGTATATCTTTTTTTGAACAATAATGAATTTTAGCTTGATGACAAAAGTTACTTTTCTATGATGCAAACCTGTAAAAGTATGGTCATAAATTGCAGAGACGCCAAAATGACTTTCTCCAACAACTACGAAGTGTTCTATCGCCAGAGTATATCGAATGGAAAAGAAAAACTATTAGAAATGAAAGAAGAAGAGCCCAAAGTCACAAACAGTAAGCCTTCATCACTGTTTTTTTTAAAAGTCATATTTAGCAAATATATCTGTCTTTCCATGGAGTATGCCGTGGATTAAACGTATTGATCCAGAGTGTCTGAGACGCTCGCGATTGTCTACATTTACATTGAACAGTTAGTGATCTATCTTATGATTTTCTTTACCGTTAACTTTTAGAAAACGATGCTGTGAGCAGCATTTGTAGATTTCTAGCCGAGATGGAAATTACATGTTCAGAAATAGTTGCTACTAGTACTAACGCTACTGCGGCCTCTATCTCTCAACTGCTACTGATTTTGAAACCAGAAAGAATATCTTTGGTCAGCCATTCTTCCGATAGATATAAAGCCCTTCACCAATCTAAAACACTTGTCAGTTCCATTTTTCTTGTAATGGTAAACTTTCTTTCAATTTTAGGAAAGTGTCATAATATGGATGGATGCAGATGACACTAAAGAAATTCTTCGTATCATATCCTGCCCTCACTTGCGCTGTCACGTTGAAGGGGTTGCTGACAAACATGAATTGCTTCGAACAGTGTTTCAGGTAGGCAGTGACTAATCGAGTCATTGTTTTCCAGGTATTACTTTCTCAAACTCAGCCAAATCTACAGTCTTTTTATTGTGAAGCCTTTCTAACAACCAGTATCCAAATGACGCCGGCTGAATTGGCAGAAGATCTCATTGGCTACGATATTTTTGTTTTTCATCGCTACTTCATTGTCAAATTCACTCAGTCTTTCCCGAAATCTTATTTTGTTATTAGCTTGGACGAATGTTTGATGAAAATAGAAATGGTTGACACAATGTAAATTTTTAACCTCATTTCGTTTCAATGAATAATTTATTGATTTATTTCCATAATAGTATCAGACTGAAAAGCTAGGTTTAGGGTTTGCACACCGTAGACTTTTTGTCAATGTTTGCTTGCACAGACTGATCAAAAACTATACGCCCACTTTGGTTTACCATCGGAAAATGATAACGGAAGAGAAACCAGTGGAGAAGAAGTGAAAAATGGACTAGAACCGATAGGGATGCCCCTGGATGTCTCGTGTTCAAGGTAATTTTTATGTTACTGAACCTCTTTCCTAAAAATCGGCACCTTTTGTGACGTTCTCCAGACAATAAAGTGCTAGCTTTTCCATAGAATTAACCCTAAAAAGTTGTGAAACAATTGCAGTAAGCCAAAGTAATTGGGACAGCCCGTCGCGGTCATTTTAGTTCGGGAAAGTTGTTCTGAAGTCTGTTTTATCAATTCCTCTACTATACGACGTTAGAAAGGCTTCAAAATGAAAGGATAAATTAAGTTTTACAGGAAAAATATCGATAAAAAGAATCTATGAGGCATTTCTGTTGGAAAGAGCAAATTCGGGAAAATGATCGTTTTCAGCTGTTTTACTTATTTGTTTCCCATTCTAAACTGCTGAAAGTAGCTTCTGAAATTTATACAACGAATACAATACAAAATCATCGAGTAAAAAGTGAATAGAATAGAAAAAATATCAAGCGCCTGGGGGGGGGGGGGATGCGCTATGCCCGAGGTAATTGCCATAAAAAAGTTCCCTGGGTATGTTATTCTACATTTTAAAGACTTTCTAGGGCAAGATCTAGCCGTTGGGAACGTTAAATGGATTCAGCCAAAACTATGTCAGAAAACAAAGTTAGAAGCAAAAGCGCCGAGAGCAGCGTCAGAAACGCATTTATCCGATTTTTCTTCAATTCTTCTACACCTCCCGTAAAACAACATAGTACATCTTTTTCCCCATATTTTTCTGATCTAGAAACCTATAACAAATAATAAAAACAACAATAGAAATGAGAGCAATTATCGAATCCGTCGGTGCACGGTGCCTCCCAGTGTCGCGCCCGTAAAATCTCGGTAGCTGAAATTAAATTGCGAATATCTCGTGAATTTTACAACCATTTTTCTTGAAAAATTACTTCCTGGTATGACTTTTAGAGATCTTTCGATTGGCGGGATGCCGGCGAGGTTTCCTAGCAAGGGATTGAGTGGAAGGCCACCGTTATGGATACCTTGGGTAGACAGATAAATTCAAGGTAATAACTCGTACTCGTCGACAGGCTCCGGCCTCATTTTGTTTCTTCAGCGCCTTGTGAGCTAGGTGATAGTGTTGGTGTCAAATAAACGTGGACTGGAGCGATGCTAAGCAAAAATTATCGGTTCGATTGAGCCTACTCTCAAAAGAGGAGCTCAAAATTTGTTGAGGAAACATATCCCATTTTTTTATAGCCAAGTGATGCAAAAACTCTTCAAGAGAAAATATTCGAACTACAAACCTCTAGTTCTCAAGAATCACGATAATTTATTTATAAAAAATGATATGACCATCATTTATTTTATAACAATTATGCTAAGGCATCTTCCACCTGTATGTTCAGATCACATGGGTGACATTAGGATGAAATAGGAAAAAAAATAAATAAATAAGTAATAATAATAATAAATAATAATCATAATTCGTCGTGAAATGATGTTGGCAGTTGTTTTTTGACCATATCGACGACGGTGTCCTTATTCTGGCTCTGTATCTGTATTCCCCAGATGTCTTGTCTCTGTCCGCCTTGTCTTCCTTTATACAGTCGAACACTCGGATAAGCATGGATCTGAGCTCCTTGGCACACTCCCGGCCATTGGTCACAATCCACTTTGGCCAATTTTACCTTTCCTTCGAAGATCTGGAACCGATTTTTTGAATTTTTCATAATTTTGGCATTATACCTTGGCAATTTGTTCATAGATAGGGGCGAATTGAACACAATGACCACACCAGGGAGCGTAGAAATCCACCAACCACGGCTCATCCGAATCCAAGACCTAAAAACCCCATTTCAGAACAAAAATAGGTGTCCCCGCGGCTTGATTGTTTCGCGCGCCCGCACCCGTAAAATCTCGGCAGCTCGGAGATCTGGTACTCCAGCACGGCGCGCGCCTATCCCACCAGCTGCCGAGATTGTATGGGTGCACCGCTGAGAAATCTGGTCCACGTTTTCGACTTACAGTAGTCCAATAATCATTTCCCAGCGGGGTAACAAGTGATGGCAACAGTCCAAAGACCCATCTCTCGATGGAATCGGCATTCCTCCACATATTTTGGGGATATTCACTGGAATATATTACTTTGAACAAGGCTACAGTAACCCACTAAGATTGAGCCCGTCGTATTTTTGGATCCTTGGCCGGGTAGAGGCGAACGAGGGGATAGGCTTGGACCATCTGCTTCCGGCAGAATTCAGCATGGGCCTGACAGTCCACGGAGCCGACCTTGACCTTTTCATCGAAGGCACGGAGATTTCGGGCAGCTCGCTGGAGTTCAGGAGCCAGCTAGGAAGGGAGAAAGATTTCAGAAGAAGGGAGGAGAGAGTCTTACTTGTTGGCAGGGGCCACACCACGGGGCGAAGAAGTCCACCACCCAAGTTACGTCTTCCGCTCGATTGGCGACCAATTCCTCGAAATCTTCTGGTGTCAACTCGTCTACCGATGGATTGAGAGCATTCTGAAGGGAAAGCATTCGGAAATTTGGCTGCTCCATTAGGAAGATCACAAAATTAGAGGGGAAATGGGGAACTCCAATAAAAAGCGTAACTTTTCGTCCTCTAGTCAATTTTTGCCTTCCCAACTTGGGAAGGCTTTCCAAAATTTATCCGACTCCGCCATTTGATGGGTCAGAAATTCTACAAACCTCAAGAGGTTGACGAAATAATTTCGTAATATAAAATTGCGACGCCCTAAAGCCATAGCGGCGCGCTGCCGAGATTTTACGGGTGCAGCGCGCGCTGCTTCTCCAACGCATCTTTTCCGTTTATTCCTCGTTCTTTTTATAATTTGGGAATTTTTTGCAGTATATAATGGATTGTTTAGGTTTGTCCTTATTTGTTCTTATAGAGGAGATCGTGGGCTACATTCTGATACTAAATTTTAACCAATTACACAGTTTTTCAGTCTGTTAGGGCCCAATCCTCGGCTCAGTTGTATTTTGTATTTTTCCAGGATTTTGCTCACTTTTTAGTTATTTTTAGATTGTAACGGACCAATTCTAAGCCTTCTTTGATCAAAGAATAGGAAAACTCACATCAATGAATTCAACGACCGCCTGAACTCCATGGAATCCGACCATCCGATGCTGTTTTCCCTCCTCCGTGTACAGTATACTCGTCGGATAACTAAAAATCCCTTTCCTCCCTATTTTCTGGGTAAAATTACCTTTGAACTCCGGCGTCTCCACAGATTTTCGGGTATTTTTGGCAGTCAATAGAGCCGATGTTGACCTTGGCGACGACTTCATCCCCCGACTGGAAGGAGCTGTGGAAGCGGCGGTACTCGCCCATCAGACGGAGGCAGGGGGGACACCACTGGAGGGGGTATTCTTATATTTCGGGAGGGGGGCTACTTACAGGGGCGAAGTAGTCAACAATCCAGAGGTTTCCACTGGAAATGGCCTCATGGTAGGTGTGTTCATTCAGGGAATGGAGGGGAGAGGTGGATGACTCTCGAATGAAGGCGATCGCTTCCCGGTAACCCGGTTTGTTCACTGAAATCAACCATTTTATTCTTGTACAGAGAAAAATATCTAGCTGAATAGGTTACTAAATTATTTTTCGGCCTGCGGGCCTTGTCAAATGGCGCAATGCGTTGTGGCGCGGCGGTAATCAAAACATCGCAAGTTCAATCCCCGCCGAGACAAATCCTTTTTTGCTTTTTTCAAAACCGCCTTTCTTGGGAATATACCGTATTTTTTCCTCATCAGAGAGCTTTTTCGAGTAGTAAATGGGCTACACAGTCAAGCAGAGTACCTAATAACCTACCGTAATCGATTTCATAGCCGCCGGTTGGCTTGAAGACAACGAACTGGGGCAATTTCTTCGTGTCCAAGTGATGGGAACAGATTTCTTCGAATTTTGAGCAATCAGCATAGAGGATCTGAAGGAAGAAGAGTGTTACGGTAGGGTTGCTGGTTGAAAATTACCCTCAAATCTGGGAGGGACGGTGGAATTCGGCGGTAGTCATTGAATTTGTCCAGGGTCTCCTTGTTGGGGAGGAACCACACGGCAGTGGCCCATTGGGCGCCATTTTCACCTGGAATTTGGAGAAAATCCGATGTGAAAAAAAAGTGATTTTTTTTACTTTTTTTTCTACTCTACTAATTCTTTACAGTATTGGCCGTACTGTAAACGTAAAAAAATAATCCAATTTCCATCTAAAACTTGAAAAAATAGCGAATTTCTGAAGTTTTAGAATGGAGCGTGCTTACTTCGGCCCTTTTGAAGCTCCCCATACTCGAAAGGTTACGGTATCCCAGATCAAACCAAGTGCTTTTTTTTGGGTAAACCTCTAATTTATGGAAAAAAATGCTCAATTCTCACCAAAAAGTTGTTCCAATTCGGAGTATTCGATTTCTTCCAAATGGTCTAGGAAGGTGATGGCCTTCTCGCTGATTTCCTTCGGGTCCAGAGAGGATAACGGCTATAATTTCTCCTATTTTAGACCTTTAAAAATGCTTACTTTTCCATATTTCTTGGAGATTTGCTTGGCCGGATAGAAGACAACTCCCTCCGAGTGGCCCAGCTCCTCACACAGCTTGGCTTCCCCTCCCCGGGTACAGTCGACACTTCCAACATTGATCAAGCCATCCAACATCGAGGCTAATTTCCTCCTTTAAACCCCTTTTTTTCTATTTTAAAGGTCTATTTCTTACCTATTTGTTTGGGAGAGACAGGCTTCCGCCTCGTCACAGAAGTCAATCACCCAGGCTCGGGAATTATAGGGCTCCCAGTCCATTCCCAACGATTCGAGGTTCTCAGAATTCAAATGGAGAACCTTTGGCGGGTTTTTGAATTTTTTTGGTTGCCTTACCTCCGATTTCATCCGTTGCATTACAAAATCAACCAGGTGATCGACTTCTCGGATTCCGTTGAAAAATTCCCCGGACGGATACAAAACCAACGACGGATAGGCATTGACCCGTTGGCTTTGGCAGAGCTGCGGATCTTCGGCGCAATTGACCGCCCCAATTCGGACGGTTCCTTCCATCTCGCCGGCAAATTTACGCCACTAAAATATTATTTTACTGATATATATTATTTATTTTTAATTTAAAAAATATAGAAAACTCACAGTTGGAGCTAATTGATGGCAATGAGAGCAGTAAGTCGAATAGAAGTTGATAAACCACATTTCATTCGAATCAGTAACCAGGCGTTGGAAATCAGCACGATTTAGGGTTACTATTTCCTGATCGTCATCATATATTCCAAAATTATCATTGTAGAATTGCCAACTTTGATAATTATTGCCACCCTGGAATGTTTTTTAGTCAGTTCGGTTCAATTCTAGTTTGCGCCGCACCCGTACAATCTCGGTGACTGCCGCCCGCGCTTTCGTTTTTTTCAAATTTCATTTCAAGCCATAACTCACCTGGAATCCGTCTTCTAGTCCTTTTTCTCCATATTGATCGTATTTCTTTCTCAATTCTTCGTCTTTTAGCACTTCATAGGCTTTATTAATTATTACAAAAGCTGAATGTGCATCGGGATCGTCCTAAATATTGTAATCTTTTGCTATATGATTATGTAAAATCACCTTATTTTTATCCGGATGCATTTTGATAGCTAATTTTTTAAAAGCTTTTCTAATTGTTCTGTCGTCAGCATCTTTTTCTACTCCTAATATTTTATAATAGTCTGTTTCACACAAGACAACGACTAGTTGGAGTAATGTACCCACTAGTGGCCAGAGATACATATTGGCCTAAAAATGAAATTGATTAACTGGTTGGGAGAAAAGGAGAGAGTAGTTGGGTGGAACACGTCAGCCTAAGAGAGCTCTTTTACTTGCGCGGACCCGCAGCTGTTTACACAGTGCCAGCTCGGTCAGTTGGACGGCGATCTGCGCAAAGTAAGGAAAACTATGGCCGCTAACATGCCAGATAACTGGGGCAGGGGGGAAGCATCAATCTCTTCGCTTTTATCGAGATATTTGCAAAAGCAACGGTTTTGTATTGCAGTCTATTAGAATGTGAATGTGCAGTATGTTTTTATGCTTCTTTTTATGAAATGTAAAAATATGATCTCATCTTGCAACTGAGATCACAACAGAAACAGCGTGAAGATGGAGAAACACCGAAGAAACTGGATTTTCTACAGCTAATACGTAGAGGAAGAAAACGTTTGCGCTGACGTCATTACTTCCCTCTCTTGCACCCTTTTGGATTTCTCTTGCTTTCTCGCTTTTTCTACTTCACGTTGTATTAATTTTTGTTTTAGGATGGTTGTATTCAAAGCATCCAAGTACATTCTAGCTGGAGGAACACCATCTACAACAAAAAGTATAGCTCAAAAGCTGTTATTAGCCAATGGTTTTATAAATCCAGTTGGAAAAGGACTATATAGGTGAGTATTTGACCTCAAATTGTTATTTTCGTTGGGTTCTTTTCTTACAGTTTACTACCACTAGGGCAACGTGTTGTGCACAAATTATCCAGCTTGATAGATTATGAACTTGATTCTATCGGCGCATTAAAGGTCATTGTGTGGAGAGATTTACTGTTCTTTTGCAGATGTCGCTACCGATAATGGGTCCTAAAGAGCTGTGGGAAAAGACCGGCAGATGGAGTAGCATGGGAAGCGAGTTGCTGCAATTGACGGACAGAAATGGTTCTGAATTTTGCTTACAAGTAAGTTCTTATTTTATAAGTAACCCTTTTTTATTCAGCCCACAGCTGAAGAAATGTGTACCCAGTTAGTTGGGCAACTACCACAATTAAAAAGATCAGCACTTCCTTTGATGCTGTATCAAACAACAGAAAAATTTCGAGATGAAATGAATCCCAGGCAGCGTCTTCTTTCTATTATTTTACCACTTATTTCAGATTTGGTTTACTCCGTGGACGTCAGTTTTTAATGAAAGATTTGTATTCATTTGACTATAATTCTGAAAATGCTTGTGAAACTTATGATCTTATTGGTAAAACATATGAAAAGATTTTAAAAGATTCTCTACAGCTTGAAGTTTTCAAGGTAAGTTCATGCATTTTATTCTGAAGATCTGTATTTCTTATCAGTAGTCATCTGCCGCCATGTTTACATTAGATTTTCCCGATATGACGTTTTTCTTTATAGGTTAAAGCGGATTCTGGCATGCACGGAGGTAAAATATCGCATGAGTATCACGTAAAGAATACTTTACAAGAAGATGGAATACATTATTGCAGAAAGTAAGCTTTTTTTTTCCTCTTTTTCGATTTTATTTCTAAAATTAGATGTGAAAGTGGAGTGAAAATTGATGAACACCCCAACATGCCATCGTGTCCTCGTTGTAATGGAGATAAAGATCATGAAACACTTTCAACAATCGAAGTTGCACATACATTTCAGCTTGGAACAAGGTTTGTTCTTTATCAAACCGGAGTATTTTTTATTTTTAGATATAGTGAAGCTCTAAATGCCCGCTCAGGTTCTCATCCTTATGAAATGTGCTGCTTTGGAATTGGAATTACAAGGTGAGAAAGATAAAAACTTGTGTTATATCTTTCAGGTTATTGCCAGCTGCCATAGAGTTCTTATCGCCGTCACAAGACATTATTCGCCTTCCTAAAGCTATAGCACCATTTGACGCTGCTGTAGTAGTCACCAAGGCGCTCGAAACAAATGTCCTAGTAGAGTATACACTTTCTACATTGGATCAAGGATTAAAAGGTGGAATTCTTTTAGATGACAGGTACGAATTTTGTATAATTTTTCGAATAAATTATATTAGGGTTGATCAGAATGTTGGAAAACGATTAAAAGAGCTGAACAGATTAGGTATTCCACAAGTTATTGTCATCGGAAAAACTACGGAGGCGTCTTTAAATTCTACTCCAAAAATGGAATATTTAACCACAGACGCGGATTCAGATGACTATCAGAAGAAAGGAGTTTTAACTCTAACCGAATTGATGCAGGAGATAAATTGATAAGTTTTCTTTCTTTTTATTGTTATAGGTTATGTTTTGTTTGTTATATTGCTCAATTATTGTTACTGTACGGGTTTTAATTAAATATTTATATTCAATATATGTACTTTTCACGCTCAATGATTTTATTCATGCACTATCTTTCTGTTTTTATGTTGCTTTATTTAGTTACTCTTTTCTGTTTAGTTCCCTGGGTTACAATGGCGGAATATCCTTTGTTAGAATCCAATCGGGAAAGATCTTTATCTTATTCCCTACCCAGGAGAACTGGTACGCTTTTTCCGTTATACGCTTCATCTTTTCAGCTTATTTTCATTTGGATTATTTTATTTACAATTTAGAAATGAGTGCGGGGAAGGAGATACGCGTGGCTACTCTAAATATGTGGTGCTTACCACAGCCATGGCCGATTGGAAGCAAAGTTCGTTTATTGTATTATTTTTTAGCATAATTTCATTCAGGACCGAAAATATAGATTGCACAAGCTGGTTGAAGCACTTCTTACTGAAAATTACGATATAGTTGGCTTGCAGGAAATATGGGGAGCCGATGATTTTACATTCCTTGCATCCAGTCTTGAAAGCAAGTATGTTTTTCAACTTATTGCTCTCTATCTAGCGATTCTGTTTATTTAAAATATTAGTACCGTTGCATCGGGTATATTAGTCTTAAGGTATCCATATAATCACTACTTCCATTCTGGATTCACTGGCAGCGGCGTTTGTGTCTTCAGTAGTCATAAAATTGTCTCTACTTTGGTAAATAGGTGTTCGAATATTATTGATCTCTTTATTAGGTATTCAGATATTCTCTAAACGGATTTGCACACCATATTCACAGAGGGGATTGGTTCGGTGGAAAGGTAGGGCATACATTTTATCAACATGATTTTTATATTTTTTCAGGTTATTGGTCTTATAGAAGTGCAAATAGATGAAATGCGCATTAATTTCTATACAACACACCTTCATGCAGAGTATAACCGTGAAAATGATCTTTATCTCCCTCATAGGTGTGTCAATTGAGGTTTTATTAGCTTCGTTATAGAACCGCCCAGGCTTTCGAGCTTAGTCAATTTGTGCGTCACACTTCGCGAGGTGCTGATTTAGTTATTGTAGTAGGAGATTTTAATTTGGAACCAGAAGACCTTGGAATGAGGTTTTTATATCTTTCTTCACTTTATTTTTATAAATTTAGACTAATTTTGGCAAATACTCGACTATTAGACGCTTGGAGGCTTTGCCACCAAGCCGCATCCGACTCTTGTCAAAGTTTAGAATCTTGTAGAGGAATGGGAAAAGGAGCCACTTGTGATCGTACTGACAACTATTATACTTCCAGGTCTCATCGAGAAAAGGTAAGAAATCTTTCTTTCGCATACTATTTTGTAGGATCAAAGCAAAAGGATCGACTACATTTTATTTAAAAGCGGAAGAATGAATGTAAATTTAGAGGAATGTGAATTGACATTGAATAAGGTTCGTTTTCTTTTTATTATTATTATTTTTTTAGATCCCCGGAGAAGAAAAAAATTATTCCGATCATATAGGTCTTCGTGCCCGTTTTAGAGTGCAGCTTGAACCATTACGACAAGTTAGCTTGCCTCTTTTTGTAAGCTATTTCTTTAGGAATCCGTTGTATGGGAACCTTGTCGCCCACTACTTATAGAAGCTGTTGGAATTGTTACCGGAGGACAGAAAAGAGCACGAATTGATCGGACAATATTCGTAATTTCTTCCGCTTTGACTCTACTTCTTATTCTACTTTCTATGCTTCTTGATGAGCCTTATCCTTATTTATTCTGGCCGCTTTCGTTCCTTCGGTAAGTATTAATTGTATTGATTTTATTAATCAATAATTCAGGTTTCTACTTACCGTAATCTGTGTATTTTGTTTTTATCAGGGTGTCATCGGCCTGACGCTTGAGCGGAAGGCTTTGAAGGCATCCAAACAAGCCATCCAGCAAGAACTCAACAATTAATCTGTGCAATGCTCGAGTATGCCATCATTTTATTTTACTGTGATCTGCTCAGCGAGTAATTTTTACATTTCTAGTCCTTTTTATCCTTATTTTTGTTTTATTATATATACATATATTTTATTAAAGTTGTTTAAATCTTATTCGGTCTTTTTTGTTATTCTCTCTGGTTTCTACCGCATATTATCTATTGATTTTGACATTTGTTTAAAATATGCTCCCCAATCAAGATGCAAAAAGTATTGGACTGGATAAAACGTAAAGGAGATCACAATATTGTCCAGTACTCGCGGTTTGGACTACCAGGTGAAGAGACGGATGATCGTCCCCCACCCACCGCCATTCATGTAGCTCCTTTTATGGATGATGCTAAACAGTTCCGAGTTTTCGGAACACATTCTCAACGAGCGGCTGTGGTAAGTTTTCCAATGTAACTAAAAGGAATAAGCTAGGTTTCTGCGGGAGTAGGGATTTCTGCCGTGATTTTTGTTTTTCTCTCCATTTTCTTCGAATTTGACTGGTGGCACCGGACAAAGGGAGTCGATATGAGTGCTCTTTGTAAGTTTTTGCAACCAGAAGAAAGCGAAAATATCCCGTTTCAGTTGGCCTGGTGATGTTCCTCAGTTTGGGAATCCTTATCCATTATTATGTTATCCGTGGGATCAAATTGGAACAGCCAAAATTCTTGGTTCCATTTATCATTGTCTACGGAGGTGTCCTCTTTTTGGAGTTTATTGCTTTCCTCGTTACCTTGTAAGTTATCAAAAATAGCAAGAAAACATTTCCCCCAAAAATTTCAGCAATCACTGGCTCGCCTTCAACGTTCTGAATTCTCTTACAGCCCAGCCGGGACAATTTGTCCTCTTGACTATTACCTGGGCAGTGATTATGCTCTGCCAAGGTGGAATGCTTTTCTCCGTTGTACGGTAAGTACTGTCCCTATCAATAAGAGAAAAAAAAACATTGTAGATGCCGTAATTATCTTGAAATGAAGAGTATCCACACATTGGAAATGCTCATAGTAGAGAAGAGCAAGCAACAATTCCCTGGAATTCGTGTAGTTTATGGCAATGAACTAAATGGAACATCTAGCGTCACCATAGCTTCTCAATCCGTCGGAGAGCAGTCATTTGAGAATTCTGCCAATACTCGTAAGTTTATGTCCTGAAAACTTTGAGCGAAACGAAAGGAAATGAAAAAGACAATAATAGCATCATGTAATATAGAAAACACGACGCACTGTTACGTAGAAATTATCGCGAACTACACCTGCGATTGCATTTCTAATTTGATTCGCCGTAAATCGCCTCCACCCTCAAGCAAAACACTGATACAAATTTAATATCCAGCATTATTCCAGCAGGTGTTCAAACAATAAAAAATCTTTCAGAGAACATTTCCCCGCCCCCGAGTTATGAGGACAGTACTGGCGGAGCTCCGCCCCCACAGCGAACCATTCTCCAAGCCCGAGAGGAAGTCTAAACCACACCTACGCATTTTCTGCATTCTTTCTTTCCTCCCCTTATTTTGTACTTATTAGGCATTACAAACCACGGCATAATCTCACAGCAAGAATACGGGGCCAACCTTGCCCAAAATAATTAATACATATGTATAGAAACTCATGTAAATAGACTAGAGAGAGAGAGAGAGAGAGAGAGAGCTCATTAGGGGTGAAACCATACGCGTTCAATAAGGAGAGCTGCGCTTTTATACAACAAAAAACGAACAAATCCTTATATCTCAATAACAACTTTAGCATAACATAACGATCAGCAATATAAGCTCTAGTTTACTTTAGCAAACATAAAAAATAGAAGAGCAAACATAGAATACAGACAAAAAGTTGAGAATGACTTGGGAGTAAAAATTACAGGGCAAAAACTCGCGCGCGCGCCTAAATTGAAATGGTCAGCTGGTAAATTTTGTATCATTTCAATCGTATTTTCATACATTGTCTTGCCTTTTTCAATCCAAAAATTGTAGCTAGCCAATTAGATTATTTACCAGTAACAATTCCGCCAATTGTAGTTATGAAAAGTATAAATTAGCCATAAAAGCGCACTCATCGTATTGCACATGTATATTTTCTCCCATCGATCAGTTTCTCTCCTCCATTTCTTCTCGTGTTAGTCTTTTTCTGTTTGCTTTCTTAAAAATAGTCCGAAGAGCTTATATATATCTCTGCCCTTTTACCGTAACCTAAAGATCAGTAACCAAAGAAAATAAAACGTCCTTCTTTCCATCTACCGTCTGTTGATATATCTAGAGAGATTAGACGGTGCTAATCTGAAAATATCCGCCCTTCTCCTCCCCCGCAACTTGACCTGACGCACTACAATTGTTCGGCTCTTGTTTAATTTCGCGGAACATTAATCTTCTCTCTCTATGACTGCCACACAAAAAAGGGTTATATTCCCAGCCCCCGCGTCTCAATATGGAGAGTTTTATGGCTGTGTGGGGGTTCAGTCATCTTTCTTCGCTGTCCTTGTCAAATAGTGTGTGTCAACCAGCCAGCCAGCTACCGTATCCCCCAGCTCTTATATTTGGGCTCAACGCCACGTTTATCCCGGGATCGGTCTTTCGATTTCTTTTTGAGATTATGATAGTGATAGAATTTCTTGGCGAAAACACATAAAACAACAGAAACGTGGCGCTTTGTACAGAGTTAACGCGCTTTCAGTCATCCTTCTCCTTTTTTTTGTAATCTTTCCCCCTTTCACCTCTAAAAAATTAGCCTTCGAATAATAAGATGGTTCCAATAGTCTCAGACACTACACTACTAAATGTCCTACGATAATTATGCCAAGAGCAGACAAGTGCAGGTGAAACTTGTTGAGAACGCTCGTTTTCCATTTTACTACTACTTCCTAGTTATTTTTCTGCATTGATGAACAAGTTTTCCTTTCCCCATCAAGTTTATTTCCTCCAAAAGAAGCCTTCCAAAAATTGTTGCCTTTGAAAATGGCTCCATTTCCTCCAGGCTACGAGGAGAAGCCTAAGATTTTGTTGCATGATTACGAAGATTATTCGACATTGCAGAGATCATTCGAATTATCTGCCGAGTTTATACGGGTGCAGCGGTAAGCATGGCAGCTACCGGTACTGTCTTCCATTTTTCGACATTTTCTCATTTTTACCTCGTTTTCAGCCATTTTTATACACATTCAATGATTGAAATTAGTATTTTCAACCAAGAACAACATCTTTTATGAGAAAAATATCCATACAAACCCATTGTTTGTTAAAAATAAATGAAATTTTGAAATTTTTCAAGACTGTCTTCCAATTTTCTCTTTTTTTCCACAAATCTAGTCGTTGAACTGCAATTATTATCATGTTTATTCCATAAAAATTATGTTTATCCGTACTAACAATCATATTTATTCCATAATATTTCAAAATCAAGCTTCCAATTGAACTCCACTGAAAAGAGAAGATCACATGGCAATTGGAGTAAATATCTCGCTTGAATGGAGGTAATCTTCTGCTCATTTTACAAATTTCTCTTCAAATTCAAATAGTTAAAAATAAATTCAAATTGATGTTAATTAAAATTATCATCATCATTATTATCTATAATAAAAAAAATGATCACAAATGATTGCATTGAATAGCAATTAGTAGTATAGTCCATTTCAAATGCAAAAAACTCAAAATTGAATTTTTTAAAGGAAAAATCGAATCTAGATCGAGCATTTTCCCGTCTAGATGGTCCAACCTCAAAGTTTGGCATGCATTTTTATGCGGATTTTACATATGTTGTCATCGTTTTTATTACTGCTTTTGCTTATTCGAAGTATAAGCTACCCAAAAAACATAAAAATCTATGTCAAATCCAATTATCGAAAAATTTGCAAGAAATTGAACTTGAAAAATTTGAAGGTCTGAACCGCGCGGGAAAAGTTTTTCCAATTGAAACAGACTATAGTAGGGGCACCGTCGCGCTTACCGTATTGTGCCTCCCCCAGTTGCTGTGAGAAGTAATCGAGCCTTTTCCTGTTCTCAAGTGTATTATTTGGTTTTGTCAGAGAGAGAGGGAGGGAGAGGATGCGCTTCAAAACGCAGGGGTCATGCCAGCCGGCTGGCACTATCCGGGTGTCTGCCCCCATCCCAGCCGCCCCCGTGCCGATTGACGCGTGGGCCGAGTCTCCTCCGCCGTCCCGTCCTCTCTCCCGCCCACTCACACACGCCGCTTCGGGGCGTCGTCATCCCCCTCCCGCTCTCTCCTGATTCACGTTTACATTATCGCCGCTTCTGATAGCTGCTGCTGCCATTTACAGAGAGAGAGGGGAGTCCCCCTTGGATGGCACCGCGGGGGCGCGCATGTCATTTTCTCCTGCTCCCAGCCGGCCCAACCCAGTTTTGTTGTTCTCGTTTTCCAATAATCGTTTATCAGTTCTTCTTCCTCTCCTTTATCTCTTCTTCTTCCTGTAATTTTCTCTCTCCGGTTTCTTCGCCGCCGACGGCAATTTGACCTCTTCTCCCGGCCGGCGGCTTATTTAAACAGCTTTTCGCGCCTATTTGCAATCGGCTGTAATTAAATTTTAACATTTCCTGTTTGTTTCTATTTACCGTTCGTTTTCAGCTATTTTTTGGCAGATTTTTCGCTAAAAAGAAAGAAAAAATAGGTATTTTATAAGAAAGAAGAGGAAAAAAAGAAAGAATTCAAGATAAAAAGATCGAAAAAGAAAAGAAAATTGGCAAAAAAATTTAAAAAACCAACAAATTGCGGGAAAATTGTTTCCATTTTTCGCTCTTTTTCACATTTTTTCTTAGAATTTTCCTTTTTTTTTCTCAATTTCGAATTGTTTTCACGTGTATCATCATAGTTGCATCATAAAAAAACATAAAATTCATGAAATTATATTCAAGAAGTTGAAAATCGCCCTCTTCACTTTTTCCACAGAGATCTTCTGCTCTTTTCCAAGCTGACTCCCCCTCCGCAAGCCGATATAATCTGTAAATCTCTCCATTGAAATTTTTCTGTTTTTACCCTCTGTGTTGTATAGCTTAAATTTTCGTTCGTCTTATTCAAGCAGCCTGTTGTGTTTATAAACAATGACGTCTCCATTTTTCGAGAATTGGCGAATCACATCGGAAAGAGAGGTAGCATCGATGACTGGACACACTCCGCTTTTGGTTATTCATAAGCAAGCAGTTGCGGCGAAGCAATTCTCTCACATTTTTTAAATTTGGAAAGAGATTTGCAGGATGACGAATAAAAAAGGAGGAATGGTGAAAAGAATTGATAAAATTTGAAGAAGAAAAAAACAAAAACCTTCTTCCGGTTTCCGTGCACACATTATTTTTCCGTACTCTTTGATAAGGAGGAAGAATCCTTTTTCCACTTCCCGAAGAACAGTTTTTGCCTTTTTATCGATGCTGAGTCAACTTTCTTTGATCAATGCCGATGTCTAGACTCTAAAGCGCTTCTTTTTCTCTATCGGATTAAAAATTTACTCATCAAACACGCAAAGATAACAAACGGAACAGATAAATACATGGAGTGGGCGTATTGGCGAAGTTTTCATTTTATAGAAGCATTGTTGTTCATTTATTTATTTCTTTCATCATTATTTACTCTTCAAAAAGTTCATAATTTAGTAAATTTGAGTTCCTTTCTCTAAATAATATTAGAGAAAAATTAGACAAAGCAAAGAATCTTCAAAACAAGTACACTTCCAAATGTAATTTTGTTTTTTCTTCCTAATTATCGTTGCACAATTTTTTTCTTCCTTTCTCCTTGTAAATTATTCCAGAAGCCATATCATTCATTTCTATAAATCAAAATTATTAAATCTGACCTTATATCATTCGCAAATCATCTAAAATAAGCAACATATCATCAATTTTTCATATTTCACCAAAAACCTTCCCCCTCCAAAAAAAAACTTGCTCTACTTGCAGAATTCTAGAATTAATTTACATGTTGTTTACATGCGTGTTTATATTTCCTAGTTATCGTGCTAGAGAGAAAGGGAAAGAGAGCAAGCAACGGACAACGCCCCCGCAATATTAGCCATCTCTCTCTCTCGCTCATCAGATGATAAGCCGTCTCTCCCGAGTCATTTTCCAATTTTGATTCTCCTCCCCCGCTTCTTGTTACTCACCGGATGCTCTTAATTTCTGTTATTATCCAGCAATTTCTCTCCTTGTCGCTCTTGTTATTTTCCCGAGAAAATTGTACTCTTCCGATATAAAATGTGCTCATTCATTAGTTTTGCGTGGGAGTGAGTGTCCATTTTTGCTGCCCTTTTTAAATCAACCACTCCTAATGGCGTCATTCTCTCTCTGTGTTGTCCCAGGCGACGACGGAGACCGTGTGAAGCAAACATAAAACACAGCGCGTGGGTTGCAACTTTTTCTCGCGTTTCCTGTACTATTTTAGTTGCTCTCTCCTAGTGGGGGACTATTTTTCCGATAAAAAGCAAAAAATCCAAAAAAATTGGAAAAAAGCGCAAAATTCCAAGTGAACAAAGCTTTCGAACTCTTTGTCGCCGCACCCGTAAAATCTCGGCAGTTGCGGGGGATAAGCTTCTGGCGCTACGAGTAAAAAGGCCGCAGCTGCCGAGATTTTACGGGTGCGGGCGTAAGAGCTCCTCCGGTCAAATTCTTCACTTTTCTCTTCTCTTCTTTTCTTTCATTTTTCTCCAAAATACCCATATTTTTCAGGACGCGTCTCCCGGTGATTTTCTCGGCGTCGTCTCTCCTACCACCCACTGGCAACAGCAGTATGTCAAATGGGCCCAAAAATCTACGAAAAGGTCTCGGTCTACTGAAGCCCCCGGGGGTGGCTAAGCCCTTCCTCACCCTGGCCGACAATGACTGCTTAAAGACGCCCACCATGTCGGATATGCTCAAGACGCCCACCACCCTAACCTCTCCCAGTCATCATCGCCGTGGGGTTGGCAGTAGCAGCGGGGGAGGAGGAGAGAAGCCCGGTTGTAGTACTCTCAACGGGTTGCAGACGCCCTTCTCGGCTCAGGCTTTCTTCGGCGACAATGAGCCTTTCTACAGTGGGAATATTGAGATCCAGTCGATACAGAGGGGCAGCCACCCGGCGAAGGGTCCCGCCACGACGGCGACAGCAGCCGAGGAGCAGCCTACAGTCAAAGAGGAGCCGACCAGTACAGCCAGTGGGGAATCCGCCCAAACGACTACTATTCATTTCCGAGGGAGTATAACAACGACCCTGCCGTTGCCGCCAGTCTCTGCCAATCCGACTAGCCCCGGTCTCACCGCGTCCGTCTTCCAATTCTCCCCCATCGTCGAGCACTTCTTCCAGTCGCTGGCCCACAAGAATCGGAACCCCCAGTTGCCGGAATTGGTCGTCGGCGAGTCGGATAATCAAAGTTCGGATATTATGGATGAAGTCTCCGTCAAGCAAGAAATAGATCCGCAAGATGAGAAGCCAACGATGACGGAACTCGGGGTCCGGATGCCGCCGCCCCCTCTGCCCCCGGCTCCAAGTATCTTCGAACCAAAACCCGAGCCCCTGGATGACTACTGCTATAACGGGGTGCCCCATGAGCCGAGCCCCGGCACCTTTCCGACTCACAGTTCGACCCCCGACCATATGGAAGAGAGCTATAAATTCGCCGTGACGAAGAACACCACCGGCCCCGGGGGCAGCATTGACCGGCCGTATAAGTGCCCCATTGAGAATTGTGACAGGACGTTTTCCCGTAGCGATGAGCTCACTCGCCATGTGAGAATCCACACAGGACAGAAGCCCTTCCAATGTCGGATTTGTATGCGGCAATTTTCGCGGTCGGACCATCTGACGACTCATGTCCGAACCCATACTGGGGAGAAGCCGTTTACTTGTGAATATTGTGGACGGAAATTCGCCAGAAGTGACGAGAGGAAGCGGCATACTAAAGTACACGTGAAGACGAAGGCCGGACGGCGAGGAGTCGACTAATTTCTACTATTTTTATAGCTTTTTTACGCTGATTTAGGCTGGGACAGACAGTATACGTAATACGTTAGAACAAAAATTATGATTACGTACGCAGTTGTTTTGGTACTTTTTTCTCAAAAAACTCGGATTTTTATAGTCTTTCCCAGCCTTTTTTTCTATATTTTATTTTCTCCCCTCCCTTTCTCATTGACGAGGTTGTGATGTATCAATTCTTTATGATCCTCGCTTGCTCAGTTCCATTTTTTGTTGCCTGCGCGAGAAAAAGATTCTAGTCCCACGTGATCTTCTAAAATAAGTTGCAATGTTTAGAAAAGATAACGCTTTATTGAAATTTCCCCCACAATCAAAGATCTCTATTATACTTATACTCAAGTTATTATTACATTTCCCTGTGACATTCAGGAAACCCAGTGTTGAGATTCGGTTTTTCTCCAACCCGGAATTTATTCATTTCCAATCCCTGTGCTAATATTTTCATCCCGATTACTTATTTTCTCCCCTCCCTTTCTCATTGACGAGGTTGTGATGTATCAATTCTTTATGATCCTCGCTTGCTCAGTTCCATTTTTTGTTGCCTGCGCGAGAAAAAGATTCTAGTCCCACGTGATCTTCTAAAATAAGTTGCAATGTTTAGAAAAGATAACGCTTTATTGAAATTTCCCCCACAATCAAAGATCTCTATTATACTTATACTCAAGTTATTATTACATTTCCCTGTGACATTCAGGAAACCCAGTGTTGAGATTCGGTTTTTCTCCAACCCGGAATTTATTCATTTCCAATCCCTGTGCTAATATTTTCATCCCGATTACTTATTTTCTCCCATCTTCTTCGCATATCTTTTAAAATCGTCTCAGATTTTCTATTGTATTTGTGAAAGAGAAAGAATAAAAATTTTAGGCCGGTTCATGGATGAATACCGCGACCTCATCAATTGTCTGCCCCTTGAGACCGTGGAATATGCCTTTGCATACGGTTCAGGTATTTATTCTTTCTCTCTAATTTATTAATATTCATTTATAGGGGCTCTACAGCAAACAGATGAGAAGAAAGAAGACAAAATGGTAGACTTTGTCCTTGTCACTAATGATCCACTTCGATTTCATACAGAAAATCTTCTAAAAAATTCTGGTCACTATAGTTTGGTCGGAGGGTTAGTCCATTTTCTAATGTTGTATTTTGATAGTCCAGATTTCTAGGTAAACCGGCAATTCCTACCGCACTGCAGACAAAATGGGCAGCTCGGATATTTTATAATACTCAAATTAGAGGTTGGTTCTTTATTTTTCTTTCATATTCTATTTCTAGTTGGTTCAAGGTTGATCAAATACGGTGTAATATCTACAGAAGATTTGAAACAAGACTTGCTAGATTGGAAATGGCTTTATATTGCTGGGCGACTGCAAAAACCTGTATTGGATGTTCTCAGTCCTTCAACCTCAATCCAAGCAAATTTATTAGAAAATCGGAAAAGTGCCCTTCATGCTGCATTTCTTCTTCTACCAGATATATTTTCAACTCAGGAATTATATGAGAAAATTGTCAGTTTGTCTTACAATGGAGATATTAGAATGAAAATTGCTGAAGATCCACATAAGGTAGTTTTTTTATTGATTTATTTTGTAAATATTTATTACAGATATCTAAAATTGTTTCCGGAAGTGTAGAAAGATTTCAAGAGATTTATAAACCACTTATAGATGGAGATACGCGAATAGTTTATCAAAATGGAAAGGTAATATCTCTTTTTTACTTCACAGATAATTTAGTACCTACAAGACGCTTCTGGTACGGCTATTTATCATCGGTTACACATGCTTCCATCGACGCCTCTAGATATTTTGACAAAAAGATGGAATAAGAGATTGAAACGACAACAAGATTGCGAAGAGGTCTGTTTATAAATATTTATTTGTACATTTCCTTATTCAGGTTATGTTTGGAATGGCTCATACCCATGATGTGGGAGAAACAGTCGAGAATGCCATAGCCTCTATCGTATTTCAGTCTTCACTTCGCCAGACAGTGAAAAATGCTTTAACTGCTGGAATTATGCGTAGCATCGTCTACACCTCCGCCAAATTAGTGAAAAGAATCAAGCTCTAAAGTGTGTACAGGTTGTTAAATATAGGGTATAATATTCGTGCTCAGAAATTATCACAAATAAGATTTATAAATATTTTTAAGCATCGGACGATGAATTATTGTTCTTGTCGGAAATGAGTTTCGATGCAATTGAGTCGCAATTAGAAAGGCACTTATTAACCATTTCTTCAACAATCTGAATAGCCTTTTTGGAATAATCATAGTCTAAACTGACTGAATCGAGCTGCAAATTAATGTGTGAGTCGCGTCCAGCTTCTATCTCTTGACAAATATGGAGATTATGGTGTACATCCGGCTTAATATGACAGACGAGCCTTTCCAACAGTTCAACAACCTAAATCTAGGATAAACACATCATCTAGGGTGTTATTAGTGTTGTGCAACGTCGTTTTTTTTTCTTCAGAATACTACAAACCTGAGGAGAACAGGCTTGAACACGTTCTTCCATATCTTCTATCTCATCTTCTGCCCTTTGTGTTATTTCCAAGGTGTGTAGAGCATGTTCATGAGCAAGAACAGCTTGGTTTTCTCGGAGAAACTCTTCACGTTCCTAAATGTATAATTATGTAAGGGGAAAAGGGCTACAGACTTTTTTGAACTGGTTGGCTTCGGCTTCAGCTTCTATGCGTGCCTCTTTGACTCGTTTAATTTTCCGATTTCGAGCAGCAATAATAAGCTGATTCCCGCGGGCTTCAGCTTCACGGAGAAGTCGAATACACGCTACACCCGTGTTGTCTCCGGTTCTGTTCATCAGTTGAAACATGAATTCTTCGGTATTTACACGGAAAAGGGAAAACCTAAAAAGAAACCGCCGCACGGCAGAAGTCGAACAAGAAATTACATCAGTTGGGACAATTCTGAACCGTCAGGGGATTACCTATCCTTACAAAATGTTGTTTCAACCTCTTCGATCTCCAATTTCCTCAAATAGCCCCCTTTTTTTGCGAAAACAGTACCCAGTGACGTGAACGAAAATAGATCCCGTGTTTGCGTAACCGAATTATTTCTTGAATTGTATTTTTTCAAGAAGAACACAACTTGCTGAATTCTCATTCTTTTTACGTTTTTCTTCTATTTTCTTCCGTTCTTTCTATCAAAATACCGTGAAAATAACTGTGAATTATTTAGAAAGCTTCGCATGGGTCTAGGAAAATGGAAAACAAGGAATCCACAGAATTCAACTGACGGAGATCCCACTAAAACATTTGTACCAAGAAAACAACAAAGAAAAGAAGCAAAACAGCTAAAGAAGCTGCAAAGAATTGCTCATCATGAAAAGAAAAAGGTATGCCAAAGTTAGGAAAAAAGAAGTTGTTTGCTCAAACGTGGAGCTTGTCTATATAGCTTGCAGGATAAACGTAGTTGTATACTACAAGCAGTTCAATTGATGCGATTTATTGTATTTCAGGTTGAAACAGTAATGTCAGAGAGATTGAAGCCAGTTGATAACAAGAAGACGAAAAAAAGAAAATCGCGGACGGATGCTACTGAACATATCACAGATGTTTGTTTTGTAAAAAAGGCTATTTTATTTTTACATGTAGAAGATTTTGAAAAATAATGAAGTAGAAGAAGATGATGAAGACATGTCAATCAGTGAAACATCTACAAAGCAGAAAAGGAATGATTCAGAAAACGAGGACGGCGAAGAAGAGCTATCGTATGAACAGTTCCAGAAGGAGTGCAAGGTAGTTTATTCCCTATTTATTTATTTGTTTCGTTTTATAGGAAAAGGAAAGAGAACGTCAAATGAACACAGATCTTGCCAGAGACGATGATGTCGCTATTCATCGATATGGAAAATTGCTTGGATTGAACAAGAAGAAGACAGTGCCAAAATCTTTTTGCGAGGAAGGACTGGATTGTAAGATATTCTTTATAGCTGTACTATTTTTATCATTTAGTTTTACTCGAATTTTGCGATGCAGAAAATAGAAACGAATTGATAAAGAGTGATGGTACAATGGATTCTGAAAACCAGGAAGATGCTGAAGATGAAGAAGTTGAAGACGAAGATGTAGATGCTATTGATTTGAGCGAAGGAGAAGATGAACTATCAGATGAGGAGATAGACGATGAAGAGGGAGATATTGAAGGCGAGTCTGAAGAGGTTTGTATTATTCTATCAAGTAATTTTTTGTTTGTTTTAGGAAGAGGAAGCAACAGTGGTGGAGGATATGTATGGCAGAAATGTTGACAAGTTTGTAAAATACCCATCCTAGTTTATTAAAATTTAGACGGACAGGCGAATTGATCAAATATGACCCAAGGGCTGCTCGTAAAAAGTTGGAAGAGCTGGATAGCAAAGGTGGAACAGACAGCGAAATTAAAATGAAAATTGATAGAACTATTACTGGAATTATAAACAGGTATTGAACAATTATTGGGTAGTTCATAATGATATTTTTTAGACTTTCTGAGGCAACACTTATCAAAAGCAAGCAAATGTTTTTAGATCTATGGAATTCGAACTCTAAAAATGGTAAATAATGCTGCTTTTTTTCTATTTCTCCGTTTTCAGATGTTAAAAGTTCCCTAGCTAAAATAATTTGGAGAATGATTGGAGCTCCGTATCGTTTACAAGATAGTTTAATTTCAACCTATTCTCTTTTGCTAGGATTAATACATGCTACTATCAGTACTGAAATCTGTGAGCAGTCTTTTTTGTTTAATTTATCGTAAATTTCAGCTTCTCATTTTGTTGAAGAGTTCTTTGTGGACTATACTAAAGTTATCAGCGAATCTCGTGTCCAAGATGATAAAGCAATGGAGAATAAGACTGTATTACTTGCTAGCCTTATGAACTTCAGGGTATTTTGTATTTATTTCATCCTTATAACATTTTTATTATTCAGATTATTAAAAGCAGTGTCATTTTAGAGCTTTTTGACAAACTTCTAGCTTCTTTCAATATAGATAACCTTCAACTGCTCTACACTCTTAGCATTTGTAATTTTAGACAATTTTCTTTATCAATGCCGTTGCAGATTCTTATCGTACCATGAAAAAACAATGCTGGCTTGCGTTCTTAGAAAAATTATCCAATATCCAGAACAAGTTGCAAGAAAGTCCTCTCGGTAGCCTGTAAGTAAATCTTCTTGCTTTAATTTATTGTATTTTTAGGCCCAGAGCTAAATTTCTTGGAGAACAAATTGGTGATTTGAAGAAATCTCCACCAGCCAACGTTGATCTTTCTGTTATGGAACAACATCAGAAAATGCTTTATGGGCTACTGAAAAGTTCGTTTTTCTATCTGATTTTATGGAATTCAACGTTTAGAAGAGAAAACAGAAGTAGAAAGAGAGTTAGGCATGAGCTTAGAAGATCTTCTTCTAGCAGAAGAAAGGGGTCGCTGGTTTGTAACTTTTTAAAATTGTAAATTAATGATTTTTAGGTGGGTTGTTGGTTCTGCCTTCCATTTGCCAACTGATACTCTCCAAGGCACAATTCTTTCTTCAAATGATGCAGCTAAAGGCCCAGCATTCTCCCAGGAGTTATTAGATCTTGCTCAAAAGGCAAAAATGAATACAGCTATCAGAAGGAACATTTTCTGCACTATAGGTTCGCCGTTTCCTTTATTTTTTTAAATTTCCTATTTCAGCTTCCGCCAGTAATGAAGACGAAACATTTGAAAAATTATTAAGGCTCTCTCTAAAAGGACAACAAGAACGAGACATAATATACGTAATTATTCAAATGTTGCTCAAGGAGAAGCAATTCAATCTTTACTATCCAACTTTAGTGGCAAGATTTTGCAATTATGATCGGAGATTTATTGTGGGTGGTGTTGTTTTGCCCATTTAATGTTATTGTCTAGTTAACAACTCAATTTGCCATATGGGATAGGATACGAGAAGTCGGCTCATTAAAACCAAAAGCGAGAAATCATTTGGCTCTTTTTATCCATAATCTTATTTACACAGAAACTATGCATATTACCGTATTAAAGGTACGTGAACTTTTATATTATCGCTAACAAATAATCTAGGTTGTTGAATGGGCTATGTTGACATCAGCCATTAGTTCTGTCCTACGTCGAATTTTTACTCAATTAGCGGAATGCCCTCTGACAAAATTAAAACGAATTTTCCAACCCATTATTGATGGTAAAAAGGATTCCAATTTAACAGAAGGACTTCGTCTCTTCCTACAGGTTCTTTGGTTTATTTTCCACCATATAGTAGTCACTTCAGATAAACTTTGCGGATTCTCCTGTTTACAAGAAAGTAGAGGAGTGGTTCTGTGGATTTTAGTTATTACTGTTGTTACGTTTGTTGAGCTTGTTATTGTTTTTGTTACAAAATGAAAATACTATGCAACGCTTATTTTTAGATCTTTTTATTTTCAAACCCTTATGAATGCATTGCAATCAGCGCGTAGGAGCTGTCTGGTGATATCCGCACCGGAACAATTAGATTCAGTAGTCGGGGGAGGTGAGATCGCCGAGACCTCCGTCGGTTTCCATAGTGACGCGCCTTTTCTACTGCGGCTGCTTTGTGTTGAGCCACTCTTTTACCTTTCCCCCCAGAGGAAGCGCCCATGAACGGCGATTCCGAAGAATTCTCAGATGAACAACCATTGTAAGTTTTGAAGATGAAAAGCATCGTATGACGAGTATTCAGCGAGATCCCCGAGCTTCCAGCAGGCGAAATTTTGAGACTTGAGCTCTTGTCTAATTGGGGTGACGAAACATACATTGGTCTAAATGCAATTGAAGTCTTTTCCGAAACGGGAAAACGAGTCGAAATCCGGGAGGTTAGTTTTCCAAAAATGATAATTTTCTCGTTGTTATTGGTATGAGTACAGCGCGAAAAAGCAAAACAACAAAGAACACTACTTCCGACGAGTTATTACCCGTGAAAATAGCCTCACTATATAGTAGTATTCACACGGGATTGTTCCGTTTCGGTTGAATGAATCTATTATGCTGAAAATTGCGACAGATGTAAAGAAAAATATGATTATGACATGAAGAGAGTAATAAAGAACGACTGACATAAAAATAGACAAAACATAAAAGCTTATAAATTCAGATAACATGCACAAAAGGAGACAATGTCAATTCGCTTGTATTCGATGCGGGAATGTCAACAGTTTGGAGAACTGTAAGTCTTCCCCTATTTTTCATATCAAAAATATCTTTCCAGTTTGTCGATGACTTCGGTCACGGTCCAGACATAATTCTAAATTTTGCTGGTGTACAAAAAATTGCTATGATTCGTATCTGGGTAAGTCTAATTCGCCCCTTGAAAAATCTGATTAAGCCGTGTCATGCGATTCGCTTGACCGGCTTCAAATCAGTTGTGTATACATATAAATAAATGCGGCATGTGGTAGATTATCATTAGACATCAAAAAACAGAAAGGGCATATACAAGGAAAAAGGTTTACGGAAGCTGTATTTCTGCAAAAAAGTGAACAAAATTGGGCTATGCTTGATGTTTAGCGCGTGATTTTCCATCAACCCGTACTGAAATAATCATTGTTTCTCTTTGATTGTCCCGTTTTTGGTAAATTTTACAAGAAAGAACATATAAAATTGATAGCAAATGAATAAAAAAATTACAAATAATTTTAGAATTACAACGAATCACGTGTACATGCGCAAATTGGTGTAAAATCGGTGAAATTGATCCTGGATGAACGGCTGATCTTCTACGGCGACATCAATCCCGCCTACAAATCCGATACTGAATTTGAACCCATGGGAGATGTTGGTTGCCCCATTAACAAGTGTAAAATAACTTTTAGACAGTTCTTTTCACAACAGATGAAGGAATTTTGGAAGCTATTGCTGAAAATGACGTTTGCCTCTTGCCAGACGCTTTGATTCATCAATCTTCACTGGAAAAACCATTAGTTGGTAATAATTCTATAAATTGGAAAGAGAAAGAATATTTTTAGATCTGGATCCGGTGATTTTAACTCCCTTCCGGCCAAATACTGCAGAAATTTGCGAATTGAAAGAGATGGCCCGGCCGCATAGTGAAGAATGCAGGGGAAATAAGGAAATAGGTGCCGGGCCTAAAGTTAAAGGTCAGTTTTTGTTAAAACATCATGCAAAATACAAGTATCTACACAAAAAAATATTCAAATCAAAAAAAGAATCAATTTGGTACAAAATAAAGAAGAAAACTCGAAAAACAGAACAAAATGACCGGTTGGAGAGCCGCGCCGACGCTCCCGTAAAATCTCGGCAGTTGGCGGGGTAGGCGCGCTGCAGCACGAAATCAAAAGACCCGCGCGCTGCCGAGATTTTACGGGTGCAGCCGCAAGCAAAAGTAGGGGTTCTTCAAGAAGCTTACACTTTCTAGACTCCCAAAAAGTTGATTACTCGTATTTTTTTTCAATTTTCTCCTCCTATAGTCAATTTCCAGTGCTGCACTTCGAGCTGATCTCCAATTGGGGTCACCAGGATCTCATTGGCCTGACTGGAATAGGTTTCATTGGCCCTGGCGGCACTTCCATAAATTTAAAGTACAGCGATGTGGTTATCGCTGCGCCTGGCAGTGATTCCGGCATAGAGAGGTCCATTTTCCCCCTTTTTGACCCCCAAAAATTCTATTTTTAGACTCCTAAACGGTCAAAATCTTGGTCGAAACCCTGCCGACATGTGGATTACCCCGTTCAGTTCGAAGAAGTCGACGACGATCACCATCCAATTTGCCAAATCCTTCCCGGTGACGGGCGTCTCCCTCTGGAATTATAACGCCTCTCCGGAGACATCCTACGCCGGGGTGAAATATATGAATATCTATGTCAACGGGAAGGTTACGGTACAAAATGTACTGTTGAGGAAAGCGCCAGGTAAATATCAAGGACAAGAGCCCCTTGTGAGACAAAGTTATGGGGAAAAGGAGTAAATAACCATTTTTGGAGGCAAGGAAAGGGAAAAACAGGAGGAAAAGACGGAAAACTGACCGTATAGGGAGTAATTTTGGAATGGGGCGGAAATACTGGTCTATTCTTGGCTCCATGATAGTTTTCCCGCGCGCCCGCACCCGTAAAATCTTGGCAGCAGGAAGAAAATGAGAGCGAGGCGGCTTTGTAGCGCGCCCAGTAAAAGAAGATTCAGCTGCCGAGATATTATGGGTGCGGCGCCCGTGAGAAATATATTCCAGGAGCCCCAAAAATCCATCTAAAAATATGAAAATTTACTATTTTATATTAATAATTACGTCCTCCCCGTTAAAATCCATCCATTTCCAGGTTTTGTCTATTTCGACTTTGTGCAGGACGTCTTCTTCGACGCGCCTTCCAGTCTCAAGTCCAATATCCCCCGTCCGCTGACCCATAGTGTCTGTGGCTGTCAGTTTCCCACCATTTTTCCTTTTCCAACCCCTAAATATTCCAGTTATCTTCCAATTGAAACTGCTCTCCACCTGGGGTGACGAGTTTTATATCGGCCTGAATGGAATCGAACTTTTTGGCCAGAAAGACGAAAAAATCCGGATAAAGACCCACAGTTAGACAGCCAAACAGCCACAACTCACCCCCTTTTAAATTCAGATCTAGCCGCCTTTCCAGAATCTGTAAATATTCTCCCGGCTGTAGATGGTGACCCAAGGACCAGTGAAAATCTTATAACGGGACCGAATGATACAGACAAGTTGGCGGGAAATGGGGCAAATTTGAATTTTGACCATTCCAGCCCGGCTAATATGTGGCTAACTCCCCTTCTGCCGAACAGATGTGCCCGGGTGTTTTTCATCTTCGACGTGCCGACTTTCCTCTCAAAAATAATACTGTATAATTATAGAAAAACACCGACGAGAGGAGTCAGACACGTATCGGTAAGTGCATGATGTTTACAAGGCATAAAGGAACAATGGGTGGAATTCTTGCCTTTTACCTGTACTAGAAATGTTTAGAGCGACCTACTGTACTCCAAGAACATGTTTAGGTCCCGAAGGGAAAGTACAGTAAGCCTCACAAGTACTCAAGAAGGTCCATTTCTAGACTAGGAATTTTCTGGTTCCCGTGCGCTCGCACCCGTAAAAACTCGGCAGTTCGCGGCTCTTTGTATTTCCTGTCGCAGCGCGCCTATCCCACCAGCTGCCGAGATTTTACGGGTGCAGGCGCGCTGGAAACCAGAAGTGCTCACACGGGAATGTTTTAACTTTAAGGTGGCTTCACGGCTCGAGACCTATACCGTTCGAAAGAGCGTAAAAAATTATGGTAGAAGTCACTTTCAAATTTTACTCAATGATCCCCGTAACGGGACAGTGACGCCGGAAAAGTCGGTTAAAATTGACGAAAATCGACAAAAATGACCGTCGAAACAGGAACCATGAAAGCGACTACTAGAATGTGAAGCAGTGGCCGAGTGGATAGTGCACTTGACTATGAATCTTGCCGTGAAGCCACCTTAAAGGGACTGTCAGGGACCTTGTTTGATTACGGTAGGCGCCCCCTCAAAAGTTTACGATTTCGTAATATTTTTACGAAATATGTCACCATAGACGTTCAGAAAATGTCAAAAACGAGAAAAAAATTCAAAAATTCGTGTTCCGCCAAAGCGCGCCAAAGGCGGAAGACGCTAGTTAGTTCAGACGCTGCAGGACCCGCTACTGAAAAAAAAGGTCCCTGACAGTCCCTTTAAAGTTAAAACATTCCCTTGTCAGACTATGAAAACTCCAAAATTCTCAAAATAAACGGAATTTTGACTAATTTTTTAGGAAAATAGGTTACTGTACATAACTGAATAAACTGAACTATAAAAAGCATAAAAAATATGAATTTTCAGCTCTCGGTGGACGATATAATCGTCTTTTCGGGCGAGGTTCCACAAAGCAGTGCTGAAGAGACCGGGCTGCTTTCCATCGACCTTCGGGATTTCTAAAAACTTTTCCAAGCGTGACTGTATATCTCATATGATCGGCAGTTCGTGATTTTCTGTGATGTTTTTCCTTTTCACTGGTCTAATAAAACTTTTCTATCGTCGGGCTGTCTAACTGTGGTTATTCTGACTGGCTAACTATGGCTCTTTTGGCTGTCTAACTGTGGCTCCAATTTTCCCCTACAGCCTAGTTTGTGGTCTCTTTCTTCCCCCTCTTCTTCCCAAAAGTCTAATAAAATTGACAAGGATACACATTTCCCCGCTAAGCAGATTAAGTTCTTAGCAAGGAAGATGGGAAGAAGGAGAGGGGAGATAACAGAACCGGGCGTGGATAACCTTTGGAATTGGAAAAAGGCAGCAATACAATTTTTCGTAGGGTATAGGAAACTCATGGTTTATTCTTGATGTAAAAATTGAACTTTAACGTTTTTTGAAAAGATTTATAGCACAAAATGTTCAGCACATCGAGATCTACAAGACGTTATTGGTCACTTCCCGTTTAGTAAAAAACGTTTCAATTTTTAAACCATTTTTCATTTTGGCGGCATTTTGCCGCGACCTAACGTTTAAACTCGAAATAATTCCATGATATTCAACACATTGCTAAATAAGTTTATAGTTAGAATGTAGCCCAGAAAATTCTCTACAAAACGTTATATTGCATATAATTTGTAAGAATAATTAAAATATATTAGAGACAATAATATGCGCGGTACCGTTTTCTTGCCCGAAATCTTTAGTTTCCCCTTATTTTCCGCGGTTATTATCAGTTAACCAAAAGAGCAAAGAAGAAATATTCGTGGAGTTAAGAAGGAGAAGAAGTCGGCTTAAAGTTTTACTGGCCAAATGATAAAAGATAAGGGGGAAATCATTCCCCAGCCATGCGAGTGGCTGCCGTGCTTCTTCTCACCCTCTTGGGATGTTGGGCCGCCGTGGTACAGGTCCCGCTGCGAAGGATGATCTCCATTAGGGAGAGACTCACCATGCAGGTATACTGTATTCTATTAATTATATAAAAAATGGGGAAATTTAGGGAAAAACACAAGAACTACTCGATCATTTTAATGGAAAACGACAGCAGCTGACTTCGGGACAGGAGACCGGATACGACTATTGGGATGTAAGCCACAGTTAAACAAGGGGAAGGGCCACAGCTAGACAGTGAAAAGAACCACAATTAGACAGCTAGAAACAGCCACAGTTAGACAGCCAAATGTTCCTGACCGTCAAAAAGTCAAATTTCCCGATATTTTAGACGGAATATATCGGAACACTCTATGTCGGAACTCCTGCCCAGGCTTTCCAAGTCATTTTGGATACCGGATCCTCGGATCTCTGGGTCCCGGACCAATCCTGCGGTGGTCAACAGGGCTGCGACGACTACTGTGCCCATCTGGAGAGCTGGGATTGTACCAATTTCTGTACCCCGTACTGCTGTCCCCAGTCGAGTTCGCTATTCAAAGGACTGAAGAAGAGATTCGGAGAAGATGCCTGCGGTTAGTCTAGAGTTACTGTAGACACTATGTAAGCGCGCCCCATTTATTTTCAAGGACTGACCGATGTATTTTTTCCAGACTACAAGCACAGATACAACAGTTCCGCTTCTTCCACCTACAAAGCGATTGGAACCAAATTCCAGATTACCTACGGCTCAGGAAATGCTCGCGGCTTCTTGGGCAGCGATAAAGTTTGCGTACGTTTCAAAAATTCAACCTAAAAATAAGAAAATGGTGTTCAGCTGGACCAGACCGGTATCTGCTACCAGCAGGTCTTCGGACAAGCCACTTCCATCGCCGATCAGTTCCAGAACCAGCCATTGGACGGTTTGTTTCGTTTCAAAAAGGGGAAACATCGGAAAACGCGTCAAAATAGGCGGGAAAATGTAAAACGCCGTTGGCGCGCGCCAACTCAATTTGAAATCCATATGGCGCCAATTTTGTTCAATTTTCTTCAAATTTACCCAATTTTTCGAGATTCTAAAGGATTTTTGATGTAGATTATGAAGAATTAGCTATTTTGAATTAAACATTAGGGTAAAAAATTCTGTTTAGGAATCTTCGGTATGGCCTGGCCGGCGCTCTCAGCTTTCGGCGCCAAGCCTCTTCTGTTCAACGTTGAATCCCAGCTAGACAAGCCCCTGTTCACCGTCTGGCTTGATGAGAAGGGCTACGTCGAAAATACGCCCGGAGGAATGTTCACCTACGGAGCAATTGACACCCAGAACTGCGATGCCGCTGCCAGCTATGTCGCCCTGAGTGCCGAGAAATATTGGCAGTTTACAATGAGCGGAGTGACGATGGGCAGCTATTCCAACAATCAGAACTACCAGGTCATCTCTGATACCGGAACTAGGTACGTAAAACGGAGAAAACCTTCAAAAAAAGTTTTTTTCCCGGATCCGTGGGGATTTGCGCGCCCGCACCCGTAAAATCTCGGCAGTTGCGCGCTATGGCTTGGCGCCGCGCACCGTATTTTAGAAAACACGGGGGAATTTGGATTTTTCTCGAGAAAAATGATAGGAAACGCTGTAAATTTGTATTTTTAGCTTCATCGGCTGCCCTAGCCAAGTAATGACGAGTATTTCCACAATGTTGGGAGGAGTCTACGACTGGACCCAGGGAGCTGTAAGCCCGCCCCAGTGCTAATTTAAAGGCCTATTCTTACAGTATGAACTGCCCTGTGGCTCTCAACCTCCAAACCTTGTTTTGACCATCGGAGGAAAGCCCTATTCCATCAGCTACAAGCACTACATGGTCACGTTGAATGGCAAATGCTACCTGGGGATGTTCTCCTTCTACAGTAACGGCTTCGGACCCCAATGGATCTTGGGAGATCCCTTCATCCGGGCATACTGTAATATCTACGACATGGGTCAGGGAAGAATCGGATTCGCTCTGGCTCATCATTCCAGTTAGAGAACGGAAAGAATAAAGCCATCTTCATATTGTCAACCAAAAATGTAACAGAGGGGAAGGGAGGACATTTTGGCCGGTGGGGCGATAAAAATTGATGTATTTCGATAGTAAAATATTGGCAGAATTGAAGAGATCGTGGGAAATGAACGGGATGCCAAGGTTGATGTTTTCTCAAATGGAGATGTTGATCATGTCGTAAGTGCCTCCAACATTACAGCCAGCTGCTAATCCAGGCCACAATGTTTCGAAGCGATAAGGCTAAAAATAAAGTAAATGAACAGCAACAAATCCTAAATACTTACTAGAATTTTCATCTCTACTCTTTGGCGTAAATGATCCATTACTCTTATAAGATTGTTGTGAGATATATGTCAACTTTAAGCGTTTTGGTTATCCTAGATTGTTTGCAGTTATAAGCACCCAGCACCGTTTAGATAGTAAATAAGGGTAGGGGTGATGGTCTTGGCAGCATTCTTGAACATATCCATAGGCAGGAACGTTGTTTACTTACCCATGGACCAATACGGGTTGTATAGAGTGGCGGGACAAGGAGAACATCTTTCTAGCGCTGCTACGGTTTGTATGCCAAGCGATGCATGTCCTTAGTGCCTTCTTCTTTTCTCTTCAATCAATTCCAACGGCCTGTTGTGCTCTCGCATTTGCCCTTTATGCGACAGTAGCCATTACGAGGTGTACAGTAGTGGTCAAAAGTTTATAAAATATCGTTTTTCCTGAATATCTCGCCCATCTCTCCATGAATTTCTACCAAATTTTAAACACACATTAACAATTGCATAAGAAATCATATTCATGGATAAAAACCATTAGTATTGTAGAGGGAAAAAAATTAGACGATTTTTATTGATCTGGCGCGGGTCAAAAGTTTATAAAATTCAACGTTTTGAGGTTTCTGGAGGCATTTTTCTACCATTTTATGCTTTTCACACCTGCTGGAGTAAGTATCAACCTCGTATCAACACTCCTGCTCAAGAAAATCCTCAGGATTATAACATAGAACTCACCCCCAAAACCCGGCATTTTGTTCAGAAATCGGAGACATTGAGACATTCCTGGGCCCACACGAAAATTCGGCTAGAAAAAAGAAAACTGAGTACAAGGTTAGATAGAGCACGTCGTGACGGTCAATTCCCCATAAGAAAGCTATATAAAAGTGAGGAGTTAGGCGTATGTGAGATGGCCCGATGTGCCGAGCCTGCGATTTGAAAGAATTCAGTACAAAATGTTCCCAAAAGCGCCGTTTTCCGGCTTAGGTGCCTAGGGTCATCTCCCGATTCTCAAAAACGTCGACTTCCAGCATCTGTTATATACCGAATTGATCGTCACGACGTGCTCTATCTAACCTTGTACTCAGTTTTCTTTTTTCTAGCCGAATTTTCGTGTGGGCCCAGGAATGTCTCAATGTCTCCGATTTCTGAACAAAATGCCGGGTTTTGATGGTGAGTTCTATGTTATAATCCTGAGGATTTTCTTGAGCAGGAGTGTTGATACGAGGTTGATACTTACTCCAGCAGGTGTGAAAAGCATAAAATGGTAGAAAAATGCCTCCAGAAACCTCAAAACGTTGAATTTTATAAACTTTTGACCCGCGCCAGATCAATAAAAATCGTCTAATTTTTTTCCCTCTACAATACTAATGGTTTTTATCCTTGAATATGATTTCTTATGCAATTGTTAATGTGTGTTTAAAATTTGGTAGAAATTCATGGAGAGATGGGCGAGATATTCAGGGAAAACGAAATTTTATAAACTTTTGACCACTACTGTATCTGTGCTATAATGCCGTTCAGAAAACCTAGAAAACTCCCTCTAACTTTGATAATTCTCTAAACTAACCAGATAATTCCCATGGCGCATCTTTTGTCAATAACTCGCTGTATTGCCTGCTCATGGTGGATCCGAAGATCGTCTTTTATGCTCCTTCGGAGTGCAACGAAACGTACATGATAGTGAGGGAGTCCATGCAGCTGGGCACGTTGTCGGAACAGGGCAGCCGTGGCTGCAGAGATATGACTTGGTCGTTGTCGAGGGACGCGGGCATTTTCTCGGGCGGTATTCAGTCGTTCGGTTAGGCTTCTGTACGTCTCAGTAATGCTAGTAAATTTCCATGGCTGTTGTTGTATGGCAGCAGATGTTCGAAAGATGTTCCAGTCTGTAGTGAACTGCTGAGCCTTCCTATCAGATAATCGGAACCAGCGGCGCGGCAGGAGAAGACGGGCACGTAGTAGTCGGTGGTCAGACGCGAAGTTGAATTGGTTGAGAATGTTGACATCGCAAATGTGGGCGCGAGCTGGGGCAATGATGAAGTCGATCTGATGGAACGAAACTCCGGCTGGATGGCGCCAGGTCCACTGCTGGGATGGCTTCTTCAGGAAGAAGGTGTTCCAGATTCGGGATCTTGTGGAGTGGCATAGATTCGGGATCTTGTGGAGTGGCAGGTTGACGACGGACTGGCCTCGGTAATTCCGAACTCCATAAGGGTGTGGGCCAATACAGACATCTGCAGCTTCTTTTCGACCGACTCTTGCATTCATGTCGCCCAAAAGTACATGTATTGACGGCGGGCCAGTTTCATTTCTGCAGTGATGGTGTCAATAAACTGATCGTAGTCGGTATCTGCATAATCGGATGTTGGAGCGTATACAGATATGAGACGTAGGGACCTCTGGGAGCGAGGAATCTTCAGGTCCAGTGTGCAAATGCGCTCGGAGATCGGCCGGAAGTTGGAGACGTTAGTAAGGTGTCGATAGTTGACAAGGAATCCTACCCCTTGTCGGGGTCCGGCTCCGTGGTAGTAGATGAGGTGTCCGCTTGTCAGTGGTATTGTATCTGTTCCGGCCCTTCTGACTTCTGATAGGGCGATGATATCGAACTTGATGAGGTCGACGGCCGATGACAGGGTTCGTAGGCGTACGGCAGAGGCGAGCCCTTGAGTGTTCAAGGCACAGATGTAGAGGGATCCTCTGGGGTGAAGTATACTTCTCACGCTTGCTGGCGGGTTGAGAAGGACGTTGACACTTTCCGACCAGCAGACCGAAGGCAGCAGAAGAAAGCAGAAGAAAGACAAGATCCGACCGCTCGGTGTGGTGGAAAAATGAAAAGTCCCTAGGGATCCTTTAATCCGGACATACTGTGATATTTACGGCATGGGTCAAGGAAGAATCGCCCTGGTTGATCATTCCAGTTTGAGGGACTGGTAGAAGAGAATAAAGGCAATTCATGTTATAAGATTTATTGAACAAGAAGTATATTTCATGATGTTCATCTTGGCATACATGGCAAGCGGCGTCTCGAGCGGAACTGCCAACCGCTGTCAGCACCGACGTCGTTTTTGGGTGACTGTAAAGATTTCCTTTCCATTTGAGCTACAGTATCCTTACTTACGTTGCAAATCTCCCAAATTTGAGTGGCTGAGGAGAGCTTGAAGGTTATAGGGTATCTTCGGGAGCTTTTCCACCTTCCGATCGAATCAGATGCTGAGCAACTGCGATTCCCACCACAATTTTAGCGTTTTCAATAGTTGAGTAGAAATTCTACATTCCGGTGAAGATGGTAACGGGCAGTTCTACTCATGGCAGCTGAAAATTTCTTTATAAAAACCAGAATAGTCGATACAATGTGGCGGTAGACAGATAGGCGCCGTTGCTCACTAGATAATCCAGCCATAGCGGAGTTGTGATGAATGAGCGGGAAGTTTGAATGGTTTCTAAATATTTCAATGAAATAAAAAGATGGTTTTTGACTTACCAGAAAGTGGGGTACGGTGTGTTCTCTCCCATCGCATAGATAACACCATAACATCCATTTTCGGTCGTAATCTCAGGATAAAGAGGTCCATTCCGATGTTTATGCTGATGAGAGCGAGAGCATCTTTTCAAAGAAATATAGGAATATAATTGTCATTAAAGGGACTGTCAGGGACCTATGAGGGTTACTGTAGTGCACGCAAAAGACTAAAATGACAAATAGTGAACTTAGCACCTTTGAAAAAAACTAAAAGCAGCATCGGAGTCAACGTAAAAAACTGAGTCGAATGACCCTGGTTTGACCGAACTTTCCGTTGTCTATAAAGCGTATTTTCGCAAAATACGAAAGTGGTCGTTCACGTCGCTGCGGGACCCGTGAACGCTATTATAGGTCCCTGACAGTTCCTTTAAGAATATGGCAAGAAAATCTCCATTTTACTTGGAATTGATACAAACTTACAAATGCATTGCTCCATTCAACTACGAGGGGTTTAAACCGGGATGGGTGCAGTGGGATCTCGGGAGAGAAGGCAAGAATGACTTCCAGACTAGTTTTCAAAACTTTGAACTCATTTATGGAGCTGAAAAGGTCAGATTATTGAGAGAAAAGGGCTGATTTCAGTAGGAAAAGGGAGAAAAGGCTACAAGATGGCGAGCAAGGGGAGAATTGGCAAATGTTGTCTTCGGCGGAAGGAGTGAATCAATCGCGCGGTCTCAACACGAGCTAGAGATGGTAAATTGACTAAAAATTGAGCAGATAACCATAGAAAATATCTCTTTTCCTCAGTAATTAGAGTTCTGAACGCCTGCTTTCTATATTCTAGCCTTGGGACAGCCAAGGCGACCTGTAGCCGACACAAGGGGGTCAAAGGGTGTTTCTCTCCCAGAACAGCCTTTCTATCCTTTCTTGCATCTCCAAAACAACATCTTACATATTATTTATTCACACTATTAAACAAAAAAGGGGAGTGGGGGATAGAATATAAGATCCCTCTCTTATAGCTTAATTCCGCGCCGGTGCACTTCTTCATTTTGGTTCTTCACATAGGGAGGATAGGATAGGAGAGACAAGGACACGATGGATGACGGCGAGGTACATCTTCCATCAGATCAGAAGACCCTTTTTGGACATCTCAGGGAGCACCCTTATTGCTGTTCAGGGATGGCCTGGGAGTTAGGCGGAACGTTCTTGACTTGAACGCCGAAGAAGACAGATCAGGGATATAATCCAAAAGATTGAACTCATTTATGGAGCTGAAAAGGACAGATTATTGGGAGAAAAGAGCTTCTTCCAGTAGAAAAAGGAGGGAAAATGGCTAGAAGACGGGAAGCAAGGGGGGAAATGGCTGATGTTGTTCTTCGGGGGAAGGGATGAATCAGTCGGGCGGCTTCAAATATGAAGAGGATAGACTGACTGGAAATTCATTTAAAAATCGTTATTTTTCAGGTTTTACAGTCCATTTCCAACGGATATTCCCCGGAAAAAAGACTCGCCGCCAAATTTGAATCCGTGGAATATCCGTTGGAAATAGACTATACAGCCTCCAGTGTTCTGTTTCACTTCTCCACTTGTTAGAATTCCCATTTTGGCGGGATTTCAAGTTTCTAGATGCTGTATCAGGCCCAATTCCCCCTCCAAAGGTCCTGTTCCAACAGATTAACAGAGTCATCTACATAATCTCTTTATTTTTAACTGTACAAAAGAGTTATAAAAAGGGCGACGCAACAAATTTACAGTCCGGTATGCTTAGCCGTGTTGAATCCGATTCTCTTGCCTCCGATGTCGTAGACGTTGCAGAAGGTACGGATGAAGGTGTCTCCGAGGATCCAAGAGGGTCCGAATCCGCCGCCGGTCATGTCGAAGAAGGTAATGGCACACTTTCCACCACCAAGACCCAAGTCCAGGACGTATTCGACGGAGGGGATGGAGTACTTCTGGCCTCCGATGTTCAAGATGACAGCCGGCAGGGTCTTCTGCTGGGAGCAGGGGACCTCGTAGACTCCTTGGGCAGCGTTGTGGACAGCTCCAGTGGCCTTGACGATCTGGAAACAGGATTTGCTTTCGATTTTAGTGGAGAAACAAAAAAGCAAAAATGTTTTGACCGCGGCGGGGATTGAACCTGGGATGGCTGGAACAAAAGAGAGGCGCGCTAGCCAGTCGGCTATATTGCAATTTGGAACTTACAGTGTTGACGGCAGCAGCAGGAGCTCCGATCCAGGAGGTACCAGTATCGGAGATGACTTGGTAGGTCTTGGTGTCGCTGGTTCCTCCAACGGTGAATCCAGCCATGGGGAACTGCCAGTAGGTCTCGGCCGAGAGGGCAACATAGTTGACGGTTCCTTGGCAGTTGGTGGTGTCGATGGCTCCGTAGGTGATGAGTCCGGCATTTTGTCCAGTGGCGGGCTTGAGCTTCCTGTCCATCCAGACGGTGAAGAGGGGCTTGTCCAGCTGGGAGAGGACATTCTGCATGGGTGGGGTGACCTTGTCGACGGCCAGAGCGGGCCAAGCCAATCCCATGATTCCGTCCATTGGCTGGCTTCCGAAGACGCTGGCCAAGGTGGTGGCTACTCCGAATTCCTGGCTGGCTACTTTCAATCCACCGAAGGAGAGAACATCCTTGGCCAGGTGGCCCTTGCACGAGCCGGATCCGTACTGGATGGAGAAGGCGGTCGTCTCGGCCTTGTAGGTGGAAGACTTGCCGGTGTTGAACGTATGGCGGGTGTAGCCGCTAAAAATAGATATTGAAATGGTGGAAAAGGGAGTAAACGAACGGGAAACGGTCATTGCAGGGACCAGCAGTGCAGCCGGAGTCAATAACCCAGAGATTTGAGGAGCCGGTATCCAGGACAACTTCGAAGTTTTGCGCTGAAAATTAGCTGTGTGTTCAACTAAAGTCATTTTCTTATCGGACCACGTGTTTGCTACGCTGGCAAATCCTATCAGAAACTAATAAGATCAGGAACCCGCGAACTTCCTTGTGAATTCTGTGGGCGAAAAAGTTGCATTCGTAGCGCAGTGCGAAAGCGCGCGCGCTTAGGTGAAATTGTGGCAGGTCCGATTTCCCTTGCGGTCAAGCGATTTTTGCTATCTCTTTTTGATCTTTCCTGGCAGAAAAAAGCCTCGTTTCTTCAATTTTTCTAATTTTTTAGTGATTTTCCAACTAACCGGGAGTTCCGAGAGAAATCACTCCAAGGTAGAAGTCATCAGAATAGTCGATGAAGGGTTCGCTTCCATGAGCCAGGATCTGGGCTCTGGCGAGGGCCTGCTCCTCCAGGAACAGTTGACGGGTTCCTTCACTAAAAGAATATTTATATACAACAAAATTGGAATGTTATGTACCGGATCTGACGCTCGATCATCGAGGGAGAGAGCTTGGTCGGCATAGTGAAGACATCAGCCGAAGCTGTGGCCACCACGGCCAGAAGGAGAGCGACGGTCTTCATACCTAAATTATTTAATCATTTTAATCTATTTTCCACATTAATAAGAACATTTTCTAATATATAAAAGTATAAAATTATTTATATAGGCAAATTTGAAAGGATTACGGTAGGGGGAAGGCGCGCTCTTTGAATATCAGCTATTTTTCGCCGTTTCTTGCAATTTTTTGTATTTTCTTTAATTAATTTCTATTCTAAAATATTTCTAATGGTGTTAGGAACAAAATAAGTACAAAATATTTCATAATTCCAAAAAATTTAGCTGAATTTGGGGCGAGAAGAGCTGGCAGTAGATCGTAAAAGGCTGCCGATAAGGATTGGAGAAAATGGGAGGAAGTGGTCGTCTTTTATAGGGTCGAGATAATTTTTACGAAGTCGCTTGCGTCACTGGCGATCGTTTCCTATCAAAAAATGTTGAGATTATAGTTTATGTTAAACCGATAGAGCGCGTTAATGGCGGAGAGTCTCCGGATTCTTTTCCCTTTTCCAGAAATTGTTATTCTTTTCCTTCCCTGACAAGATCAAACAACCCAAACCAAGGAAGCAGGACACGTTGCAAGTTACGTGAGCTGATCAGCTCATTCGGTGAAAAAAGTAGCCACGTTCTTATTTTTATCTTTACAACTGGGTGGAAGCGAACAAAGAGGAGGACAGAGTACGGGCTGCACCCACACAAGGGCGTTCCTAGAAGAAGGGGACAGGATTGGGAAACAGATCAGCAGTAAAAATATTATAAAAGACAAGGATCAGAAGAGCAAAAAGGAAAAAAAGACTTCCGCTCCGCCTAGATCATTGCCACCGGCACAGTACGACCGATGGATCACCAACTTGGCCATCCCTGCCCATCAATTGAGGGTACCCAACTCGCTTTCCAGGAATATGCCGCGATTCCAAAGGATCGGAAAAGGGATTCCACTGTTGTCAAAGACTCTGCCTGCCTGTTTTCAAATTCTTCAAAGTACTTCAACTCCCGGAAAGTATTATGAATTCCTTTTCTGTACCAAAAACAAGTTGAGACGGAAAGTTAGAGCCAAAAGATCTGTGGTTGTCTGAAAACTGGTCAAAACCCGGGCTCGACCGCTTCTTCCCGTCCTTTCCCTTCATTCTCGCGTCTTTCTCCTCCTTCTCCAGTCGTCTGCTTCATTTCTCCGGCTCCAGGTTGTCTTTTTCTATTTCCCCCAAAATTTGCCCAAAAACGGACGACTGTCATGCCTCTCCTGTTCCTTTTCCCGGAACTGACAGAATAAACGGCGCTGTGGGACCTCTTCCCACGTAAAATTGCGTCTCCCGGAACCGTTCTCGGGTCAAAAAACGGCCTCTTTTGTTCAAAAAGCCTAGAGATAGTTAGAGACGGCCAGTGGGACGCGTCGAGGGGGAATCCGCCTTCCTCGACAGCCTCTCCCCGGAAAGGTGTCCCGGCCCGGTTTCCTGGTGTCTTCCCGGCCGTCCTCTTGTGGCCACAGCGGTGTTTGGACACTACAATTGGACACGGGCACTAGAGGTTACCGGAAGGGCTCGACATTCTCTCTGGCGATGGAGATTTAGGCGAAAAAAAAAGAAAGGCAGGCTGCTCAACGTATTTTGGTCTTTCAGATACACATCCATGCCCTGTCCACTCCTGAGCCCTGCCGGCCGTTCTGTGGCCTTCTCAATTCTTCAAAGAGCCACGCAGAGACGGGTATGTCGCTTCGAAACCTATGCTAATGACTGCTATTGTAGGAGTAACGGGAGGAGGAAGATCAAGAGAGGCCAGGAGGGGAATGAATGCAACAAGATGAGAAGAAACCCCGTCGCTTCTGGTGATATCCTTCCAACCATTGTGAGTGGTTATTTTCAGCTATTCCTGGCAGCAGACTACCTTTGGCTTCTTCTTCCCGGAATCTGAGTGTATTTTGACTTTTCAGAGACCTCGGCCTGCTCCGTGAAGCCGTCCTTACACCTCCACGAGCTTCCCCAACCCGTCGAAACGCCCCCTGCAGAATAACCAGGGCTGCCGCCTGGTTTTGGCTCTGACAAGTATTTTCTTGCCAATCATTTTTTCTAGATTTTCTAGATAGTTTAGAGGTTTTGCAAGAAAATACCTGTCAGAACCAACGAGTAAGGCCGGCAGACCTGTTGCAGAAGCTGATGCAGGAGGATGGCTCGACCTGTGGAACGACAGGGACTAGGGAAGCGAAAGGAGGTGCGGCAGGGTGCCCTGAACCGTTTGCCAGCGATGAAAGAAATTCTTGGCAAGACCGATGGTGTCCCGCTGACATGTGTGTCAGCCTTGGGATACCCCTGGCAAACTGTTGACACTAACCCCCATCCTAAGGAGTCTCGGCCTTCTTCTTAGCTCAGTCCCCCCAGCTGCAGTTCTCGTTGAGAGTCTCTTCTTCTTCTGTTCATCCTTCTGTCGTCGTCTTTTCTCCCCTCGACTCGTTCCTGATCCTAAAAAAAGGCAACTATATAGAACAGTTTCTAAGTAACGCACATGTAACTGTTCTTTCAAGAAAATAAGGCCAGGAGGACGGGAAGAAGGTGAGGATCACGCCCAAATCGTCCCTCATACTCACAGACCTGAAAAGAACGTGATTCTAAAAGAACTAGTTAGCCCTGCATCAAAGTGTCTTACAGTACTACTTCTGCCTGCTTCTTGTCCGCCGCTTCGTTTCCCAGTCTTTCTCCAATCGAAATCGCCCGTCATCCATCCAAGAGAGTCCAAATTACCTGAAAACAACACAACAGAAAGAGAAGAACCAAATCAAAAGTACACAGAATATTTATCAAATTTAGACTAAAATCTCCATCGCCAGAGAGAATGTCGAGCCCTTCCGGTAACCTCTAGTGCCCGTGTCCAATTGTAGTGTCCAAACACCGCTGTGGCCACAAGAGGACGGCCGGGAAGACACCAGGAAACCGGGCCGGGACACCTTTCCGGGGAGAGGCTGTCGAGGAAGGCGGATTCCCCCTCGACGCGTCCCACTGGCCGTCTCTAACTATCTCTAGGCTTTTTGAACAAAAGAGGCCGTTTTTTGACCCGAGAACGGTTCCGGGAGACGCAATTTTACGTGGGAAGAGGTCCCACAGCGCCGTTTATTCTGTCAGTTCCGGGAAAAGGAACAGGAGAGGCATGACAGTCGTCCGTTTTTGGGCAAATTTTGGGGGAAATAGAAAAAGACAACCTGGAGCCGGAGAAATGAAGCAGACGACTGGAGAAGGAGGAGAAAGACGCGAGAATGAAGGGAAAGGACGGGAAGAAGCGGTCGAGCCCGGGTTTTGACCAGTTTTCAGACAACCACAGATCTTTTGGCTCTAACTTTCCGTCTCAACTTGTTTTTGGTACAGAAAAGGAATTCATAATACTTTCCGGGAGTTCAGGAGCTCTAGAAAGGATTACAGAAGTGGGATATGGAGAGTAAAAGCTAGTTGGGTACCCTCAATTGATGGGCAGGGATGGCCGAGTGCGAAAGCACTCGATGCCGTCTACGTTTCTGAATGCGTAAAGTAGGCGAGGCTAACTGATAATATCCTTCTTTATCATTCTACTTTATGGGATTGAGGTCCCAAGGATAGGTTAGTTCTTTTCCTGACCAAAGACGTCGTTTCTGTTGCTCTATCCCTCGCTCTGTCCCTCGTAGTAGAATGATAAACGTCTTCCCTGGGGAGGTCCCCAGCCTTGTGGATACCAAAAGCTCCCCTTGGGGAGATCTCCCCGGGAAGATCTCCCCAGGGAGGTCCCCGAGGAGATTTCTTGTGGATACGGCCACAGAGTTCTTGTCATTTTATGGCCCGCCCTGAATAATATTCTCACAGCAGTCGATTGATCCACAATAGACCGTCGCTTATCTTCGCTTTGCCCAATATGCCCTGCTCTTTTTAGTCTACGACGCCGTTTTGCGTATTTCGCATTGCCAACTGTCTTTTGAAATGAATCTTAAGATTCTTCTTCTTCTTATTGTCTTATTTTATTTTTTTTTAAAGATTCTTCTATCATTTTCTTCTAAATAACATGCCCGTTTCCCTAAAAACACCCTTATTTCCAGAAAGCATGCCAATTTCTCCGGGCACCGCCATGAAGTTGCTTGTTTACGAGCTGGATGGTAATAGATGGGCCCGTGGATTTTGCTTCCATCGGCAGCAGGAGTTCGACATCGAGCTGACCCCGGCCCTTCCCAAGTCTGTCCACGTTTTTATCCGATAATCCACTCTCCTCGTTAGGATACAACCTCCCTGTTGGGCGACCCTTATCGTCGGGAACATGAATCATCTGGGCCAGTTGGTTCCCCAAAAGGGCAACTTTCGAACTGACGAGGAGAACGAGGTCTGCCGAGTGAGAGGCAAGCAAGTTGAGGTAGGATTTCTTCACCAAAAACTGGTAGTGGTCTAAATGAGTTTAGGCTTAAAAAATTTGCCTCTTTCTCCTGAACAAGAGGATATTTTCATTTTCCAGAATGGAAGTCAAAAGCGCGAGAAAAATGCGTTTTTATGGGGATTAGCGGGTAGAGATTTTGGAAGGCGGGGATAACTCCAACCGTAACCCTGTAAAATAGCTTCCTGACAACTTTTTTAAACTGAAAACAAGCCACTTTTCAGCTGGATGCCCATATTATCTTCTCTTCCAAGACCAAATCCCGCGATGAGGTCTACAGTCCCGAATATGGATGGGTCGGCTTCCCGGACATATTCTTCAGTTGTTATCCACTCAACAAACCTTGCAAAGCCTACATCAAACGGTATTCCTCATTTTTTACTATTGGGTGCTTTTATACGTCTTTCTACTCTCCATTCATGGGCAAAACGGCCATGGGAAAAGTCGGACGCGCCCGTTTTTGGGCGTAGACGGGCATGCCGGATGTTTGTGTCCGTATCTCGGGTATTTCTTGGTCGATTTCAAAAATTCAAAGACCATCTTGGAGAGTAGGTCAAAGACGATTCTAATGAACCCAGTACAGTGGCGTCCAAAAGTTTGGAAACTTTTGATATTGTGGGCTAGCTCGCCCATAACAGCGTCTGATTTTCTAGAAACTTGCTATAATGGGTAAAAATAGACGAGAAACACGATGGTAATACCCGTTTGTATAAAAACTCAAACTTGAGAATCTTATAAAGTTTTTTTGGAAAATCGCGGGCAAAAAGTTTGGAAACCTCTTTCCTCGACTCTCTCGCGCTTGGAATAACCATATTCTGTTAAAAGTTTTAGTGTAGAAATATTTCTATAAGCCTGTTCTACATGGCCCATCAGGAATCTCCCCGTAAAAACCTTACAAAGGAGCTCCCCGAAATACCCCCCGTTTGACCGTAATTGGCTTTGATTGGGGTTTCAAGGCGGATAAATCCAAAATTTATTGAGTTGTTAGAAAACTGAGTACAAGATCTTGTAGAGCTCGATCTGATGAGCAAATGGACATAAGAAACTTTTCAAATTCTTGCGTTCTTAGGGTCTGCCGTATATGCCGCTCAAAACTGGCACCAAAACTGGGGTCTTTTGTATTGAATTTACGAAGAAAAGGCCCTATTTCAGGACACAGGCGCATAGGTCATCTCGCACTTTTCACTACAAGGTGATTTTATAGGCTGTCTTATATCAGCTTGCTCATCAGATCCAGCTCTACAAGATCTTGTACTCAGTTTTCTAACAACTCAATAAATTTTGGATTTATCCGCCTTGAAACCCCAATCAAAGCCAATTACGGTCAAACGGGGGTATTTCGGGGAGCTCCTTTGTAAGATTTTTACGGGGAGATTCCTGATGGGCCATGTAGAACAGGCTTATAGAAATATTTCTACACTAAAACTTTTAACAGAATATGGTTATTCCAAGCGCGAGAGAGTCGAGGAAAGAGGTTTCCAAACTTTTTGCCCGCGATTTTCCAAAAAAACTTTATAAGATTCTCAAGTTTGAGTTTTTATACAAACGGGTATTACCATCGTGTTTCTCGTCTATTTTTACCCATTATAGCAAGTTTCTAGAAAATCAGACGCTGTTATGGGCGAGCTAGCCCACAATATCAAAAGTTTCCAAACTTTTGGTTGCCACTGTATATCTCATTGCGTTTGCCCTCTCCCTAATCTTATGAATTTCAGGGATTATTCCCCCAAATTAAAGCAGAAGGGCCTGTTATTCTCCATCTGCTCGCCCCAGGACGTGAAACTGATTGATGACGGGAAGAAGAGCAATAACTACGCCCAACATCTCGAGGAGGCCGAGGTCATCCATTTCCACTTTTTTAACCTTTCGATTTCTTCAGAACAATCGGTATAATCCAGCCTCCATGGCTCCACCGCAACCTAATCCAAATAAAACCACTCCCGAGAAGGAGAAGCCGTGTACCCCGGCTCCAGAAAAAGAGAAGTCCTGGAATCAGGCCCCTCCAGTGCAGAGGAAAAAAAACCAGACCCCCGCTCCCCAACAAAGAGGAGCAATCAACGAAGACTACGAGAAAGTTAAGAAATCCGTGGTAGGATCCGAAAATTCGGGAAAATGTATTTATAGGCAGACAAAGTCTCCCTCTTCTTGATCCTCCGCATGAATCCTACGAGTAAATCCGCAGACAAGGGAGTTGCCTGGGCGATGCGTCTCCGTGGAATGGGATTGCGTACGACATTTATTAATGGACAGTCGGAAATGTTGCAGGTGGGCTGCTGGTACGAGGGGGTCTGCAAGTGAGTCTAGCTTTCTCTTCTCCCATTTCATATTTTTAGATGGAATCGCAAATTCACTGGAATCTTTGATGGGTACTATTTGGAGAAGGTCTATAAGAAGATCGAGGATCCGATGTTTCCCTTGATGACTCGATATATCTCGAATGGGAAGCAAGACTTTGTTGACGTGAGCCACTTTGAACTAGCCGGCACAACTGTTCCCATGGCGCAGTGCGTTGAGACGCGCCTGTTAGTAAAACAACGCGGGTTCGATTCCTGCCACGGAAAAATCCTTTTGTTTTTTTCTAACATCGTTCCAGATCATAGTGGAGGTAAATTTCACCGACGACTTCTTCCACCAGCAGCCCAGGGATCAAAATAAGGTCGTCTTACCGCATTGTCAAATTTACGCCATAGAGGTGGCAAGAATACTGTACAAGAAATACTACGGACAGAAGTAAGTCCGCCTCTTTTTCACAATCCTCTTTTTCAAATTTCCAGATGTATGTGTCAATTAATTAACAAAACCCCGTCAAATAATAAAGATATCACAGATTGGGAAGTTGTGACCGTGACGAAAGTGCTGGGACCGGCTGAACAAGTCAGTTATCTTGGATTTTCTTGAGTAGTCCAGAATTTTAGGAGAAGGCCTCCTGGAGTAGTAGCCAAGCCCCGACAGACATGCCCCAGTTGGATGGCTACCCGAAAGAGGAGGAAGAATCCCTTTCAGAGGGCGAGGACGACGGTTTGTCTACGACAGTTCAGTCCTGGATAGTCCGATCCCCTGCACCCGTAAAGTCTCGGCAGTTGGTTCATCTTTATTCAAAACTGTGGAGCCTTTATATAGCCTTTATGCCCTGCCGAGATTTTACGGGTGCAGGGGAAACTATCGAGGACTCCCCCTTTTCACTATATTCTTCCGTTTAGGAGCCCCACCTGATGATGACTATGACGAGGTGTATTACAGTAGTAGGAAGAGGACAGAAAAACCGTCAAGCTCAAGGAATACAGACCCTGCTCCCTATAGAGATTTCCAGCTGCGGACTTCCCCTATTTATTCTGCTCTTCCTCCTCCTGTGCCCCCTCACCGATCTCCTGTTAACGGAAACAACAATGATAACACAATGCCGGATGATCTCTTCTTCAAAATATGGGATATTCCAGAGGTAGGAGAAGAATTAACGGGAGTAGAGAGAGTGGCTATAGGTTAGGAAAGCTCTAAAAATGAAAGACTACGACCTGTTCGAAGAGACGGAGAACATTGTGGACAGGATGAAGGACAAGAAGATGAGAAGGTAGGAGAACAGTCAGACGAGGATAAACAGAGATATTCAGGTCGTCGAACAGCTTTAATTGAGCCAGAAGAGAGCCAAAATCGACTGTGATAACCACGACCCCGGCCATTTTCCCCTAATAATTCCATTTTTATCATTGCAATATTCTTTTTTTTCCTCTTAACAAGATGGGTTACTGTATATTTGTCTAGTCGGGACTTCTTGGTAAGAAAATGATCAAGTTTCTGAGAATTTTTCCCCGGTAACTCTGGTTTTTTTTTAAAAGAAACGGGACTATACCTCTTTCTCTAATTCCTCCTAGTATCTTTCTTTAACCCGTGCCAATAAATTATTTTCTCACTCCCTCTGTTATCCTCTTATAAGGGAAATATCAAGATCAGTCGATAAATCGTCAAAAATCTAGAAGCAGTTTTTATTCCCTTTTTTCCAATTTGAGTCTACCAGAAGTTGGTCCTAGAGTGAAGAATAGTCATCATATTCGGATTCAGCATAAAAAATCGACCAGAATAATATCAAATTCTCCGAGATTTCTCCAGTCTGACAATCCCGCGCTCCACTGCCGCCGCACCCGTAAAATCTCGGCCGCCGGCGGACTGGTTACTATAAAAAGCAATTGGCGCGCCTCGTCTCCGTGCCATTGAAGGTACCGTGAAATGTCTCAAAGTTTCAGCGGTTTGATTACTTGGCAAAGAGCAAAGAGCTCATGTACTGGGTGACTTGTTTCCTTGTCCATCGGAAATGGGGTCAATTCAGTACATGAACATTTTTCTTTTCTTTTCCTTGTTGTCTGCCGTCCTCCTCGAATATTTTTAGCCCCTGATTAATTAATTGTCCTCGTCACTGTCCTTTTCCTTCAAAGAAGAAGAAGATTTCTTGTTGTCCACGGGGTCTGCCTGTTTTCGCTTAATTTCTCGTCTTCCTCTCCATTTTTCCAAGACAAATCACCCCCTGCCGTCGCTCGCCGTCTGGTGTCTCTCCCGCCGACCCCTTGTCTCGTTGATTTCAACCTCCAGGGGGTATATAATCTACCATCTTACCCTCTTATAGTTCTGTTCTTTTCTCTCCATGATTATTCCAATTCCCTTCCAAAAAACGCAAAAAATGTCCTCTTACTGGGATACTTCCTTTCCATATGAGGGAAACGAAGAATCGAGTAAGAGGCTAAGCCAATCTTGCCGTAATGTCCATTCCGTGAAAATATATGAGACTTTCACGGGACTACTTTACGGCTTGAAGACCGAACAGGGTGCAAAGCTTTTTATACTAACCGGTGCGCTGGCGGCCGAGATTTTACGGGTGCGGCGGCACGGATCTTCCGAGAGGCTCCGCGCCTAGCAATCATCATTTTTCTTCATTTTTTTCTTATCATTTAATTATTTTATTAATTGTAGACTTTTATTAGAGTACAGTAAAGAGTTTTATCAAAGAAAAATTAAAAAATGCCTTCAAAAAATTTATAAAAAAGAGTGAAACCCCATTTTCGACTTCCAAACATTGTTTTTCAGTGGTTTTGCCTAGAAATCATCATTTTTCCATTTTCTTTTATATTCTAGTTTTTTTATTGAATAATAACGTTAATAACAATAAAAACACGTAGTTTCTAGAATAAAAAAAACTAAAATTGCACGTTTTTTATAAGAAAAAGTGGCTCAAAAGGTTGAAAATCCCATTAGAAGTCGAATTTGTCTCGCTTTCTCCATTTTCTTCCATTTTTCTTGATTTTCTTCGCGAATCTACAATATATTAGAGCACTCTTGTAGAAAATGACCATTCTAACGAATATCGGTCTCCAAAAAACGGACGCCGTCGAAATTGAGAGACGTTACAGTGGCTACGCCGTCCGGCGTGCTGCCTACCTCGCCTATATCCTCCTAGCGGTGATTTCCCGGGATTTTTTATAATTTAAAATACTTCAGGCAGTTTCTACCGTACTCCTCTACCTCTTCCCTACCGTAATCATGATGTCTATCTTCGTCCTCGTCCATTTAACCCTCCTCTTGTCGTTGTATTTCCTCGTCCAGTTGGTCATCAATTCCAGTGAGAATGACCTTGTCTACGATGGGAATAGACTCGCTTGGAGACCCAGTTTCAGGTAGGGATTACTGTATTGTATTGAAATAGAAGGAACATTTAAGCAGTGATCTGGAGAATTCGGAAGAGGCGAGACGATCCAGCTATATCATGAACCAGCATATGAGCTACTCGTTTATTTGAAAGGAGGAGGAGGGAAACGGGCAGAGGATATTTAATATAGACGACGGGTGACGATTAATGTATCTCATAATATGATCTTATATAACAATGTAATAAAATAAATGTTGAATATTTTGCTTATTTCAAGGGGAGGACCTAGCGACAGTTGGCAAGGATATTTTCAGGCTGGTAGAGCCTTTCAAACTGTCTGGGAATGGTCTCCTTTAATTTTATTCAATAGAAATGACAAGGGAGGGGCAGAACCAACTGCTAGAGGGCGGGAAAAACCTTTGGAAGTCATTAAAATAGGTAGAAAATTGTACGAGAAGAGAGTTATTGCCCGGCTGATGGATCGCCCAGTGTTGTCTGTTGTGACTCGAGATAAAAAAGAACAAAATCGTCTAGGATATCTCCAAGTAAATCCAACGGCTCTGCAAGACTTTTACGATTCAGGATTTACTGTAAAAAGGCTACCTTGTCGGGCAATGGCTCCTGTAGCGAAGGTAGAATCTTCCAACTGAGGAATAGAACGGCTGTCAACTTCAAGACTTCGGTCGTTTGTAGCTGTTCTGCCCTTTTTTTCTGGGGGTTCTATGGTTGGTTGTTGAGAGATCCAGAGCGTATGGTAATCCTAAAGGGATATAATATCGATATATTTCTGTGTCAATTTTCGATGCTGAATCCAAATTTTGAGGTCAATTTTGATTTTGATCGGCTATTTGAAGTAGAATTTCCTGTTTTGAAAATTAGTTTCTCCTGATTTCTGCGCTGGTCCCATATTTTGGCCCCCTCTTCTTGTAAACTCCCCATCGGATCTCCAAAACCCCACCGAATATTGGTCCATCTGCCCTCTTTGTCAGGGATTCTCTTCCCTTTTTTGTTCCAACCCTGCAAAATGACGGCGTTTCTTTGTATTTTGAGCCGAATTTGAACAGCCTATGCGGAGGGGAATTTGAACGGGATCATTCAACTTTTGCTCTACAAGAGGATTAATATATGCAAAATCGACAGGGATTCCTCCTTGTTTTTCTTTTTTTTTTCGACCAATTTACACCTAAAATCAGGTGGTGCCCGTGTTTTTCATTCGCTAAACAGTGAAACGCGCCATTTTGCAGGTTGTTGCAAGGGGGGAAATTGGCGAAATTCGGGTGATTTTGACCTTTTAGGAGTATTGTGCACTAAAAAGGACTAATGTGAAAGATTCGAAAGGAAAAAGAAGCATTTTGGCTGTGGAAAAATTGATTTACAAGGGAACCTTTTTAGTTTAAGGTGGCTTTCACGCGGTAAAACCTATACCATTCGATAGCCCATCAAAAATTATCCCAGAAATGATTATTCTTGATGATTATTCATCTCAATTTCGGTTGTTTCGTCGTCCAACATCATTTTAGCAATTTTTTGAAGACGAAAGAAGCAACGCTCACGGATATTTCTGACCACATCTTTGTATTCGCGCTCGCGTGGAAATCCGGTGGACTGATAAAGAATTCATAAGTATTCCTCTCTTTTCTTTTATGCTAGCGTTGAATCAGAGGCGAAGAAACGAAACAACCGAAGTCGAGATGAATAATCATCAAAAAAAAAATATGCAAAAATGATGTTGGACCAGGGGGGACTCGAACTTGGAAAAGAAAAACCCCAAAACTTTTGCTAGCGGTTGCCTTATACCACTCAGCCACTGCTTCTTTTTTGCAAAAGCGCGATGCACTACTTACAGGTCAATTATCCATTTCGACCGATTTTGCATGTTGAACGAAACAGCGTGTCACTCCGAAATACGAGGACCTCAGCACATAAGGAAAACGATTTCTTGGATAATTTTTGGTGGGCTATCGAATGGTATAGGCTTTACCGCGTGAAGCCACCTTAAACTAAAAAGGTTCCCTTGTTAGAGACGCCAATTCAGCAGATTTCTATACCCGAGTCCTGTTTCGCTGTCTAACTGTGGCCAGAGAGGGAGTGGCTGTGTAGCTGTGGCGCCATAGCTGTCTAACTGTGTTCCTTGGCTACACACGACTGTCTATCTGTGGTTAGAAGAAGAAAACCCCTTTTAGCCGTTTTACTGCTTTCAATGACTGTCTAACTGGGGTCTACCCAAGATTTCGTGCCTTCCGAAGGAAACAGAGATGAACTCGGTTGTTCCAGCCGCTTTGTGGAGTAATAAAGGACGCTGTAGCTGTCTAACTGTGTTCAGAAGATCGTACAAGAAGCTGTGGCTCCATGGCTGTCTAATTGTGTCGCTTTGAATAATTTTAGACAGATAGAGCAGTTTGGAGACTTCCTAAATTGCCTGGAACCCGAGTGGAGGGAAAACCACAGTTCACACACCTAATGGGAAGCTGAGGCTGTTCTGTTGTTGCTCTATGGCCCTTTTACTGTCTAGTTGTGGCTCCCTGGCAGTCTAACTGTGTAACTGTGGCTCCTGGAGCAGTCTATCGGTTGCTGGAAGTTGACAGGCGCCAAATGAAGATGTGGCTGTCCTGCTGTGGTTTTGTGGCTCTTTTAAACAGTTTTCCTCCGTTTCGGGGCCTTTCTCTCTCTTTATTCAGTACAACTGCCCTAAAAGAGTTGGTCCCTGGCCGTTCGCTTGCCCTCGCCCGTCTAGAGACCAAAAACCCAACCAAAATAGTCGGTTCAAAGAGATTCGACAACATGTTTTCTTCTCTCTCTCTCTCTCAGCCGAGATACTGCCTCAAAGTCCATGTTGTAAACGTCGTTTTTCTATTTACCATGCCCTGTGTGGAGGAGCACTGGGCGAGGCAAACAAGGAAGAGGCCAGGCTTTACTCGGAGATCATTGGTCTCGACCCTGACGTGATCCTCTCTTTCCTCTTTTTAAACATTCCATCTCCAGTTGCACGGAGAGACAGAAATAGCCGATCAAGGGGCTATTTACAGGCCGGGCGGGAAGAGGAAAGAGGGGGCAGTAGCCTGCGCAAACAAGTAGGGGGCCACGAGACACAAATGCCTCCTCTGTCTCTTTCCCGTCTGAATGAGAATTAGATGACCAGTGACCAGTGACCATATCCAGATCAGGGAGCAGCTCACCAAGCTTTGGAACACTTTTGACGCCATTTTGAGAGTCGTAATAAGGCTGGAACGGGCACCAGAGGACGAGGAGACAGACGATAAGGTAGACGATGAGGAAATGGAGGTGGAGGACGAGGAGGAGGAGGAAGACGACGGCTTGGACGACAAGGTGGACGAGAAGGTCCAGAGCTTCCTGAAATGGCTGCAGAAGGGAAGAAAGCTCCCGGAGAGGATAACATACACCAATAGGATTACAGTACCGACAATAAGATCAAGAGTGAACACAATACAGACTAATTTTTTTTAACCGGCTAGTAGTCTGTTCGGTACATTTGCCCTAGGCGTTCTTCGGCCAGTTGGACCAGCGCGCAGACATCGGCAAGAAGCGGCGCTCCCTTACGACGTCGCTGGGTTTCTTCTTCTCGGGCGTGGCGTCAAGGGTGATCACCTCGATCGGCGACTTGGGGCAGACGCTCTGATCAATCTTGGAGCTCTGCTGGTGGAGGATCGTCTGGGCCAGGTGGAAGGAGCTGCGGGAAATACGGCGACTCGGGACCTTGTTGTTGCTGGCTGCCGACGAGGGAAACTGCCAGTTGACCGACGAGATCGACTGCGACGGTCTTCTAGTGAATTTCAGCGAGTGGCGACGGCGGTTCTCGGGAGTGGCCGGCCGGGGCGACTCCTCCAGGACAGTGGCCAGCGGCTGGACGGTCTCGTCGCGGGATTTGAGAGTCGTCGCCGTCTCCTCGAGCAGTTTAGAAGTCTTCAACAGGATCGCCTTCTGCTCCTTCTCCCCCTCCTCTTCGCCTGCCAGATGTTTCATCAGCAGCTCGGCCAATTTCATCTTCGTCTGTCCTTCCGTTCCCTTCCACTGCTCCAGCTCGCGTCGCAGCGCCTCCTTCTCCTCGTCGTTGTAGTCGGCTTCCAAGAAGTTGTCGAAATTGTTGAGCGTCGTCTTGAGCTTGTCGACGGTCTTTTCTACTTCAGATTTTCTGTAGAAAGCGACCATCTTTGGGCGGTGTACCGGCAGAATGACTGGGGGACGGCCATCTTCAGCTGTTAGAACTGATAGAGAGCAGGAAAGCAGGGGATTAGACGGGTCTTTACTGGATGGAAAACAGAATTTAATACTGGAACTGGGGACAGTGGACGAGGAGAAGGACGGCGACGGGGACGGGGCGAACAATGAGAAGGACGGGGATGAGGAGGAGGAGAAGGATGGGAAGGTGTACGAGAAGGAGGACGAGCAGGACAAAGAGGGTAAGGAGGACGAGATGGACGAGGACAAGAAGGACGAGAAGGACGATGAGGACAAGAAGGGCAAGGAGGAGCACGAGGTCACCCGATAATAGAAAATTCTTCTATGAAATACGGTAGTTGCCCCCTCAAATAATCTGTTCCACTGGTTTGAATTCCAATGAATCGTAAAAATCTCGGAACAAAGGGGGGAATTTCGGATCATTTCCCGTTCCGATCCGGGTCATAACCCGTCCTTTGTCCGTCTGTAGTGTGTTTCTCTGTTTCCATTGAATAAAACAGAGCTCAATCAAAAGATCAAGACCTCTCTCCTAGTTCTAAACCCCTGGCTGTTCCCTTGCTTCCCCCCTAAAAAGGCAGGTCGCGCAAGGATATCACCCGCCGGCCGGCACGTGTCCAGTTTTGTCTCCCGACACCCAAAAACTGAAAACCATCTACGAAGAGAAGAGAAAGAAGAACTGGATCGACTCTCTCTGTCCTTTTTACCGTTTTAGCCCGGGTTAACGGTCTCTGTCCTTTAGCCCCTCTCCCAGCTAGGGGGCGCTTCCTGTACGAGCCAGCGGAGGGAGGAGGAAGACGAGCAAACAAGATGACTTTTGACTTGTAGTCTGGTCTCCCTCTCCCTCTTCGAAGGAACGAGAGAACTTTGTGACATTTTGTACAAACAAGAGGATTGAATTCTGCACGGCGAGAACAAATAACAGCCGGGGGTCAAATGATCAGAGACGGCAGGAGGAGGGAAGATGTTTCCACCATGCACTCTATTGGATGGCCTTTATTTGGGAGAAAAATATTGGGGAAATGGGGAGAAACAAAAGAAATGGTGAGATTTTTGGACTGGATAAGGTCAATATCGTCTAGGGAGCCAGTAAACGAATTTCACCGTTGATATGGCCAAGAAATACATAAAATTAGAGGGCAGCGGAGATGAGCTGCCATTATGGATGACTAAAACTGAATTGAGGACAATACCAGCTGGGGAAATGAAGGCCTTATTGCCTCCCTGGACCATTTCTGAGAACCGAACAGCCTAAACGGCTCTGAACCTGTTTCACCAGCTCTTGATTGATAATTTACGGCCCGGTCCTCAATCCTAGTCCGGTCTCCTGCACCCGTAAAGTCTCGGCAAGATAAAGGTATCAAGGCTCTACAGTTTTGTACCTGTTTTGAATACAAATGGGCCGACTGCCGAGACTTTACGGGTGCAGGGGAACGGACTATCATTGGAATAACCCTAGGATGGTTTCTTCTGCCCATTTTCTGATCTCGCGCTGTAGTTTGGAGCAACGTTACCCAGCTGGGAGGCTCGTACCCAGTAATACCTCCGCAATGATCTAATTGACCCGATCTGATCTCCTTTTCTCCACCTGGTTGAGCCATACGGGACCCAGTCACTAATTAGATAAAGCACACCATACTTTCTGGCTCGGACTTCGGTAGTCCGATCCCCCGCACCCGTAAAGTCTCGGCAATAAGATCATCTTTATTCAAAACAGTTACAAAACTGTAACGCCTTTATACAGTGCCCCTGCCGAGACTTTACGGGTGCAAGGAATCGGACTATCGTGTACTGAGTCTATTTCCTCCCGATCCAGCCCTGTTTAGACCTTTAAAACCTCTGATTTCTGGTTTTTTCCCTCTATTTAACGCCGACTACAAAGAGAGAAGGAGAGAGTGAATAACGCATAATGTGCATATAGTGTGGTCTCCCTCCCTCACTCCACTTTACGAGAGGAAATGCTTGACATGTGTCCCCGGGCACTCGAGAAGGCGACACATCTCACGGACTACAGTAACCTCTGTTGTTGCTATTTTAGTCCTTTAAAGAGTCGTCGTTGTAAGACCCTTCAAAATCTAGAGATCTAGCCTCTTGTTGTCATATTTCACAGCAGGGTGACTTCTGATTTTCGTCGTCCGTCGTTAAAAGAATCTTGTTTAGTGGCCAGTGATCAAAAATCTCGGTCGTCGGGTTCTCTTCTTCTTCCATTTTTAGTAGGAATGGGCAGAGAGAAAAAGAGAGATAGCCATCAGTTCCGCGTTGCGGTTCTCACGTTGTTGTACCCGGTCTGTGAAACCAAAAACTGGAGGTCAACCTTGGCTCTACTCATCGGGCTGACTGGCACCTGCACCCGTAGAATATCGGCAACAGGAAGGATAGAAGAAAATAGACCGCTTTGGTTAAAAAGGCGCGCGCTGCCGAGATTCTACGGGTGCAGGTGCGCCCAGGCGAACCTAGGTCAATCGCATCATCTCCGCCGTTAATCCTTTTAAAATGAAAAAAAAGAATAGACCAATGAGTATTTTATATTCTTTTTAAGGCTATATAATGCCTAGAATACAGTAATCCAGAGATATAAGTCAGTATAAGAGAGCCTGATGGAGATGAAGATCGCCGGCTTCCATATCTAATTTTTCTGGGTTATTTGGATTTTTAAAGGACTGTTAGTGACCAAATGATCGTTGTTCAGGTCCTGAAACGAATAGACACCTTTTCGTGTTGGGACCTTTCGGTAGAATTTGAATTCCCGCGATCTTTGCGGCTTTCTTGAGTTCGGCTTCGTAGCCCCCCGATTTTCTCTCTAAAAACCCCAAAGTTTTTTAACTGTTTTATATTACCGTAATCCAGAGGTTCTTTCCAGTTAAAAACATGGCTTTCCAGTCCTTTAAATCCTTTTTGATCTCCCGCGCTCCCCCATAGAGGAACCTTTGCTTGTTTTGTTTTGTGGTCCCCTAACGGCGGGCGCTCTCCTCGTCGGCGGCCGTTTTTCAAGGATCAGAAGTCATTTTCTCTCGCTCTCTTTCCCCCGAAGAAATACGTATATCTAATTGGCTCCACAGATCACTAACAAATGGAAGCTATACGAGAGGGAAAGACAAATCTGATGGGTAAATGAACAGCCGACTTTTTGCAAGGAGGCCTGACCACCATCCGTTTTGACAGTTTTTTTCTTTGTTTATTTGATTCGATAGTCTCCGAAGAGTGAGTAAAGGCGGGTAGAAAAACGGGAACCAGGAAAATTGTACTTTCGGCTGGGTAGCGGCTACTTTTAGCAACAGGGCGCGGTTACTGGATTACCGTAGCCTAGAGGGAAAAATAGAGCGTAATGACTCGTTTTGGAGTCATTTTTCATGATTTTTTTGAGGATTTGTCTTCTGTTTTCTCTGCTTCTTCCCATTAGAACCCATTAATCTCTCGGATTTCTCCTTTTTTCGGCAACTTCCTTCTCCGCATCTTCTAGTCTTTCAGTTTATTCCTTCACACAATTTTCTTTACCGGGAAATATAGAGAAAACTGGAGGAATACGGCGATATCCGCCTCTCCTGATTTCCTGTAAAAGAAAAATCCGAGTCCAATTCTAGCTGGAGGAGAATTTGGCGGTCCTTGAGCCCCCGATTCCGTCTGCTAAATGTCTTGCACCTTACCATTTTAAAGCTACCGTAACCTGCCAACTGTACCTTCACGTAGAAGATCTTTAGATCATTTTTGCAGTCTAAAAATCGCCCCCCCCCCTCTCCCATAATCCCTAATTCTGCTCATTCCCCCTGTCAAAATATGTTTATTTTGTTTTCTGCCGATCGAGGAGGGATAATGACCATGTCGTTATAGGCTACTCAAAGCTGTGTGGTCTTCTGTTTATATTATTTTCTCATTTCATTAAAGTCGGATCATGGAGGCCTTTCTTTCCTGGAACAAAATAAAGTCAGCAAGGTCAAAATTAATAACCCGGCTGCCCTAATATATTGCCCTTGTTTTTGCCTTTTCATTGGTGGAAATCTAATTCCCTGCCCGAACTAGGGGGCCAATGATCTCTGTCCCCGTCTCTCTCTCCGGAAAGGGTAGGGGCACCCCTGTGGGAGAGCATGTTTACGAACAATAAACCAAAAAACAATGGATGTGTTCTTTCGGGAGAGACCAACCAACAGATCAACGAGGGAAGGGGAAGGGGGCCATTTAGAGGGCCGGGGGGGGGCTGTCACCCTCTCTCTCTCTCTGCTCTTTTGCAAAAAAAAAACATTGTTTAGGAGCTATTTAGAGTCTAAGGAGCAGGGCAGCAGGGAGCATTCAGGGGAAAAGGGTGGATGAAAATAGCAATAGAGCAGAATTACTGCTGGAATATGGTAATGGAAGTACTGTACAGTAACCACCGAACGTCTTTGATGTCTACTCGGCCCTCGATAGTCCCCTGCACCCGTAAAGTCTCGGCAAAACAAAAAGATATAAAGGCAGCTCAATTCTGTAGCAGTTTTGAATAATGGCGCTCCTCCTGCCGAGACTTTACGGGTGCAGGAGGGATCGGAGCCGTCTGCTTACAATCTAGTTATTCCCCGCCAAAGTCGTTCTTTCTTATTTCTGTCCGTCAAAAGAGAGCAGTTCTTCCTGGAACACGGTAAAAAGTGGGGTTCGGAAGGCAAAAAACTGGATGCCAGACCCGGAAACCCGCGTCACGGACTGTCAGTTCCTTGCAAGAATGCCGGGAATCCTGGTCAACATTTAAAAAAAAATACCGACGTTAGGATATGATCATCTTGGAAAAACATATTGTGTTCATAAAAAGGTGAACAACAGAGTACTGTAGCCCTCTTCTGGTCCAAAAAGTTGAACTTTTGCTTCAAGGCGGCCTGTTCCGGTCTCCCACACCTTGAAGCCCGTTTCCTCCCCCTAAATGCAGTATAAACCCGTCTTCCTGTTCCTCCTTCCCAATTGTGACCATTTTGTGACCAATAGACCAATCCGCTGCTAATAATATTAGCCTTTGAAAATCGGAAACGGGGAAACAATAGCGACTACCGCTGTCTAAATCTGTCTCTCCACCGGATGGAGCCTTCTGCTCTTATTACTGACATGTTTCCATTTTTATCCCATTTTTATGACTTCCAATCCCTTCAGAACTCTCGCCACGTGGAATACAGACCATTTTTTAAAGATCCGGGACAAAAAGTGGCCCGCCAACGGTGACAGCTGAGCCAACGGCAGGGGACAATTATAGACCAGCCCGGAAGAGGAGCACAGTTCAGCGGGACAGGCGCTCTTTTGATCTCCCTCGTTTTTAAATTTCTCTCTCTCGTTACCCAATTGTATCCACTTGAGGTTGTATTTTGTTCCGTAGTTCCATCTTTTGGTCTCCCTGGTCATCCTCTCTGTCCTCATCTTCTTGGAGCCTGTGCGCCAACAACCAGTATGGCGCAGTGCGAAATGCGCGGTATTTGAATCCAAGTCACCCAGGTTCGACCCCCGGCGCGGTCATTTTTGCTTTTCTTCCATTTCTTCATCTTTCGACCTCTGTACTCATTTCCTACCTTTAAATTTTCTCTCGCTCGTTAATTGAGACCACCACACCCGTGTAGCATTTTGTTCCCAACTGGAATGTGATCTTTTGGTCTTCACGAGGGTGGCTGACCGGGCAGGGCCATCTTGTATAGTCCGCCTTATCCATCTCTCCAGCCTGCCTGGTTGTATCCACGCGCGGCCACCGGTCCCCGGGAGGTAGTAAAGGACACCGCGAGAGACATCCAGTGCAGCGGTTCTTGACTTTTGCACCAGTTAGCAGACGAGAGGTGAGGTGATAAGGACGCGCTGCTGGGTGGAGATTTTTGAACAGTCAACGACGCGCGCGAAACTGGACAGCATTGCATACTTTCGGGAGAGACACTAAGTCACTTCCTCCTTGACGAGGGAGGAAAAAAATCCTGCCCTTTTGGCAGCAATGATCATAAATTGTCTTTAAAAAATGGCTATGGATTATCATACAGTACAGCAGTCGCACTGCTGCAATGTAGCGATGACCGAGAGGCTAGCGCGCCGAGTTACAAATCCAATCATCGTGGGTTCGAGTCCCCTGGTCGGTAATTGTCTCTTGTCTTTTTTGCCTCAACGCTAAAAGGTTCAGAGAATCAACAAACTTCCTTGCCCTACCGACATTCCACACGCGCAGTCTTTGTTCCCTCCGCTTCAGCGTTTTTCATCATAATGAAACCAGATCGCCCTCCCCTCCTCGCCCCCCGGCTGCCCGCACAAAGGATGAAGACGTAAAATGCCCTGACACCTGGTGATCTTTGTAGAGAGATCAACAACACATGCACCCCGAGGAGGGTACGAAAAGTACAAGACCCGGAACTTTTCGGGAGGGAGCAGGTGCTGTGGGGGCTCGGCTGATGTTTGCCTCCTGTTTCTTCTAGTCCGATTTCTCTGGACGAGGAAAACTGGGCAAAATTTATGAGATGGTGTAAGACTACGTGATAAGACTTCCTCTATGTGTGTGTGTTGCTGGACAACGAGGAAGGAAACCGGGAGAGAGGACGTCGGAGACCAATTTGGAGGGAGGGGGAGCAAAAGATAATGGGAAGAGGAGGAGGTGGACAAGGAGCCACAGTTAGACAGCCAGAACTTATTATTCCTGTTATTAGCTGTTTTACTTTTTGTAGTCAACTTTGGCTAGCTTGAAAACTTTCTGGAACCCACAGGAACACCGCTGGATAGAGAAGAAGACACAGCTAGACAGTTAACCAGCCACAGTTATCAGAAAATCAGTCAAAGAGCCACAACAAGACAGCCAAAGCCTCTCTTCTCTATTGGAAGAGAAGCGAACTCCTAGAGAGGTCTATAGAACGCTTCTAGGGGTTATTTTCTCCTCAAAAACGCCGTTAGATAGCCAAAAAGCCACAACTAGACAGCGAGCGAGTCAGAGAGCCACAGCGAAGCAGCCACAGCTTCTATGAAAGGTGTGTGAACTGTGGCTTTGCCTCCAGCAGCTTTCCAGCCCATTAGAGGGATTTTTAAACGGCTCTAGACTGTTTCGAATTATTCACAGTCACACAGTTAGACATCTGCAGAAGCCAGGAAGAGTTAAGAAATCCTACATTCTGAAATCAAGCCACAGTTAGACAGCTGACCCCTCGCCAGCCACAGTTAGACAGTCCTGATGCCGAACTGTGTAGTGCTCTTGTCTCTCTCCCTTGCAAATCAGTTTGGTTCCCTTTTTTCGACCTAACCACCTTGCAAACATTGCAGCCAATGTGTATACTGTCTCTCTTTTTTCATTCTCCGTACAAAAGTCATACCGAAAGAGACACGAGAGCACAATGTCTAACTTGTCCCCCTCTTCCCGGTCCGAAATGTGAACCCGTTGATCCGTCCCTTACATTTGGCGGACAAGAAGAGATGGCCTCCTCGCGGGATACTCGCCCCTTTCTCTGCCCCGTCCCCCTCCTCTCCACTCGAACCAACGACCACCATCCGACACTTTAGCACAGAGTTCACCGGCCGCAATCAAAAGACCAGGCCTCGCTGTTTGAGGTGGGGCAACAATCCCGGAAATCGGATCCATCAAGACGGCCAAAAGAGGCATCAAAGGTCGTTGCTCTTTATTCTGCTCTCTTTCGCTTTATTTGAGCCAGCCATCCACGTGAAATTCATGCAAACGAAGTGGAAACGGGGTGTAGACACGAAGGAAGTGCTCATCTTTGATTCTTTACCCTGCAAATGCAAATGTCATAGTGGCGCAGTGCGAAGTGCGCCGGTTATGGATCCAGGTGATCGGGGGTTCGACTCCCGTTCTGGTTATTATTTTTTTTTTTGCTTATTTCCGTTCATTTTTGGACTCTTGGCTGACTCACTTCCGACCTTGTGTGTCTCTTTCCGTCCTCTTATCTATACGTCTTCTTCTTCCTCTCCCCCCAGCCCAGTCCGGGATCTGTTCTTTTGATCCCGCTCAGCCCCCTCGCGGTCCGTTTATGCACGTAACAATACAGGCTCCCCCCTTGTCTACAACGACGTGAAGAATGGCTTTTAGTCCCGAAACCGGCATTATTTACGAGGGAAGAAGAGATCGACGCGAGGAGAGAGGCCGGCGAGAGATAGAGAGAGATTTTTGATCGAGGTCCCGGAAATTTTGCTGGACAAAACACAAAACATAAGAATTTTTGAGGGGTCATCCTTCATAAGGGCAGGGCACCCAGTTTTCGCTGGTGGTGCAAGATTTTTGCAGATTATATAGGCGGCAGAAGGTCAGCAACAAGTGAAAATCTGTTAAAACCCTAAAAAATTGGATTTCTTGAAGAAAAATAGGGAAAAGGTCCCGTAGGGAGATAATACCGCCTTCTGGTTTTCCAGCTACCGTACTCGTCCCTTCTCCCCTCTGAAGTCAGCCCGTTCCGGTTGATGACACCCTTGTTTGCAGCGGGGATTAGCGACCAACGGAGGCTGCACTTTTTTGCATATATTTATATCAGTAACAACAGGAATTAGTCTCTCTAGTATGAGCGATAACTGGATTAGAGCTGGGGAGCCGGGTCGGGTTGACTTGGCCGGCGAGCTTGACTCAAACGCAGCTGTAGTCTTGATTCAGATACTCCTTATGGAAAAAATATTTTTTCTACAAATAGCCAAGAGGATCAAATTCCTTTTGAACCAGAAAAAAAAATGGTATTTCATCTTTTTACAAGGTACTGTAACCCCTAGAAAGGCGCCCTCCGTAAGCGCGCCCTAAAACAAGCGCCATTTTGTTATTTTTCAAGATTTTTTGTAGTTTTCTTTACTAGAAGATTACCTACCATGTAGGCATTACTGTAACGTTGAAAAAATACAGAAAATAGCGATGAAAACCCAGGAAATTAGGTATATTATAGTTGGTTAGATGTAGTTCAATGGGGCGCGTTTACGGCGTCCTTTTAGAAGTTACAGTAGTTTCTTAGGACAGAGATCACCAATTACCCTGATCTCTTTCTTCTCCCTTCTCCGTCATCTTCTCTTCAGGTTCACTTCCTCCGAATAATTGGTCTCTGGCCTTTATCTCCTCTCCTCTTTTCCGTCCCCCCGTTCTTGATTCTTCTTCTTCTCCGAAAAGTCTAATTAGTGTCCCCCCTGGTCCTTGTTTTTCTCCACAAAAAGGGGGAAGGAGGGCAAAAACCGGGCTCCGTTTTGCATAATCTTTCCGGCGGCCTGCCCCGGTTCCAAAAGGGGGCAGAGTACAATAGAGAGTCAGGAGAAAAAGAAGAGATCAACTGCTGATCTTCCACCCCACTTCTCTTCCTAAAAATGTCTAGATATTGTCTTTTATCTTTTTCTTCTTCTTCGTCTCCACCGCCTCTAGCCTAGTTGCCCATCTGGCGACAGGGGAGACAAGGCACACGGCGTCCTATGATCCGAATACGAGATAAATTGTCCATTCTCTCTCTAGCGAGAGTATCGGATAAGGACAGGGGCAACGCGGGAAAGAAGACAGAAAAAAAGAGAAGGTGTTAATCTTTGGTGCAGTTTTTTGGAAAAATGTGGCTAAAAAATGGGTGAAAATGCGTAAAAATAGCGTATAACTGTATTTTTCAACGGCACAAGACGTATTTTCAATTTCACGCCAATTTTTAAACTTTTTTTGAATTGCCCATCTTTTGGTGGTTTATAATATGTAAATAAATAGTTTTTGGGTTAGAAAAAATTGTAATATCTTTGTAATACCCTAAAAATAGAAAAAAAATCGTTGAAAATTGAAAGATTGAAGAGATTTTACGAGAGCAAAGGCCATTTTCGCGGTCACGCCGATTTTCTACCATTTTCCTAGAATTTCCTATTTTTAGGGGTTATTTCTCATGAAAAAGAAGAAGCGAACCATATTTCCTACCAGAAAAACGATGAGAAATTGGAAAATTTCAAAAAATTTGATGAAAAATGAAGAAATGTACGTATTTTTAGGTAGAAGTACCATATACCCCGCCGGCGCCCTTTTTTTCTCTATTTTCCCGCCTTTTTCAATTTTCTTCTGATCTCTCCACTCTCCTCTCCTTCCTCCTCCTGCTTGCACCTGCTAATAACGTTCTCTCTTTTTCTTCTCTTTGATCTCTTTCAGCCCTTTTATGTTATTTCTCGTCGTCTCCCCCCAATAGACTCTAATAATCCTCTTTATATTTTCCCTCTGCTAATATGTAGCCGTCGTGTGCAAGACGAGGAACAGCCATGCTGTTTCTGATCTCAGAATGAGTCAGAAAAGATAACAGCTTCGTAGATTAGGATAAGGGGGATCAATTACGAGGTGGCCCGTCACTGGAGGGGATTAATTCGCCGAACGGGGAGAAATGAGCCAACGGGGAGGAAGTAACGGTGCTCTATTGCTAATTCTTTCATTTTTACATTATATACAAGGGGTACTGTATCTCTGGTACAAAAAATAACCACTACAGAAGAATGCCACCTTAGAGCTACAGTAGGAAAGCTGCCGGCCGCTGGATATAACGGCACCCTATTGCTATTTTTTTCAATTCCACCTGTTTCTGAAGGATTACTGTATCCTCCACCTAGTCTACAAGTTATGGTCAATTTAAAATCAAGCCAGGCCCCCAAAATCTCTCATTAGTCGAATATTTCATAGACTGAAAGTAACGGCGCCCCAGTGCTAATCTCTCTATTTCCCCATCAACCAATTCCAAGGATTACTGTTGTCCGTTCAAGCTCTAAACGAGGAGCGGGAGAGTGACTCCGTCTAAAAACTGTTGACATGAATCCGGTGTCAGTCATTTTTCCCTCTTGTAGTGGACATTGTGTCTTTTTACTCTCTCTCGAGCGAGTGGTCTCGGAGCCACTCCCTCATTTACTGAACATTCCCTTCGTCCACCTTCCCAGGTCTTACCACGAACTGTAGCTACAGTAACCTTGATGCCTCAAGTGTCTGACATCATCCTACAGTACCCCTCCCCCTCTTCTTCCTCTCCGCACTTCCGCGCTGGTCTCCTTGACCTAGCCTCAAAAAGGGGCCGGCCAGGACAGGACAGGATGAACTTTCACAACTCGTGTTGTTCTCGTCATTTTAATAATCTCCCTGTTTTTTTCAACTACTTGGTCATTCTGCTGGTTAATCCTCCAATCCTACTGTAATCTTCAAAGATCTCCTTGCCTGCCTCCTCATTCCTTTCAAGTACACCAATAACAAGGTGTGGCTGATATCAAAACATATTCCCCTGTCTCTTTGAAAATAAACACACAAATAGCCATTTATACTGCTATAAATGAAGAGACTAATCGAGAGAGGGCAGCCATAATTGAGTGAGGGAGACGAGAGGATCAAGAGACCCCATTCAGGGTGGTCTATTCCTGGCTGCAGCTGCACCCGTAAAGTCTCGGCAGCTCGCGCGACAGTTATTTAGCGGCACGGAAGAAAAGATCTGGGAGCTGCCGAGATTTTACGGATGCCCGCGCACTGGAATCCGAGTCGTTTTGTTCAGAATTTGGCCCACTTTTCGGCTTTTTTGCGGCTACTGTACTTTCCCTTCAAGACCTAAATATATTTTTAGGGTACTGTAGTTTCTCCCCTACATTTTGACTCTATTTTTAGTAGACATTCTTCATTCTATAGTAATCTACAAGCCGAATTCCCCTATTTTTGACCTATAGCGGAGAAAAGGTCACTTCTCCTCTTCTCCCTCTCCTCTCCCCCGGCCCAAAATAGAGTCAAAAAGTAATGGAAATTGAGCCCGACTACGCATTTAATCATCGCGGCTTCCATTCATCCATCCTCCCTAAAAATAGGTAGAGGAGTTCAGTTCGTCTCTTGAAAATAGGACCTCGTCAGCAGGGGGATAAGACTTTGATAAGGGATACATAGATTAGGATGATTCACGTGTTCGCTGTCCTACTTTTCTTCATTTTTTCTTGTTTTTTATAGAAATAAGCCCAAATTCATGTACTAGGCTACCGTAATCCGCAGGGAGATGAAAATATTATGAGAAGAAGAAAAAAAGGGAGATAACAGCACTGGTAGAGATTAGCGGAGACAGAAAGTTTAAACCTCCAGAAAAATGAAATTTTACGAATTGGAGCAGGGTATCTTATAAATTACAGTAATCTAGACCCTCAGCTAGGTCTGAGGGAGATTTTCTACCGTAATCAACAGCCAATTCGGGGATAATTCTCAATAGAGCGCGGTTACTTCGCTCCAAACCCGGAATACGGTATTTCTTCTCTGTAAACGGCGGAAATTGTGGATTTTTTCAAATTTCTGAAGAGTACAGTACCTCTATCTCCATGTTTAGTATCCCTGCTCCAATGTTAATCCATTCAAATTCTACCAAATGGCGGGAATGGCCGGAAATTTCATAGAACAAAGCGAGCGATCTCCCTACTTTACCCCGATTCAATTTGGTATTTCATCTTTCAAAAATCTCTCCTGTTTTGGTTAAAAATATCCCTCTGACAATTGTCCGAATAACAGGTTTTTAAAGATCACCAATCCCGGTGCCATAGATCTGTTCCCCCCTCCCTGGGAATCCCCGCAGACAATTTCTCTCCCTGTTTACAATAATCTTTGATGATTATTTGATGTCTTTGTCTGTTTTTGAACTGATTACGGTAGTAGGCAGTGTCTATTTTTGATCCCTCTCTTCTAACAAACGGGGGAGGAGGAGGTCGTTCTTCGAAACAGCCGCCTTGACCTCCCCCGACGGCGGCCGCCGCCGTTATTGCATCCAGCCGGGTGGTCAGTCTTTTTCATTCGACCCCTCGTCGCCCTCTCCCACACAGCTCAAGAAGAGGACGGGACCAATAGATCAAACCTCAAAAAAGAGATCTTTGTAGCCGTTTTTATACATAAAGCGAGTTCCAGAGGCCAGCCAGAGGCCGCACATCCAACCAACCGGCCAACCAGTCATCCATCCGGGTAGTCAGCGATGAACAAGGGCAAATAACACTAAAAACAGAGAGATAACGTCATTTTTTAACGTCATAAAAAGCTTGGAAATTGGTTAAAAATACTGTAAAATTCGAAATGGAGAGAGTAACCAGGCTTGGCGCGCTCTATCTGCCAGATCGCAAATATTCCACGACTTGGAATAAAGGTGATCCAGCTGCCGATATGTTACGGGCGCGAGGACGCAGGTCTGGTGGTCGCCTTTCCCAAGCCGATCCCCGCTTCCAGTCTTTGCGCTGACTGACCATCCATAGACTCTTTGTCTCTCCGATTAAGAAATAGAGTCAATCGCTCCGGGATCACAGCCATCCTCGACTTATGAATCCTACCGAGAAAAGCAAAAAGATCGGGTGAGGCCGGAGGACATTGTACCCTGTTCTCTCTTCTCTCTTTCCAATTTTCTCACCCCTTCCCTTCCCGGGCACTTTGTCCTTTCTCCCGGGTTAAAAAGTCTCTCTCTCTCCTTACCGTAATATCCCAAGGGGATCAAAGAAGCGTCACTTTACACGAGAGGGCCGGGTGTAAGCTACAAAACAAACAACACAGGGAGTGACTGATCTTTTGCTTCTTCTCCCCCCGGCCAGGCCAGGCTTAACCTGTCCTCTTCTATTTCTATCCTGACGTAATCTACCGTATCCTCCAGTCGTTAAAATCCAGTTTAAGCCCATGTGACCGCGCCTTATTACATCTTTGGGTCTCACGACGATTTATTACCGTCTATAACCAGTGAAAGAAGAAATTAGCAATGGGGCGCGGTTACTTCGTCCATTTTCCTCTTTTTCTCCCTGGATTACTGTATTTCTATTTTTATTCTATTTCTACCGTAATCCCCCTGCAGTCTATCCTCTTTCTTCCGATTTATTTCCCTGCAAATCCCCCTTATTACAGTAAGAGGAATAAGTCGGCTCTTCTCCTTATCCCCTCTCGGCTGAGCTGACCTCGCCGGTTCAAAATTCTTGAACTTTCACGCACATATTTTTCTATTTTTAAATTACACCAAAAAAAATCGGATTTAAAAGCGCGGGACAGCGTTTGATTGGCGCGCGGGGTGCAGTTATCAACAGGGCGCGGCTACTCCACCATCCTTCATTTTCCTTCTAAAATCGCCGTTTTTCTCTATTTTTTTTCTATTTTTTTTATTTTTTACCTAGTTCCTGTTGTTCTCCATCGCTTCTAATGTGGTTTAATCGTAAAGTGCTCCCCTGCAGCATTATAAATGATCTATGTCGAGCCCGGCCCCCAATTGCCATAAAGAATGAGGTCAAAAGTGCGTGCTCCTGCATCATTTCCCCGTCTTTTTCATCTCTCGAAAGAGGAGGAAGAAGAATTTATCATTAGAGAGTAGATGGAAGATTTTTGATTCCCCTGGGTCATGGCGGTGTTGTTTTGCTCCCTTCGGGGTTCTCATGACCCCCGTGAAACTGAGAAGCCCTTTCTCCTTCCGTCCTCCTTTTTGCACCCGAGGGGAGCAAAGTTCCTCTTTTGATTTCTTCTCTCAAGGGGGCTGAAGAGAGAAAAAACGACGGGGATCTGTGTGCAAAAATGCAAACAATGAGATCATTTCAGTTCCGTGAGAGAGAGACGGAGAGGCCGGGACAAAACCCCCGTTTCAAATGTTTTGCAGGAAAATTGCAGCGGGGACAGGGGAGATATACGGTAGCAGACGGTTTACTGTATATGGAAACGGTTAAAAAAATTGAAAAATACAGCGAATATGGGAACTTTTCCATCACTTTTCTCCAAAACCGTATAACCGCGCCCCATTGCCATTTTAAGTTAATTTAACACGATTGTTGGATACTGTAGGGGTATATTTGAATTGCCAATGTCGTTTAGATTAAAATTAGCATTATAGAAAAGGTTTGGATTTAATAGCCGGGATCCCGCAACGAAGTCCATTAACTGTGATAAACTGGCTATATCTCTCTCCCTGCTCTCCAAATTTCCAGTTTTTTCCTTCCTAAAAAGTGTAACTGCCCTTTCCTTCCCTACAGCAAAGAACAGCCTCTATATCTCCCCCCAGGGAGCCCCACAATTCGCCATAATTCATCATCATCCGATCCTTTCCTGGATCAAGGGATAAGAATAAGAAGATGAGTCGAAATTAACCCGAAATCCGTACTTTTTCGTACTTTCCGATAATAGAGAAAACGGAAGTTGTTCTCTCCCTCGCGACCGTTTGATCTTTTCCATTTAAAATGTATGTCAAATTTGCCGCGCTCCGCTCTGATTCTTGGCTTTTCCGGCACCAAAGAGCACCGCGACGTCGTAGGTTCCTCCTTTCGTCGGCCGTCGAGGCGAGAGAGAGAGTGCAAAAATGTGTCACAGGGGGAAGAAAAAACGAGGCGAGGGGGAAAGGAGGAAGAAGATCTCGAACGGAAGAAGAATTCGGATCGGAGGGGCAGCCATAGTTAGACAGCTAAATATACCTAGCAGAAGCTTACACTTGCCGAGCTGTCTAACTGTGGCTCTTCTAACTGTCTATTTGTGGCTCTTCTTTCAAGCCAGAGAACACAATATTCCCTGAGAAACTTGACGTAGAATGAGACCAGAAAGGGCCGCAGCCAGGGCGCCACAGTTCTTCTCCCTTCCTGACTGTCTAACTGTGGCTCTTTCTATAACGTTAACCAGAAATGACTACCGTAACCTTAACTAGGATAAGAAATAGTGTTAATTTAAAGGTCTAACTGTAGAAAATTAACTAAAATACGGTCAAAAGGCAACCTAAATGAGCCACAAACAGGGCACAGCGGCTTCTTCCCGTTTTCTGGCTGTCTAACTGTGGCTCTCCCATTCAACCCCGATTATGAAACGATACAGTATCCTTCCAGTAAATGTTGACCCCCAATTCAAAGGACTGCTCCTCGTCATCCACGAGTGGAACTCCCTGTACCCGATCTTTATAGCTCAAACAGAAAGCGACCGGGAGGGTCGGAGAGAGCATAAAACACCCTATTACTCAACTGGAAACCGTACTGTACTTCGACCTGAGCTGATCATTGCCGCCTATTTAATATTTTTGAATGTTCGACTAAAAATGAAGAGTCAAAGAAGGAAGTATAAAGTCACCACGTGGGCGGCCTCTCTCGTCCCTTCCCGTCCTACAACCTGAAGGGAACAAAGCCCAGTTGTAATGAGCGGGAGGACAAAAACCACATCGGCAGAGGGTGGTTTACGCCCCGGTTTATATTATGGCAGAGAACATAGAAAGCAATTTGGAAGGAATGGAAAGGGAAAATTTGGAGGAAACGAGAAAACGGCGCCTTCTATAGTCTTGGGCGCGTTCTCCTGCAGCCACAGCCAAAGCGCCACAGTTAGCATGCTGGTTAGCTGTTCAACTGTCAATTCATGGCTTAAAATGGCTGCAGTAACCCTGTATTTTTTACTATATTTTTTTACTATATTATAAAACTTTAAACCATGGAAATTTATATAAATGACCGTAAAAATGGGCTAGAAGGACGAAAATAGGCGCGATAGGCCTAGGTCTAATGGACCGCCCCTGCCTGTTGAGCTGTCTAACTGTGGCTTTTTTTCTATGCTTTGGACAGAAAAAAATTCGGTACTCGTAACTACACAAGAAATTGAACTAATTTAAACGACTGCCAATAGAAAATGCGCCGGAATACGGTCATAGAGCGCTTATAGGAACAACAGCCGAAATTTTAAAGTCTACCGGCTGTCTAACTGTGGTTTCCCTATAAACCAATTGAAAATGGATACTGTACCTCTTTTCTTGAGAACAATTTGAGGGACTGAGGCAAATGTGTGGTAAATGGTGACAAAACAATTAGAGCCCGCGGTTTAGGTGACAAAAGACTCATTCTGCTGTCTCGCTGTCTGAATGTGGCTTTCTGGGAATTTTCTTGGGAAAGGCCACAGTAACCTTTAAATCAGCCAAATTTAAAGAACTGTCTATATAAAGTTGCCCATAAAACCTAGAAAAGGGGTCTAGGAATTCAAGCACCGCAACGACTGAGGCGCCGCAGTCTATTGAGCTGTCTTGCTGTCTAACTGTGTCGTTTCTATAAGTATCTCTCCAATTTCTTAAAATAGACCCCTGAAAAGTATTTTTCTGCTCGTTTCTGTGATTTTCGACCTGTGTGACGAGGTACAGAGATTACGAAAAACGGAACGACGCTATAGTTTGTTCAGGATGACTCGGTCTCTCGTTCTCTCTCCCGCCGGTCGCCCTTCTTTTGTATTCCCCGGGAAAAATGGAATCACAGACCATTGCTCATTCTATTCTTTTCCCGAATGGTAGGGGGAGCTGTATCGAACAAAACACATCAAGTTCATATATTTTATCTCCTGCTGCTCTTTTTTAAAAATCAATTTTCCCGGCTCCATTTTTGATAGGAGAGCAAGCACTTCCGGATGACTGTAGCCGTCTCGGCCGCCAAGAGTCATCATAAAAATTTTCCCTCCAGAAATTCTTAAAATTCTCAGCATAAATGACGTCGTTTTTGTCATTTTTTTGTCAGATTCGTGAGAAAAAAGAGGATTATTCCCTCTGAAAAGGTGGAAATTCCAGTCGGAAAGGCCCCAGACCGGGGAAGGGAGAGCATAGAACATACTAGAAAACTTCCTATCTTTATCTTTCTGATCAAAAATGCCCCCTAACGACCTAGAATTGCACAAATATTTTGGGAGAAAGGAGTAGGCTTCAATTTCTCACCGGAAAAGGGTACAAAGTACGGTAATTTCCTGAAAAAGGCGCGAAGTAAGCGCGCTCTATTCAAACAGCCGTCTAAACCTGATTTTACTCCTATTTTTCGGTATTTTTTCTAATTATTCTCGGTTTACAATAATCTGTAGGTTGTGGGCATCATAAAAATAGAAAAAAAAATGGAGAAGAGTAGTAAAAACTAAGAATGGGAGCGAGGTTAGACTGGAGCGCGGTTACGAGGCGGCCATTTTGAAAGTCGCGGCTTTCTAAAAGAAAATATACGGTTTTTGGCACATTCTTCTTCTTTTTTTCGTCTACTCGATTTTCTCGTCTACTCGATCCAATATCGCCAAAGAGCCCCCCGAATGGAGGTGCGAGAGAGAGAGAGAGAGATCTTGTATATTTGTCGCTGATCAACACCGTCCCCCCTCCCTCCCGGGTCTGCTCCCCCCAATTGACCGGCGATCTTTCGCTCCCTTGGTTCCTCCTGGTGGTGGTGGTTTGCAGTCGGTCTCTCTCTCCCGCCCCGACACACACTCTCCCCCCGGAGTCCCCGCCTCTTTTCTGCTGCCAAAAGCCGGACCGCTCTTCCGCCTTTGGTCCCATGGCACAGCCGGCGGTTGATCGCAGAGGCTACTGCACTTTACGTTTTCGAATTTTAACTACCACCCTCACACGGAGGGGTTGCCGTCTGCCAATAGCCCTCCCCCCTCCCCTATTTATGGCATTATCGAGAGGGGCTGGCTGTACCTTGACCTTCGGGGGGAGAGGGAGGAAGTCATCTTCATTTCAAGGTCCAGCCGTCAGCCCCCTCTAAGATAACGGGAGGGGAGGGGAAGGGGAGAGGTCGGCTGGTACCAATCATCCTCCTCTCTAGTCCCTTATCCCCTTCTTTAATATGGAGGCTCTTTTGGTCCCTGCCAACTCCATCCTCCATAGTAACCCCCCCCCCCCCCCCCCCCCCCCCCATGGGTCTAAAAAAGGGAACAAAAATATTGACCTCTGCCGGAGGAGGAGGGGGCTGTTTATGACCTTCTCGTCCGCCTTTCTTCTCTTCTTAAATGATCAAAAACCAAACCAAAAGACTACAGTCATCCCCGCCGCCGCCCTGCTGACTGGTTCCTCTTCTTCTTTTCCCTTCTTCTTCTTTAAATAGACCCCCCCCCCCCCCAACACCTTTGATCTTTAGCCCCCCAAGTTGCAGCAAAGATCACCGTCATTTCCCGCTGGTTACGAGGATCTCCTCCTCCCCTTCTATCCTGCCCCCCTCCCCTGGCTAGGGAGAGCAAAGAACAGCCCCCTCCCGGGTAGTCCAGTTTCCAGCAATGACCAGCTGGCCCCCCGTCTCTTCCCCTAGGGGCGCTTCGTACTTTGAGTGTTCCCCCCGTCCTTCTCATCAGACTACATCGATCTTTTGCCCTCTGTGCTCTCTCCGTCTTTCTCTGCTAACCCTTCCCCCCTTCCTCTACCCCCTAGCCCCTCTATCTTTCGCCTTAAAAGAGAGCAGGGGGAGGTGGTCTTTTGATCCCTTGGGTTGGCCTTCATGGCCTTCGACCTAGCCAACGCGCGCGAGCGGCGATATTTGTACATATTTGTACCCCCTGGCTGGCTGGCTACTGTGTGCAGATTTGTGTCCGTATGGCCGGCCGCCGGTGGGTAATAAATGGGAAGGGCAAGAGATCTGTCTGTCTCCTGCGACTGTATAGCATCATTTTAGGCGAAAAACGTGAAGAAAACGCGAAAAAAGATCGACTTTTAACCAATTTTCCCCAAAAAAGAAACAATACGCAATCGTTTTTCATGCGACGCGCAAAATTACACATTTTGATAGTTTTCGCGCAAAAAGTTCAAATTTTGGGGAAATGGCGGGATACGCGAGATTGTAAAATTACGTACGTATTCCGGAAAACTGCCCGTGCGCGCTAAAATATCTGGATTTTTCTAAATTTCTTCTCATTTTGGACTATAAACATTGTTTTTTTCCGCCCTTCTTTTCACTCTTTTCGCTCTTTTTCGAAATCAAAAGACGAAGAAGACGAATAAAAAGATGACAGCGACGAGAAAACAAAAATATCTGAATGTACACGTGTGATTCAGGTCAAACGGTTGTCGGTCCGGCCGGCTGGCGGAGGGAGGTGATGGTGTTTGTGTTGTGTTGGTCTCTGCCGGTCGCCTCCGGTCTCTTCCCCCTTATCGTGACAATACCCCCGACAGACTATTTCTGGTCTGCAGAACCACGTCAATTTCTGATCTCCTCCTTTGCAAAGGAGAGGGAATAAAAATTGACGCGGCCCGCGTGATCCCGAGGCCTTGAAATAGGGCCGGGGATGTTTGCCATCTGGTTATATTTACCTCCCGGCGGGGTCCCCCCTCTCCTCCCCCTTTCCGCTGGTGTGTGACAAGTTTGCTCAATTCTGTGACCGGGAAAGATCAACTACAAACCCGCGCCGAGTTCACCCAGCACGCAGATCACTATGATCTCACTTTTCTGCACGAAATCTCTCGAAAAAACCGCGAAAATTCGAAGGAATACGCCGGAAACGCGCGAAAGTCATCATTTGACGAATACGTATTTTTATCGAATTCTCTTCTATTTTTCGATAAAATAGAGCAAAGACTAGGTTCCCGACTCGAAAAAAGTTCCGCTTCCTGGTTTTGGGCGCGCCCGTCGACCCTAACAACTTTCCGGGCAGAGAGAGTAAAGTTCGCCGCCTTCTCCTCGAGAATTATCTAATTTTTGGTTCTGTTTTCTCCTCTCTTCTCGTCAACATGCCAAGTTGTGTCTAAGAAAACATGTTTCCTTCTCTTTCTCTCTCTATTCTGCCTCCAGGCAGCCAGCCAGCTAGCCTCCCTGAAAGATCACAAGCTCTAATGACGTTCGTTGCCTTATTTGTGTCTTCACTGAGTATCTAATATCATTTTCACTGCGTAGGATACTGTAGCCCGTCTTTAACTATCTCTATAAAGCTGTCTAGCTTCCTATTTGGCTGCGTAGCTCGTCAACCCCTCTCTCCTAAAATACCCCTTCTGATCGCTTGGTCACTTTAGTCCACCAGACCTCCTCCTCCCTCTCTCTCTCTCTCTCTCTCTGTCTCTATTTTCCCCTCCCAGAATTGCTCCCTCTTCTTCTACTTTTAGCCGGTCTCTGGTCCCAATTGAACACCCGGCGACGAAGTTGCTCTCTTCAGGCCGGGGACAGGGGCACCGGGGGGAGAGGGCCGCCGAAAAAAAACCGGACGACTAAAAAAAGTAAACACCAGAGTTCAGTTTTTTTTTCTTTTCTTCTGACTTTCCCATCCCATCCCACAGTTTATTCCCTTTGGGGGACAGGGGGTAATCGTTTGATTTATAATGAAAGCGAGGCCCGGGTAGGAGCTGTTTTATGTTTTGACTGGGCTTACTGGCTGCCCCTGGAGGCGGTTCAAAGAGAGGGTGGAAGAGCAAAACATATCTCTCTTCCCTGCTCTTTCCACGGGTCCAATAAACAGAAAAACAAGAGAAGAAAACACATCACGGGGCCCGGCGGTTTATGATCCTGACACATGGACACAGGGAAACCCCCGATTTTGATTGTGTCTGCCGTTGCCGCCGGGGAGCAGCCGATTGTTTTTGATTCCCACTTTCTGAGATCACCGGTAGATCGGGAGAGAGAGAGAGAAAAGATCAAAGAATCATAAACAAGAAAAAACATTTTGATTGGTCTGAAAAAAAATAAACAGATTACTGTATTTTTTGCCGGAAAAATACGTAAAATACGCAAAACTCACTTTCCTGCGTCATGATGAAAAGCTTTGATATATTTGCGTATATTTCCGCAATGACGCGCAAAATCTCATTATGCTTGCAAATTACTGTATTTTATTGCATTTTTCTGCTTTTTATTTCCTATCTATATGTTAAAAAAATTAGAAAATACGGAAAATATATAAAAGAACAAATCAAAGAGAGCGGCGAACGCAAAAGAGGCGAGAGAGAGAGAGAGAGAGAGCAAAGGATCGTTCCCGAGGCAATTCCTTCTGGTCGGGCTGGTTGTTTGCACTCGCTCGCCTCTCCTCTCGCGGTCTCCCTCTCGCGCATAATTGCGTATGATGCGCACCAAAGCTCATAGCTCAGCGCGTGCTCTCACTTTCTACCGCCGCTGGGGGTTGAACCCCGGAGGAGGAGGAGAAATAAGGAAATAATACGCCTCGCCCGCTTATTGTTATTCTGCTCTCAGTAGTCCCCCCCCCCTCTCTTTATATCCTCCTCCTTCTTATTAATCTCCGATCTCCTAAATCCCAGCCCTGGGAGAGGGGGTCCACTAAAATAATCGTTGGTCACTTGACCCCCCTCTGGAGGTCCCAAGCCGAGAAAAGGGGAGGCTCGACTATTTTTTGGACTATGATCATCCCCTTTTGCAGCCAGCCGGCCAGCAGGCCTGCCCTCGGTCTTTTGAACCCCCCTAGGGATTACTGTAATCTCAATATTGTTGTGTTGCTCCTCTTTTAAAATGAACTACAACAGGCTATTCCTAGAGATCCCCCTAGTTAAAAATACTCTCGGAATATTGGTGAAATTTGCTCCCTCCTCCTTGATGTCTATCTCTTTCGCCAGGCCACGTCTGTTTCTTGTCTCCTCGTGAGCAAAATAAACAGGAGGAGGGAGGAGGGCAGAAAGGGGCGGGACGCACAGGCGAGAAATTCTCGCACCGTGGAATTTGTCCTCTTCTATCCTCTGTTCTTTTTTGTTTTGTCTCAACAAGAGAATGTCTGCTGGACGTAGTCTGAGCAAAATTTGGAGGGCACTTTGAAACTTGGAGACTTTTGAACAATTTGGCTGTCTAACTGTGGCTCTCCTTTGCCCTACATTTGTAGTTCTGACTGTGCAACTGCGGCTCTTCGATTCCTTATCTTTTGAAGCCTTTGACTGTCTGACTGTGGTGCCCTGTCGGTACCAAACCTTCTCCGCCTGGTGGCCCTTAACTGTGGCTCTTTTACTCTTTACCGATGGAAGTCCTTGGCTATGGCTCATCCTTGCTTTTCGAACTCTTTGACTGTGTAACTGTGGCTGTTTGTTGCCTTTTTGAAGCCTTTGGCTGAGGTACTGGGACATTTTACTCGGTGGCTACATTTGTAGCTTTTGGATGTGGCTCTTCTTCTCCCCTTTCCCTTAACACTTGGCTGAGAAGTTGTGCCTCTTATTTTGCCTTATAAGTTTTAGCTGTGGAACTGTGGCTCTTCCCTAGGAAAACGGGAGAAGGAGCGCCACAGTTCCTCAGCCAAGAGCCACAGTACCCTCCTCCGGCACCCAAGATGAAGATCCTTTATAGTTGTCCCCTGAGAAACACGCTTTTCCCCCTCGATTTTTGTTCCGCGACTGTCATAAATCTGGCCCTTGTCTGTGAGAAGGGGGGACGACGACCTCCGGTTGATACTATCCTTGGTCTCTGATCCTCTTCTTCCATTTCTTGGTATTCGATCAGATAAATAGACGGAACAGGAGGAGGTCACAAAATAATAATAGGATTTGTTTATATTATGTTTCTCTCTCTCTTTCACTCTTTCTACCGTAAGAGAAGGGGGAGGAGTTCTAGCCCGCCCCTTTTTTTGTGTGGTCAAAGACCACACCAACCAGCTAGTTGGGCAGCCCCCAAAAAGCACTTCTTCTCTTCTCTTCTGGGCCAATCCCTCTCACTGTCTTCTTAGCTAGGTGCAGGGAGGGGCGGGTGCTCTTGGCTTAGCCTCTCTTCCCTTTCTCTACCCCCTAACCGATCTTTGAAGCTGTCGCTCTTGACTACGGGTCCTGTGGCTCTTGGCTGAGGAATTGTGGCGTTCTTTGTTGGATAACTGTGGCTTTTGGTGGAGGAGGTGTGGTCCTTGGCTGAGTAACTGTGGCACTGTGGCTGTTCAAAAACACCGTTCCAAACTTTCCTCTCTATTTTCCTTTGACCTTCAGTTTCACTGCGTAGCCATACGATATTCAGTTCAGCAATGGATCTATTCTATTCTACTCTATTCTAGCTACCGTATCCTCCTTTTTATTCATTTCTATAACTTGAATTTGGCTGCGTAGCTCATCAAATAGGAGCCGGTCTTGGGTTACTGTACTTCCTTCAGTCCTTTTAGCTGCGTATACATGAGATATTCATCCAGAAATCTGCAAATATTCTCCTCCGCCATCTCCTCTTCCTTTCCTTGTTATTTTCTCCCGCTGTGGTACTGTGGCTCTTGGCTGTGGAGCTGTGGCGCCCGTCTTCCCTACTCTCTGTAACCTTCCACTTTTTCCACCTTTTTCTTATTTTTCTTCCAATTTTTTCTATATTTTCTAATTTTCCCACTTCCAGAATAGATGAATATGCAACCAGTTGGTAAAACGTGGCCGGCGTTGGCGATAGATCTGTTGATGAAGTCTGAGTTGGTGGATGATGCCAGCTCGAGCTCCGGTTTGCTCTTGGACGGTGATAAATGGTTCGTTTTCTTTTTCTCTCTTCTTTTCCACTCGGGACCGCTCTTTATACTCTGCTGCTCTTTTTACTCTATCCACTTGTAATCCCTCTTTTTCTTTTCTCGGAGGAAGAGGAAAGGGGGAAGAGGAGGTAAATATACTGCTGGCCCGAAGAACAAGAGCAGGAAGTTCAAACTATAGAAATTATCAGAGAGAGAGAGAGATAGCGGGGCCCCCTTGTTTCTTAGAGCTGTGGAGACAGTTGTAATCCTTGGCGGACGGAACAGAACACCCAGAGTCTCCCCTTTGGTTTGCACCGAACCCCCCAAGAAAAAGGGAAAAGAGAGAGAACTTTGATCCGACTGGGGGGAAAGATGGGAGGGGAAAGATTGATGGACTCTCTCTCTCTCTTCTTCTTCTTTTTTCTGCAAGGAGAGCGTGATGCAAAGGGGAGAGACTAGTCGAGCCGGAACTAACAGAAGGGGAGAAAGGACAGCTTCAAGTGTTTTTTGATTCTTTCCATCAAAAAAGGGGAAAAATGGAGGGTTTCTGGTCTTTTGAGGGCTTCTTCTACGTTTTCTTGATTACTGTAGGTTCTGGGAGACCATAGCGATGAGCTGCCGACTGTTTACGTGTGCGGGAACTGTCGAGATTGTACGGCTGCGCGCGCTCGGCAACCATACCCGCGAGCTGCCGAGTATTTACGGGTGCGGTGGCAGAAATCCCCAAATAGCTCCCAGGGTCAAAATCACCCAAAAATGCCCATTTTTGGTTGTTTTTGGCTTATTTCAAATGATTTTTACAGCTGGGTCTGTGGCTGTGCTGCCAATGGCCGCCACTATGGTGTGATGGCTTGTTTCGGCTGTAAAGGCTTCTTCCGGCGGTCTGTTCAAGGCGGGAAGAACTACGTCTGCCGCCATGAGAGACAATGTGTCATAGATCAAAGTAACCCTTTCTCTCTTTTTAATTCTACAGTAATCCAGGTGACCGTAACTGTTGCCGCTCTTGTCGATTTCAAAAGTGCCTCAGTGTCGGGATGGATCCCGCCGCGATCCAGCCGGATCGTGATAAGACCGGCCGGCAGAGGAATCCCCGTAAATCTACCTATACCAGGAATAATTCCTCAAGTCCCAGCGAGCACCCGGTATGTTTCCCGCTGGCTCGGCCCTTCCAGCCAGCTCATCTAGTCATCTTTCCAGGACCCGCCAAGTGCCCATCACAGCGACTCAGAAGGGGAAGCCACAGCGACAGATCGGATTATTATGGATACTTTAGTAGAAATAGAAGAGATCTGCGCAGCTTTAAAGGTCTGTATTAGCTATTAAAAATAGTTACAGTAACCCATTTTAGCCGGAAATCAGTATAAGTTCATATCAGTCCCTCCTGGCGGCGGTAGAGAAGCCGTCGTCGATATTTTCACGAACTAGTGTCCGTTTCGATGGACGGAATGGCGATGCCGACTCGCGGAGCCTCAGAGATGACGTGTTGAGAATGTGTGTTCTTATGTTGGATTATGTCAATACCCTCCGGCCATTGGCTGATGTCCCACTTAATGATAAGGTACGTCTAGGGAGCAATTGGGAACGGGAAAAGGTTTTATATTTAGACTTTTTAGAATCCTTTAAATTAACATTAAAAACGATAAACACCGTAAAAAAAGACTCGCTAGATCATTTTACAGTAGAAAATAGGTGATGTTCAGTAAATTCGATAAATTTCTATAAAAATTCGCACTTTATAAGACATTCTTACCCACATCTTGTAGCCCAGAATTTTCTCTACAAAAGTATATAATTTTTAGAATTTTTGATGGCAATTCTAAAAAATGCGAAGCTAAAAACTGCATGGTTCACATTTTGCCCTGTTGCGGTAGTGCAAAGCGGCGCGCCTGTCCGCCCATTTTTTTAAAGTTGAGATAACGTCTATATTTTCCAGGTAGCGGTAGTTCGACAGTGTCTCGCCCCTTTCATCGTCCTGGTCCTCGGCTACCACGCCGCCCAGCGGGAAGACCTCGAGACAGTCTGTCTCCCCTCCGGCTACGTGTTACGAAATAACCACGGGTTGTTGGATAACTCGACGGAGGCGAAAGAAGACACCCTGATGCAGATTAAAGCCAAAGCACTGCAACGGAATTTCGTCGAACAGGTCGTCCTGCCGCTGAAGAGGATGGAAGTGACCCTGTCCGAGATGGCCGCCGTCAAGGCGATCCTCACCCTCGATCCTCACGCCCCGGGAATTGGGGAGAGCAGTTCACAGCTGTTGACGAGTAAGAGAATAATATAGACAGAAAAAATGGGTATTTTAGCGGGAAGAGAAGCTGTACAGAAGGCCCTCTTCGCCATGTTGAGGTCGCGCTACCGTACTACCGATGCCACGTCACGATTTGGACATCTTTTGATGATTATTACGTCAGTAGCGGTAAGTATATTGTCTTTACCATATTCTAAAGAAAAAAATAAATTTATGAATGCTAAAATATACCGTAATCCATCAAAAGAAGCGGGCAGTCCATGGAGCCAAAAGGATCCAAAAGCGCGCGCTGTAAGCATGCTCCAATCTAAAACTCTTCTAAATTCTACATTTTTACCATTTTCTACACATTTTTTTCCTATTTTTATGTATTATATGGTATGTAGATTACTGCAAAGCTAAAAAAAGAAAATAAAAATAGACTAAAAATAGAAAAAAGGAGGTTTGAAATGAGTGTGTCACAAGTTAGAATGGAGCGCGCTTACGGAAGCCCATTTTTGGTCATTTCCGTTACTGGGGATTACGGTAGCAGCAAATAGAGATCTTTTGACCTCTAAAAGTCTCCCGGAGGTGATTAGAAGTCCTCTGAACTGCTCTATTGCTCATTCAAAGTGCTCCCCTTTTCAGCGAGTCTCTTCCCAGATGTTGACGTTGATGCATCAACTCAAGGAGCTCAATATGTTCTCCGATCCGGTGATCATGGATCTCTTCCAGCAGATTTATTAGATATTTCTTTTTATTTCTCTTCTCGCTTATATTTTCTATTTCTTCTTTTTCTCTCATCCATAATACTTTCAATTCTTTTCTTCTTCTCCGAAATATTCAACAGCTCTTCCTCCCTGGGTATCATCTCCTAATCTTCTGCTATCTCATATATTTTTATATATATTTTATATTGTTTTTATTTGTTTCAATTCGTTAAAATTGTTGCAAATCATCCCGGCTGGATACTCTCTCTCTCTCTCGTCCTTTTTGATTCCTTTCTACTCTGCGCATGCCACAATACATTATTTTTCTCTCTCTCATTCTTTTTCTCTTTATGTACATTCTTTCTCTCAATTGTTTTGACTGTAATAAATATGTTGTTCATAAAAAGAATAGATAAAATGACAAATGAACAGGCTTTTATAGAAAAATAAAAGAAAACTCAAATCCGAGCAATGAATTCGTCGATTTGTTGAAGTGCCCGCCTTTTCAGTCGCTTTTCCAAATTTGTTACCATTTTTAGACTTCTAAATATACTTTTTATCATTTGTAAAGATATAGTATAGTCCATTTCAAAAGGCAACAAAACTCAAAATTGAATTTTTTAAAGGAAAAGTCGAATCTAGGTCGAGCATTTTCCCGTCTAGATGGTCCAACCTCAAAGTTTGGCATGCATTTTTATGCGGATTTTACACATGTTGTCATCGTTTTTATTACTGCTTTTGCTTATTCGTAGTATAAGCTACCCAAAAAACATAAGAATAGCTGGAATCTATGTCAAATCCAATTATCGAAAAATTTGCAAGAAATTGAACTTGAAAAATTTGAAGGTCCGAATCGCGCAGGAAAAATTTTTCCATTTGAAATAGACTATACTCTTTTTTGAAGCCGATAAATCGAGATCGTCTATTGCAAATCATTGCAAAGTATGTAAATTGTTTGGCTTCTTTCTCATTCTTGTATTTTGCCTGAAAGTGTCTCTCTTTTTCGATATTCGCTTATATTCTACCATAAATTCTTTGAATAACTTCATAACTTCTTGTCCAGCTTGAGGATAATCAGCAACATGGTGAAGAACATGAACAGCCTCGAAAACGAGGGCAGACCGATGTAAATATTCACATTTCTCTCGTTCTTCATCATCCAAACAAGTTAATTTTGTAAAAATTCTGAAATATCACTCGAATAGATGTTTTGAAGTGTTTACATATAATAAAAATACGAAAAACCTACTCAAAACATTCTTTTACATATTTGATGTCTTGTCTTTCCATTTTTCCTTTTTGCAGGCATTTTTTCACTACAAAAGGAAGGAGGATTTCGGCCGGAGGTGGAGAAGACAAGTTTTTGAGGATTTCTTTCACATCTCGAGTGCTTCCAACACGTAAAATTGAGATCAATTCATCCATTTCTAGAAAGATGAAGGATTGTGCTTGAAGTTGAGAACCAGTAGCTAGTGGAACACCGAAAACAATTTGCCTGATCGGGTAAAATTTATGGATATCATATTTATTGAAGGTGATCTTTTGAGCACAGGGTACATTGGATTATCACGGTAGATTGCTTTGGGGGAGGAGGAGGAGGTAGGGGTGACACATCTTGGAGACAATATTATTTTGAGATGAATTGAATAAGCTTCTGATGAGGGACAAGGCCGCCGACGGCGATCTGAAATCAGTTGGAAGGGCAATTTGCATTTTTGATGGTAAAAAAACAAGAACCGATGGTTCAAAAAATCAGATTTTTACTCTAAAAACAATTTTCCACCAGAACACTAAATTTCTACCAAAAACTTGATTATTTTTCTAATTTTTAAATGTATTTTTATGTTGGAATGGCCCTTACCTGATCCAGAATGAAATCAATCTCCTGATGGCTCATTCTCTCGCCGACAGACGAGAGAATAGCTCGTAATTCCTGTGCCGGGATAGCTCTAGTCCCTGTTCTAAATATTTTCTCTTTCTTGTGGGAAAATTTGATTTTTACCTATCCAATCCCTTTAGAGCTTTGATCACTTCAGTCAAAGCGTCTCCACTATCTTCTTCCGCTTTTACAATACCCAAAAATGTTGCAAAATCTATTGGTTTCTCTACAAATTATCTTATATTCTGAAAAATAACAACTAAAACTTACTGGAATTTTTAAAATATTGTTGAGTTTTGGCTGCCGTCGACGAATGCCCCAAACTTCTCAAAAGACATCTCAACTGCGCCGCGCTACTGATCTGTCCCTCCTGGCAATAAACATTGAAGCATTCTCGAATTTCTATAAAGAAAATTAGATAAAAATAGGGCAGAATAGAAGTCGAAGACCTCCGAGTCCAGCTAAGTCAGGTAACGAAGGGCTACGACAGATGGGGTACATCACTCGCATAGCAGAGACTAGTGTTTTCCTACCTCTCCAACTCTTCCCCCTCGCTATGCCACTGCCCTCCTTCAATCGCACGTTTGCTTCGATCTTTTGAAAGGCATTTTCACGGGAGCTGGTTTCTGCTCGCCACGTGCTCTTGAGATTTATAAAGAAATTTATCTGTGATCTTTTAGAAGACCGTGCAAATAGAAAAAAAAAATGCGAAATCGTCCCGGAAAACAGAAATGCAACTAACCATCAATCCGTTGCTGAGAGAAGAATTCAGTCTACAAAAAAAGTGAAAAATATCAGAGAAAGAAATCAATAACCCACCATATCTTTAGCTGACGGCCGCCGAAAGAGGACAATGTGCGATGCGAAAAGGCGACACACTATCGCTCGCCCCCTAGGACAGTGTCTACCCCCGGTTGTGTGTACAGCACGCGGCCCGAATGACCGCCGGTCAGCTGTGAAAACGGGTGAAAAATGGAGATTTATTGAAATAAAAACGTACAAACATAGCGGAGGAATTCGTCTCAATCGTCTCGGCGGAATCTTTTTCTTTTCGGTTTCTGAAAATATAAATAGAATAGATGATAAAATGTGATTTACTGGTTGATCTTGGTCTTTGAAAGCATCTGGATTGATAATTCTCTGGATCATTTCCTTCTTTTTCTTCTCCGTTTCCAAAATATTACTAATTCTTGCACTGAAAATAATTATTATAAAAATGAAGGCAAAAATCGTACTTTATTCCTAGATCTACTTCAGGAATGCCGGCTAACATATTTTCGGACAGTAGTTCATTTTCTTCTTTACTTTTAAAACCTTGCAGTTTATTGGCAGCTCTGTGTAGGGCATCTGTAATCTGAAAGTATAAATTTAACAAGAAATTAATGGATAAATGCTTACCTCTACTTCTGAAGACGCCGAAGAAGCCACAGCATCATTGCCATCAATTTTTCTAAGTCCTTCATCAATATATTTCTTCAATTCTTCATGTTCATCACGAAGCAATGATTCTTTTGCAAATTGATCACTAAAAATTACTGGTTTATGACAAAAAAAATATAATAAAATGTACCGGATGCCTGCTTCAATACCAGCTGCTTCTAATCTGGCTTTTTGTTTATCTGTCATTGCCATAGTCCCTCCTTGAACTTGCATTCCATCCCGTAGCGTGGCTGCCTAAAAATAAAACAATTTTTAAAAGTACAGAAGAGAAATGCCTACTTTTCCTATTCCTACAGCACATTCGATTTCTGTCAATCCGTTTTTCCTCTCTCGTGCTCTTTGAATTTCACGAATATCTTCTATCCTACTGAAACCACCTGAAATAAATGGATTTTCCCGAAGAAATAAAATAAAATAAAAAGTACTTTATAAACCTACTTTCTCCTAAATCATCGTCTTCGTCTTCTACTTGTGTCTCCTCCTTTTTTCTAATATTTTGAGCTTTATTCTTCTTAGGTTTGAAAAGAGCCATTCTGAAAATGGGATGTTAGTAATATCAAGAAGCAAGAAGCGAAGAGAACATTCAAAAAGGGATTTTTGGGTGGTGACTCGTGAGATCAAAAATTAATACGTAAAAATTGGCGTCAAATTGAAAAGGTCAATCAGCCAGAATTTCAGCAAGGTGGAGAAGAAGAAACGGAAGAAAGAAGCAAATATGGGCTCATTGTTACGGGTACAATTGGAGATAAAGGAGAGATACACTTCAATTCGGAGTAAATATCTTTATTACAAATACCAATATAACCGCATTGGACTCCCACACACAACCAGTAATAAGCCAGATTTGTTGATATGACAAAATAATAAGTGTTTGGTAATGATAAGAAAAGTAGAGACTAGAGATTATGTTTTGGATCAGGTAATGCAAATTATGCATAAGTAAATAATCTAAAAATGATATACACACATATAAAAACAAATAACAAGTTCTAAAATTAACTTGCGACTAAAATCTAGTGCTAGTCATGACAGCTTGAGTTGAAATTTCAATGTTCGCTCGTAAAATCGCGCAATCTGTTCGTAGTTTATCTATTTCAGCCACTAGTGTAGATTGTTTCTCTTCTTCTTCAGCCACTTCTTCTCCTATTTCTTCTGTCTCATCAGAAGGAGGAAGATAAACCCCGTGTTCTGTTTCAAAAAGGTGAAGTTGATATAAGAGTAGTGCTATTTGTCTTCTTTCTTCTAATATATCTTCTCTAAATGTAATTTCTTTGTTTTCTTTATTGCTTGTTCTTTTTACCTCAAAAAAGTTTGCACAGCCATTAGCTGCTTCTCTTCATACATTTCAGCACATGGCTTCTCTTCCATTTTTTGTGAATTAGCAGCAGCTGTTGGTTCCGCTACTGCCTGTTGAAAAGTAAGTTTTTATTCTATTTTCTTACATAGAATTTATTTTGTCAATGTTTTATGTTATCTGTATTACTTTTTTATGGTATAACTCACTTTCAGCCTTCGTTTTAGTGCTGTAATTGCTGTCTGTACTTGCCAAAGTCGTTCTTCCGTTGAGCTGATGTCCTGATCGTGTCCAGCTGTTGAAATCTAAATGTCTAACCTTTTTTTTCTAGCTGGCTAATGTACTACTGCCTAATACAGACGTACGAAAAGGCAAAGAACAAAGAGCAGTCTCCTTTTTAGAGAGAAAGGAACTACTGAAAACAGGTCCATCTTGTTCTGCCTGCCACAATGTACTACAGCCCCACCCGATCAGGCAGGCACCTTTCTCGGGAACGGGAAAAACTCCGAAACCTGGGCACTTATCGTTATAGTTTCCCCCGTTTGCCACCTCCACTACACCCAGTTCAAATTATGGCCAGACCACCTCCCGCCGCCTCGTTTATCCCCTCCTTTTCGACGGCAGGCGCGGCAGAGGCTGAAAAGACGTTCCAGTCAAAAAGTCGCCTCTTTCACTTTTTCTAAGACCGGAGAAAAACATCTTTCTTGAGATCGAAAAGTCCAAATTCACTATATTTATCTCCATTTCTAAAAGATTTTAGACTTGTGGACTTCTTATTTGAATAATCCGTCAGTATCTCGTAATCCCATCCCTGCGGAGAGGGAACTTGTCACTTTTTGGAGTAGTTTAACCGGATTTCTGGCATATTGTGACATTTAACCCCCGGATTATGGTAGAATTTGGAGTGCGCTATCAATAGATGGCTAAATCTTCGCACTATTCCTTGCCATTTGTCTTTATAGAAGAAAAGCTGCCAACTTTAATTCAACGGCGCCCTAGTCACCCGATGGTTCCCTCCATTTTATCTTTTCCTCTTTATTTTTACACTAATTTCTACTAAATACAGTATGGGGAATCTTATTTTCTCGGCTGTTTTTAAATCTGGCCATAAATTTTTAAGATCTAGGTGCTGTTAAGCAATTTTAGTCGAAAATTGGCTGAAATCTTTGTATTTTGTGGGAAAATTGATGATTTTATTTGCTCAAACGCTTCAAAATGCTTTTTTAATTATGTCACCCTATTAATCTTCTTCACCTTCTTGTCCCCCGTGGTATAGCCCCCTATGATATGCGAATTCCGGGAGCGGTCGGCTGGGCGTCAAGGCCGCGCACTTTCAACATCAGCAGCCCCCCTAATACACAACATAATTCGTCGTCCCGAATTCTCCCCGACCCCTTTCTCCCCACCCGCAATATATTGATATCATCTCCTACCTTATGGTGTAAATGATCCAGGAGATTCCTCTGTTTCAATAGTTCCTGCTCAATTAGGGGCTTATCCTCGCATCTCCATTGCTCAATGGCGGTACAACTTCTAGGCGGCGTGTATCTGAAAATATTCTATATATTTTTTAATATCAAAAAAGGAAGGGGGCATGTGCCCCTAGGGGTGGATTCTTCTGCCCCTCCCGGATCGGGAAAAGACAGGCGAAACCCCCCTCCACCACCGCCCCCGGCGGCTACTTTTCCCTTTTGCGCGGAATCGATCCTCGATTTCCTGTCTCTCTTTTGCCAGTCACAAAACTGTCTGTCTCTCCCTGGATGGATCATCATAGTCATCCATGCATTCCCCTCTTTTTTGACTCAATTGGATGGGGCGGGAAAAGGGCATTTTTCAAATTTTATGGAGGCGAGAAGAGGGTGGGGCCAGTTAGCACTTTCCGAGAGGCGATGGGCAATTTTTAACTTTGAGACCTCTGTTTCTCCATTTTCTACACCTTAATACCGTTTTTATGGGAAAAAATTCGGGAGAATCAGCCTGAAACCGACCCAACTACTCCAAACGCTTCTTGGCGGGCTCGGCTCTCGATAGACTGATCCCCTGCACCCGTAAAGTCTCGGCAGTTGGATCACCTTTATTCACAACTGTTATAAAATTGTGTCGCCTTTATATCTTTGTCTTGCCGAGATTTTACGGGTGCAGAGGATCGAAATATCGAGGATCGAGCCTCCCTAGCATCCCGTCGCTTATAACCGCCTCAAATGGTCCATTTTCGGGTTTATAACCAGTATTCAGTGTTAAAAGACCAAAATTCAATGGTACAGATTATTTTTATCATGAAAAAGTCGTCTTTACGGCTCCAGAAAACCAAAACCCCGCTTAGAATTGAGTCTGGAGAATGAAAAACGGCTCCAGACCGTTCTTCCCAAAATTCTCCCTCAAAAGAGCTTTTACATTGACTTTTGTCCCTTTCTGTGCAGGAAACCGGGTTTATTCATCAGTTTCCCTTTTCTCGTTGTTCTCTTCCCTTCATCCCGTTATATGAGTCACTTTCCTGATGAAATACGTCACAAAAAGTGACTTTTCCAAGGTTTCTAGTCACTTCCTGTCTGTCAGGGATTTCACCCGTAAAATCTCTTCAGCTCGCGGTTCTGTTCTTGCCGCGCGTACCGTGCCCTGCCAATTTCGCTTTATTCACCTCTAATTGCATTTTTGATCATTTTAAAACAATAATTGAGGGTTTTCATTCCTTTTCCATCCTCTAGAAGGTGGGGAGAACCCGTCCAGTCCCGAATATCCTGATTCTTCCTCTCTGCCTATCATCAAAATGGAGTCATTAGAGCGTGAAATATTTCCTGTAATTTTCAGAGAAACAGACCAAGCCGAGATCAAAAAAGCCTGGATAGATAGAAAATAGCCTTTTTAAAATTATGTGGAGTCCATTTTGGGCCCTCCTGTTTTTGCTGCCCCTGATCCGGGCAGGGCGACCGTCAGTTCCCGGCTGTCCCAGTGTCGACGTCTTGGAAAATGACGACAAAATAGACGAGAATACATTAAAAAATCTACTTTTATGCTTTTGTGAGGTTGGTTGAGATCAAAAATAGAGAAAAATGGAGTTTTCTCAGGTTTCAGAGCAAAAAAATGTAGCAATTTCGTGTTTGTATGGATCGAATCCGGATCACTTGAAGCGGGCGACGGACGCCGTCAAGAATGCCAGTATGACGACCGCCAGTGTGAGTAAAAAATGAGGGAAAGTTATCTGGAACATAGCCAGGGGGGTACTGTATCATAAAATCTGGATTAGACTCCGAGGGGAAGTACTGTAAGTCTCAAAGAGGACTGAAAAAGGGCCAGATTCCGGGGACTATAGTTCAATTTCCTTTCCACCGCACCCGTAAAGTCTCGGCAGCTCGCCACTTTTCCTATTTGGAGCAGTGGCGCGCCTATCCCGCCAGCTGCCGAGATTTTACGAGTGCGGCGACGGGGAATAAACAGTTTAGAAGTGGAGGAAAATATGATAGAAACGCAGATTTTTTTTACTTTTTATATTTTCTACTTTTTCAGATCCATATCCAGCATATGGAATTCCCTGAAACTGGTGTCCCCAAGTTGGGAAGCATGGCCCCGGACCTCAAGAGTCTCGAGATCCGAGAATGCACCTCCCAGGAGCCTCTCATCGTCGCCCCGGATATTTTTAAAGGTCTCGAAGGGAAATTGCTAAATGTCACCTTTCATTCTTGTAATCTTATGGTAGGATTCTCCCTGTTTGGAGTTATAAATTGTATAGGAGGTTCCTGAAGCATTGAATAGTCTAACAGCGGTGAAGAATATGGATCTCTCTTCGAATAAATTGATGGAATTGGACCCAAAACTTTTTGAGAAGAAGAAAAAGGTAGGAATAGAGATTTTGGCACTAAAAAATTCGAAGAAAATGGTGCTTTTTGAACTTCTCTGGCTCAAATTCTATTGACGGCACTGTTGGTTGGGATCGGTGCGCCTGCACCCGTAAAATCTCGGCAGCTCGCGCCCATTTCTACTTTGAGCCGCAGCGCGCCTATCCCCCGAGCTGCCGAGATTTTACGGGTGCAGGAACGGGGGGATTTAGATCCAGATTCTTTCCAGAATCTCCTACCATGCCACCTATCAAAATCCACCTCCCCGCTCAATCTTTTTTGCAGCCTCTCTTACAGGACAATTAGCTAGCGGTGTCTCGCGTATGAACAAGCGTAACCGCAGGGAATAAAGAGAGAAAACGAGGGAGGGAAGACCGGTCTCGCGCGGGAATAAGCCGGGTAGCAAGGGCAGGGATTGACCATTGGGATCGAAAGAAAGACGTCTTCCATTCCAAAAAGATTCAAGACCCAGCAGATCTTTAAAAATGTGTGTTTCCAGTTAAATTACTTGGACATCTCGAACAATCAGCTGGGATCCCTCGCTCCGGGAACATTCGCCCCTCTGGAGCAGTTGGAGACCCTCGTCGCCGGCGATCACAACTTCATGAATGAGACATTCCTCTCCGAAATTGGACAGCTCAAAAATTTAAAGGTCTGTCTAGTATTTAAATTAAGAAAGACCCGCCAATTTTAGACCCTGGATCTTTCGAGGGGAGACGGTCTCTTCGAGCCACCAATGGACCTCTTCAATGCTCTTCCCCAGCTAGAAGAATTGAAATTAAGCGGTTGTAGTATTCCTAAAATCGACCCGGGAGTTTTTAGTCCTTTAAAAAGCCTTAAAATAGTAATTTTGGAGCAATTAAAAAAGGAAAATTTAATATTTTTAGCTGGATTTGAGGGTAAATCTCATAGAAAACGTCTCAGACTACGCCTTTGATGGATTGGGACAGTTGGAAAGGCTCACACTGGCTGGGAATTATATACGGTATGTATAATTATTTAAAGGACTGTCTAGATACTGTAATCCTGTAAAAATAGAAAAATTGGGGAAAAATGGCTATTTTGGCGCGAAAAATCCAATTTGAACCATTTCCCGGCAAATTTGGTTTAGTGCGAGTTTGCGGCGTTTTGGGACCAATTAAAGCGCTAAATTTGAATTTTTATAATTTTAGAGACCTGGGAAAAGATGTCTGGATAGGGTTGGACAATTTAAAAGAACTAGATGTCGGCTGGAATGAGTTAAAAGAACTCCAACCCCAGTCGTTTGCCCCCCTGGACAAGCAATTGACTTCCTTGAATCTGAGACATAATCCCCTGACTACGGTAGATTTTAATTTTTTCCGCCTTTAAAAATGGAAATGTATAGTTTCCGCCAAGTGGACTCTCCAATCTGGAGGAGTTACTTCTCAGCGAATGTCAACTGGAAGGACTCCAGCCGGACACCCTGGCCGAGTATAAACATCTCCAGGTAAGAAAGACCTAGAAAGCTGTGCATCTCCAGGTAAGAAAGACCTAGAAAGCTGTGCCCCTGCACCCGTAAAATCTCGGCAGCTGGCGGGATAGGCGCGCCGCGTCTGGGAATAGAAAGAGCCGCGAGCTGCCGAGATTTTACGGGTGCGGCGGCAGGGATCTGGGTCAAGGGAACCAGCAGGGAAAGTTCAATTATTTTCATTTTTGAAAGAGATAGCCCTTTAAACTATAGTTTTAAATGGTCTCACGATATTCTATAATGTTATCATCACCATAATACTTTTCTAACGGATACAAAAAAGGCAGAAAACCTTCAGAAATTGGATATTTCTGGCTGTAATATAACTAGCCTCTCGCCGGAGATCTTCAGCCAACAGAAGGACACTTTAAAGGTTTTAAATCTCTCCAAAAATCATCTCAAGACTCTATCTCCCCAGGTAAAAATCACCTTTATTTAGAAAATGTGAAAATTTTGAGGCTCTTCACGATTTGCCCCTTTTGGAAGAGTTGGACATCTCGAGGAACCCCATCCTCTGTGATGATCAGATGGGAAAATGTAGGAATTTCTTCTTTTTCTCTTTTTAAACTTCAAATTTTTTAGTCATTTCCGCTATTGAAGATCGCTACAAGACTTCTGCTAAAGAAGGAAAAGAATTCCTCTTGAGCAACGCTAATGAGACCCTCTGTGCCCGACCTTATAGTCTCAAAGGACAGCCGGTATTTGAGATGGAGCCATCAAAATTGGAGGTAAATATAACGGAAAATTGTTCTCTTTTAATACAGAAAAAATTCAGCAAAAAAATTATACCATAGGCTTCAAATACACGCGCAGTTTTGCGCAAACAGCTCGCCGCGACCGCCAATTTAAAGGTCGGAGCGCTCCAATGCCAAAATCAATGTTCTGCATTTTCATGCGTTTTTGATGGTTTCTCTGGTTTTATCGACCTCGAATTACTATATAGCAAAGGAGAAAAACACAGAATACCAAAGAAATAGAAAGAAATGTGGCATTCATGAATTTTGTTCAGGAAATCCCCTTTTACCATTAAAAAAGAGTTTTCCGAAGCGTTACTGGTCATTCTTGGTATCAAAATGTTGCTCACGATGTGACTAGTTGTTTGCCATAAAAATTAGACAAATCCAATGTCAGCAATGTTGAGTAAAATATTTTTAAAGAAAAAAGAATACCACCCGCGAAAGGAAAATTTTAAATTTTGTTAAGGAATTTTGCATCTATTCTGGGTGCATCTAGTTCTCTTTAGTTGTACATCCGATTTCATTTCTGTTTTTTGCAATCGTTAGAGCACATCAAATTGTCTTTTAATAGAATGTTTGAACTTCCAACAATGAAAAATGCATAAATGGCATCAAATTTAGTGGCATTTTCGATATTTTTGTTACATACAGTTGTCAGATCTAGGTGGCAAGCTCTATTAAAAGACAATCTTATGTGCTGAATCGATTGCAGAAAACAGAAATCAAATCGGATGTACCACTAAAGAGAACTAGATGCACCCAGATGAGACAGTTTACTATGGGAAATATTTTTAATTACTGTAGCGCGCCAGTTACGTAAATCACGTCGTGGCGCGCTTTTGGTCAGGCCGGCGAGCTGTGTTTGAAATGCGCGCGCCGTAAGCGTGCTCTATTCTAAAACCCTTCTAAATCACTAATTTTCCTATATTTTCTAATTTTTTCTTTATTATTATATTCTTTACAGAGTGTAGATTACTGTAGAGAAAGAAAAATACAAATAAAAATGGCAAGAAATGGTGAAAAATGAAGAAAACGCGGAATGATTGGGTAGTTCGATTGGAGCGCGCTGGCGGTTTCAAGCGTTCTAATGAAAATATTACGGTAATTAATGATTCCAGCCATATGATGAGAGTTCTGACACGACGACAACATCAACAGCCGCGACTACAGCCGCCTTTGATGAGGATGAGTCCACTACCGCCTTTGTTATTGTCAGTTTTCTCCCTCCACTCTTCCATTTTCCATAATTTCCAGCCGAATATTTTCATCGGCTCCAAATCTAACGAGACACTGTTTAAAGAAGAGCCCCGCCGGGATGTTTATGACCTGAGAAATGCGGATAATATCAAGGGATCGGGGCAGGGCGCCACCGGGGCGACCCTCCTCTGGACAGCTATTATTCTAGGAATTATTACCTTGATTTCTGTCGTGGCGGTTCTTCTTTTCATCAAGGTAAAGAGAGTGTAATGTTAGAATTATTAACATAATTAAGAAGAAAAAAGCTATGGACAAGGTGGCGCCTGATATGAGCCCCAAGAAGGGACCCAAGCCAGCAACTGTGGAGGATGGAATGGAAGAGATTGAACTGAACGCGAGGTCATAAGAGTGCTCCAGGGAATATATTTCCCCTTTTTTGCTCAATTTATCGTATTTATAATAAAGAGATTACGGTTTTGAATTGATTTTATGGGGCTAGAAGGCGAAAAAGTCAAAGCAAAAAAAGCAAAAAGTTTTCGACGCCGATGAGATTCGAACTCACGCGGGGAAACCCCAACGGCTTAGCAGGCCGTCGCCTTAACCACTCGGCCACAGCGTCTTGGAGATTGTAATGCATGATTGATTTATAACCAGATATATTCAACCCATGGGTCCGCCCGACAGATGGTGCCGGCGGCAAGAACACCATGCTCCCCCTCCCCCAGGACCGGAGAGTCTCCCAGGAAGTAGGTGGCGTTCGCTGGAGAGCCACCTGAGGACGACTTGCTCAAGAGAAGGGCGAATGTTCCGGGGGCGCACCCAGGCCCAAGCCATAAAGACGAAGCCTGGGGGCAGCCTAACTTTATTTCAGCGTTGTTTTGACCTTCCAGGGGCTTTATTATTACTCCCTTCTGTACATAAATCTAATCTTATGGGACCGATTCTTCCTCTTGGCCGCGGTAAAAGATGTCCGACCGGGAGATGGTGAATTTTTGCTTCATCCCGACTTTTTTTCCCTTTTTTCAATTAAAACTCACGGCTCGATGTTTACTCCCGTAAAGAGGATGGGGTTGTTCAGCAAATAGCAGATCATCTTCTGCGAGAAATCTAATACTGCCTGAAGAAGGAGTCCCAGTGCTTGAAGCGACATTTTATTATCCGCTTCCTGGAATATTTCCCCTTTTTATAATATTATTTACTAATTTACCTTGTCTATAACCTTTCTGGAGTGGAGGAATATATAAGCGAGGAGGTAAAAATATTCTTTGGGCATTTTCTTTACCTCTTCTCTCATTAGGTTCAAAATTAGACAAGAGCATGGTTCTGCGAGGGCACAGCCACATTGGGAGACGATTATTTCCATTTCTTGTTCAATTAGGGAATGTGGAAGCTGTCGGAGAAATCTAACACTTATTGCTTTTGTTTCTCATAATATGTTTACCTTTTGATAAGTCCTGCAGCTTCGTGAGCATCAAAAAATTTCAGTTCTACTCCTTCCTTTCCTGCATTTGTTTCCAATTCATCTAGACGTGTTTTTGGACTAGAAATACGATAAATTCCTTCTAATCCAAGCCCTGGAATTGTTATTCTTCTATTTTTGGATAGTATTTTATACCTTCAGCCTCTACAAAATCAATAGCTTGACGAAAAAATGCTGGAAGAGGAATTCCATCAAATGAGGGATTCAATTCTACTGCTCTCGTTAGAGGCAATCCTATTACTGATTTCGGGGCCTAGATGCTCTTGCTATATTGAATTTCGAGCTAATTATACCACTGGTTCCTTTTTCTCGGAATCTGGTTTGTCTATACTGTCGAGTTTCTTCCATTTTCCTATTCCTAACATCTTTTTAGTCGATTTTCTCGACACTCTGTAAAAGGAAGCGACTTTAAAGGAAATATTGCCTTTACTCACAGCTTCAAGGCTCCTTTTTTCTTCTTGTGCGGCTCCTCCAACATTTTCTTTCGCTAACACAGAATAGTTAGTATGAAGACATAAAAACGACAGAGGTAAATGGAGACGAACCACGTTAATCTTCACAACGGACAATATAGACTAATAATAATAAGCAAATGTTTACTCGTACGTATTTACTACAAGAATATCACATGAATATATGTAAATACATTACTTCACAGAGAATGGGTAGATTAACTAGGCTTCCATGAGGTTCAGAACTTTGCGGACATTATCAATGACGGCCTTGGTATCTTCAAAATCGATGGCACTCATTGCATACTTGAGGTACTTTCTAGCCTCGGTATATTCGGCCATTGTTGGCTGCTTTATGGCACCTGGTGCTAAAATAAGTTTATAAAGATATAAAAAGTGACCAAACCTGCAGGAGCTGATGAAGTGCTAGGAGCGGGGCTTGCTGGCTTCGGTGGAAGTTGAGCAACTGGAGCAGGAACTAAAAAATTTTTGTAGCGAAAACATAAAAAAGGAACTGTTATAATTTTGAGAAGCAGGAACGGATGGTGGTTTTGCTGGCGAATATGAGTCTATAAATTTGATTATTTATGTAAGAAACTTAAAAATACCATGGAATCCATAATTTTGGTCCCCAGGAGCACCAGGCACATTGCTATGATGAGGAACTGGAGGTCTCGGTGGATTATAGTTCTGTTCAAAAGCACTCGGAGCAGGTGGTTGAGTCGGTGCTCCAAAACTTGTCAATTGACGCAAAAGATCTGCAATTTTATAATCAATAATGGTAGGAAACATAAGAAAAAAATAAAATAAATGAATCTTTATAAACCAACCGTCATCTTCATCCTGTTCCGTCTTCTGTGCAGTACTTGGAACATACGCAGTACCTTCGGAAAGGCATTTGTTGATTTGCATACACTTCCATTTAGCGTATTTCTTGGTATTAGCGATACCTTCGTCAACCTGAATAAATAAATAGCCTATTGAAAGAGAGTATACCTCTCCGAATAAATTGAGGACATCAAAAACGTATCCAGCTGTGAAGAAAGCGTGAACAACGCCTTTGTCAACAGCTCCAGCTTTCTCTTTCTCATCGGCATACTTGAACAGTTTCCATGCAAAATTTTCGAGATGTGCTTGACCAACAACCTGAAATTTCTTCATAAAATAAAATTCTTCATAAAGAACAAAAAAACCTCATTAGTGATTGCCTCATTTCCAGTTAACTGCTTCTTTACGGCTTCTAAAGTGCCCAGCAGACTTGTAATGTAATTCAGAGCGTCGGGGGATTTTTTATCTAGCTGCATTCCAGCTTGGACAGCATAAAATAGACCTAAATAGTTTTCTTTGAAAAACCTAGAAGTAAAAAGAACTTACACCAATAGTAAACGACAGGATCTCTTGAAGCGTTTTCGTTGGCGATTTTCACGTAATTGGCAATGCCTTTCAAGGTAGGTGGAACTTTGGAAGCCATCTAAAAGTGATATTATGAAAAATGAATAAGAAAACAGTAAAGAAATAGATATACAGGTGATTAGAACACCAGAAAAAATACAATAGATCTTTTAAAAAAATTGCATTTACATAATTACAACCCTAAAAATATTTTATCACAATTCTGGAAGATCACCATGAAAAAATTTGTTATGCATAAAAATGTACACCTCTACATACAACAAACCGAATAAGTTCTATTTTAAAATTACTAGTAGTCTAGCGGGATGGGAAGGTATTATGGTAGGTAACAGCATCTTCGTGCATCTCCGGAGTATAGGTTAATATAATGAAGAATACCCATAGATGTATAAGAACGAAGTAAGCGGCCACGACAATTCTTGCAGCTGGATAATTACGCAACATCGAGATGAATTTAAACGTTAGCGTATCCAGAACCGTTAGAGCCTTTTGTGCAGTTTCACTTTGACCTAATGACAGACTAGGAGCTGAATATTCCATTGGAATTACAGTATCGCGAGAGGCTTTCTTAAAAATGGAAATAGAAAATAGATCAAGAAAATAAACGCCAACCTGTAATCGCTCCAATCGTAAAGTGAGAGTATGATTCATCCGAAGTGCCTCTTCCAGTTCAACCTGTTTTTGTACTAGCTTCTCACCAACTGTTGGATCATTTCTATATTCTTCTTCTCTTCGTCTATAATAAATATCTTATTTTAAAAAGATGTGAAAATACCTTGATCGCTGGTCTTCCACATTTCTTCTCAACTGCCTTTCTTTTTCTTCTAATTGTCGGGCAAAATCGTCACTCTGGCGTTTCATTTCTTGTTTAATAAATCCATTTTCAATCCTACAACTGAAGTTTAGAGGAAATTGCAGCCACATACTTTGCACATTCTACTTTTTCATTCAGTAGATTTACCGACGACTGCCAGCTACATCGCTCTTCCATATGTTGACGACGCAGTTCACTTTGCTAAATATATACATAAATATCTATTATCTATTTAAAACCTGTATTTGTTCATCTCGTAACTGATTTTCCAGCTCTTCCATATCCGAGCGCAAGTTATACAATTGCAATTGAGCAGCTTCTAGATCAGCTCGAGCTAAATCTCGTTCTACTTTCATCTCTTCCAGTTCTGCTAGCACTAGATGTCCAGGGCGTTCGCTGCCTCCGCCAACACTTTGCTATAAAATTCCAGTCTTTCTATAAAATAATTCTTACCTCGCTCTTCAGTGAATCAATAAGTTTCTCTTTCGCCTGTAATATTTTCTGTGCTTTTTCTTTGTATTCGTCAAATTCTTTCTTATTCTCATTTAAATTGAATTTGGCCAGTCGAAGCTGAAACAATCGAGTTAATTATAAACATTTTTACGAACTTGATCAGCCATGGCACGTACTTCCTCTTCTAAAGTATTTATTTTGCGTTTCATTTGAGCACATTCATCAATAAGTATATCCTTTTGCTCTTGGACCTTCTTCCTAAAATAAAATCAATCTCAACAATTTAAAAATGACACTACCTAGCTAATTGCAATTCTTCAATACTATCAGAACTGGTTTGATGAGAAAGACGCTGCTCAACTAATTCCTTTTCAGCTTTCATTTCATAAAATTCTTGACTTCTCTTCTCTAATTTACGTTCCAATTCCTAAATTGTAAAATATTCACGAAATAATCTTGGTACTACCGCTAGTTTTGCTTTCATTGCAGCTATTTGTGTATCTTTTGCCCAAATTTGAGATTTTAAATCTGGTTGTTCTACAAACAAATTTTAATTTACATAAGGAAAAGAAAAAATTACCTGATACAATACTATGCCCTGTCGCCGCAGAGGCACCACTTCTTGCACCGCTAGATTTTCGACTTCGCGTATCATTTTCCTGAGAAGATTTCAACATTATAAAACTAAACTGAAGCTCGTACTGGTACAAAAAATCCGCTATCATCATTGAGCAAAGAAAATTCATCTAATCTATCTCTTTCCATTACTATTGAGGTACTTGGTGCATAGCTAAAATAACGTTCATAGTAGAATATAATAAAACAAACTTTTCGTTTTGCTTTCGGCGTCCAATAGGTATTCCACCGGCATATTCTGAATGTGTTCTTGATGGAAGAGATGGCCCGCTTTTTCCCAGCTCTTCTGTATGGATTTCAGTGTCTTGAGCTGACTAAAAAGAGAAAAGCATTAAAAAAATTCAATAACAAAAACAAACTTGATTTTTGAGGGTTGCATATGAGTTACTACGTTTAGCTGTTAAAGATGAAGTTTTTGCTTGAGTAATTGCTTCACCTGAAATTAAAAAAAGCAATAAAAGTCACAAAATGAGTAAACAAACCCGTTGATTGATCGAGCCGATTCAGCATGTCTTCAGCTTTGCCGGCCAGATCCGTGACTTTTGAGAGCCATGACATGGCTCGTGGCTACGGCCGCTATCTATAAAAACTAAATTAAATTTGCATTCATAAAGCAAGAGAAAAAAGTGAAGAAATAAACAACGAAATACGTCGACAAGCAAGAAAACGTCAAAGCGTATCAACAGAGCGAAATAACCACGTGAATGACTCAGCCAATAGGACCCAGTCCAGAAAGAGATGCGTTTCACAAGTTGTGTGTTGAAATTTGGTTAAAAAGGGAAAATTTGTTGAGTTTTACAGATAATGATGTCAATAATTTTAGAGAACAAGTCAGTTAGTATATTCCAGGAAGAAAAATTGAATTCTAACATGCTTCTATTTGTGCAGCTGCTCGCAAAAATCGAGAATGCCTGAAATATCTAAAATAAATGCATTGCCGTCCGTGTAATTCATTTCATCTGAATGAGCTCCGTATGATGCCCGTCTACTTGACTCCAGAAGGGAAGTAGCGCGTCGCCTTGGCAACCAATATTCAGTAATGCTACCACGGTCGAGATTCACACCGTATTATGTTTTATTCATCAGTTTAGTACTAGATTTTTCGGGGTTCTTCACCTCTTCGGCCGTTATTTGGCCCTATGGAAGTATAGGTCAGTTTTCAATGTATAGTGCATCAAAATCAGTGAAGTGAATTGTAATTGCATTATGACTGCGTCACAAAAAGGTAGAAAAAGCTTTCGAAAATGCCATTTTTGCAAATTTTTGAAAAGCGAACTTGGAAATAGTAAAGAAGTTGATCTGTAGCGTGTAACAACTGTGTATTGCTTACAGGTCTTTCTCTTCTGAATGCGATATCCGTATCTCTACTTATTTATACAGCATCTTGTATAGATCCAGCTATGGACGAACTCATAGAGAAACGAAAAAATGGTAAAACGAAACAGTGAATATAAAAGAAGAAAAACTTAGGTTTCAAACCTCTTCCGTGGTCACCAAGCACCGGACACGTTATAGAAGATCAATTGTGTAGAATATGCTTGATATATGCGTATGTTTTACCAACTAGAGAGCAATTTATACCATCGAGCCAATCTGTTCAACGAATTTCAGGCCAAAAGGAACGAAACATTGCCGCGTTTGTAATATCTGCGTCCAAAATTTTGATCACCACTGCGTTTGGTTGAATCGTTGTATTGGATCGAAGAATTACACGTGAGACTCACTTCCAAAAAGAAAAGAATGCCATTTAGATGGTTTTTAATCCTCATAGCTTCCGTTGTAGTAAATTCTGGTGTTGTTGCCGTCTTTCATCTTGGCGCATTGGCTATGTGGTTTGCCAAATCGGAATATTTAGCTTCAAGTAAGACGTTGCTTCTCTTGAATTCATCGAAAGGAACCTGACTCATTCCTCAAAAAATATTTCAGTCATAAATGTGGATAGCGTGCTAATTATTGAGCTGCCGCTGTTTTCTGTCTATCTATATGTCTGGGTTGGCTTCTGTCTGGGTATCCTAATCATCGCCGTGTTTACTTTCCTCCCCGTTATGAATCTACTCTTCTTCCACTTGAGATTAGGTATTTGATTCAATATTTTCTTTACCCTTTTCCCAGTAAAAAATGGCAAATCTACATATATGGTCATTATGGAACACCGGCAAAAGAAAAAAGCTTCGGTGAGTTTAGTCGCTCCCAATTGTAAAAATCACTTCCCATGTCAGGGCACAGGAGCTTCGCAGCAGTCTACGTTGAGTGAAGTTAAAATTATTGGAGGCCGTTCTGCCGTTGCCCCGTCTAGTAGGTTTTCCGAACCAAAATATTGAATCTATCCTCAGGTAATCGATCCGTCAGGGATCTTCCACCCTCAGTAACGCCACGGATTATGGAAACGGAATTACGACAAGATTCTCCAAGGTATAGAGCTTCTAGAGATGGCCTACCCCATACGGTTTCCTATTAGGATGTTGTTTGATCTCAAATCATATCTTTCACTGTGATAAATTGAAAAGTAAATAAAGATTATGAAGGATTACTAAATCGTCTTACTATTACTGACATTTTCGAGTGTGTGTCCACAAATAGCCCTTCGTAGAAGCTAGCTATATGTTCGAAGTGCCTGTTATTAAAAGTTCTTGCTTGATTTCGGAGGAAAGAATAGTTTTGTTCTCGTTTCTGAGCAAATCGCGGCCACGGTTCAAACATCCGCGACAATTGGAGCGCACTTCTCTTCCCCAAGTTTTGCGATTTTTACTCAAAGCCTAACTTTTGTCACTTGTTTTCTACTTGTTGCTTCTCTCCATTACTTTCATTTTTGAGAAAAGAATATGGAATAATATTTTAATAATATAATTTACACGAAGAACGCTCACAAAGTACACTTATTGCCCTTTTATCATGACATATATGTAAAGTGTAATTACTCGCATTTCTCTTAGTTTATTCCGTGTTCTTCTTATAAAAATAATTCAATTTATAGGGTTGTTTAACTAAAATGAGATTGGCTGTACGACTTCTTCGTCCAGCGGCGAACCAAAACATCAAAACCCCGAAGCTGTGGCAGGATCCTGTATTGGGATACTTTGAAACGCATGGTCAGTATTGATTTGTTATATATTATTTATTTTTTATAGGAAAAACGGAATTTCTTCCCGGACACGAATATAATTTGACAGATGATGAGAAGAAAGCTGTCCTTTGGAGATACAGAGTAAAAGAAATTTTAAAGAAAGAATATCTTCGTCGAGAGTTTGATCCTCACAACTTCAAATATAAGGTTTGATGTGTCTTTATTTTGAATATTCTTTTTAGGAAGGCGTCGTAATGGATCCAGCAATGTTCCGTTGGTATTCGGCTGATATGACCCAAGCCGAATTCTTCCGTATCACTCCGAGATCAGTTTTCCTATATGTAGGATCGGTTCTAGTCGGTTTTTACCTCTATACACGTCTCATGTTCATGCCTGCGGTATTGTTTTTGCTGAAAATTCAGAAAATAATTGTTTCTAGGATAAGTCTTCCGAAGCCTGTCTTGATGGTGAGACGATGTGGTGGGACAGACAACAGGGCCGTACGTTGACGACATCTGGATCAGGACTTTTCGCCCCTACCTTCGGAATCGACTTCTAAGCAGCTAGATATTTAGATTACTTGTGTTTATTGTACGGTAGTATTGATTATAAAATGTAATTGTAAATTTCTCATGCGGATTAGTAGGCAGCTTGCCGTATTTATAATTTCTATCTAATATCTCTTTATTTATATTCTAAATAATCTTCTAACCACAGAATGGGTGACTTGAAAACAGCGTTAAAAGAGAGTAAACAACTTCTATCAACAGGGAAAAGTCAAGAAGTTATAGATTTACTACAGGTTTCCAATATGCAATCTTTGAACGTTTGGTTTAGCCTTTTATAGATAGAGAAGTGAAAGATTATTTCCTATACTGTTTTGGCGCATTAGCAAATGCAAACTTAGAAGAATATGAAGAGGCCCAAGATCTTTATGAACAGGTTTATTTTTTTGAATTCCCATGAAACTCAATTAGGGAATTAAACTCGATCCAACAAAGCCACAAGCATGGCTAGGGCTATTTAAACTTTATGATGCAGAAGATATAGATTTGGGTAAACGAGGATTAGATGTCTGTGATAAAGTGCTTGAAATGTATGTTTAACACTTTCTATTGTATATTCTTTGTAGCGGTGATGAAGAGAAGAAGCAATTGGCAGTTGAATTAAAAAGACGTATTTTCCTGAAGTTGTCTGAATATGAAAAATTGCTCAGTGACCTAGGAAACGATCCTGAATTAATGATGGATATTATTAATAAAATAGAACCAAAGTTAAAACCAACTGCAGTTGATCAGCGAATTGTAGGCAAATTTGAAGTTTTCGAAAAGCTTTTTTTTAGATGTCAGAAGCTTACGAACGTCTTTCGCCGTGCCTTCCAGAAAATCCTACATTTTGGTTAAAATATTGCAAATATCTTTTTACCAATGGAAAACCGTATCGAGAACAAATAGTGGGATATATCTCAAAAGAACAAAATTCTTCTGAATGGATTTATTCTCGCTTATTAGAATTCATGGCCGAAGGCAAGTCTTTTACACTTTTTTAGCTTACAACTTTCATTCTAGATTATTTTGTCAATGTGATCGCAAAAAGTGATACAATTTGGAATTATATATCAAAGGATCAATTAGATAATAATACTAAAATTGTTTACACCCTTCTAGAGAATCTAAGGTGGGTTTATTTTGTTAAAATCGGATAAAATCTTTTATAGAGAGGGTAATCTAACTTCTTCTCTAGAAGTCATGGACAAACTAAGCTATTCTCAAACTATTTTATACCCCAATTGCTTAATAGTGTCTCGTCTATTAGTGGAAATCGAAAACTGGGAACAACTGATTAAAGTTAGTCTGTAAATGTAAAGTTTAATATTTTTCCTAGGTTTTGAATGCATTTCCCAAAAGGTCATATATACCAGATGAGGTTAGTAGGACAAGAGATTGGCTACTTGTAAGAGGCTATCTGGAAAAGGATGGATCAGTCCCTGATAATATGTAAGAGCTTGGTTTTTCATTTGTTTACAATTTTTTAAGACTTATTGATAGATGTTGCTCAGCAGAGCAGGTTCCTTCAGAATTTTACAAGGAAAGAATAACAATACAAGAACACGCTCAATACACCAATGATAAATGGAAGGAAAGCCTAAATGATTTCGACGCCCTTCGAATAAGGTATCCTAAACAAAAGTAGTAAGAGAAACTTTCGTTCAGATTTTTGGAACTGTTTCTGTCAAATAAGCACAATGAAGCAGCACGAGAGGGAACATCGCTAATAGAATCAGATAATGCACTATGGACGGATATGCTTAATGTTGCCGAGGCTCGATATTTCAGTGGACAAGACAGTGTAGCACTGTTAGTAAAAGTTGGTTTCTCCGAAAAATTAGGCTATGTCCATTCTTTAGATAGCCAAGCTGGCTCCTAGATGCTCACGGGTATTCTATCTTCTCGGCCTTTCTCTACAGAAGAAGAATCTTCAAAAAGCAAAGAGCTGCCTGGAAAGAGCAGTAAAACTGCAGCCAACCCGAGTTGAATATGTCAAAGCCTTAGATAAGGTACGGCTATCTTTCATTCATCTTGCTCATCCTTCCTAGATCTTCGCTCAATGTAATGAAGAAGCAAAAACAAGGCTCCTATATTTGAAGCCCTTATTGCTTAAAGGAAGAGAAAAATGGATTCGCGAGATTGTTGCTAAGTTTGTGAGTTTCAATATTCGTATCAAAGCATTTTCAGATTAGCACTTGAAAGTGGAGATTTTGAAACGGCTATTGATGAACTGCAGAGATTGTTAAGAGATTCTCCTGAAGATATAGCTGTTTGGGCTAGATTAGCTGATGCATATGCCAGGCAAGGGCATCTAGCTGTATGTTTTCTTCACCAGTTTTTACAACAACCGTTTCAGTCTGCTATAAATGCATACGAACAAATCTTAGAGCTCCAACCTAAAACGGATCATTATATTTCGGTAAGCACAATTTAGTATTATCATATTTTTTTGCAGTTGATTGGATTACTTATTCGAATGAGAAAAGATGAAGAAGCTCTAGAAAAAGCGCAGCAATACAGAGATATAGGGCCAGATAATGCTGATGCCTTTTTATTTTTAGACATTCTGGAATGCTTGGTTTGTTGTTGTACGTAATATGTATTGAATTTTGATCTTTAGGCTCATTTACGTTTAACTTTGGCAAAATATGGTGAAGAAAAAATGGATCATATTCGAAAAGCTGTTGTACTTATTACTCCAGTCGTCAACAAGCAGTTGCAATACGCCCTACCATACAAATTAGCAGGAGATGTTCTGCTTCAAATGTACCGATACGATGCTAAATATCTGACGTCATTCAATGTATTTTCTTATAACCTTCAATAATTTCTTCCATTATTTTAGCTAGATTCAAGTTGGGACATTACGGCTTCAAATATCCTCTCTAAAGCCACTGATTATTATTTATATGCTCTCCAGCTTGATAAGGACAATATTCTTGCGTACAATGATCTAGCAATTTCACTTTTGTTGGAGTCACGGCATTCTAAAAATCCTGAGAAGGCCGCTAATGCTGCTGAAATATTGAAGAAAGCTATCTTGACGACGAATATAAGTGCTACTAAATCGGCTCTTTGGAATTTATTAGGAGAGGCAAGACGGTTATCCAAGCAGTCTCCAGCCAGTCAGCAACATTGTTTTGTAAGGGCTTTAGAGTTGAATAAAGCCAATGATGAAGCTTGGCTAAGGCTTGCTGTTCTTTACATGGAAAATGGAAAGGTTCGTGAAGCGAATTTCAAAATTATCTATAATTTATAGACAGATGAGGCCTCTGTAGCCTTTGAAACAGCGTTAAAGTACAATCCTCAATTAGCTGAAGCATGGTGCGGTTGGGCTATGCATGCCGATAAAACAGGAGTGCGAAATGAAGCAGCAGCAATGTATAGACAGTGTCTTACTCTAAAACCACTGGTATGCTTTATCCATTGTTTAAAATTCTGTTTAGCCACCCGCTGTAATAAGGTTTACAACGTTTATTTGTGAGGATATAAGGACGTCTAAGACGAATTTTGATACTTCTTCCGTTTTAAAGGAGTTTTCAGAAATCTTTGACATTTACTGTAAGAATTTTAATTATGTGTATATAACTGAACTTTTAGATTCATCATATTCTAAAGAAAATGCTAGCTTATTAACGCATCTTGGCGTGTTGGCAGAATTATTTGGACATTATGCAGAAGCGATAACATGCCACAAAGACGCCGGGACTAGTGAAACAGATGCTAATTTCCAACGAGCTCTACTGTAGATTGTATAGCAACAATATTCATTCGAACTTTTAGAAAAGGTGGTATGAAACTCGAACAAAAATCTGTCTTGAATCCAAAATGGACAGAAATGGTTAACAAACCCTTAGACCAACTTTTTGAAGTTATTAAAGAAGATTTAATATATAAGGATGTTTTTAAACTTTTACAGGTGTGGTTCTTTTTCTCTAAATTACCCATTTTCAGGAAGATGATGAAGATAGTAAGGGGCTACGGGAAATGTTTGTGAAACACCGTAAATATATATCTATGCCTCTAGTTATTTCAGCAATAATCTTGTTTGAAATTGTAACTTTACTCTTTCTTTTATTAGATCTAAACATTTTAGAAAATCAGCGATTCAGCTGTTCAAGTGCTGCACGATGTGTTTCCTCGGCACGAGTTGATTGATGTTTTTCCAACTGTTCTTCCAGAAGGGTTAGATCTTCAACTTCAATATTTAGAACAAGATGGAGAAACACCCTTCCGGTATAAACATCACATCGCAAAGGTTTATTATATTTCAAAAAATAATGTACAATATTTTTAGAATCTTTACGAAGAGCTCAAGAAGAAAAGAGAAGCTTTAGAAAGTGCATAGGCTAGATTATATATTTACTATCGGGTTGATTGTCCAATAACACATTGTAATGAACAATCCATATATATTATTCTGTATCTTTCGCTTTGTTTTCGAGTAATTGACTAAAAAACTGGGAATTTCTGAATAAGAAGTCTTATACTACCTAAGAGCTTACTACAGTCTACGTTTCCGAAACAAGGAGCTTGTTTATCATACCTATTCCATAAAGCGCTGTATACATATGCCCATCGATGCAGAAATAATTCGCGGAACACGAATAATGACCTTTGTACTCCCACATAGTTAAACTGATTTGTTCCCTTTTTGAATAGTACTTTTACAGAAATACAAGATACAGAGAAATTTGAAGAGGCCTGTGATTCTCTGAGGAAACATCGGATAAAATGCACAGAACTTATAATAATGAGGTCAGCATGGACTACAGAACAGTACTTGACTTTGTTGACCATTTTAAAACCTAAAAATGTCTTATGGAACTCTGGACAAGCACAAGTACTTGCTCCTATGATAGGAGCACGGGCAAGCTTCATTTATACTCGTGTAAAGAAGGCAAGCTCATTCGACTTCTGAAAAATGTCTTCAGTGTCGTCCTCATTGTATTTTATCCCAAGCATCATATAGTCTCCTTCAGACTAAGGGTAAAGTGCACTTTGTACCATTTCAACGGCTGCGTCCCCGTCTCCATTTGCCAAGCTAATTGACAACCATATATGGGTTAGCAAGGGTTGCCAGTGAATTTTTCGCAGTTCTGTTATTGTTTTAGCTTTCAAGGACTGTAAAAGAATTATGAAAATAGCACTAGCTTACTTCACGAGCGTTCTTTTGGATATTTTTGATAATGTGCCATTTATTTAAGCGTAATTTTGTATGAATTTCAGGCATTTCTTCTTCTATTCGTGTAATTACACTTTTCGAATAGTCTACAACAAATTCAACTATATTGAGATCATTAGAGTCTTTAAATTTCTTCAAAGCTCTAACGCAGGCATGCCTTTCCATACGTTGGCTGATATCTGTAGGAAAACAATTTAGTTTAGCAGTTTTCGTACTCTCAGTTTCGGACTTATTCATAATATCATAACCAAGCATAAGCCGACTTTTTACGTCAAACAGTGAGTAGCGACAGTAAACAGCCAAGAATCCGCATGAATCGTATTGACCGTCTCCGGCCAATACGATTTCCGAAACCTATAATTTGTTTATTATGAGTATTTTCCCGATGACTAACTTGTGTTATGGGGTCCGTGTTACATTTTCTAACTATTTCAACTGTTTTTGTCATCATTTCGTTATATTTATCATTAATTGCAGGACTAATTAGGTGTTTACGGACACGATAATGCGTGGCTTTCGAAGGCAGATGCAAATCTATAATTCGAGCGAAATCTTCCTGAAGCTAGGCGTAATTATTCTAGAACGGATAACCTCGTAATCTATCGACGACAATACTATTCCCGTAGTTAAGTCTAGATTTCCGGCGTATCGGCTTTTTCCATTTTGTAACTTTTTTGTTGAGGACCATTCTGTTATAGCACAATTGCTACAGACAGTTTTCACAATGGCAACAGAAGATTCTCTCGTTATTTGCTTACTAATTAATTTTTCACCACACTTTAGGCACCCTAGAGCTAGTAATTCAGAATATGCAAAGCCTAGTTACCGATATGCTTGACAAGCTCTTTGAGCTGCACCATGTCAATAAGACATAAGACATTATTTCGTTATCAAAATTAGAACCAATAAAGTGACCGCTTGAATTGGCAGGTTCAGATCTAATTGTAGAGCTGTCATTATCGATAGATGGATTAAAATTAAATGAAACATCTAGTGAATCATTTAGTGAATCATATCTAGTTAGAGATGGAGGAATTTCAGATGATATATCTCTATGATCAAGCTAAAAATGTTTTTTTTTCAATTCGTAATGACTCACCGGGTATAGTTGGAAAATTTTTCTGCTGTTTAGATTTTCTTCGTTTAGACGTATAGCTGACCTAGAGAAATGTCTTGTGCAGACAAATATATTAGGAATTTTAACTCCTTTTCTCATTTTTTCGCGAAAACCATCGTGCCAGTCTAATAATTCAATCCATTTCTGCACGTCGTATTTATCTGTTGGGAAGCGATAAAGCTTTTGCTGCGCCTGGCACTCCTTTCTACAAACTGAACAACGTCTATTCATTCTAAAAGTTTTTTTCAGGTTCAACGTCGGAATAGAAGAACAGACGAGCCAACAGCAATTTCAACGAAGAGTAGACGACGTAATGTTATCGAGAAAAGAGAATTGCTTTATAACATTCGTAAATAAATTTTCTTTGCAATTTTGAATGTTTTCACTATTTTATCAGTCGTTTCTAGGTTTTTCTCAGATTTTTAAAATATACCAAATGACGAAATAAATTTATTTTGTTGTAAAAAGCATAGTAACACGGTAACAAAGAAAATAAGAAATAGACAACGAAAGAAAAAGATGGATAGTAAGCGCGCGTCATGCCAGTACGACTACTGTACCAATTCGCAATGGAGCGTGTGATACGGTCCCTTTAACCCAAGAGAACGAGGAAGGAATGGATAGCGCGACTCTAATCAGCGACTGCCAGTCGGCTAAAAATTACCTCGATTCATTAGACAAGTTCCACAACAACGCCCTGTGTTGTTTTCTCCGCAAATGTCTCCCTATCCTAGTCAAGGAAATATGAATATAGGAGAGCTGACAAAATTATATATAAGGTACGAACAGTCACATATATCCACCCTTCTAACAGATTTTCGAGGATATCGTAACGGATGTTTTGGACGGTATAAGACTCTGCTCAGCAGACAATACAACAACATGCATAGAGTTATTTCATTCCTTAGTTGGACAGATATATCTGCCAAAGAATAATTTTTAGTAAGTCAAAATTATTTCTCAACGGTTGATTTTAGTGGCATAAAAGGAATGGATTTGCGCTTCAAACTAGCGTGTCTCCATCATAATCACCACCGTTTCGAAATATTGGAAGATGAAGAACATCGTGATTCTCTGGGTATTGCTCACTCGATGAAGTGCCGCCGCTCGATTGCGCAAGGTCGTGCTACAACAGTGCGCCAGAATTTGCCCCCATCCCATGGATGGAAGGTCGATCTTTTAGAAGCTATAAAAGAGCGCTGTGTTGGAAATCAGCACCATTTCGCGGATAGCGATGACAATGAAGAAGAAGATGCTTGGGATGAAGTCCCCAATTACGACGGCATAGATGATCTTGCAGAATTAATGTCTATGTTCCATTTCGATGACGATTAATCAATGCAACTGTTATAACGTTATAACCTGTGAATTAAAATAAAATAAAAGGCCAACCTTGAATAATATGACAGCTGCAATAATGTCCCAAAAAACGAATGTAGCGAACAATAATATTTACAATGTAAAAAATACCTAAATCAATGAGCAATGCCTGAGCAATCATATTATTTGTAAAAATAACCAAAATGTGTTATTTGCTAAATTTTCATAATCCAAGTATTTGAGGATGGTAGTAATATTGCCGTGTTTATATGTTGATTTCAGTAGCCCGAGCGAACTCCTATACCTCGTAGTCTTAACTATGAACCTTGACACAAACTGTGGTAAACGTCATAGTTAGAGATTTAGCTACGAATTTTATTGAGCCCCTTTTCATACTGTGGTAAACGTCATAGTTAGAGATTTAGCTACGAATTTTATTGAGCCCCTTTTCATACTTGGTTCTTTTTAATTTCTGTATTACATTGCTCGATGACACCATTTTACTCTCGTTTTGCTAGCCTCATATATAGCATTGTCTCCTTTTATTTGCATCTATTCCTACAATGTAACCAGAGCTTCAGTTTAGTTAACCTCCAAATCATTGGCCATGTGGAGCTTGTCCTAGCAACAGTCCTTTAAAATTTGATCCGAGAAAAGTAGTTTCTTTATTTCACCAGCATTCGTTTTCGTCTTTGTCAGTTTTTTAATTTGAAAAAATGGACTTCAAACGTTTCTTATCAATGTAGAAATGCATTTTATAGAATGCGGTTTGTGTAATTTTGCTAATATCAGCGTATATAATCAAAAAAATGAATAAGTTTATACATTTACTGAAAAGACTGATAAATTATAATACAAAAGAAGGTCTGCAGAAGGAGTTGGTTAATATTTATTTTCATTGCCTCAACTCTTTCGAAAAGGAGCACGTTGCGCTCAGCACAATATTGCGCAATCGCTTCTTTACTGCAAAACTTTCACAATGTTAGATCTTGCCTTTAAATAACCCGATTTTCATTTTTTTGGAGTCTGTTAACTGTATATCCTCAAAGATCTCGTTCAGCGCTAGTTGTTCAATAGCCTGCCATCCTAAAAGAACAGAATGTTAGTTCAGCCTTTTGTTCGGGCTGACGAACCCTACCGACCCGCGGCGGTAGCATGTTTCCTTCGATTCGACCTGTTCTTTATGTCTTTTCGTCCTCTCCCCGTATTTGCATTCTATATGTCGCATTTTATAAAAATGGCTACATTTTTATTTTCAGGTATTATCTTCAAAACGAAATGACGCGTGAAGAAGAGTTAGAAAAACTAATCACCGAGCAAGGTGATAAAATCAGAAAATTGAAAGCGGAGGCTGTAAAAAAGGTTTGTATTATTATAGGTATTATTTATGCCCATGCGCTGCTTATAGGAAGAAATTGATATCGAAGTTGACACTCTAAAGCGGCTGAAGCTCACATATAAAGAGGAGACTGGAAAAGAATTTCAAGCACCCGGCGGAGGCGGTCGCAGTAAGCCTCAGAAGGAGAAGAAGGCTGTTCCAGAAAAGAAGGAAGAGAAAAAGCCTGATGGAAAGAAGCAAACTAAATTAGGAATTGACGTTTCTAAAGATGAAAACTATTCAGAGTGGTATAGTCAGGTAACAGCTTTAATTTATACTGTTAATTTGGTATTTAGGTTATTATAAAAGCCGAGATGATTGAATACTATGACGTCTCGGGTTGTTACGTTCTTAGACCTTGGTCTTACGCTATTTGGGAAGCAATTCAGGTAGATAACGCACAGTAAATACGTTTATATTTTTAATTATAGAAGTGGTTTGATGAAGGAATAAAGAAACTTGGAGTAAAAAATTGTTATTTCCCAATGTTTGTAAGTCATGCGGCCTTGGAAAGAGAGAAGACCCATATCGCCGACTTTGCTCCTGAAGTAATACATAAACATTGTCTTTTTATTGTATGAATTAAGGTTGCTTGGGTAACAAGAGCAGGATCCTCTGAAATGGCCGAGCCTATTGCTATTCGTCCCACTTCGGAAACCGTCATGTATCCTTCTTATAAGAAATGGGTCCAATCTCATCGTGACCTTCCTATCAAGCTGAATCAGTGGTGTAATGTTGTTCGCTGGGAATTCAAGCATCCCACGCCTTTCCTCCGCACACGCGAGTTCCTTTGGCAAGAAGGTTAGCATCCCCGGGCGGCACTTTGTTACCTTTTAATTTAGGTCATACTGCTTATGCTGAACCTAAAGAAGCTGAAAAAGAAGTGTTTGACATTTTGGATCTCTATTCGAAAATTTACACTGATCTTTTGGCTATTCCTGTAGTAAAAGGAAGAAAGAGTGAAAAGGAAAAATTCGCTGGCGGTGATTTCACAACGACTGTTGAAGCTTACGTTCCCTGTAATGGTCGCGGTATCCAAGGAGCTACTTCCCATCATTTAGGACAGAATTTCTCTAAAATGTTTGATATTTCCTTCGAGGATCCCACCTCGGGTGGAAAGGTTTGAGTTAACATGATAATTTAGTTTTCGTCTTTCAGACTTATGCTTGGCAAAATTCATGGGGATTGTCTACCCGTACAATTGGAGCCATGGTTATGATCCATGCCGATGATAATGGGCTTGTACTTCCTCCCCGTGTTGCTGCTGTGCAAGTCATCCTACTTCCAGTCGGCATTACTGCTCAGAGCACAGATGAGCAACGGACAAACCTGATCACATCCGTTGAACGCATCACTTCCTCTTTAGTTGATGCTGACATCAAAGCCGAAGCCGATCTTAGGTTTTTCTGATCTGATTTCATTAATCAGCCTATTTTCAGAGATAACTACTCTCCTGGATGGAAATTCAATCATTGGGAACTGAAAGGTGTCCCCATTAGACTCGAAATTGGTCCTAAGGATCTGGCTGCCGGACAAGTTACTGCCGTGATCAGGCATAATGGAAAGAAAATAGCAATAAAGCAAGATAATTTGATTACCGAAATCAAGAACCATCTCTCTCAAATCCATACGGATATGTATAACAAGTAAGGACATCATTTGCTTTATAAATGCAGAAATTCAGAGTTCTTGCTGCTCGTGATGCCCACAAAAAGGTGTGTACGGATCTTCAGGAATTTAAGAAACTTTTGGACGAGAAATACATTTTGTTATCTCCTTTTTGTGGAGAAATAGATTGTGAAGAAGAGATTAAAAAAGCAACTACCCGTGAAGACGGTGATGGAGCGCAGATGGGAGCTAAAACCTTGTGTATTCCCTTGGAACAGGTTTATTGCTCATTTCGAGTCGGTGTAAATTCTCTTTATTACAGCCTACAGAGAAGCTTCCTGAGAAATGCATCTTCCCATCGTGCAGCCATAAAGCCAAATTCTTCGCTCTCTTCGGACGAAGTTACTAAAGGACCATTGGCTTCAGAGCATTCCGATTGGAGCGCCGGCACAATGTCATCTCGCCAATTCAAATCATCACCAAGTTCTTTTTGTTGTTTTCCTCTGCTGTTTTATTTATTTTTTACTATACTATTCTATTGCCTTTGGTGATCTATTCTCTCATATACTATTGGTAATTTATAGTCTGGTTTGGTTTTTGGTAAATTATTTATTACATTTTGTTATAAATTTATTCGAATCTTGGTTATTCACTTCCACTATTTGTTTTGTCCATACTTATTGAAAATATCTTATTAATTTTGGAAAGTTTTGTCAGTTTATCCCTGAAATCACTCAAAACTATTCTTTTTTCAATATAAAACCAGCAGCCAATAGATATAATTTACTCTTCTTTCTTCACTTTCTTCTTTTACAGAGATGGGAATAGAATTTACTTCAGATGACAAAGAATTCTGCGGCCTGTGTGGAACAATCCTCCCCCTTCCTAAAAATGCTCCCAGTATGGTCGCATGTCGTTTATGTAAATCAGAATGGAAAGTAAAAGGTATTTTTTCTTTACTGTTTGCATTGATATAATTTTAGCCAAACGTAATAAACTAATGTATAAAGTTGACAAAATTTATGAGCGGACTGTCGCCGATACTGAAGGGATTGAATTAGAGGCGGTTGACTCTGTAGTTGATCATATTTGTTCAAAGTTCGAAACTTTAAACTTATAAACATTAGATGTGTTTTTAGATGTGGTCACAATAAAGCCACATATTCTACCATGCAGACGCGTTCAGCAGATGAAGGTCAAACTGTTTTCTATACATGTGTAGAGTGCAAGAAAAAGGACATAGAATATTCGTAGTATGAATTTTACCATTTTGTTGATTTTTGTTATGGTTGTTATAGCTTTGTTATTAAATATCACTAATCCCTGCGCTTGTCTTTGACGACTGGATTTCCATTCATTACATATATTTTTGATTCAATGATGTTAGTTTATTGTTGTAGTTTACAGATGTCGCGAGGTAGCAGCGCTGGCTTTGATCGCCACATTACTATCTTTTCTCCTGAAGGGCGGGTTTACCAGGTGATTATTGTTTTCTGTATATTGTTTATTAGAAGATTTTCAGGTAGAATATGCCTTCAAAGCTATTAGTTCCACCAACTTAACTGCCGTTGCAGTCAAAGGTGTTGATACGGCCGTTATTGCTGTTCAGAAACGTGTCCCCGATGGTCTCATTATTGCTGATTCGGTGACTTCTGTTTATAAGCTGAGCTCCAGCGTTGGCTGCTGTGCTATCGGAATGGTACCAGATGCTAAGTTTCAAGTAGACAATTTTTATACTAAACTAATCTTTCTCCTTTGAGGTACGCCGTGCTCAAATGGAAGCTGCTGAATACAAGTACAAGAACGGATATGATATGCCTTGTGAACAACTAGCAAAGAGAATGGCCGACAAGAACCAGTACTATACTCAGAATGCTGAGATGAGAAGCTTGGGTTGTGCTTTGCTTATGATCTCTTACGACGATGAAGACGGACCATGTGTTTATCGCGTTGACCCTGCTGGTTATTATCGTGGAATGAAAGGAGTTGCCATTGGTGTTAAGCAGGTTTTTTAATTTTAATTAAATGCCCATTTTATATTTTACAGACACCTGCTTTGAGTTTCCTAGAAAAGAAACTCAAAAAGAAGTCCGATTATAACAAGAACGAGGCGATCGAATTGGCAATTGAAGCTCTTCAGAATAGTTTGGGAATTGATATCAGAGCCAAAGATGTCGAGGTCGTAGTAGTTACGCGGGACAAAAAGAGCTTTACTAAACTGACTGCTGAAGAAGTTGAGCACCACTTGAACTCTATTGCCAATCGCGATTAATTGATGCTCTGTGATTGTATCTCTCTTTTTACGGTGTGCAACTGTCGGTTTCTTCGATAATTGATATAAATTTTAATTATTTTTACTGACATACTTCTTGGTATTTAATATTCGTGTTTAATCGTCTAATACTGATATTTTGTTACCGAGGAAGGGGGCGACACCTATGTGAAGCAAGATGAAACTAGATACCGCTTATAGTATCTGTACCATATATCATTCGTGTTATTTGCAGATGTCGGACGATTCTGACTTTGATGGCACTGCTCATGAGCAGCTTTTGAAAAGCATTTCATCAGGAAAGGTCGTTAAGGTATGCTTTTGCGTTTTTCTTATCTATTTGAAAAAAATATAGAGTAAACTTCGCAGAACAGCCCAGAAAGTAACCTCCGAGGATTTGTTAGGATCACTAAAAACCGTAAAGTAAGCGATTTATCCATTGTTGCAATTATACTTCTGTTATAAATGTTATGTTTTTAAATAGTTGTCGAAAGTGCCAAAGAAAATCAAAAATTGAGATGTGAAATTTAGAACTGCGACTAGAGATGCTAAGAAAATTTTAGCAGGAGAGAAGAAAGAAGCTAGTAAGACTGGAGCTAGTAAAACTTTGGCCCCTCCCATTCATCGTCGGCAGCAAGAAAGGATACAAGGAGCCGTTGGATTTATTGAACTAAAGTAATAGCTTTTGTTGAGATAAGTAATCGTTTTTGTTCAGAAAAGACTTAAATGTATGGAGAGACGTTGTGGATATTAATCGCCTCCAAGAGCAGTTGGTTTTTCCCTTACACCAGGAGCGTGTGTTGAATGTGGATACCGCAGCTGATAAAACAGATTCGTTCGTTGTATGCTAAATATACTTCTTTGTTTACAATAAGCTTTCAGCCAAAAACTGAAATGGAAAAAGAAATGGCAGCTGTCCTAAATAATAGTAAACATAATTTGAAAAACGACACCGTTTATACGCAGGCTGAACTGGAAATAATAAAAGCCATGAATTTAAAAGAGGTTTGCTTACCTGCGTTTGTTTCAATAATTGTTTTAGACAAAGCAAAAACTTGCTGATATGCAGAGAATGCGTGCTTTAGTCAGTTACAGAGAAGCTAAATTTAGATATGCTAAAAAAATTAAATCTAAAGGGTAAGAACAAACATTTAACGTTACTATTTCTTGTAGCTATCATCGGATATTAAAGCGTGAAAAGCGGAAACAATTGGTGAAGGAATTTGATGAACTGCTAGTGCGTGATCCAGAGGCGGCTAAGGAAAAACTGGCAGAGTTAGAAACTATGCGGATTCTGGTAAGAAGTTTCCCTTTTTCGTTTTTTATGTTTAACTAGGAACGTGGATCATTGCGGCATCATGCCCGAAGCAAATTTCAACAAACTATTATGAAACATGCTGGAAAGGATCCAGAGGCCAAGAAAATTTTGGAAGAACATCTTCGGTAATATTTTTTATTACTTTTTAAATCACAATATTTCAGGCTAGGACGAGAACTGAAAGGTAAAGCTGGACTAGAATCAGAAAGCGAAGAATCTGAAGTGGAAAATGATAAGCCAACTTCTGTTGGAGATTTAATTAAGGTGAAAAGACTCCACTTCGAATAATTTGTTTTTAGAGTGCTGCTTTGGCTGCTGCGGCTGCAGATGAAAAGGAAAAAGAAGCCGGTCCTTCTTTTGACGAAGTTGAAAGTCGACAACATCTTTATGAAATGAGAGCTAAAAAAAGAAATGAAATTCTCAAGTCTAAGATGAAGAAGGACGGAACGGTAGGTATTTGTAAAGTTTTTTCATATAAATATTTTCAGGTTGGAAGTACAGTTGCTGAAAAAGTTTTTGATGAAAATAGCGATTGGACCGTAGTTACCGCGGATTCGGCTGAACCAGCGAATGAGGAGCCATCTTCTGATGCCCATCAAAAGAAAAAATTGAAGAAGAAAAAGAAGAGAAAGTTGACAGAAGAAGAAGCTTCAGTACCACCAGAGCAAAACATTGATGCCTTGTTCGAATCAGCAGAAAAACAATTAATAGATAAATACAGACAAGTACGTTTATAACGAATTTAATTTATGCGTACTTTTAAGGAAGCTCAAAACATTAAAGATAAAGAGACCGAAACAAAGGAACCTAAAAAGAAAAAGAAGAAAGCTGGTGCCAAGGAAGAAACCCCCTCCCAACCACCCAAGGAGCATGCCGTTGATATTTCATTGGATCCAAAAAATTTCTTACAAGTTTGTTGATTATGGCCGAAGGGAAATGCCCATATTTTAAGGTGGAAACAGCAAATTTCGTCAAAGTATCTTCTGGTCTTATGGATGCGATGGATAAATTTGACGAAGATCAAGAACGCATTGTTGCTGAAGCTTTCAAAGATGACGATGTCATTGGAGAATTCGAAGAAGAGAAAGAATTTGTAATATTTTGTATAATTTTCCACTTGCTAATTGTTTAGATAGAAGAAGGCGAAAGGCCAAAAGATATTGACTTGACACTGCAAGGCTGGGGCTCTTGGGTTGGTCCCGGAATGAGTGAAGGAAAACGGCGAAAACGTTTTATAATCAAAGCGAAAGAGAAAAGAAGGCGAGATCAAGGAAAAGCAGGCGTGATAATGAAAGAAGTTGACAATGGCGTAAGTTTAATACCTTTTTATTTAGATACAATTCTTTTTTCAGAGTATTGAAAAATTACAACCTCGTAATCTGCCATTCCCTTACACAAGGGTGGAGGATTTCCAAGCTGTCATGATGCAACCAATAGGAAAAGACTTCAATCCTATCAGTGTATCGCGTGGTCTCTGCAAACCTGCAGTGGTTACTCAAGGTGGACGTTCTATCCGGCCTCTGGATAAAAAAGAAGCTATCAAGAAACGCGTGTACGAGTCAGAAAACGAAGAAGATAACTAATTACTATTTTGTTAGTCGTTATTGTTGTTGTTGACTATTTTTTGTTTATCGTTATTGAACAGAGATTTACTTGTTGATATTTTTTAAATTATTAGGTTAACGAACCTCGATAATATTGGATATAATTTGATGATGCGCTGTTTTATTGTATCAGTTTAGACAAAATGAACGACGATGATGATTACGAGCACAATGATGATATGGATAACGATTTCGATAACGACGATGAGATGATAGACAACGATGCCGAGCCTCAAGAGGACGATGAAGGTGGCGAGCGGATTGATATCATCGATGTAAGGTTGTTATTCTTGCTTCTGGCTTTCTTTTTGGCATCATACATTTATATATTGTAGGCTGATAGAGGCACTGCATCACAAGATCGTGTAACTACCCCGTTCATGACCAAATATGAAAGAGCACGTGTACTGGGCACGAGAGCACTTCAAATAGCCATGGGCGCTCCAGTAATGGTTGAATTAGAAGGAGGTTAGTCTTCAGAAATCCGTACTTTTTAAAAATGTATTTTAGAAACGGATCCATTAGAAATCGCTCGGAAAGAACTAAAATATAAAAAGATCCCTATCATTGTTCGTCGTTATTTACCAGATGGCTCCTTTGAGGACTGGTCCGTGGATCAACTGCAAGTTGGCGACTGGTGACGATCTCCATTCCGATTAATTACATTTTGTTATAATTCTACGCTCTACTATTAAACATGTTCAGATTAAATGGACCTACTTTTGACACCGGAATTCTATTTATAGAACGTTATCAATAGCTTGTTCTAGACGATTTGTCGCCTTTTCCGATAAGGTGTTACGTACTATTTTGATAATCTCAAAGGAGCATAAGGCTACAGGTTTCTAATTTTAGACTTCACTTCCCCTCGAACAACGCGTACAGCTGACACTTAAAAATGCGCTCATAACAACTAGTATTCTTGAGTTTTTGACGCGTCCAAGTGACAGCTATCATTCTTTACTTTTTGTCACTTCCGAGCACCAATTCCAGTTTGCGGATCGGAGTGGACCAGAGACCTTTGGGAAGAAATGATCTTCCGGTCTATTTGAGACGAGAAAATACTTCTTTTATAAACTTTGAGCGAACTGTAAGGTTGAGCATAAAAGAATAAGTGCAGCATGGACGCATTGTTCTGGCGATCTCGATGGTTCCTCTTCTAAAGAAAAAAAGGGCGTTGTCCTTATCGTCGGGGTCAACTCTAGATCTCCTACTTGCCCCAGCTGTCCAGGACTGTTCCACTGGCCCAACGGTTGTTGACTGATAGCCTCGGCCGAGAAAAAGGAAGAGAGATAGTTCCAGTCGCGATCTGTAACCTGGTTACCTGGGCGCTTTTCATCTCCTTTCTCCCAAAAAATTGACAGCTGTTAGTCTTTTACCTCTCTCAGATTTGTCTTTTGATCTACGGATAAAGGATATATAGAGAGAGGAGCACACAGCTGACACAGGAGGAGCGGTCATTGACCGGCTCACCACATAAAAATTAACTTTGATGGCTTTACAGCAGCGTTGTCGTCTTTCGGACAACAGCTCCGTCAAAACACATCCCTCCTACTTACTTTCTAGTCAGCGGCTGATGTCTTCTTGTATTTTGTTTTCTCCCCGAGCAGGCGGGGGCTAATGGCTCAACAACAGGATCGTTTGAACTGGACGGCTATATAAATTCTTGGCTCTTCGATATGTCAGATCTCCGAATTTTCCCTCCCAGCTCTGTTTTCATTCTTCTAATCGCTGTTTTTCACAATTTTAGAGTAAAATAATGTTTTTATCGATTAAAATTTCACGAACAAGCATAATTTCCTTATTTTCAACAGAAATCACTGTACAATTCGTTACAAGCGATAAGAACAAGCTTTGCCTCTTATGCTTTCATTCTGCAACACCGTGATCTTTTCTATCTTGGCTTCCTCTCTCGCTGTCGCTCTGATTAGCTTGTTGATCTATATAAATAGTACTATCTACAAATTTTGTGGTCACTTTTAGTGGTCACTATTGCGGGGGAAGTCAACTACTGTAGTCTTCTAATTTTTCTCATTTATTTATCTTTCAACATTTATTCTTACACATTATTTATAGACTTCCATAGGCTGCCCTCTATAAGTCGATTTTCCTTTCATACGCGCGAGAAATTTTACCTTCGTTGACCCTTTCAGAAAAAAGGAGATCCATAACCGTCCTGCTTTTTCATTTTTTTGCAATAGAAATAATCAATTTGATAGAATAGAAAGTATAGATTTATTTTCTTTTCTTATTACACACATGCAGCTGGCTGTTTCATTGCTTTTTCTGTGTTTTTCTGTGTAAAATCTCTCTAAGACAGTCCCATCCAGTTGTTGTCTCGCTTAGGTTCCAGTCTCTCTCATTCTCTCTTGCTTTCTTTCTTCGTCTTCGTCTTTATTGATATAATCCCGCGCTTCTCTAATTTCCTCTTCTTCTTCTTTTGCTTCTTTTCAATAGCAACAACTGTAAATATCCTCTACTTATTATTTTTTTCTTATCTCTCTAAGCACGTGCTACTTTTCTTTCCAAATTGTTCAAAACGATTAATTGCTCTCTCTAAATCCCAGTCTCGCACAGTGCCAAGGTCATAAAACATTCTGAGGGAGGGTGGTACTCGGAGAAAAGACAGCGAGACCTTGTCAGGTTTTTGCCCCATTCAATTATATTCGTTTTCCATTTTTCCTTTGTCATACTCTTGTGGGCTTCGATGAAATTGATAAAAACTGCTCTCTTTATTACTTTTCAGTCTCGGACTGGTATTCTTCTTCTTTTTCGCGGTACTTCAGGCATCGCGTTGAGGCACAAGAGTGTCATTTTCCATTTTCCTAGTGTCAGAAGGAGGTTTTCTCTGACAAATAGCAAAAGCTACTCGCTTTCTTCCTCATTCGGTCAAAATATTGAGATTTCATTCCGAAACCTTCCTGTGCCGAATTTGCACACATGGTGTAATGGCTAACAGCTTTGCCTGCGATGAAAACAATCCGGGTTCGATCCCACCCGCTCCATTTGTCTTTTGCTTCAATTTCTTCGATTATCTGACTCATTCCCGACAGAATATTTCCCTTTCAGATGCTTCTCATCTCCTTGGTTGCCGTCTTTCACGGCAGCTCGGCCCTTCTCCACGTACAGCGGAATGAAATACGAGAATTTGATGTTTTAGACGGTTGGTTGCTCCCCCACCTCCCGAATTATTGTATTTTTAGGGTTGTGGACGTTTGTTCGGGAGTCTTTGAATGTAGAAATTGGACAGAAAGGTTCCTGGCAGGAGAAAGATCTGACAAAATTCGCGAATCACTCCGTAATGCCGGTACCGTCGGCCTACAATGACATGTCAGCCGACGCGGGTCTTCGGGATCACATCGGCTGGGTTTGGTATCAGAAAAAAGAAGTTGTGCCCTCTTCTGTGGCTGGAAAAACCCTCCTGCTCCGGTAAAACAACCTCCTACGGTTAAAAAAAGGAAATGTTCAGATTCTCCTCTGTCAATTATTACTGTAACGTGTATTTGAATGGAAAGCTGCTCGGATCACATGTTGGCGGTCATCTGCCGTTCCAATTCGATGTCAGCAGCAAAATTCGACCCGGACAGGCTAATACGGTAGGTTTATCCTTCAAAAATTGAAAACGTGGCTAATTTCCCCGAATTCCACTGTTTTGAGAGCATTTGGACCATCTAGAGGGCAAATTTGGACTGTTTAGATCATTTTAGACCTTTTAAAGATCGGTTGCCATGTTTTTGAGCTGAAATCGCCGTTTAGAATGGGTATTCCCTATCTGGCGGAGCCCGCGCCCGCACCCGTAAAATCTCGGCAGCTAGGCGGCCTTTTACCCAATGGAGCGCCAGTTCCATATCTCGTAGCTGCCGAGATTTTACGGGTGCGGGTGCCCGGAATTTACTCGCCCAGGGGGATTCTAGAAGAGTTTTTACTCTTTTAAAAGTTACAGTATGCCATATAAGGTGGTAAATAAGAGGTTCAGATTACGGTAGCCGTAAACAATACCCTCTCGTGGGCAACAATTCCTCAAGGAGACTTCAATTACATGCCGGCGACTGGGAGGAATGTCAGCGGACGGATGGTCAGTTTTCCCTAGACCCCGAAAATATACCGTCTCCCTCCATTTTAGCTCTCCCGCACTCCTCCCGGAGCTTTTAAAGACATCGGAAACTTTGATTTCTTCCATTATGCCGGTATTCTTCGCTCTGTTCATCTCCTAAAATTGCCGACCACTTATATTGAAGATATTGCCATCGTAGCCGAACATTTAGGCGAGTTATCGCTTCCAGGGTTACGGTAATGGCCCAATTTTAGGTTCTTTCACGTATACGGTAGATCTGAACACGAATTCGACGGAAGAAGAAGTCCACGTGACAATTGCTGACCCAGATGGGAAGGATGTTTGGACGGGACGAGGATCTACTGGGAAGGGAAAAGTGGCAAGTGTCAGACCGTGGTGGCCGAGGGGAATGGGAGCAGCCGATCTGTATACCTTGACAGCGGCGGTAGTTCGAAAATCGGATGGACAAGTCGTTGATATTTACAGGTAGGAGTGCTTAGATTATGTTAAAAAGGAGAAAATAAAAGAAGAAAACTAAGTAAAAACAGTGAAAAATGGATGAAAATTTTAAAAATTAGAATGGAGCAACCTTACTTTTAACATTGGCGCCTTTTTCAAAACTTTGAATATTATTGCTCATTTTTTAAGTTTTTCTATTATTTTTAGTAAACTTTAGGCAATTTACTTAATTTGTTGCATTATTATGAGCAAATCAGCAAAAAAAAAAGTGAAAATAATGAAAAATTGAAGAAAATGGGACGAATTTACTGGAGCACAGTTACTTTCCAGTTTTGGCGCAATTTGAAAACATTTGAAAATTTTGGCCCGTTTTAGAATTTTTGAGCCATTGTCATTGGATTTTATGCTACTTTTTGTATTATTTTCCATTTTTCAGGCAAACGTTCGGTTTCCGCTCAGTCAGCTGGACGGATCGCCAGATTCTGATCAATGACAAGCCGTTCTACTGCCTCGGCTTTGGAATGCACGAAGATTTTGAGATTCATGGACGTGGCTTCGACCAAGCGGTGATGACAAAAGATCTGAATCTGTTGGAATGGATGGGAGGGAACTGCTACCGTACCACGCATTACCCGTACGCGGAGGAGAGGATGTACGAAAACGACAGGAGGGGAATTGTAGTGGTGGCGGAGACACCAGCCGTCGGGTTGAAAGGCTTCCCCAAGAGCAATCAGCTCCTCCACCTGCAAATGTTGGAAGAACTCGTAACCAGGGACCGTAACCACCCCTCGATTATTATGTGGAGCCTGGCTAATGAACCCCAAACTGGAAAGAAGGAAAGCCGACAGTATTTCAAGGTAAGCACCGCCGCAACAAGATATGCACATGGCGCAGTGGATAGTCTGCCGTCTCTCACTGTTGGCCTCGCGAGTTCGGATCCCCCGTGTTGACCTTGTACTTTTGCTTTTTTTTTTCTAAACATTCTGTAGTTGTTTAGAAGCCATTTTCTCTCATTTTTACGCGTCTAACATGGAAAACTTGTCATTTTTAGGGGCTGGTGGACTACGCCCATGCTATCGACCCCACCCGACCCGTTACAATCGTCTATGGTCCGACAAACTTTGACACTGACCAAACAGTAAGTTTTCACCTTTCCCCACTCAAAAAATACGGTATTTCCAGGCAGATTTGATCGACATCATCTGTGTGAACCGTTACTATGGTTGGTATTGGGATATGGGCTATTTGGATTGGGTGAATCAGTCAATTTATTGGGATATCTCCATATGGCACGATACTTTCAAACGGCCGATTCTTCTGACCGAATATGGAGCAGATTCCCTTCCGGGATTGAATCAGGCAAGGAGAAAAGAGCCACAGTTAGTTGACAGCCAGCGCTTCAGGAACCGTCCATCGACTTTTCTGAACAATATCAGAATGATCTCATTCGACGTACCCACAACGCGTTGGATAAACTCCGAGCCGAACATCTTCTAGCCGGGGAAATGATCTGGAATTTTGCGGATTTCATGACAGGAATGAGTGGGTTTCTTTACTATTCTTTGTGGGACCACAGCCGCGGAAAAATTCGGGGGAACCCGGAAAATCGGCCTCTACCAGTCTCTAGGCCCCCTCTTCTGGATTGACTCCTATGACAGGATTTTTGGCTGAATTCGGGACAGTAGGAGTGGAAAAAGAGTGGCACACTTTCTGGTATACTGTAATTAGTCTATTCCCTTCAAAAAAGCCCGAATAGACGGCGTTTACTCCCAAAAATGCGATTCGAAAATTCAATTCGACGACTACAAGTCTTCTTATCATTTGGCTGCCGAGATTTTACGGGTGCAGGCGTCTGGAAGTCTACAGGCTGGTAAGAGGGGCAGTTGGCATAAAAGAGCGGAAAGATAATAGTTTATTCCTGGAACTGGGACTCAGAATTTGATAAAATCCTAATTTTTCTTCATTTCAGCGACAACCAGAGCTGTCGGAAACCACAAAGGAGTGTTCACGAGGACGAGACAAGCCAAACAGGCGGCCTACACCCTCCGGGACCGATACTTGGGTCTGTTCGATCAGCGGGACACCGAGCTGTGGTAGCGGGAAGAAGAGAAGTCGACACGATCTCACAAAAGTGGCAATAAACTATTATCTTTCTCTCTTTTTGAAGATTTATTTCATTAAAATTCGGGAAATCGAGCCAGGGATCAAGCCGTCTTGACCTGGGCGACTAGCTGGTCCACTTCGGGCTTGACATCGATTCCAGAGCAGACTACCTCATTTACACGGCCCAGAATGTCGTGCAGGGACGCTACCAACGGAGCTGAAAAGAATAAACTCTAAAAATTCGAAAAATTCCATTTGGATTACTGTAGAATCCGCTATAAGCGCGGACAATTCTATCTGATTCGTTAGGTTGCATTCTTCCTCATGTTTCATTTTTTCATGTTATTTTTTCTATTTTTTGAGTTTACAGTATTCCAGACACTGTAGCTGTCTAAAAATACAAAAAAAATATGAAAAAATATCGGAATTACAGTGATTTTCAAGGAATTTAGAATGGAGCACGACTACAGCGCGCGTTTTCGACTTTTTAGGAGATTACGGTATCTTTTGGTAACTATTTTTGCTATTAAAAAGCTTTAGAAAGATGTACTATATTAAGAAAAGTAGAAATGGATCAACATATGGTAAAAACCCACTTCCTGGAGCGATTGCTGCAACTTGTTCGGGCGAGGTGGCACTCTCGAGAAGATAGACCATTTTACAGAGTTCCTGTCCGGTTCCACTGGATATTTTTTGGAGAGAAGTACGCAGGAGACTCATCTAAACATTGTCTTTTAACCTACACTAACCTAAAACTACCTGCTGCCCGAAATCAAGCCCCTTCAAGTCGACGAGCTGGTCCGCGGCTCTCTTCCTCCTCGGAGCACCGGCAATCCCTCTCAAACTGCGTAGAATATCCAAAATTGACTGTCCAGCCCCTCTCCAGGTGTCCCCAATAGCGCCAGCTAAGTTCTTCAACTCTTCCAGACTAACATCCCCGACGTTTCCTATTCCATGACCAACTGCGTCAGGAACAGAACCGACGGCCTTACCAATAGCCCTGGGAACTTCTCCAACTCCCTGGGCTACGGTATCTAGACCGGAGCCGACTTCATGGCCTGAAAATGGATAGTGAGAATGGAATAATGAGGGTAGAATTAGGTAATTTGACGACCTACCAACAGAGCTGACGATATGGTCGGCTGAATCGCCAATCTGTCCCGGCAGACGGGAGATGACTCCAGGAGGAGCGCGCTCAAGATTAGGAGAAATCCTGCCAGCAGCTTCGAGAGCGAAACAAGAGAAGAAGAAAAGACGAAGCATTGTTATGTTCAAATGGGGAGAGTCGTCTCATTTTATACTAGAAGATCGTCCCTGTACTAATAATATTATCCACATTCTGTTCGTCTCCAGCTGATCAAACGGTTTTCTTTATTCATCCAAGGAAAGGTGTCCTTTTTCGGGTAAGTGGAAAACAAGAGGAAATTCATAGAGAAACAATGTTTACTTTTTATGCATGCGGTCTTAAAATTCGTCTCGCCTCTTCTATTGATTGTTTATCAAATGGTTCAAACCATAGTTCTAAAAAATGTTCTTGGTATGAATGGAGGAGACACTTGGCGCCGTCGTCTCTTGTAAATCTGAATTACTTGGTCAGTTGATTATACATTGAAATAGACTTTACATTGTGTTTTTCCTAAACGGACGGTCATCCTTTTCTTCAGTTTTGTTCTCTTCATAAAATGCCCTGGATTCGGGTGTCCAGTGAGTAGAACCAATACATATGTAGTCAGTTATTGGGGTCTCATGACGATACCACTTCTAATCACTTTACTTGATCTTGAAAATGAATAGAACTCACTTTAATAATGTCAATAATAAAATCGGAGGAATAGCCATTCTTATCGCCTTCCCGTCTCATCAATCCAGTCCCTTCAAATAATCTCAAAACTTCTGGGTTATTCAATGTTGTTTTTATACTCAGAAATTCAGACCTCATCATCTAAATTGTATACTTTAATCTTCAAAGATAAATGAATGCAAACCTTGTCCGTTACACTAAAAGTTCCGTCGTATTCAACGTGAAGGGCTTTATAATCGAATTTGTTTAGGATATACTCAATAAATGGCTGGTTTTCTGGCCCAAACACGTATAAATATTCTACAGAATAGGTATCATCGCCAAGAGCCTCTTTTGCTAAGGAAGCTAAGTCCACGCCGGCTTCCTATAGTAATCAATTATTCCTCGTAAATCGAAAGTGAAAAAGGTGTCAATCTCGACAAATGGAACACCTCTTACCATCTGGAATAATTTTAATACTGCCAATTGCTCAGAAACCATATTGTTTCGGCATAAATGGTAATAGTGACCCGTTAAAATAGACTTTCGGCAGTAAGAAAGATATTTATGTACAGTATATTTATAGTACACCTCAAGAACATAAATCTTTTGGCTATCCTCTCAATTGAGCCAGCATACTTTCTATTTCCGCGTCTGTCATGGTCTTCTGGGGTGCCGTCGTCGCGGGTCCAAGGGCTGTTGGTATTCTTGGAACTTGCGCCAGCTGAAAAGTTTATAGCTTGAAAAAAAACAAGAGAAAGCCCTACCTTTCCATTCATTTCAATACCAATCTCATCCAATACCTTGGCCACAATGGCGTCTTGCTCCGCTTCATCTCCCGGCTCACTGAACATACTGTCCAATTGGTCATTCATCATCTGGAATCGGATTAATATATTTTCATATATTAAAGGACTGTACCTCTTCAGTGAGTCCCATCTTCTCCTGAGCCATCGCAAATTCCTTCATATCGTTCATCACCCTCTGCATTGGCATCTGCTTATCCATCGCTTTCATTGTGTTCACAGTTGTGCCCATCGCGTCGGCCATCCGCCCCATTGAATACATATGACTGAAAGGAAATAATAATATTTAACAGACGGTAACATACCTGTTTTGTGAATTAATTCCTGACAGCTGTGCACTCATTTGAATACTCTTTGCCCGGGATTTCCTCAACTGGACCAATTGTTTAGCCAACACGGTACAGGCGTCTTTATTTCCTTGTTGAGCGAGCTTTTTGATTTCTGATTGCTGAAAAGATTAAATGAATAGTTTTACTAGTTATAATATAATTATATTATATTTTTAGCTTCGTTACTCCGAGAAAATATGAAAAAAATGGGTTCAAAAGGCCATATTCACTGAGGAAAACGATGAGGCCAGGGTTGCAGTTTCAAAGCCCGCCCTGAATTTCCACCGAACCCCCTTCAAAGATTATGAATATTCTTCCTAGAGAGGATAAAATCTGGGAAGAGTATGGTCAGAGGAATGGAGGCAGAATGAGGCCGGGAGGCATTTTAAAGCCGCCGTCTTTTGGCATAATCAGAACCGGCCGCCGTTTGCCTACTTTCCTCTGACTCATGAGCAAATCTCAGCACTTTTTCAGGTTTTGAAGACAAAAAGGAGGAAGGGATGGGTTTAGGATCTTCTAAACTACCGTAATTCGTCTTATTTTCAAAATTTTACTTTAAAAAGTGGAATAAAATGGTTGGAACTGACCAGTTCGCGCTCCCTCCTGTCCATATCGCGGCGGTCTCGCTCCAAATCACGGTTGGTCTTGTTTAGATTCTTTTTATTATCTCGCATTTGTTCTAAAAATTTAATTTCTCATTAAAAATGTCCTCCAAAATGTAGCTTACCTTTAGGATCGGGCTTTTTACCGAAGAGTCCTGACATCTTGACTAGAAGTGGAAAAAATGAAGTGAGATCTTAAAATTTGGAGTGAAATAGACGATTTTAAGAAGGAATATGAGAGAATGGATGAGGGGGGAGAGGACTAAAAGTGGTTGACAATCAATTGATTGTGAAATCGTGGTCCCTACCCACCCATGACGCTCTGGGGGAGGGATGAGTCACGTTTATTTGAGATATTTGATAATGGATACGTCATTTTTTCGACAGATTCACGGATTTTTTATAATTTTTACGTCTAATAGAGCAAGATTTGTAGAAAATATTGGAAGAAAAATTGGGAAAGTGGCTCTGGAATGAAAACATTGATGAGAAAAGCGGGTAAACATAAACAGGCGGCCGTAAACGCGCTTCATCTAGACGAGAGGGGCCTTCGTTTTATTTCTCACTTGTGAATAAAGAAACACAGCTATTGCATCATTTAGATAGCTTTCCTATAATAAATGACTTGTTTTTGGGTGAGAAAATAACCATCTCAACGTCCCAACTCCATAAACCTCATCTGGAAAGCAGCCTTACCTAAATTCGATTCAGATGAACGCGAACAACTTCGTTCAACCGCAACCAAATGTCGCCCCCCGGTGGAGAATCAGCCAGAGTGACTATAGGTATTCGAACACACATATTTCCTAATTAAAACCATCTTTACAGGAGGTCAGACATTTGTACAAGAGGTCCAGTAGATCCACAGAAATGGTATGCGCACAGCGCTAATATCTAAAGATTATGAGCGAATTGCGCTATTTTATCGAATAGACCTGGGCAATTTTTTGCACTGTGCTTATTCAGCTCCCCATTTTGCATAAGTAGAACCAAATTTGAACGCTCTACGATATTTGGATCAAAAGTTATGAGGGCCCAAAAAGTGGTTTTTTTTTCACTTTCAAAGTAGCCTAGCTCCTCTAAATCGCCATTTGGACTAATAACTTTTTTGGTTTTCCACATCATAGGTCTACATCTTGGCAAAAAATCAGCCAAATCGGTCACTCCCAGTTGGTGGACTTCCCTTGTTAGCCTAAACCCAGAGAATAAAGAACTGTAAGGACTTTCCTCTTATTCCTCCTGATGGAAAGGCAGGACGAAACAGGTTGAGGGGAGGAAGTGGAGAACGGGAAAAAAAGAAAAGGACTGTCTTTCACTGTGGATGTGATCTTCATTCAAAAGTGATACTTTTTAGCTTGTCAATGTTGCAATAAATCTTATTTGCCGAGAGGGATGAGTGTTTTCTCGTAAGATTTGGGGTACTGTAGCGGATGGAGGCTTTATTCGCCTGCGTCCTTATCGTCTCGACTTTCTCCTTATGAGGAGGAAATAAAAAGTTGGATTTTATCACCCATTAAGTAATAATATCGTATGTTTCTCCAGTATGTGTTCTCCTCATCCAATAGGCATTCCAGCTATTTTACAGACGGCTTGGCGAGTCTGTGTACAATCGATATCTGACCAAGTACCAGTGGGTGCCATCTGGGAAAAGATGTTATTTTTTACAAACGTCACTTACAACTACACAGCGGTCATTACTAGTCATTCCATCGGGCTCTCCTCCGCCTACCCAGTTAGTATAGCCGACCTGAAAATGGTTGAACATTTTAAAGGTACATTACTGGGTCTCCATTAGTCCACGTCGACCAGGGGTCATTATTCACCCCGCTTATACCAATAAATATGGCGACACCGCCTGCCATCACTAAAAAGACTACCATTTTCCTTTTTTCGAAGAAACCTACTCCTGACGAACTCATTTTCAGCAGCATTTAGAATAGACGCCAGACTAGCGCCCGGAACGTAAAAATTGCATTGATTTTGTTGGTTGTTCAAACGCTGGACCATCGGGCGATGGTAGTAACAAAACCCATTTGCAGGATTTGGAGTCCAAACATCGGGATTGGTAGGGCATGCTGAATAATAAAGAAATATATATAGTCCGTTTTCAATAGGACCGGCCTTCGCTAAGCCTGACCCCACAGCGGAGACGCGCCGCGAAATTTGAACTCGTGACATTTCCGTTGGAAGCGGACCAAAGGTCATCCTGTCTTACTGAATGGCGGCACGGTGCTAGTAGTCATGACGGTGGTGGTTGTGGTCGTCGGAATTGTTGTCGTGGTTGTAGGAGCACCGGTAGTCGTCGTCGTGGTCGGCGTCGTAGCTAAAAATAATATGGCCACTTTCAGTAAATTCTAGAGGATTGAAAGCCAGCTAGACTCAGTGATAGCCGGGCAAAACGGGCATAAGGTTTTTAAATCGGTTGGGCCAGGACTCACTGGTCGTCGTTGGAGTTGTTGTCGTCGTTGTGGGACCACCAGTAGTCGTCGTCGTCGGAGTTGTGGTCGTGGTGGTGGCAGGGGATGTCGTCGTCGGGGCCGATACCGTAGCTGAAATGATTAATAAAATAGATGAAGTGCCTGTAGCCCTCTTGCCTTCCATTATTACAAAAAAGGGAAGCAAAACTGACTGGTCGGCGCGGCAGAAGCAGGACTTGTAGTCTCGGATGTCATCGACATTACTGTAGTGTAGAGGACGGAAGTGGCCATGTCCATTTCGTCCTCGTACATGTCGTCGGCTGAACTTCTCTCATTCTAAGAAGAAAGAGACCTACGCGTGACTGTCGGTATACATCCTGTCGACGATGAAACTGAGAAAAACAATAGGAGGAGGTAGAAGGATAGCGGCAACATTGACTGGCGGGAAAAGACTCGATCCGTAATCGACTCCCTATCAAGGGAAAGTCGCGCGAATTAACTACGCGCAAATTCTATCCTTAAAAGTCGGATGGATTGACGACGGGTTTATAGCCTGAACAAAATTGTGGAGATAGTGGAAACGTATGATTTGACGAGGGGGAGTTTCTGTTCACGGGAATATAATCAACATTACTCGACCGCTTCCCCTTTTCAAGACCTGCCGGACAGGGGGAAGCTGGTAACTACATTTCATTGGATTGTACTTTATTCGATAAATTTGGTGTGTAATGTCTAACATTGTAATAAATCTAGGCTCTTTATGAGGGCAGGCGTATTGTTGCATCGTTTGGGTTACAGATGGAGATTTCATTCACCCGCCCCCGTAGCGCCTCGGCAGGCACGAAATAGCTGTTTCCTCTTTGGTCCGCCAAGGGTTTCCTGGTGGCTTTTCCCAGTGGTCTCTGCCCTAAACTTTGGCTCCTTTTGAACCGGCCAGCTCGCCGTTTACAGCCGTTGCCAAACGAACCCTTTTTTGCTCCTCTACTGCTTTGCAACACGCGTCGCCTCTCTGCCATTCTTCTTTTTTCATGTACTGAATTATTTTCTTTTAGGACTGGCATATTTCCTGTTCTTATTCTTCCTACTGATTCCTGGCTACTGATTGTGAAAGCTAGTTATTGTCAAGGAAACGGCTTGGAACCTTCAGTGACTGAAATGTTCTCCCGAGGAAGGAATTAAAATCATCCCAAGACAACTTCCTCTGTTTTCCTAATGTCTTGGTAATACTACTTCTTCTAGAGAATAATGTTACGATTCTAGGGAACGGAGGGGACAAAAGAGGGGATAAAAGCTACTTCATAGTCTACAAATCATAGACATCATGTAAAATGCGGTTTGGTGAATGATGAGCCTCCTACCAATTATCTCCTCCGAGAAAATTACTTGAAAGAATTCAGAAGCGGAACGATACTGAATAATCTGCTATACTCTGTAGTTAGTCCCAGTTTAAATTTCCCATAGTAAGAGACATTTTTAGACGGATGTTGGGCATTCGCGATGAAGAAGCCATGGTTGAATGGATATACTAATAGAAGTGGACGTAAAGTCTCTTCGTTTCTTCTGGATAAGCGAACTTCAACCTCCGTGTGCAAAAATTATTGTGTGACTCTGTACTCTATTGTACTACTATAAATACTGATTCCTCGAAGAGAACTGGGGTGGTGTCATTTGGGGTACTGTAGCAGAAGGAGACTTCACTTCTTCGAACCTGTACCGTCTCGGCAGGCGGGAAATACGATCATTCGTCTTGGAACACCCAAAAGGTCTTCCACAGTCCTTTCCCCGCGGTTTTTGCTCTTCTTTCAACTCACCAGCTCGCTGTTTACAGCCGTTGCCAAACGAATCCTTTTTTGCCCCTCTGCTGCTTTGTGTCACGCCTCCGTCCTCCCCATTCTCATTTTTCACAACTTACCGAATTCTTTTCTTTCAGGACTGGCATATTTCCTGTCTTTCTTTATCTTAATTATGGCTGCTGCTTGGTGAAGCTAATAACTGGCTGATAAAATAACTTGGAACCTTCAATTACCCACTGGTCCTCCCCCGGAAACGATCCCTAGTGTAATTCATCTCACTTTCTGACGGACGAGTTAGTTTTCCCCACTTCTTCTTGTAAAGTAATTATAATTTCAAGTACATAAGTGGGATCACAACTTCTTGAAAGGAGAAACAGTAAACTACTGGAAGTATCTTGCTGCCATTGTTTGCTCAAGTATAGGAATATGTGGAACGCGTGCTCAACTTTACTCTTCGCTGCAAACACTGCCGAAGGACGGTTGAACTACTCTATCCATGCCTAATCGCACGGCTTCTGATATTACTGTTTATATCAGTAGTGATAATATTCTGGAAGAATAAACAAACGTTTTTGTGTAGTGTCTTGCAATAATTCTGGATTTCTGAAAAGGACAAGTTTTCTCGTATTATTTTGGGTACTACAGTGGAAGTATAGTCCATTTCCAACGGATATGTCACGGGATTTAAAGGTCTGTCGCGCCTCCGCTGTGGGACCAGCCTTCTTCCGACATGGTCTCGCAACGGAGATGCGCCGCGAAAGTTGAACTCGTGACATGTCCGTTGGAAACGGACTATAGACTTTATTTACCCGGGTATAGTCTTGGTATAGTCTGTCAATAAAAAAAGACGACATTCAAGGTCTAACTGGCCGAGAACAAATTTTAGTAATGGAGCGAACTAACAGATAATTTTTGAGCGCACAGCTCGCCGGCCTGACCAAAAGCGCGCCACGACGTGATTTACGTAACTGGCGCGCTACAGTAATTAAAATTATTTCCCATAGTAAACTGTCTCATCTGGGTGCATCTAGTTCTCTTTAGTGGTACATCCGATTTGATTTCTGTTTTCTGCAATCGATTCAGCACATAAGATTGTCTTTTAATAGAGCTTGCCACCTAGATCTGACAACTGTATGTAACAAAAATATCGAAAATGCCACTAAATTTGATGCCATTTATGCATTTTTCATTGTTGGAAGTTCAAACATTCTATTAAAAGACAATTTGATGTGCTCTAACAATTGCAAAAAACAGAAATGAACTCGGATGTACAACTAAAGAGAACTAGATGCACCCAGAATAGATGCAAAATTCCTTAACAAAATTTGAAATTTTCCTTTCGCGGGTGGTATTCTTTTTTCGTTAAAAATATTTTACTCAACATTGCTGACATTGGATTTGTCTAATTTTCATGGCAAACAACTAGTCACATCGTGAGCAACATTTTGATACCAAGAATGACCAGTAACGCTTCGGAAAACTCTTTTTTAATGGTAAAAGGGGATTTCCTGAACAAAATTCATGAATGCCACATTTCTCTCTATTTCTTTGGTATTCTGTGTTTTTCTCCTTTGCTATATAGTAATTCGTGGTCGATAAAACCAGAGAAACCATCGAAAACGCATGAAAATGCAGAACATTGATTTTGGCATTGGAGCGCTCCGACCTTTAAATTGGCGGTCGCGGCGAGCTGTGAGCGGCCAAGAAGAAAACAACGCCAGTAAGTTCGGCTCACGGCTAAATCGTTAGACCGTGAATGTCGTCTTTTTCTTGACAGACTATAGATGGGAAATTCTATCCTGGGGCGGTCAAGGCCGTTATATGGAGTTTGGCCCAGGGACTGTGGCTCCTTTTGTGCCAGCTCGTTGTTTACAGCCGTTGCCAAACGAATCCTTTTTTTGCCATCTGCTGCTTTGTAACACACCTCCGCCCTTCCCATCCCCATTTCCTCCATCGATTTACTAAATACTTCTCTTCTTTCAGGACTGGCATATTTCCTGTTCTTATTCATTTTAACCATGGCTACTGCTTGGGGAAGCGGCTAACCAGCTAGAAAAATGGCCTGAAACTTTCAAAAGTTCCCCGTACAGGTTGGTTTTCTGTTTCTTCTTTACAGAGTTTTATTCGCGGTGTTCGAAAAGCTCTCTTTATCTTGTATTCTATTCTGGTCGATCTGTGCGCCTGCACCCGTACAATCTCGGCAGCAATAGCCGCGCAGCTCTATAAAGAAGGTTTTGCTGCCGAGATTCTACGGGTGCAGCGTGCGCGTACCCCCAGGGAATGGACTGAATATGGGCTACAAATAACTGTTTTTCTAGAAAACAAGACTTCTTTCAGCGTATGAACATCAAATGATAATTATTATTCAGCAGATACGTCATATTACAAGGCTGACATATCACAGATTTGGTAAGGACAAAACTGAACTTTTTTTTGAAAACAATATTATAGACAAACAGCGATTGGACCTACACTCATGCTTGCTATTTCCAGGTGGAGAAATATTTATAAAATGAACTAGAGGGCGAGAAATTGTTTGGTAAGCTAAAGAATAGCTACCATTCACCTATTTTATTATTCATTTAGAAGTGGGAAAAGCTATATCAGGAACCGCACGAAGATGGAGTTGACAGAACTTTCCCGAAAATCGAAACGATCTTCCCGTTTTTACTCCCAAATCAATGTGCCGATAAGATGTACTTCCAGCTCCGTTGATAATGCCTTTGAATGTTATTTTATTGGACAAATTTTAGTAGCGGGCCTGCTGTAATAAATGTGAAATTCTGAAGAGAGCTGATCTTTTTGCGGTTTCAGTGACCCGCTTCCCCACACCCGTATAGTCTCGGCAGGAGGAGCGCCTTTATTCAAAACTGTTGCAATAACTGTGGCGCCTTTATATCTTTGTCTTGCCGAGACTTTACGGGTGCGGAGGAATCGGACCATCAATTACACAGCTCGCCGCGGCTGAAGAACGCCCTCCGCCACCGTCATCGCTCCGGGACAAGCGCAATTTTTGTTCTACAGCCCGAACAACTTTGTAGACGTTTAGTAGAGAGAACTGCACATTTATATAATTTTCTGTAAATTGCATTCGAAAGATCATATTTTTTTCACTCGGAAGTAATTTTTTGGGTCCATACAAATGTATCACAAAAAAGATATACATTATTTTCTGTTTTTCTATATCAAAAGCTGAACAGATTTTTCCGAAAAAATTACTTCCGGATCAGCATTTTTTTCTGCATCGAACAAGACCAAGAACTCCAACTATGTATGTCTGGATCAAGCTACTAAACGTCTACAACGATGGTTACCGTAATCCGTAGAACAAAAACGCCGTTTATCCGCTGTTTACACTCGTTTTCATCCAACGTCGATTTTTTGAGAAATCGGTCAAAATCTTTGAAAATTTCTTTCTCAAATCTGCGACATCCGATATTTTTCATTTTTGCTGCAATCAATTAGTCTCGTTATGGGGAGCATTTTAAGTTATCAATGGAAGAATATCGTGAGTAAAAGCTATTTTTGGGTCATTTCGGAACAAAATTCACTGATTTTTCATTACGCTTCAAATCTGCATTATTTTATGTTTTTCTCTCTTGCCTTATAGTAATTTGGGGTCGATAAGACCGAATAAAACATCGAAAACACATGAAAATGTGTAGAAACGCATATATGAAAAACTGTCATGTGGTCGCTGCAGGACCATTTTAGCCATTTTAGACCTTTGAGGTGGCGACCTCGGCGAGCTGTGATTACCGAGCGGTAATATTTTTGGGGTACTGTAGACGAAGGAGATGCCATTAATCCTCACCCGTACCGTCTCGGTAGACAGACAATTCATCCGCTCGCCCTGGAATAGTCAAGTTTGCTGACAGTCGTTTCTTTGGGATCTTTGCATCAAATCTTATCTTCTTTTGAACAGTACAGCTCGTTGTTTACAGCCGTTGCCAAACGAATCCTTTTTTTGCCATCTGCTGCTTTGTAACACACCTCCGCCCTTCCCATCCCCATTTCCTCCATCGATTTACTAAATACTTCTCTTCTTTCAGGACTGGCATATTTCCTGTTCTTATTCATTTTAACCATGGCTACTGCTTGGGGAAGCGGCTAACCAGCTAGAAAAATGACCTGAAACTTTTAATGATCCATGAATTTCTTGGGAATTCTGAGGATTTGGAGTATGACTGTATACTGCATCTTCCACTCCGTCAGTTTTCTACCCCTTCCTTATTAAAATAAGTTAATTTTCCAGAAGCAGGAAAAGTTTTGATAATTCGTAATGCTCTAGACTACCATTCTATCCCCATAGTCAAATATGAGTATCTACTATTCGGAAGAGGGAGGGGATTATTATTCGTCATCACCGATATAACCCTATTAATAGTAGAAGTAATGACAAATTTTGAAGGAGATTTTGGACGTTTCAATTAATTTAAACGGCATGATGTTAGTCTTCAAAGTTCTGCTAGACAAAGACATTTTAGGAGGTTGTACGGCAGACACATACACCGCACCATTTACACTGTTTCTCTCCGTTTTAATTAAACCTTTTTATCGCCCGCTCTAAATGAGCAGGCTTTCCAAAAATTATCCTCAAACCACTGAATACAATCCAGGGTCTGGTTAGGTAACTACCTCAAAGGTTTAGTTCGTTTGCGAACCACACATCGCTGAAACGCGACCTCGGCGCGCCATAGCCGCGAGCTGCCGAGACTTTACGGGTGCAGCCGCCACAGCTTTCTTGACCGCTTTTCTATTGTTTGCCTGATTTTTGATGAAAATTAATGGTTTTCACATCATTTTTTGCTATTTTTAAGGAATAAAAACATTCTTTTATAAGAAAAACACGCTGCCTATATAAAAAAAACTAAAAAATAAAGCACAAATAGCTGCAAACCTTGTGAATCTCTTCGTTGAAACGTTTCCTTTTCAGCTAAACTTCTTCAATGAGACGAAATGGAAACTAGGCTCCAGCCGAATATTGAAGATGCCATATTTGGATCACGGAGCACTGAAAATTTGAATTGCGCCATCCATCGATGCACCTACATCCTGGGTAAGTAGACAGTGTAGATGATAGTACAAGCAGGATTACAGACTGGCTACCTATTAGCGAGTAGCTTCTAAAAGAAGAAAGAAAAAAGGTGTAATTACCCAAGTTTGAGATAACCATCGATTACCGCGGGGCCAGGGTCCTTATTATCTGGGAGCCTGGAGAGCGAGCAGAACTCGACTTGGAGAACCGATCACGAACCGCCAACACAACCCCGACATCAGTGGCATACATTGTGTAGATTTGTAGATTCGCAAGGAGTCTATTTATTATCCAAAAAATTTGAGCCTTTTCCCAGCTTCCCTCTTCTCTTCCTTTTCAGACGATCCGTGCGCCTGCACCCGTAAAATCTCGGCAGTTGATTCCCCTGTATTTAGGGCGCGGCGCCTTCCTAGCCGCGCTGCTGCCGAGATTCTACAGGTGCGGGCGCGCGTTATCTTCAGCTTTGAAATCGTCTCCTTCTATAGTTCTCCTTGTAAAAAGTCTGTTTATTTCGACAGGACTAGTAAAAAAAATGTAAAATACTTCACAAAAAGGGTGAAAACAGGGAGGTACGGTAATTAAATGCACAAGAGAGCAATGTCTCAAAGAAAACGTATAAGGACGGAGGGGGAGAGAGAACACAATGTGATGATATGAACTAGGCACAATTTGGCAAATTGGGGAGTGTGTATTTTATGAGGAGGAGGGGGAAACAAAACCATAAAACGGGAGAGAGCACCTACGATTTTTGTTTTATTATTTTTTTTTTTTGTAAAATTTAAAAAATATTAGAAATTTAATTGAAAAAAGTGAGCAAGGAAAGCGGCAACTTGAACTCGGGATTTTTTGGAGTGAAAATTTGTTTTAAAAATTTCGAAAATTTCAGTTTTTAAAATGACGAAGATGAGGATTTTTAGGCAACAAATATACACACAAGACTAGGAAATTTTAAAATTTCAGGAAAAAAAACGTATTTTTCTAGTAGAAAACATTGAAATTGAGTGAAATATATGCACAGGACTTCCTGGATTGTTTTGTACCCACAAAATATCAGAAAATATCAAAAGGCGTGACCAAATCTACTGTTTTTTGGCGGCTGAGGGGTAACTGACCAGTTATTACTCGATTTTTGGCAATTATAAATGCTATTTCTAGGAATATATCGGGGGAAGAGAAGCTAATTGTGACCCATACGCATTCCCTGCTGCATATTTCCGCTGGGCATCCGACTGCTGGCGTGGGTCCTCTCGTGCTTCGTCAGATGGTCACTGCGCATAAATTTCTTCCCACAATGGTTGCAGGTGAACTTCTTCTCTCCGGTATGGGTCCTCCTGTGGCGTTGCAGCTCGTCGCTTCTGAAAAAACGGAGACGTTTCTTTGTTTTGGAAGGTTTTATCCAATCTAGCCAACTTCGTTTCACGTCTTCCACCGATTTATCGCCCGCTCTAAATGAGCAGGCTTTCCAAAAATTATCCTCAAACCACCGAATACAATCCAGGGTCTGGTTAGGTAACTACCTCAAAGGTTTAGTTCGTTTGCGAACCACACATCGCTGAAACACGACCTCGGCGCGCCATAGCCGCGAGCTGCCGAGACTTTACGGGTGCAGTCGCCACAGCTTTCTTGACCGCTTTTCTATTGTTTGCCTGATTTTTGATGGAAATTAATGGTTTTCACATCATTTTTTGCTATTTTTAAGGAATAAAAACATTCTTTTATAAGAAAAACACGCTGCCTATATAAAAAAAAACTAAAAAATAAAGCACAAATCGCTGCAAACCTTGTGAATCTCTTCGTACAATGTTGCCAATCACAGGCGAAGGGCTTATTCCCGGCGTGGCCTCTCAAATGAGCCCGGAGATGGCTTGTCTTTCCGTAGGTTTTATTACAAATATGACAAATGTGTAGCCGCTGCTTTCCGTCGCTTCTAAAATCCAATTTTTTATTCTAAGGGCTCTCAGGGGACTCACGACCTCGGCGCGTTGGAATTCTGACAATTCGGGCAGGTACACGCACACCTTTTCGGAACTTGGCTCTAAATTGGGGCTGTTTTTATTTTTTGGATAACTTACGTCACTGAGATTGCCCATATCGTAGTCGTTAGCCATTACGGTCGGACTATTCCCCCGTCCGCTCATCCTCGGCGACATTTGGGGCTGCTGCATGGCCGGCTGGTTAGCAGGCGTGCTATCGTTTGTAATATACCATTTTTGAGGATCATTCGGATCTTGGAGAAACGATAAATTGCCTATAAAAATAAAAATAAAATTATGGGAAGGTGTTATTACCTAATGTTATTCGCTGCTGTGCCGCACCGGGCGGCGCGTTTTGTAGCTGTGGCTGGGCTCGACCCGCGTCCATCGTCTCCATCTGAATCATAATTAGTCGACGCGTAGCAGATGAGCAGGCAAATTTTATTCTCCTTTCTCTAATATGTCTGCTTATTTTATATTTCTTCTTGCTTTTTATGAAAAATACAGCACTTGTTCATCAAATATCGGTTTACCTTCTTCTTTAATATGTTTTTATGCAAAATACAGTTTTCCACATTTTTATAGCTGTTGTTTATTTGTAAAATGTGCAATTTATTTTTAGAAATGCTATGAATCCAAGAAAAGCGCACAGAAAGCAGTATTCTGCCTTTTTATTATTCTGCTTCAAAGTCGTATTTGCTTATTCTTTCTATTTATTTACAACAAATATTTTATTCTCTAGATAATGCAAAGCTCAAATCTATGTAAAAATGAATTTCTAATGTTGAAAATATTACTCACCGGCTGAATATGCGGCGCCGCTGAGGCTGGCTGCATTTTACTCAACACTGTCATCTGTTTAGGATGATTCTGCTCTGCTTGTACGACGGGGATAAAAGCAATCTGCTGGGATAGAATGTTGATTAGAAAAATATACGGGGGAAAAGTTACCGGTTGACTATTTGGCTGTAGCAGGTAGACTTGCTGCCCACCACTCTGCTGTTGAGCGCTGGGCTGGAGGAGAATGACCTTCTGCATGCTTGGCTTCGGCAGAAGCTGCGGCTGGTCAGACATCCTGTAAAAATCCACTCTTGTAGAGGGGCTGATAGTTGTAGAAGAGGAAATTGGAAGAAGGAAAGCGAAAAAAACATGGAAGAATCCCGTTATCGCTCGCTTTTCGTTTTCTTGTTCGATTTCACTTTATCTTTTCAATTTTTGGTGTTTTTTACTTTATAAAAAAATATAAAATACACTGTTCTCTCAATATATAGATCAGTTGTTTCATTTGCCCATGCTTCTCTATTTATGCATACAATTCTCTTGTAAAAGCGTTGATAACATTTTTTTCTCCTATAATACGCCTAAAAAAGGTGAAGAAAATAATAACAGTAAATTTCAATAAGGTTATTTTACGGTCGACCCCCCTGTTTCAAGTTTTCCCTTTCAATCGTCTAGAGAATAACAATCTCCGCCGATCAGACAAACGTGATCAACGGATGAGCGGTCTTGAAGATGGTCTGTACTTTCTCTCTCAAATGAAAATGTTATTTTTTACTTCAAAAATCCTGTATGAACTGTACCAAATGTATTGACTCACATCCTAACTGTTTTTCAATATTGTAAACAGTGGGTATTATTGATTAATTTCATCGGAGATCTTGAAACTTCTTTACGTCGCAAATAGGCAAGTGAAAACCAGAAACCAGGAGATCCGGTTTGCAAAAAACATGGTTTGATTTTTTCATGATAGAATCCTTTCGGGGCACTAAAACTGTTTGTCGCCCTTATTTCTCTTCTAGGGATTTTCTATCGGGAAAATACAACTTCTCAATCCAAATATCACTATTTTTGCATCAATTTGACTATAAATTTCATACCCTGGAAAACGTCACAACGGAACCCAGGAAAAATTAAGTAGGAGGAGCTTGAGATAGGATGGGAGGAGCTGGTGAGGGGTGGGGCTAATAGATGCGCCGCCCGCACGACGTCTCGACCCGCCCCGCGTGTCTCTGCGCTCTCCTCTGTTGTTAGTCTATTTCGCTGGTCTTTTGCCGACCGCCTCCTCTCGAACCGCGCCCCATGACGGCTCTCCTCGTAAGTATGCTATTTCGCTGGGTTCGGGGCGATCTGCTCCATCTTGCAAAGGCATGAACGTTACGCTGTGGTGTCTGTACTCTAGGGAAAGCCTATGCTGTCTTTTAGGGTCGGGAGACAATTGTTTACTTTTCTTAGGTACCATTCAATTTCACACACCTCTGCTGGAGACTTTTCAGAGAGGAAAAGGTAACCCATTGATCCAGTCATTTGCTTCAAGTGGTGGAAAGCGAAGGAATTTAAAAGAAAGCAAGCTTGAGTACAGCATTTTCCCCATAAATAAATACGTTTTTATTCTGAAAATTTAACAAGCAATACAAACAATAAAGAGAAAACAATAGGAACACATGCACCCAAAATCTGATTGGTAAAAAATGGCTATAGATGGAATTCCTACTTCTTCTTTCCGGCTGTAAGTCCAGCTCCTGCATTGAACTTGAAGAGAATGATATCTCCATCTTCAACAACGTAAGTTTTACCCTGTTGCCGATATTTTCCGCCTGCTTTTACCTGAAGAGATTCTATTTTTTCGGTTATTTCTGTCAGTTTTGCTTTGCCTGATGGTACTCGAAAAATCGATCAATTGGGGCATTAATACGCAAAAAAAACCGGTGCTATCAGGCGAACCCAGTATCAATCGTTTTTGCGCTTGACCAGCCTCAATTTTAAACTTCCGAAAGAAATGAAGATTGGATTTATCCTGAATTTATGGGGCGGTCACAACCCCGCCCATTGCTTGGTGCCTCCCCAATGTGGGCGGCACATTGTCCCTAACGAGACAGTATTGCCGCTGGGTTTTATAAAATAAAATATAGAATGCACTCACCTTGGCTTCGTCTCCTAGTTCCATCAGATCGGCTACCTTCATAACTTCAGCCATAATAAATCCTTTCTCAAAATCTGTATGAATTCTTCCAGCGGCCTTTGGAGCTACTGTTCCTTTCTGAATCGGCAATTATTTAAACAACAGAATAAGAAATCACCTGGATTGTCCAAGCCTTCACTTCATCTTTTCCGGCGGTGAAAAAGTACTCTAATTGTAGAGCCTTATATCCAGTGTGGACAATCTAAAAAATGTATAAAGAAAAAAACGTACGAACAAACCTTATCCAAATTTGAAGAGATTCCCTGCTCTTTTAGATAAGCAGCTCTCTCATCTTCAGGCATATCGATGAGCTTGTTCTCGAAAGCACCAGAAAATGGGATCAAAACGGCTCCGGGATCTTTCTCATCGATCCAAGCCTTGATCTTTGGAAGCCATTTATTTTTCTACAATAATTGATCAAATTTATACTGCAAAAAAATATTACCTTGCGAATGTAATCATTTTCAGAGAGATTGACCAGATAGACAATAGGTTTAGCAGTCAGGAAAAGGTTCCTATTCAAGACTTCAATTTCCTTCTCATTCCATTGTTCCAAGCGAATTGGCTTCTTTTGTTCCAAAAGCCCTTTCACGCGGGTTAAGCAGTCAAATTCAATCTGGAATAAAATTTAAATTGAACACTGTAATAAGTAAATTTTGACCTTTTTAGTCTTATCACCAGCTCTAACAAAAAGCGTTTCGGCTTTCTTCAGAGGTCCATCGATAAACTGCAGATCCTTAGCAAAGAGCTCGTCACTGATAATTTCCAAGTCACGAATAGGATTAACATCGCCTAAACATCATATAACCACAGCATACATTACAATAAATTACCTTCAACGTGAGTGACATCGTCATCGTCAAATGCTCTACAAAGATGGAAAAGTGCATCACAAGCAGAGACATGCGAAAGGAAAGCATTACCTAACCCCTGTCCTTCGGATGCTCCTAAAATATATTAGGTATTGATTGACGGCAACAAAACCAACCTTTGACGAGACCTGCAATATCTGTAACATTCAGAAAAGCGGGAACTTTGCTGGCTGGTTTATAATGCTCACATAGCCAATCAAAGCGAGAATCCGACACAGCGACCCGAAATAAATACTATTAGAAACAATAAGAAATAATTACCCTGCTCTCATTCGGATCAATAGTACAGAATGGGAAATTTTCTGCCTGAGCCTCAGATTTGGTTAGAACGTTGAAGAAGGTACTTTTACCTACGTTCGGCAAACCCAGAATGCCGACCTAAATAAACAGCAAAACGTACACAGTACTTTCAGCTATCCAAACCTTCAAGTTCGTGCCGAGCCGTCCCAATAAAGGAATACGCTCTTCCCCGACCTTCTTCTTGGGAGGCATATCCAATTGTAACCTTATTTATAAGCTACGTAAAATTGTAACAAAGACTTCTGGTAGAGAGCCATATTTCAATCACAACGATAAAAACTTCATCAAGTTTATAGTAAAATACAGACATAACAAAATGGTCATTTCCATCAAATATTACTGGAATTCTCAAAAAATGTAGTGAAACAATGAAATGGAGATCAGGAGAGCATTTAGAAGGGACGAGGTGGCATTCCAGCTCCAGGGAAAGGTGGGGGAACCATGCCAGCCATTCCAGGTCCACCAACTCCACCAACCGCACCAGCTAATCCGCGGGGAACTTGAGGCATACCAGCAGGTGGCATAACAGGCATTCCTCTTCCGGCAGGCTTTGCGACTCCAGGTCCAGTCATACCTCCAGCTTTAGGAATACGAATGCCTTCTTCGTCCTGAAAAACAAAGAAATATTTGAAATGAACATTGCACTTACTCTGGGAGGCGGGCCATCAACAGTCATGGAAACAATGTGCTCTCCACGCAGCAAAACCAATCCAAGAGTTCTCTTCTCTTCGCCCTCATTGGGTTTCTTTCCAGGCTTTGGCTTGATTTGTCTGAATTCTTCGCAATCGGCGAGAAGAATATTCATGTGCTTATCAAAGGCTAAAAAACGGCAATTATATTGATTCGAAAGTCAAATAAAACCTTTGAAATATCCGACAAAAGTTCTGGCGTCTTGTAGAATTACCTTCATCCTGTAATTCAGGTGAGCCATCATTTTATTATTCTTGCTGATTGTCATCTTGGCTGATTTATTCCGACTTCAGAGAGATCTGCAAGAGAAATTTATAAATCGAATATTTTGCATGAAATGTATAAAGATAGCGTCGCTTCTACTAATAGTAAATATTAAGAGCAATTTGTACATATAACAAGTGAATTTCTAACAGTGAAACAGCAAGCAAATGAACAGAAAACAGACAAAAACTGAGCCTTTGTGATTCAAAAAGCCGAGTCGAATTTTGGAGTTTTCGAAAACGGTGCGGGACCCGAGCAGTCCTTTAATAAAATTGCCGATTTTCTCGCTTCTCTCTTGGTTCTGTTTGTACGCTTTTTGTTAGTTTTTGCTTGTTTTTTGTATGTTACTTTTGCAGATAATATTTCTAAAAGATAAATTGCAATAGGTGGATACGGAAAAACGGAATAGTCAAGAGGAAAACGAGGGAAATAAGACAAGAAACAGAAGAAACACCATAAAGAACTTTATTTAGCCTCGAGGGCAGTCATAGTATCGATAGAAGGAACAGCCGAAGCGGCGTGAGCATCAGTCGTGGGAGTGGTCAGCAGGGCATAGAGGGGCACACCGGTGGTGCTGTCGACAGCCGTGGCCATGTCAGCTTCACTTCCACTGCGAGTCGTAATCACCGACGTGTCGCTCTTGGCGGTTCTAGCGTCGTCCGACTTCTCCTCGCCCGTCAGCATGGTCCTCGAGGCGGCCGTTCTACTCGACATGGTGTCCGTTCCCGTGAGCATGGTGCAGGAGACCGCCGTCCGGTCGGTCAGGGTATCGGCGCCGGTGAGCATCGTACACGAGACGGCCGTCTCATCCGTGAGGGTGTCCGTCGCGGTGAGGACGGTCCTCGAGGCGGCCGTGTTGACGCCCTTGGTGGGGGTCGTCCACGGCGAACCGTGGGGAGTCGTCAGCTGTTCGAGGCTTCTCGAAGCGGCCGTCGAGAGGTCGCCATCCGAATGGCTGCTGCTCGTCTTCTTCAGGCTGACCAGAGCCTGGCGGATGCCCTCCGGCAGGTGGCCCTGTCCCTTCTTCACGGTGGCCAGCTTGTTGACAATCTCCTGTCCGAAGAACTCCGTCAGCTGACTGATGGTGAAGCTCGGCTCCTCCGGGGCGATTGCGGTCGAAGTGTTGCTGCCGCTTTCCCTCGCGGTGCGGGCATCGTCATCGGCGCTGACAAAGAACAACGAACCGTTGAGAATGGTCGGCACGTAGATCTTGTCCTCCAGGCCGGCTACCTTCTGCTTCAGGAGAGCGGCGGATACGGGTACACCGGCTCCGGGAACAACATGACGAGATTGGGCAGACAGCGGCTCCAGCTGGTAGTTGGGATTGGAGCTGAGGGTGACGATGTTCTCCAGACCCGGCACAGCGTATTGCGAAGGCACGGCAGTCGGCTTCTGCTGCTCCTCCTCGAAGGCGTATTCGGATTTCTTGTTGGTGAGAAGATTCAGCACGTAGCTGGAGGAAATCGGACCCAGTCCATTCGAAACATTGGCTTTTGACATAGTTGACTAGCTGTTGACGAACAAGAATCTCTCAAGTAAGAAGAGATGACAATGACCTGAAGAATGACTGCTCGAGATATTTATACCCAGTTTTATCTGGTTTTGACAAAATTAAACTAAAAAAATAACTGTTATTCTTTATTAGATTTCTCAACATCTTTACTGACAACATGAAATGGTAAATGCCATTGTCGCTGCAGTAGGGAAATGCTTGAGTCAGCTACCAGTCATTGTCAACAAACCCAGGGAGGATGACATATTCGAGGCGAAAGACCTGTCCGGGTAGCCCTCTTGATAATACACGTCCGTGTAGCACCTTCCAATGACAATTTTACAGGAAAATCCATTAGGCAGTTTTATCAATCCATAGGGCTTTCGGTGCCTTCTCTCTGTAGTAATCACCAAATCGAATTTACTGAACTCCTCCTCTAACTGGTCAAAATTCATGCCTAGGCTTCCAGGCACAGAAAAACGAAATGTAAGGAGGTTTGGTGGAGGCTGAGGACATAGAATCTAGAAAAGAAAGGGATAACTGATTATTATTAGTGTTGCTTGCCGTTAAGATTATCCGGAGTAAATCAAGTTGGTTGTAACATTTCGACACAATAAGTTTCACATCCGGAAAGCTAGAAAGGAGTCTTAGGGCCACAGTGCTTGCTTCTTCTTGATTAGCATATAGTACAACTCGTTTCTAAATTTGTAAATAATTTGCGCTATGAAATATAATACCGACCAGTGTCTTTGATTGGAAAACAGCTTCATATCGATTGGACTGTTCATTTTCAGTATTTAACTCGATTGTTACAGGCTTTACAATTTTAAAAAGGATCGCACATTCTTCTTTACTCCACTTTGAATGTTGAATTTTGAGCACGTCACATGTTATTCGATGCTTTCTCAGAAAATCGCAGAGTTGGTCAACTCTTCCACCTAAAACATATGAAATTGTAAAAATTGACTATCGCTGACTAGGTATTTCAAGATATTCGAATCGAATTCCATAGAATGCTTCAGAATCCTTCTCTATAGCTTGGACCACCCTCATTTCATCTTCTTTGTAGATGTGGACAGAGATATTACGATTTTTTTGAATGAATTCATCCATTCCTCTACATGTCTGTCGCATACGGAAATAACTCTTGGGATCAAGCTGAACAAATTTATCTAGACAACAAAGTAAAAACCTTGGTGATGATTTTTTTCAGAAGATGGGGATTCAAACCAGCCAAACAAAAATCTGTCATCTTGTCAAAGAAGGGAAATACTGAAAGATGTAATTAGAAAGATAAAGAAGAACATCGTTAGGAAGAATACAGCCTTTCCCGTAAAACAAAAAAAGTGTAGAGCAAAATCATCTCATAGGCTAGTATGTTAGTTTGATATATAACTTGACGTTTTTCATCTTCGAAAAATGTCCAATAGGCGAAATATGAAAAACTGGTCGAAAAGCCGATTTTCTTTGCAACATATTCGGCCACCCCTTTTAGATAACTGTGCAATCAAATAAATTAAGGTAGTACCATCTTTTTATATATACAAAAAATGTAATAACAACTATAGAAAGACTAGAAAAATAGAAAGTGATCATTTTGTACGTTGTCGAGGCAGAGAATAAGAAGGGCGACTTATTGCTTTGGAATATGGGCCGCGCTTCTCACTGATTCGAATCAAAGACTTCAGAAGACGTTCATTTTCTCTCGTAATTCTTTGCTGCTCTTCACTCTGGATAGTTTACTTTTCTTTACTCTGTATTCAGTTTTTTTTACCTGCTGTCTGCTCATTGAATTGGCAGGTCTCCGTATTGGAGAACTAGGTTTAGCCGACAGACTTCGTGTAATTCCATTTTTTACAACACTTTGAGCTTCAAATACCTAGAAAACGACGATTTTTTTTTGTTGTAATTGTAATTCCCCTAATATTTAGCGAAGAAAACTCACCCTCTCACGATGCTTCAAAAATCGGCGCATTCTTTCATGCTGAGTGACCCTATCGGCCATAATTCGTAAAGTCAGCCGTAGGGAAAGGCAGACGGAGTAAACTAGTAGCTTATGTTACCAGGTGGAGCCAAATGGCCGTTACCAAGGCAACCCCGCCTAGATAATATGCATCAGTGGCCATAATATAGCGCGTTGAATATAATCAGTTCATAGGCAACAGACAACAAATCAACAATCAAAATAACAAAATCAAACTATTCAGAAGACGCCTTCTTCTTTTTCAATTTATTCTGCCTTTTAGCCGGGGTTTCAGGCTTTTCAGAAGTATGATTCTTGGTAGCAAGCGGTGTTTTCTTTTTTATCTAAACAGGAGAAAGGTTTTTATGAGAAGCACGCAAACCTTTCCATCGGAGACCTTCTTCACTTCTTTCTTATTATCCTCTCCCTTTGTTGGTTTATTTCCTCTTCTGTGGAATTTATTTGGCTTTCTGAGGCGCGCTATATGCCTTCTCCTAGTTTCACGTACCAAAAGATCGTGTTTCTTATGTCTAAAATCGTTTGAATGGTAAGAAAATAGGCATACTGTGATATTTTCTTCAATGTTAGCGTATACGCAGGAACGTCAAATCCGGCTTGATGTATCACGGTAGCAATAGGGCGAATAATATCTGTATCATCTTCCGTAAAATAAGTGATTGCTCTTCCCGTACGTCCAGCGCGTCCAGTTCTACCTAATTATTTCAATAAATTTAGATAATAAAAAGATAAAAATAACCTATTCTATGGATATAATTGACGACAGAAGTAGGGAGATCGAAATTAACTACGAGATTGATATTCTGGAGATCTAAACCACGGCCCATAATTTCAGTTGAAACTAAAATCCATAATTTGCCTTGACTGAAAGATTCTAAGGTTTCTTCTCTCTGAAAATATTTCAAAAATCGTCTTTCTCAAACGTACCTCAGCTGCTTTTTTCTCTGCACTTATGAATCCAACAGGAACTGGTGGATCAAATTTAGAAATCACTTCAAAAAGTTCCCTTGCACGCTCTTTACTCTGAAATCTGATGTACAAAAGGAAACTACACTTACTTGAACAAAAATAAGTGCTGGTGGCTCAAATTTTGATTGGAGAAGATTCCTCAAAGCAACTATTTTTCCATGTTCGGAGCCAGCAAAAACGAGTTCTTGTTTTACATCCGAATTAGCAGAATTTCTGAAGTGTATATCTGAAAGGAATAAAAGCGACAAACCTTTCTCCAATACACAGCATAGCCACATTATTTAGATTCTCTTTACACCATTCTTCCACTTCGTAAGAAAATGTGGCACTAAAGAAAGCTCGTTTAGTGAATTTTCCACTGCATGTCTTATAAATGGTGGCTAACTGAAAATAAGTTGCAGCTATTTTGATAACGGAACAAACCTGTATGCGAAAATTGTGTTTGTCGCTAAGATGTTCAAATAGACGATCACTTTCATCAACGACCAACCAGCGCAAGGGAGACAAATCAAGAGAATCCAAATGGTGAACCAGTCTGGCTGGTGTTGAGATCAAAATATCAACTGAAAAGATTGAATATGGGAACACTAAACAGAACTACCTCCAGTAGGAACATTTTCATCCTCAAAAATAGCTGATTTTATATCAAGATTTTGGGAAAATTTAACGAATTGTTTGTATGTCTGCAATACATTACAAAAATATTGGAAAAAATTACCTGTGAGGCTAATTCTCTGGTAGGTTCTAAGACTATAGCAAGCAATTTATCGCCACTTTTATATTTGCTTAATTTTCTAAGACGAATAATCTCCAAAATAACGGGAAGAGCAAATGCTAACGTTTTGCCAGATCCTAAAAAAATGTATAAAAGCAATACAATGTGAACGAATACCTGTAGGAGCACTGCAAAGAACATCCCTTTTCTGTAACATTATAGGAATCGCCTGCATTTGAATAGGTGTCGGTTCAGTAATGCCATATTCTTTAAGAGCTTCCTTTATTGATGGTGGTAGTGACAATTCGGAAAACTCAATGACCGGCTCTGGAATATCATCACCCCAAATGAAAATTCTATTCAATCGTCGAAGATGAGCTATCTGAAAGGGTAGAAATACATTTTAAATAATGTAAAGCAAACTTTTTCATTGATTTGTCGTTGAATACGAGAAGCTGAAAAATCTGTTTCCACAGCTTTACGTTTCTTTGGATTCAAATCGGACAGAGATAGTTTGGTACCAGAAAACAGCTCTAGTTCTGAAAAGACTCGAAATATAAAACTTCTAATAACATACGTGTTCCTTCATCTTCTTTCTGTTCTGATTCTAAAACTTCACCAGCTAGCCGCCTTCTCAATACACTGAGATCACTTATAATATTTTCTGGCAAAGAGCGGAGACGTAATGCCGTCTGATTTTCTTCGCCGTTTAGATTTTTCTAAAACCATTGTAAAAAAAATACAAAAATAGAATGCTTACTTGTTTTTCATGCTTCGTTTTCTTTATGCCGAATGTTAGTCGGCGAAGTACATTGTTGCTCATCGGTTGAAATCTATAAGAGAGAAGATTTTTGAGCAAAAAAAACAAGAAAAATAGAGGAAACGGAGGTTTTCTGCCAACTTTAGAACTGGTAAACTGAAATTGAGAGCTCAAATTTTGGCGGTGTAAGCTTGCTCGAATAGCACAACCCCCTCTGTAAGTCCACGTATAAAATTTGTCGGGGCTCAATTGATACATTTGCCCTTACACTTTACTCCTTTTAACAATTGAATGCAAAGCTTTTTTTATATTGTTCTCGCTTTGCAAAGCTTGCTATCAAATATATATTTAGATATGCCCTCTCTTGGCAGCGGAAAGATTCTCAAGATCAAAGGTTTATCTCTGTATTTTCACACCTTTTCGAACTGCGTGCATGCCTTCCTCAGTCTGTGCATAAAATTTACGACGAGACTGTCCTCTTTTGTCTATGAGAGTGCATTCAATTGTTTGTCGGACCGCAATTGTTCTTTTCTTATCCTCATAGTGTAAAATAGCTCATGCGCCTCTGCACCCTCAGCGATTTCTCAATATTCGCAAAATGATTCTGTGACATGCGATTGTTCAGTTTTTCCCCTTGCTTTGCTGATATGCTGCAAAAAAGATATATAGAGTAGTATAGTAGAAATTTGGAAAGCCTTCTGCGGTCACTACTGTTGATCACCTTGTTTGGGCAGCCGTTCTTTGTAAACAAATCTACGAACCCGTGTTTGGTTTCATTGCTACAGTTTCCTTTTTGAATGTATTTTGCCATACTTGTTTATATGTTACTTTACAGGTAGTTTATTCACCATGAGGATGCTACTCTTGCTGGTAGCTCTTTTGGCGGAAGCCAGTGGGGCCGTAATATCTTTAGACGAAAATAATAAAGACAAGGTTTTACGTGAGTGGATTTTCTCTTATTTTCTATATTGTTGCTTTCAGAAGAGAACGAAATAGTATTCGTAAATTTTTATGCTGATTGGTGTCGATTTTCGCAGCAGTTGAAACCTATTTTTGAACAGGCCAGCAATAATTTCAAAGTAAGCTTTCCTTCATATGCCAAATTACTGATTTTTAGGATTATCCTCTAGGAAAAGTAGCTTGGGCTTCTGTTGATGCGGACAGGCAGCGTTAGTTCTTCTTGTTTTTATTTTCAATTTATTTTGTTTAGCTGGCATTGCTGCTAAATACCATGTGAGCAAGTATCCCACTTTAAAACTATTTAGAAATGGAGAAATTGCCAAGAAGGAGTACAGGTTTGTTTCGCTTGGGCAAGTATGTTCAAATATTTTTTAGAAGCCAAAGATCAGTTGAAGCCCTTACAGATTTTCTAAAGAAACAACTAGAAAATCAAATTCATGTTGTTGATAGTCCCCAGGCTCTCAACCAGCAACTTGATGTAAGTTTCCGCCTTTCGGTTTGGTTTTCCCCCTGGTTATTTCAAATATTAACCTATATTTTTAGTCTACTAAACGTAATGTTATTGGACTATTCCCTACCTTGAGCGGAACCGGATACGATAATTTTGTGAAGGTTGTTCGCAGCAATTGTTTTAAAACAAATTATCTGTAGGTTGCATCGATTCTACGCGAAGAGTGTACTTTTTACATCGGAACAGGGGCCGGTTTTGCCCAGCAAACTGCTCAAGGAACTGTAGTCTCGTACAGGCCGCCAGGAGTATGTTATTTTATTTATTATTTCTCTTTGATTTATGGTTCACTCTTTGTGTTTTTAATAATAAAAACGTTTCAGGAAACACAAGAGCTGAAATATACTGGTGACCTTAATTTCTTCGACTTTACAAAGTATTAATTTTTGCTTCCATTTTATTATCAATTTTCAGGGCATGGCTCTCAGATAAATGTATTCCTTTGATACGTGAAATAACATTTGAAAATGCCGAAGAACTGACCGAGGCATGTTTTTTTACTATTCATTCACAAATTAGTAATTATAGGAAGGAATTCCATTCCTGATTTTGTTTAAACATCCCGATGACAAAACTAGTGAGAAGGTGTTTACGGAAGCGGTTCTTCGCGATATTTCCGATAAAAAAGGTAAAGGTCTACACTATTTTCGACGAAATTTGACCTCCAGCTGATAGGGCTTCTTTTTCATCTGAAAATTCCTAGATAACCGGTTATTATCGGTGCAGACAGAGAACGTTTTAGGTGTCGTCAACTGCCTAACTGCCGATGGAAAGAAATTTGCCCATCCCCTTCATCATCTTGGAAAAAGCGAGCGTGATCTGCCCGTTGTTGCCATTGATTCGTTCCGCCACATGTATCTCTTTAGTAGCTTCAACGATTTAAAGTGAGCCACATTTTTCAATCCCCATTGATTATATTATAGTATTCCTGGAAAACTTCAACAGTTTATTGCTGACTTGGAAAGCGGAAAACTCCATAGAGAATTCCATCATGGCCCCGATCCGGCACAAACTCAACCCGGACAAACACAGCCTCCCCCCAGTGTCTTTGAAAAGTTAAAGCCATCGCACAACCGTTATACTCTGCTGGACAAAGATGAGTTGTAAAGCTGCCTCAAGACACTGGTATTTATGGGTAACTTAGTGTAGTCCTTCCATCTGAGGCCATGTCATATTTATATTGATTGTTTTCTTCCTTCTAGTCTGTTTTTTTCAGTCCTTTTCTTGCTCATCAATGCTTTACTTGAAAAGTTCTGGGTGTTCGATTTCTGTTGCTTTGTGGGACTTTTTTGTTCTTATATGTGATGTGTAACAAGATGTTTTATACCTAATTACTATCCGTAATAAAAAGTTTTATATTGTTTCTCTTGTTCCCTTTGCATGAATTCTGATTATTCGGTTCGATTTTCCTTCGAAATTATGTATTTCAACTGTAATGATTAGACCGGGGAAGGAGTAGGATGCTAGGGCATGGAGTAGCCCCCGCCTTTTGTGCTATTCGTCACGGGTCTCCAACACATTTATCCAGGTAAGATGATTATTATCAATTGATCCTTCTTTTTCTTATCAATAATCTAGGAAATCCCTTTATGAAACAGTTCCAGAAGGTTATCATCACTCAATGTTCAAAGGAATAAAACCACAGTCCCCCTTTTTGTAAATGATAAGCTACGAGAAATGCAGGTGCACTTTTACCTCATAATATGGACCTATCTCGGTATTAGGTAGAAATAGCAGCTCAATTTGTAAACGACATCTCTCCCCCTACATCCATATATAAACCCACCTCCCAGCTACCGACATCAAGTGAAGATTTCACTCGGAGTTTGGAACGAATGGCTAAATATTACTTCGATCAAGTGGGTAATCTTCCTTTTTGAAAAAAAAAAACATCTTTAGGGTGGTAAAATGTTCCGACCAACTATAGCTCTACTGGTAGGTAATGCCTGTAATTTATCTGCTCCTAAAGAAATTAGAAATAGGTAAAAATAAAAATAAAAATATGAGAAAAGATACTGCATATTACAGGTTAGAATGTGGTGCTGATGAAATTTCAGCAAATCAATGTAAAATAGGAATGATCTGTGAAATGATACATACGGCTAGTCTTGTCCACGACGATGTCATAGACGGGGCTGATATTCGAAGAGGAAATGCATCTGTAAATGCTCTCTGGGGCAATAAAATGGTCCTTATTGCTTTTGGCCCCAAATATCCAAAAATTAGGCTGTTTTGGTGGGAGACTTCATTCTCGCCCGAGCAACGCAAGTTCTTTGTTCAATTGGAAGGCCAAATGTTATTTCTGTTATGGCTACAATTATTGAAGACCTTGTTATGGTAAAAACAATTATTTGGAAGCGAAAATAAGAAGTATAGGGTGAATTTATGCAAATGACAGCTAAAAATGGACCGAATACCAATCAACTAAATGACTATATGGAGAAAACGTACAAGAAAACGGCGAGCTTATTTGCAAACAGCTGTCGGAGTGTAGCAATTCTAGCTGGTGAGCAAAAGCAAGATACAAAAGAAGAAAAATGATAATTTTAGAAGCAAACGAAGATCTACAATATAGAGCAGCAGAATATGGAAGACATTTGGGATTAGCGTTTCAATTAGTCGATGATCTTCTAGATTTTGTCTCTTCTTCAACCGATATGGGAAAACCTGTAGCTTCTGACTTGAAATTAGGTTGGATTCGAAAGAATTCCCCCATTTCAAATATTTTACAGGTCTCTCCACTGCCCCGGTGATATTTGCAGCTCAACAATCAGCTGAACTGCAGGAATTGATGGATAGAAAATTTAATCAAATTGGAGATCCGAACAGAGCCAGGCAAATTGTCTTGGAATCGGATGGAATTGAAAAAACGAGAGAATTAGTCAGAAAACATTCGGAAGAAGCCGCCAGAATTGTGAGTTTTCCCGCAAAAAAAAAAGAAAGGAAACATGATTTTCAGGCCTCCACTCTCCCCAATTCGACAGGAATATCCAATATTCTTGTAGACTATGCCCTTTCTCAATTAGACCGCCGTTCCTAATTGTCTGTTTCTTCTTCCCGTGAAAAGATGCTGGCTATCTTGAACGGGTAGACAGATAGACGAAGAGATTTTATGTCCCCTCCAGATTTCTATTTTCGTCATTTGTTTTACTTGGTATAGAGTTCGTGTAGATTTTTATGGCGCTTAGAATTTTTATTGTTGTTGTTGTTGCTGTTGCTCAGATTCAGTTTGAGATATTCGCGTAGAGTACAATTTTGCCTCCTGCCCATTTGCTGCAGGTCATTTCTGCTCATCACACAGGTAAAGCCATCCCCTAGTTCTACTTCCACAACCAAATGTTTTTTCCCAATTATTTATATAGAAGAAAGTCATTTTCACATTTCATCTTGCACGTGGTGCTTGTTATATGAATTTTTATTTGTCTACACATTCTTTCTCGTATGGTATTGATCCTCTTGTGCTCAAAAATTACTTCAAAGTAACCAAGATTTTGTAGAACATCAAATTCACACGATTTTGATCATTAGAAACCTTTCGCAAACAATTACAATGTGAAGAACTTGAACATTTCACTTTTGATTCATTTTGCTTGTCTTACTGACTATTTGGTGGTGTATAATTGATATTTTTCATTTAACTCATTTGTTCCTTTCATTCGCTCTTGTCTTCTTACCTTCCCAGGTATAAAGCTTTATTTTCAGCAAATTCTAACGCTTTGGCGAAACAACCGTACAAATGTATCTCAGATATTATCTAGATGAGAATAACCGTCGCGTTTATACGTTGAAGGTGAGGCGTTTAGTTTATCTTTTCCTAGTCTTTTGCAAAACATCTACTTATTCACTCTAATTTTTAGAGAACTACACCTGCTGGCTTGGAAACAATATCAGCTCATCCTGCTCGCTTCTCTCCCGAGGACAAGAACAGCAAGTATCGCGTTATCATCAAGAAGCGTTTTGGACTGTTGCCTACTCAGCAATCAATTCAAGTCTATTGAGGCTAGTATTTTGTTGTATTTACCAATAATTCATACTTTTTAGTGTTTTCATCTTCTTTATCATGTTATTTTGGCAGTTCCGCCGTATTTTTCGACAAAAAATACGTTCTTTTTCTGGTAAATCAACTTTAACCTATCAACAGGTTTGTAATATTTATAATAGTATCATAGTGGTTTCAGTGGTCCCGTAGGCGTCTTATTATATCATTTGTTTTGTTTTTTGTTGGCTGGAAAGCTATTGGTTATACTTTAAACGACATGTTGCTTTGGACGACTGATGAAGAGACTGGCGAGGGGCGATTTTTGTCTCCAAAAGAGGCGAAAGAGAGAAGGTAAGCTTTTTTTGTTTTTATCTTTCTATTTTGCTCTTTTCAGAATCGCTTCTGAACTGTCTCTAGAGCAACGCTTTCTTCCTCATCAGCCACCAAAACATTTTGCCCTCGATGATTAGGTTGTTATTTTTTGTTATTCATTGCTTTTTATAAAATTTGTTAACTTCATCAGGTTTTTATCGTTTATTTATTCTTTCTAATTGCTTCGTGGTATAGAAGAAGACGTCTAGTGTGCAAAAACCGAGGATAACTAACGGCAGGAAAAATCATGTCAAAACACTTGGCTATAATGCTTTTTTCACAAAATGGTCAATCATTCTCTAACTGCAATCCACTGCACACTTACCATGATGAGAGCCACTGGTTCTCGTTCATTTCTACTAACTATGCGTCTGTCTAGCTCCACTTCTCGAAGTTTTTACAATTTATTACTTTCAACCGTTCTCACCAGATATGCGAATGTTTCAAGGCCCGAGTCGCCGTGGCGGTGGTGGTGGCCGAAGCTTCGGCGGCCGTCACGATCCGTGGAAAGATTCCCGCTTGGGAAAAGGCTCCCGTTGGGAAGATGATCGCTTCTCCATTACTAAACTGCCCCATAACGGGCTGATGATCAACGGCTACGAGAAACAGACCGACAATGAGCCGCTGACAATTCCCTATCCGAAAGAGATTGTCTCCTTTCTGGATCAGTTTGTCATCGGACAGGAACTGGCCAAGAAAACTCTCGCGGTCGGAGTCTATCAGCACTACAAACGGATCGAGTTCAACATCCAGAAACAGGAGGACGCTCTGCTGGAATTGGCAATGAAAAAGTCCATTCAACGGAAGGACCGCGACCGGGTTGACCAAGTGATGTCGGAGGACTTGAAACTCAACAAAGGATTCACTCTCAGCCGCGATCCGGACGAGGATATCGTCATGGAGAAGTCGAACATCGTTCTTCTGGGTATATTTCTGCTTTTAAACCTTTAAAAATGTGAAAGAAATGGGTCAAATTGAAGAAATGAGCTAAAAACTAACGGTCATTCCTCGCGCGTCATTCAAGGATAAAAAATGATTTGAAGCGCTGAAACAAAGTCTATCTTGTAGAAGACATTCTCCTGAACATTTTCGTATATTTTTATCCTAGATTACTCTATTCATGAATTAAATAATCACTCAAAAGTACAGCTTCTCAAAACTGAAGGATAAGCGACAGTGAGCCCACCGCCGCTGCACCCGTAAAGTCTCGGCAGCTCGCGGCAATGGCGCGCCGAGGTCGCGTTTCAGGGATGTGAAGTTCTATACAGAACAAAACCTTGAGGTATTGTATCTCACCCGACCCTGGATTTTATCTAGTGGTTGGAGAACATTTTTTGGAAAAGCCTGCATTTTGAGCGGGCGATAAATGTTAAAAAAATGAAGGACGAAATGTAATTTTCCAGGTCCATCTGGTTCGGGAAAAACGTATCTGACGACGAAGCTTGCCCAAGCGTTGAATGTTCCGATTGCTCTGTGTGACTGTACTACCCTGACACAGGCGGGCTACGTGGGAGACGATGTGGAGAGCGTCGTCCAGAAGCTGCTGGTCAATGCCAACGGGGATGTCTCGGCTACGGAGAAGGGAATCATCTTTTTGGACGAGTTCGACAAGATCTATACCTCGTCGGATCCGGCACACACTGGGGGAAATCGCGACGTCAACGGGAAGGGCGTCCAACAGGCGCTGCTGAAGCTGGTGGAGGGAACGAAGTGCCTGGTGAAGAATCCCCTCGTCCCGAACCAGAAACTCGAAATTGACACTGCCAATATTCTCTTTATCGCGTCGGGAGCCTTCGCCGGTCTGGATAGAATCGTGGCTCGTCGACTGGACCGCCGTACTCTCGGCTTCAACGCCTCCTCCCAGCAGGGGGCGGACAGCCATCTGGTAGAGGCCCTCGACGGCAAGGACGAGGAAGAGTTGGCTGCTGCCCGGGGACGCCTCATCGTCGAGACGGACTCGAATGATCTCATCCAATTTGGAATGGTCCCGGAGCTCGTCGGTCGCTTTCCCGTCCTCGTCCCGTTCGAACATTTGAGCGAGAAGCAGCTCCGCGACGTCTTGGTCAAGCCGAGGAATAATATCATCAGCCAGGCAAAGATCTACTTTTTGCTTGATGGAATTGAACTCGAGTACGTTTTTTTTACCAAAATTCTGCGCCGCCGCACCCGTAAAGTATTGGCAGCTTGCGGCTCTTTACAAAACATTTGTGATCCTAGCTAAAGCGTATAACCTGCATTACTTCTCAAATAAGGGCCAGGTATACCTTTTCCGTGGGCACCGCCTTGTGGTTAAAATTTAAACCTGCGCCAATGTCCGCCCTCGTGGCCTAATGGATTAAGGCGTCTGACTTCTAATCAGAAGATTGCAGGTTCGAGTCCTGCCGGGGGCTAAATATTTTTTGCTTTTTTTCTTTTTCACATACGGCGGAAAAAGTTAGCATTACTGTAATTTTTGTATCTTTTTTCAGGTTCACGGAGTGTGCCATCGGCGAGATGGCCCGCCAAGCAGTGGCCAAGAAGACGGGAGCCCGTGCCCTGCGTTCCATCGTGGAAAAGGTCCTCCTGCCGGCCAAGTACGAATGCCCGGGAGCGGCTGCCTGTGTTGTCGTCGTCAGCGGTGCTGTTGTCCGTGGAGAGGCCGCCTACCAGCGCGGCGCGACCATCCGAGCCGCCGCCGCGGTTCAAGGAACTGACAAGAAATAAATGAGAAGAATGAGACGAAGAGATAAGAGAAATAAAATTTACTCTCGAATATGGTCTATTTTAATCGGGGGAAAAGGGGTTACGGTAGTTAGAGACGACCGTTTCCATGGAAGAGAGGCTTGTCTTCCTTTCTCTTGGCCAGATAGCTCTGAAGATTGGGTCGCTTGGAGAATCTCTCGTGGAATCCCTTCAAATGGGGGAAGTTGTCCAGTTTGTTGGGATGATTAGCCAGAGCCAATTCCAGCTCTTCAAAGAGAATGTAATCCACGAAAGAGATCTGAAAAAGAATGAATTAGAGAAGGAAACGGACGCCGAAGTTTTTTAGCCCATTGAAGAGTGTAATAATGATTTGAAATTATGAGACAACCTCAGTCTTGCAGGGCACTTTCTCCTGAACATTTTCATATACTTCTGACCCAGATTACCCTTTGCAGTAATTAAATAATCGCACAAATAAAGAATAGCTCCTCAAAACTGAAAGAAAAGCGCCCTCGACCATAATAACGTTGCCCGCCGCCGCTGCACCCGTAAAGCCTCGGCAGCTCGCGGCAATGGCATCTCTGAACGCCGATTGACCGATGTAAAGTTCGAAAGAACTAAACCTTGAGGTATTGTATCTCACCCGATCCTGGGTTTTATCAGTGGTTGGAGAATAATTTTTGGAAAGGCCTGCTGATTTTGAGCGGGCGATTAATGTAAACTTGGTTTGCGCGTAAGGAGTGATGAACATCATATTTGTTTTGCTCCAAAATGAATCAAACCTTCTGGATAAGCTCACCTTGTCTCCGAGGATGTTCTTCTCTCCGTTGCCATGCGTCTTGAACAATTTCTCAATTCCTTCCAAAGCAGCCGGATACGTCTTTTCGTCGAATTCTTTTTTTCCATTCTCCTAAAGAATCGATTTTTATTCCAAGAATAACTGACATAATCGTGTAGAATCATCCAGATGTATCTCATTCGAACATCCTTCAACGCCTCCTGGAAGACGTCCAAGTACGTTTGTTCTTCTTCACTATCCCCATAGAGACCTGACATTTAGAGAAAAGTTAGATTTTATGGGGTTACGGTACCGTGGGTCCTGGCCAGATGTCTCAAAATGGCGTGGGTTTGAGGGATCTTCTTTTCTCCCTCTTGGAGAACAGGAATCTGCCCCATTGGCTGGAAAATTCCATTTTTTTAAAACTGAATATGGAGAAAACGAACTGTAGAATTCTTCAGAGCGGGCCATTCTTCAAAACTGATCCGCTTATCCTCAAAATCGATCTTATTGTCGACCAGGAGGGTTCGAATGTACTCGCCAAAGCCTAAAAATCGGTGAAAATAAAAGGAAAATGGGGGAAAATGACCTCGGGCATCGAAATAGAGGAGTTTGAGACCCATTGCAGTCAAGGAAAAGGTAGGAGTGGATAGGGAGAAGGGGGAAAGTGACCTCTGATTTGGGGGAGGCGCCCAATGATGACAAATAAATTGATGGAACTGGGCGATAATGCCATGGAAAACTGACACCGCAGTGATCTTTTCGGGGGAAGAAGGAACAGTAAAGATCTCTAATTGGCAGCAGATGAAAAGGATAAAAGAATGATCCTTAAAAAGCTACAGTAACCTGTAATTTCACATAATTTGAGCTTTGGAACTGGGCAGCAGCTTTCCGTTTACCCCGTTCTATCGAACACTCGTTTTTTTTGCACCGTTCTGCTTCGCAACACGCCTCGCCTCCCCGCTATCTCTATCGACCTTTTCTCCCCTCCAAACTCTACTTTTCTGATTCCTTTCCTCCTTCTTTCCTGTAATTTACTAATTCTTCCCTTTCAGGAACATACATTTCCTCAATCTTCTTTATTTTGATGTATTGGAATAAGAAAAAAACAGACAACTCTTCACCAAGTCAGCAGGCCAGAAGAAATCTTTAAAGATCAATCCCGCTGCCCTGTACAACAATATCTCTAGAAATAGGCGATTGAAAACAAGATGAACTTGGTTGGACACAAGTATGATGGCCCAATAACCATCCAAATGTATAAAAGAGTAGTTATCGACAGTATTGATAATAAACGCTTGCTGATTGCTGTTTGTTCAAGCTTATGAGGGAAGTGTGTCTCGGGTTCCCCGTTGCGGGCGTCCCTCCTCTTGAAGGAGCCAGACAATCTGAATTTCGTCGTTTCTTCTTGAAATTCGACTTTTTCCCAGAGCTGTTCTGGTTGATTGAAGATTACTGTACTCCGAATAGTGACATATCGCTGACCTAATGGGTAATTGAGACTATAATGACTCCTAATTACCCCAATCTTCTTCTTTCCTTTTCCATCCCCAAATGTAAAGTAACCCGGTTTTTTACAGAATAATAGCTTTCTTTGAATCTCGCCAGCTTTCCGTTTACCCCGTTCTATCGAACACTCGTTTCTTTGCCCCGTTCTGCTTCGCAACACGCCTCGCCTCCCCGCTATCTCTATCGACCGTTTCTCTCCCCCAAACTTTACTTTCCCGTCTCTTTCCCTCTAATTTATTAATTCTCCTCCTTCAGGAACATACATTTCCTCAATCTTCACTATTTTGACGAATATGAATAAGAAGAAGGCAAATAATATCATGGTCGCCACGCTGACAGTCGAAGGGGTTATTTATACCAAAACTTGGAACTGCTGATGGGACACATCCTCTCTCGAACAAAGATCCTGCATCATACGACTAATGTGTAGAAATGGACACAACTATGATGGGTCTCTCTATGGAAGACTGGATATGACTAATTGCTTTGGGAAGAATTGGTAAGTACAGTAATCAGAACAGAAAGAGATAAAATAATATTTAGCATGTAACTGACGGGCCATTAATGTTGTAGACGCCGTAGGTGCGGGTATATGGAATATTGCCCAAACAGGAGCTAATCCGGGATAGAAGCTGGTGCGACTTGCTAAATGAGAGCAGTTGACATCCTAGGAAAGAAGTAGATATCATTCCGTATTAATAATCGGATGCAATCGAAGCTGAAATGAGTTCCCTATTCGCTCCACAACCGTCACGTCGGAAAAAGCTGCAAAGCGGATCGCACTAAGGATATATGGTGGTCAGCTGCGTTGTAATGGAAAACAGATGGAAGAAGTTATAAGCTCTGTAAGAATTGATAGAAACAATAAATAAATTGTTCTTGATAGTTGTTTGTTCAAGTTTATGAAGGGAGCGTGTCTCGTTTCCCCATTGCGGGCGGCCCTCCTCTTGAAGGAGCCAGACAATCTGAATTTCGCCGTTTCTTTTTGAACTGTGAAGTTTTCCCAGGTCTGTATTGGATGATTGAAGAATAATATACCCCACATGGGGGAAAATCCTGATCTAACTCGAAATAGAGGCTATTATTGGTGCTAATTACCCTCATCCGGCGGCTAACCTTCTTCCTTTCCATTTCCATACCTCAAATGGTATTGTAACCTGTATTTTTACAGAATAATAGTCTTGATTGAATTATACCAGCTTTCCGTTTACCCCCGTTCTATCGAGCACTCGTTTTTTGCCCAGTTCTGCTTCGCAACACGCCTCGCCTCCCCGCTATCTCTATCGACCTTTTCTCTCCCCCAAACTTTACTTTCCCGTCTCTTTTCCTCTCTTTTCCCTCTAATTTACTCATTCTACTCTTTTAGGAACATACATTTCCTTAATCTTCACTATTTTGATGAATATGAATGAGAAGAAGGCAAATAATATCATGGTCGCCACGGTGACAGTCGAAGGGGTTATTTATATCAAAACTTGGGACTGTTCATCTTCTCTCGACCAAGATACTGAAGCTGTAGTTGCAATATCATAGAGCTAATGTGTAAAGATGGACACATCTATGTTGGGCCGCTAGATTCGAGAAAGTTCTAACGATTTTATGAAGCATTGGTAAGTACAGTAATTAGAATAAAAGAGATAAAAGAATATTTAGGTTTAGCACAAGTATTGAGAATGAAACTCTTCTAAGAGGCAAAAATTGCATGTACTAAAAACTACTTGTACTAACGAATAACCGCTCTCGTGGGAGAGGAGCTGGAGACTCTTGTTGTCCTAATCGTAGGGTACAGTACAGAGTGTGGAGATTACGTTCAATATTTGGCTTGGTGAAAACTTCTAGGGCTGGAATAACTCGGAAGAACTGGTATGAGAAAGATTGAAAATGTTCATTGATGTAAATAAAGGAATAAATTTACCGATTTGACATGGAAATGTAAATAAATTGATCCTGACTGTTGTTTATTCAAGTTTACCAAGGGAATGAGTCATGCTTTCCCTGCTCTTCTGAATTACGGCGTTTCTTCTTGAATGTTCTTCTCTTTTTTGTCTCGAGTGTGTTCTTCCTAGTCGTTGAATTGTATTGTACCATAGCGAGAAAACGCTGATTCTAATCGACTATTGAGGCCATAATTGGTACTAATTACCATCATCCGGCACCTAGCCTTCTCCCTTTCCAATTATATCCTCAAATGGTACAGTAATCCGTATTTTTCTGGATAGTAGCTTCAATTCAACCCGGCCAGCTTTCCGTTTACCCCGTTCTATCCAACACTCGTTTTTTTGCTCCGTTCTGCTTCGCCACACACCTCGCCTCCCCGGCATATCTATCGATCATTTCTTCCCCCAAAACTTTACTTTTCCGTCTCTTTTCTTCCCTTTTCCCTCTAATTTATTAATTCCCCCATTCAGGAACATACATTTCCTCAACTTTCTACATTTTAATGGATGGGAAAGGAGAAAGCGATATTTTCTACCTTCGAGTCGATAGAAAGAGGCTAGACAGTGGACCAGAAGTGGATATCACCACCCTTGTGATGTTGAAAACCGCTCCCTGCTGGATATCAACTAGGAATGACTTCAACGGAAGAAATGTTTATCGAACAGCTCATTATTTCAAAAGCCTAACATTTCATCGCTCGCTATATATTAACGACTACGGTAGGCCCTTTGCGCCAAAAGAAAATTAAAAGGAAATATTTAGAAGCATATAGCGGCATAGAAACTTAATCTTATCCTCCTAATGATCTGAGATGAAGGTTTAAGAGGAAGAGACAATTGGCTGCCAAACCACAACATGTTAATCGTAGGGTACGGTAGAAGATGGATTGCCCTTTCAATTTTGACTAGACACGGGAAACTCTTGGAAGGGAGGAGTGAACGATATGGAGGAATTAGGAAGAAATACCTGCAATATACCAAACAGTAGATATGGAAATATTTGAAAATATACATGACTTCGTCTCTTCTTCATTTAAGCGTTTCTCCTTTTCTCCCGGGCCGCTCTTTTCTTCTTGAACGGGCCAAAGCTAGCCTTCGTCTTATCTTCTTGAATGCTTCCCTATCTTCATTAATCCAGGAATCTCGCGACGTTTCCTTAGCCCGTATAATATTGCCCTCCAAACAGCGAAACAAATTTTACAAGCTCAAGAAGCAAATAAAAGTGAAAGAATGAGGGATACTGTACCCAAAATGGCAGCACAATCCCCGTGTCAAGCGCATCATCCGATCCCAAAAGGGCGGCAAACAGGCTCCTCTAATGCGTCACTCCGTTGTTTTCCATTTTCATACCTCAAATGGTATTGTAACCTGTATTTTTACAGAATAATAGTCTTGATTGAATTATACCAGCTTTCCGTTTACCCCCGCTCTATCGAGCACTCGTTTTTTTGCCCAGTTCTGCTTCGCCACACATCTCGCCTCCCCGTTATCTCTATCGACCTTTTCTCTCCCCCAAACTTTACTTTCCCGTCTCTTTTCCTCTCTTTTCCCTCTAATTTACTCATTCTACTCTTTTAGGAACATACATTTCCTTAATCTTCACTATTTTGATGAATATGGATGGTAAAAGTCAGCTTCTTCCCCAGTCGGAGGAGGCTTAAAGTAGCGGTTCGAGCCGTCCATTGGATATTTCTCATCCTCGTGAAGAGGAAGTGGTTGCTAACAGTTGGCTATAGATAATACCCCTCAGTTTCGAAGGAATCGTGAACAGGACAAACTCTAGCCGAATCATAAAGTAAGCACTTGAGGTAAATAGAAGGCATGGAGGATATATTTAGGTCCACAGAGGCGTGCAAAGTTCAAAAATCGCCCCGAGCGTTTGCTGATAATGATAAATGGAGGAGAACATAAAATCAAATTCAGTTGCCAGGGGACGTAATGGTTATTAGTGGGTACGAGAGGAGATGAGCCAAGCTAGAATCAGAACTCTTCTTGTTTATTCTTCCCCTTCTTTGCCTTGAATATCTTCTGACAAGCCGCAGAACTCTTCTGTACCCCAAACAATAAGAACACTGACCCTAACTCATAATTACGGCTATAATGCGTCTTGATTAGCTTCCTCCAATGCCTAACCTCTATCCTTTCCATTCCTATGTACTCAAAATTGTCCGCTAATCAACATTTACATAGTCATAGCTTTAATCTGAATCCCATCAGATTGCTGTTTACAGGTGTTTTTTATCAAACACTCAGCTCTGCTTGACAACACGCCTAGCCTCCCCGGAATATCTATCGACCTTTTCTTTATCCCAAACTTTACTTTTCCTTCTCTTTTTCTTTAAATTTTCCTATTTTTCCATTTCAGGAACATACATTTTCTCAATCTTCACTATTTTGATGGATATGAATCGAAAAAAAAGACAGCTTTTGGTTATCCCGCTTCTAATTGACAGTCAGGCGAATTTACCAAAATGGGTCAAATTCTAGTATACTTCATAACATAAATATTAATGTTCCGAATTTTAGAGAGAAAAAGAAAGATGGATGCTGCCTATCTATCCTATATGTCCTGACCCACCGCGTCCAAATTGACCTAACATGCTATGGGGTCTGGCACCATCCATCCCTACTAACCAACCTGTGGGCCACCCCAGACAAGCATTATTCCACCGGCTCTAACATGGATTGCCAATCATATCGTGAAGGTTTGTGGTTCCGTCCAGCAATTCTAACCGATAAGTGTGAATTTCAGACAGATCATCGGGAGAGATTGGACGAGATCACGGGGGGCAGCTACAGCGTCTATTTGAATGGTTGTGAGCCCAGCCGATTTCCGGCACACAATCGGGAACACTGGCGACAGAGTGATTATAGCATAGACTTATTTTCTCTAATTTCCCCCTATTCCCCAACTGTTTTTTTCACTTTTTGTGATCCTGGCTCTCATGATCTTTTGAAGTGTTTTTAATGTATTACGCTGTCAATAAAACGATAAAAATGAATCCGATTGACGAATTGGTAGGAAAAAAAAATGTAAGATACTAGTATGGAATCGGCATACATGACATTTCTCACGGCCCGGCCCGAGAGTGCTGCGAAACTTTGCGGCCCGGCCCGCAACTGGCATATCTCGGCTATTTCAGCACCATTCCCGACAAATTAAAAATCCAGAGGGAGAGGGGGGTCAGAGCTATCTCTTAGTCAAATTTCGACCTGATTCTATGTCTGAAAAATCCAGGACAACTCAATTAGGCAAAAAAAGCTGAATTTGTCAACATTTGTGTTTCTCCTGAATTTTCCAGACATAGGACTAGGCTGAAAATTGACTGAAAGATGGCGCAGACCCTCCTCTCCGTCTGTGTTTTTAGTTTGTTGAGAATGGTGCAGAACTAGCCGAGATATTCCAGTTACGGGCCGGCCGAAATGTGTCATGTATGGGAATCGGAATAATTTCAGTTTACAGATCCCCAAGGGTAGCTCTACTTTCCGGGTCTGCTGATTTTTTCCTTCTCCAAAAATTGGAATCTGTTCTTCCAGTTCTTCCCACATGAGTGTGTCTTCGTAAAATTTTTATTACAAATTTAATTAAAAATATTGACATAACAGAAACTACTAACTAATTGTACAGCGAATGTGTTAATTCGACAGTTCCCACGAATATGCCGAATTGACGAACTACATATGTTCCACCAACCGCGGCAATGGTGATTCCAGCAGCTAGGAGAACTGCATTGACGGCAAAGTTTGAAAGACAACGTTCCAGAGCATCTTGAGTCATGTTGATTTTTACTGTTTGGCCGCAGATAGTTACGTCGACGCCAAGCGCGGTAGACATCACAGCGGCGACTCCAACCATTTTGAGCTGAGGAAACTGAAAATGTTTCTTTATTTATGAACCTAATATCCGAGAGAAGATAAAAATAGTGGTGCGGTTTAATAAAAGAGCGTACGCCAACGGAGAATGGTCCTATCACGCTGAATTTAATGATTTTATAGAGAACCGAAATGATAAGAAACGCATTCGAAAGCCAATTTCTGACCGAGGAATTTCTGCTTTAAAACACGTGTGCAAGTTTGATTAAAGGGACTGTCAGGAACCTTATTTGGTTACAGTAGGCGCGCCATCAAAATTTCACGAATTCATAATATTTTTACGGAATATGTCATCATAGACGTTCAGAAAATGTCAAAAAACGAAAAAAAATTCGTGTTCCGCCAATGCGCGCCAAAGACGGAGGACGCTAGTTAGTTCAGTCGCTTCAGGACCCGCTACCGGAAAAAAGGTCCCTGACAGTCCCTTTAAAGGTTGAAACACTGCGAAATATGGGTATGAATGAGTTTTGGCGACTCGGCCCCCGATTGTCCGATCCCCTGCACCCGTAATGCCTCGGCAGTTGGCTAATCTTTATTGAAAACTGTTATAAAACTGTGTTGCCTTTATATCTTTGTCTTGACGAGACTTTACGGATGCAGGGGCCGATAACCATTTACTCCGTTGTTGCTGCCAGGTTGGAGTTGGCTGATAACGAGAGCCAAAGGCCAACGATGAGGAATTGAGTAAGAGTCAAAAACAAGGAGAGAACAGGGGGCGCTTTCGCCTCCAGCTGGGACGTGATCATGTAGTACTAAAATTTCTCGATCCTCCTAGGGGGCTTTTATTTTTGGCGCCGAAATGGTGTACTCTCTATTATCGGCCTTCCAAGAGCAAATACCCTGATAAGGGAACAGTCGTGACTTCTCAGCAAAAATTTAGAATCATCAAGTCAAAGTGGGACTAGGACGGGGCATAGATGGGCAAAAAGCGGCGTTATCAATTTTGACTATCGAATAACTTTGTCTCATCTTCTTGAATGTTCCCCTCACTTCATTGTCTCACAATATCTCCTGGTTAGCGGTAGTAGAACTGTACTATACTCCAAATGGGTAATGAAACACTGACACTAACTCATATTTGAGGCTATCATGGCTCCTAATTACCCTCATCCAGGCCCTACCCTTCGCCCTTCTCATTTCTCACACTCCCCGCTATCTCTATCTACCTTTTCTCCCGTCCAAACTTTACTTTGCCGGCTCTTTTTCTCTCTTTTCCCTCCAATTTTCTAATTCTCCTCCTTCAGGAACATACATTTCCTCAAATTTCTCCATTTTGATGAATATGAATGGCAGGAACAAAGGAATCTCCTGGTCATCACGCTCCCGGTCGGCACACTTGGATGATTTCCTAATAAAGAGCGAAGGGATCGAAAGTCAGGCCAATTTTAAGCACACTCTGGAAAGCAAACTTCGGTCTGAATAAAGAGGAAGGAAGGTAAGTAGAATAATCAGAGAAAGGGATGAAGAAATCTATGCGCTCCCCGGACCACGCTGGACCAAATGCTAGACTGTTCCTTTAAAGGAACCCCCAGGGACCTGTCCCCGAGTGCACCCGTAAGCGTCAGCGCGCATTTGAATTTTGAACGCACCTGCCGTTTTAGCTTGATTTTTCATTTCTCTTGATCAATTTGATATTGTTTTTTATAAATAAATGAACACACATCAATAGAATACTGGAAAAATATGTAAAAATTAGAAGAAATGGGCTAAAACGGTAAACGAATTCAAAATTCAAATGCGCGCCGACGCTTACGGGTGCACTCGGGGGGCAGGTCCCTGGGGGTTCCTTTAACAAGTACCCGATAAAACGATCCAGTTCGTGGGATGGCTCGGCAACCGTGTTCGAAAATTTGGTCTAGAGCTCTTTTGCCGTTTAAAATGTTCCCTGTAACAGTCGAGCAGTTTCATGGCAACCAACAACACGAAAAGATGCCTAATTTAGTCGTTTTCCTCTGCTCTCTATTCCGATTTCCAGTTCACAAGGGAAGGATACATACTCGCCTAAACTTTTGTAGAGAATTTTCTGGCGAGCCGGGCATATTTTATTTGAAAAACTCTGAAATACGCCGCCAAAAACCTTCGAATAATATCAGCTACTCTCATCCATTTTTAGGTAACTTTTCAATCAAATTGGGCGTACGCAAATAAATTCGATCTTCTCTGGGCTGGCCCCAGCGATCCTATACTGTTGATTGATGGGAAAACGGATCTCATTTCGTTTTCGGCATTTCACAAAATTGACTGCCAAGACCGGGAGGAAGCAAAATGTTTCCGGGATGTAAAGATCCCCTCGATAGGTGGAAGTGTTGAATCTATCAGAAAAGCCTTTTAACGGAACCGAAAATCGTGTAAGTTTCTTTCTTTCAACTACGCAATACAAGATGTTATAGAAATAATGGAGAGCTGGATCAGTTATTAAAGCTATGGAAACTTGAACAATGGGGGAATGGCTACGGAACTGAATCATTTCTTCTTTTTTTCGCTCTCTTTCGAGTCCGGCAGGCAGGCAGGGGGAAACGGCCGAAAATAGAAGCGGGAACAGATGAAGCAACTTTTTTTTTTTCGAATAATGAGATCCCAATGGTAGACTTCAGACTCAAATACATTTATCCCCCTAGATGAAACAAAAATACTGTAAAAATCAAAATAAGTGTAAAAGTTGAACCCGTGGCGGGGGATAAGGCGTCCTCACAGCCGGCCCAGCCGTATTCTGATATGTAGTGGTTGAAATAGATCAAATGCTCGTCCATTGCCTGGAAACGGTCCTTTTTATGGGCAGGGGGGAGAAAGAGAATTATGGAACGGGCAAGAGAAGATGCCTTTTTCCGGTGAAGAATCTAGAATGCTGCTAGCAAGTCGCGAATATCGATAAATTGGGAAGAATTGTGAATTTATGAAGTATATTTGAAACAAGTCAGAAAATGAAGAATTGACACCTACCCCGGAGCCATAATTCCAAAATCTCTTCTGATCACTGCAGGAAGCATCTTCTCCAACGGTTGCATTACACTGGGTGTAGGAATTGAATGCTTTGTTGTACCTAGAAAAGAAAATCCTACTGTATCTATTTCTGCTTTTTCATTTTTTGCCTTTTCCTTTTTTTTTGGTTCTTACTAAAATCAAATCATCCGGTAAACGATGTCCGGCGTTTCCGAACATTTTCCTCAACAATTTCCCTCAAATTATGAGCCAGAGCTTCGTCTATCAATTCAAAACCTTACCAGATTTCCCGGGTATGATGAAAAGGATAGGCTGGCCCCATTAGGTCGTCTTCATGTAGTGGCGGCAAATGTGGAACCGGGTCAGTGTAATGCACCAAACGGAAACTGTACGGTACGTATTCCTAGAAAAACAAACTACAAGAGACAAAAAGCAGACGAATAGAAAATAAGAAGAAGGGAAAATATTTATATCTTATAAGACATACCTGGAACACAACGGCATAGTCGTAGTCGCCTTCCCTCGGCTCGCCGAATGTCATCAATCGAACTTGGTACTAAAAATTCCTGCTCTTTATTCTTTTTGGAACACGTGACAATTGATTGATTGAAGAGAGAATAACCCGTCTAATAAATAAAGCGAAATTCGACATTTAATAAAGCTAATTCGAAGTAATTTCCATTCTACCCGAAAAGGAGCAATGTTTCACGTAAGTAATTTGGAAACGGTGGCTTACAATAACCCGTTTTACCTTTAAACTTACAATATCATTGACGACGCCTCGAAATGACAGACGAAACGCCGTCATGGCGGCTAGAGCTCCTCCAAGAGAGTGTCCCGTCACGAGGTAACGATATCCGGGATATCTGAACAGCTCCGTTGAATCACAATACCTTCTTTATTTCTTATTTATTTGATTTTTGAAGCAAAAGAATAACCGTAAATCCCGTATTATAAGCTCACCCTCTAATATAAGCCCGCTCTGCAAGGGGGCTGAACAATAGAAGCCATTGGCTTATAATATAGGATTGACGGTAAATGGGGGAAAAAGCTCCAATACTTGATTCAACTGCTGTTTGAATTATCAGTCAATCTACAGGCGGGCGACCTTTCCAGCTGATATTCAACGCTGCTTTGATGGTTTTCGAAAATGTATTCATAAAAACGAACATTTTTATAGTAGATTTGAGCCAACCTTTAGAAATTGACGAAAACTGCGGCAAAATGTCTCGAAACCCCGGGAAAATATTTGTTAGTCATCAACAGCACTTGGTGAAGTAATCAAAAGGCTCAAGTCAAGTCTATATGCTCAGGATGAAACTACCGGATCTTCTCGGATAAGACTCGCAATCACAGGGTTTAGTTTCACTCAGGACATATTAATTTGATCAGCATATCGACCATTACTATCAATGTCTTCGTCTATGTTGCCTCATACAATTTGTAATGTTTCACTAGGTTTATATTATTTCATCAGTCAAGATGTGGCTTGATTTGTTGATATAAGCCCAGTTACCAAAAACCAACTTGCTCGTAATCGGTTGAATCATGGCGTTCCAGATGGCGTCCATTGCCCGGTAGAAGTATTTGTTGACCCTGCCACAAAGGGTATAGTTCCCGTATTTGTCTGAAATCTGTCGATGATAACATCTCCATTTATTCTCTCCAAACCTGTTTCATTATACGAGATATAGTCTTGGAGACCGTAGCGAAGTTCCTGGGTCAGCTGGCTCATTCCTTCTGTTCCCCGGAAGGAGAGGACAATCGTTTTGGAGACATTCGATACCGCGATGTAGGCTTGACAGGGGTTTTCTTTCTGAAAATTGGAAATGTAACGGTTTTCTGAGGATTTCTCATTAATTTCGTCTTTCCGCCAAAGCCACAGCCAATTTGGCTGTCTAACTGTGGCAGTCTCTCTTCGACTTACCTTATCACAGGCCACGGTCAAAGCCACCAGGACGGTGTATTTCTCTCCGGGAAACGTCTTCTCCAAGCATTGTTCCCTAGATGTCGTGTTCGAGGGCTCCGGATAGGCGGCGGCTGCCAAATTGAGGAAATTCCTAGCCTCTGTTTCGTTGTACCTCACATAGACAGAAAAAATGGGAGAAATCTGGAGAAAAATAGATAAAAGGAGAGAAGAGAACAGACCAGAAAGAACAAGGAACAGGGAAGACGCATTGGGCAGAATGACGGAGCTTTTTCGGGGCCTTATCAGAAGAAGAAGGAAAAGGGAAGGGGTGAATCACCAAAGGGGGAAAAGATAGGACATAGCGGATCAAGTCAATAAAATTCTATAAGCGAAATTTAGCCAGATTGAAATATAATGTTTCGCACATTTTTAATATAATGTTTTTTTGCTAAAAGTTCAGGCTTGATCTAACTAACCCCAATACCACTCCACGACTTTGGTTATCAAATTATAGGCACAGCGATCGTTTTCATAACAAAGGTAACCAAATAACGATGAATAATAAGCAAGCATTAACAGACGCACATTGCTACATACAGCCGTTATGATAAAGGACCTTCAAATCAACAAAAACGCTGTTTTCACTCTGAGCTGATGAAGTACTTTTACAGGGGGCGCTCACTTTGCATACAGAGCGTTTCAAAAAGATAGGGGCACTTTGAGAAATCGGTGTTCTGCGACGGATTTGAGGTGTTTTTCAAGATTTTGAGTGTTACAATGGTTTCGGTTAGTCGTCTTCTATTATTTCCTGTCGTTTGATACCCGATTCCCCTATTTTTCAGTGGGATATCCCTCGCTATCTGGCGAGTGACACATTCCTCAATTTCTCAATAATCTGTAAAGGTAGCCTGCTAAAAATGTTGTGATCCGAATTGCCGGCAAAAAATTATAATAGCCAAACACTGGCAAACTCGACAGCTGCAATAATTTTCGTTTCTTATCGAATTCTCCCTTATCAATCCCTTGGGCCTCTTCCCTTGTTCAAATCGACTTTTTTCTTCCAATTTCTCAACCTTTCCATAAACTATTTCAGCTACTCTAATGGCAACTACTCCTTCTGAAGCGAATATTCACCCGCTGACTTTGGACCTAATGGGAAGAATAAGTAGGCTGGAGGCGAGAGCTGTATTTTTAGAGGGGAATGGTCCGAATTGGACTGCAGCGATAGACAACCTAGAACAGAAGTTGATGACTTCTATGGAGAAGATTTCTTCTATTTCTTCTGACAGTAGGCTCTTTTCTTCTTTTTTATCGAAGAATATTTTAGTGGAGAAACTGACACAAGACGTAGTCTTTCAAAAATATGAAATAGATGCGTTAGCGATAGAAAATGAGAAGATGAAACGAATTCAACGGGAAACAGAAGATGGCTTGAGTTGCATACGAAATGACTTTTCAGGGAGATTGAAAGAAGTATCCGACAAGCAACAAGAGGGTGAGAAATCATTGAAACCTTTTAGAACTCGAGAGAAATTTCAGTTTCCGATGCTATAACGGCTTTACAAGACGACATCGCAGAGATTTCTCAGAAAAGTCAGCCAGATCTAATACTTTTCAGTGTTACTAATGTTTAGTTGGAAGGATGGAGGAAAAACAAAATGAAAATCATCTTACAATCCCCGTTCCTTTAGAAGAAGAAATACAATTGATCCCAGGACAAGTGGATAAGGAAACGGTGAGGAATTGTGGAATAGAATAATTAACATTCTTTTAGATTTTAGTCATTGGAGGAAAAATAGATGGCAGAGGAAGTGATGAAATGGTCATTTTGAAAGAAGACAAATGGATCAAATTGCCGTTGGTATTACCGAAAGAACTTGATGCCGGAGGTGCAGTATATCTGGATGGAGAGATCTATATATTCGGTGGTTCGATGGCTAAAGAATTATACAAATTGGATAACAAAACATTGGAATGGATACGATTGGAGGATATGAATGAGGAACGATGTAGTATTTCAAATAGTAGTGTGGAATGGAATGGATCCATCTGGGTGTTTGGAGGATGGAAGTTGAAAAGTGTGGAACGATATGATCCGAAGGAGAACAAATGGATTAAAATGCCGTGAGTTGAACACTTTTCCCCAATTTTTCTCTTCTTCTATAGTCGGTTTCCAACGGCCGGTTTTCAACTACGGGACCATTTGGGAACTTGGCGAGCGAAATGTGCCTGTTTTGAAAAATTTGAAATCTCAACCTGGAATTCAGGCGTTTTTATTCGCGAAAAGGCCAAATGGTCCCGTAGTTGAAACCCCGGTAGTTGGAAAAAAGGCCAAAATAAAACTAGGCTTGGACGAGTAAAGAAGTTATTAGAGCGAGACGTGATCACGAGTTTGTCTCGCGACCAAACAAGATCCACACCTGGGCTGTGCGGGATTCCCGTCCCGTTTTATTCCGCTTTTTTGGGGAACCGAGCCCCGTCTCGCGGGATTACTCCCGGGGTTTCCCGTTCCCGTCCCGTTTTGAAATGGCCATCCCGCCCAGCCCTGATCCACACTTAAGACGAGGTTCGGCTCTCAAACGAGATGATACAACATCTGATACAAGGCTCAATCAGGGCTAATCAATATTTTAGGGACATGAAATATTCTCGAAATCACACTGCCGCAACAGTTCATAATGGCAAATTCATTGTCTGTGGTGGATATGATAGTCCAAATTATTTGAAAAGTGTGGAATGTTTCGACCCGGAGAGTGGTGTCTGGACGGAGCTGAATGATATGCCAACACCTCTTGCTGCTCATTCTTTCGTTTCTTATGGAAATAATCTCATTTTAATGGGAGGTTGGGATGGAACGACAGCAGTCAATAATGTACTGGAAGTGAGTAATCTAGAAGGAAAAGGTACATGGGTTTCCATGCGGCCAATGAAACAACGTCGACGTGACTTTTCTGCAGCAGTCCTTGACAATGAGATTTTTGTAATTGGAGGAAATTATGAAATAGGCAAAGATCTCGATAAAACTGAAATATTTAATGAAAAAAGCTGGAGAGAGGGTCCCCAGCTTCCCAATCGGTGCTATAATATGTCTTCAATTGTTATTCCCCGCCATTTGGCTGATATCCTTTCTAATTCCATAGAGTATCCCCTATTAAACAAATAAATCTTTCCCTCCATTTAAAGTATTCCTATTCAAGAGGATTCATTTCAAAAATTGTTGGAAAATTCCATGTAATTGCGAAATTTACCGGGCGTTTCAAAAAAAGTGAGTTTTGCCATTTTTGCTGGTGCGCTATGTTTCCGGCCACTTCCGAAAAAACTGAGTACGCCGTTCAATCGGTCTCGCAGAGTTGATCAAAATCATATATCAAACTTTTATTTTCTGTGGAAAACCTTCATTTTCTAAAAATTGGCCAAATGGCGCAGTGGGTTTCTGCAAAACAGGATAGAAAGGTCGAGAGTTCGAATCCGCTCGGTGATATCCCTCTTTTTCTTTTTTTCTTTTTGTTGATATGGCTTCATCTTTGCAAAAGAAGGTGTTTACTGCAAAAAAGAAAAAAAGCAAACGAAAGTATAAAAGATCGACGCCGAGCGGGATCGAACCCTCGAGCCGTAATTTCAATACGCACTGCGTGGCACCCTATTTGACAATCGATTGGGAAATGGCGATTTTACATGACAAATAAAAGTTTGATATATGATTTTGATCAACTCTGCGAACCCGATCGAACGGCGTATTCAGTTTTTTCGAAAGTGGCCGGGAACATAGCGCATCAGCAAAAATGACAAAACTCACTATTTTTTGAAACGCCCGGTAAATTTCGCAATTACATGGAATTTTTTTCTAGTTTGTTTTATTAGATCGGCCACTCCGAGATCACCTAGGAAAAGCTCATGTGTACTCTAAAACGGTCTCTATCAAAAGTTATGAGGTCATTGACAGGACTTATCCATCACCCTACTAGTCAGATTTTTATAAAAATTCCTTCCGTTCCACTCCCTATATGAAATTTCCTTTGCAATGTTAGACTATTGAACACTGGTCATATGGATTCGTGCAAATAACAGGTATTTTTAGAAAAAGAAACCTACCGATCAGTGAAATCCAGTCGAGGATCCCTCCAGATTTTAGAGAACCACACGTCCGCCTTGAAACTGCTACTGAATTTGCTAATTTCAGTGACGGTCAGCTCCACGATTAACTAAAACACCCATTTTTAGTTTTCAAGAGTTTTAGTTTTTTATTATTGCCTTGGAATTTACCTCTTTATACGCTATTAATATTGTTGAAGAATTCAAGGAAGTAATGCCATGGAACTAATGTCGCGCACCCGGGGCAAGAGATTTCCCTCCCGCGATATGCGCTGATTATGGGAATAAAAATTGAAAAAAAATGCTTCCCAATTTTTCTGAATCCAAGTGATATTCTGCCGGTTTTTATCGTTTTGTTCACTCTACTTTTTTAAATTTTTTTATTAGGTACAGTAATACTACGCGATAGTCGTATTCTACAAAAATTGTCGCCTTGCTCAACACAATCGTACGGATTGGGTCTTCTTTTTGAAGTCGCAGCTCTTCAAATCTGCGGGGTTACACCAGTTAATATTCTGGCTGATCTAAACAGATTTTACATTTCATACGGTAGCCAGGAGACTCACAACATTCTTTTTATCCTGGAATGGGTAGGTTCACATAATCAGTTATTCCCCTTTCTATTGGTTTTACCCGGCCCCTAAAACATTAGAAATAACTAACATCATCGCTGATTCGGACACATTGTTGCCCGTTCAAATCAATCGACCAATTGTTTTTGTCTAAAATTTGGGTTGCGGGGAGCAGAAAACTCACTTCCACTGCTGAAATTCCTCTCCCGAAATAGGGTGACTTGGACGGCGAGAAGGGAAGAGACAAGGACGACGAGGAGAAGAACGAGCCGGGTCATGTTCTGAAACAGAAATTCTTCTTCTATAGCTTCTACTAATGGAATGGTCTAATAGGGTGGAGGAGATTTTAACAGCTACTTGAAGCAGAATAAAACTCACAAACTACAGAGAAAGATTGTTCAAGGTTAGGAGCTCCGATTATATACCGTTTCCCCCGGCCAAAGGTACGAACTTTCTGCAGATAATGACTTCGGAAGGACGAGGAGAGAGGGTAAATAGTGCTGTGACAGCACAGCGAATACAAGGAGTACAGAATAAAACGAAAAGGAACATCACTACCCACTGTGTAACACTCTTTTCTGATTTCAAAGCTGATAATTTTTGTGTATCGACTTCTTACCGTGAGAGCCCCACACCTGTAGACTAGGCCCTAATGGGCGGTAAATACCCTCCTTCAAGGCGAAACTCCTCCAATTTCTATTTCTAGATCTGAAAGGCTATATAATAACCTATCTTTTTACTGAATCTGAATCTTTGAATTGGAGAGAAGCCTTCCGTTTACGAGCGTTTTTATCAAACACCCGCGTAACGTCCCCCTTGCCTCACCGCTGTTTACCGACCTTATTTTCCTTCTAAACTTTACTTTCCCGACCCTTTTCCTCTCTTTTCCTTCCAATTTACTAATTCTCCATTTTAGGAACATACATTTCCTCAATCTTCTACATTTTGATGAATGTGAATGGAAAAAATTAAGTAATATCTTGGTCATCACGTTGGCAGCAGATAAGTATAGACGAAAGTGAGTGGATGTCGGATTAATTTGAGAGATATTTATTCAGCCCCGTCCTCTAAATCCTATGATGCCTATGGTGGACCTCTTTTTGAGGATTTGAAGAACGCCCCTGCTTCAATCAAATCAGGAACAAGATCATTTGTTGGACAAGTTAGCTGTCGCTGGCCGAGAAGGGAGTGCCATCTTCTGGACGAAGCAACGAGATAAGCGAAAAGTCCAGGGACAGTTCTAACTGAAGCCATAAGCAGCAAGTAATTGGCAACTATTCCATGGACGGTTGAAAGCTCCTTCTCCCACATGACCAATTATTTGGACAAAAGGCGGTCCAGGCTCACAGTCTCTCCTCTCTGCAATTGTCCCACCGCAACTGTCAACAAGCCTTCTCTCGAGGACTACTTCCCCATCAGAGATGCATTCGCTTGGGTCAAGAGGGAGAAACTGTCCTGCGCTCCCTTGAAAGTGGAAGAATTTTCAAATGAAAACGACGACAACGACACTCGAGAGGAGCTCAAAGAAAAGAACCTGGAGGCCTCTTTGCTGACTATATACTCTCTTTTCTCTTAAATTTATATTTTACTATTTCTTTCTTGACTTCATTGTCGGTTTAATGAGCCAAGTTTGAGATAAACATCTACTACGCGTGGCCAGTTTCCTTCTTCTTTGGGGGGACTGAAGAGCGAGCAGATCTCTACTTGGTGAGCCTATTCTGAACCACAGTCTTCCCTGGCGAGTCTAAGCTCCACAGAGGTCGAAAGGAGACTTATCTCCACTATTGAACCAGGGACTGATCCCGTTTAGTCTCCATCCGCTACAGTAACCCAAACGATGCAACAATACGCCTGCCCTCATAAAGAGCCTAGATTTATTACAATGTTAGACATTACACAACAAATTTATTATCACTATCTCCACAATTTGTTTTTGTTCAGGCTATAAACCTGTCGTCAATCCATCCGACTTTTAAGGACAGAATTTGCGCGTAGTTAATTCGCGCGACTTGCCCTTGATAGGGAGTCGATTACGGATCGAGTCTTTTCCCGCCAGTTTCCCGTTCAAATTATTGCCTAGAATGTTGCCGCTATCATTCTACCTCCTCCTATTATTTTTCTCATTTTCATCGTCGACAGGATGTATACCGACAGTCACGCGTAAGTCTCTTTCTTCTTTGAGAAATGTGAAATCTAGCCGACGACATGTACGAGGACGAAATGGACATGGCCACTTCCGTCCTCTACACTACAGTGATGTCGATGACATCCGAGACTACAAGTCCTGCTTCTGCCGCTCCGACCAGTCAGTTTTGCTTCCCTTTTTTGTAATAATGGAAGGCAAGAGGGCTACAGTCACTTCATCTATTTTATTAATCATTTCAGCTACGGTATCGGCCCCGACGACGACATCCCCTGCCACCACCACGACCACAACTCCCACGACGACGACTACTGGTGGTCCCACAACGACGACAACAACTCCGACGACGACCAGTGAGTCCTGGCCCAACCGATTTAAAAACCTTATGCCCGTTTTGCCCGGGTATCACTGAGTCTAGCTGGCTTTCAATCCTCAAGAATTTACTGAAAGTGGCCATATTGTTGAGTAATTTAGCTACGACGTCGACCACGACGACGACTACCGGCGCTCCTACAACCACGACAACAATTCCGACGACCACAACCACCACCGTCATGACTACTAGCACCGTGCCGCCATTCAGTAAGACAGGATGACCTTTGGACACAGTCCGCTTCCAACGGAAACCAGCCATTTCGACCCCCCTGCGGGGGATCTTCGGCTGGACGCCCCCTTCGGGGGTTTCTCCACCCGTTCCGCTCTTTCCCCCTCTCCCCGTCCAATCTATTCCCCTCCCCTTCTCTCGAATCCCCTGTTCTGTCTCTCTCATCGGCGTGTACCTCTTCTAGTCCTCTCTGTAATTGGGTCCCCTTCTATCGTCTCGCTCTCACATAGAGTCCCTTCCCCCCTCTGTCTTTTCCTGAATGCTCCTCAAAAAGAGTTTATCTCCTTCCCAATGTCGCGCTCCCTCCACGTTCCATCGAGCATCCGCTCTCTTTTGATCCTCACTCTCCCTCCTCTAAGCGCTATTCCTTGGAAAATAGGAAAGGCAAAAGAAGTTGGCCGAAGGAGGAGCCAAACCCTCGACCTCTCGATTGGGGTCCCATCACGAACGGGTCCCACCTATTGAAAACGGACTATATATATTTCTTTATTATTCAGCATGCCCTACCAATCCAGACGCTTGGACTCCAAATCCTGCGAATGGGTTTTGCTACTACCATCGCCCGACAGTCCAACTTTTCAACAACCAACAAAATCAATGCAATTTTTACGCTCCGGGCGCTAGTCTGGCGTCTATTCTAAATGCTGCTGAAAATGAATTCGTCAGGAGTAGGTTTCTTCGTAAAAAGGAAAATGGTAGTCTTTTTTAGTGGTGGCAGGCGGTGTCGCCGTATTTATTGGTATAAGAGGGGTGAATAATGATCCCTGGTCGACGTGGACTAATGGAGACCCAGTAATGTTCCTTTAGAATTTTCAACCATTTCCAGGTCGGCTATACTAACTGGGTAGGCGGAGGAGAGCCCGATGGAATGACTAGTAATGACCGCTGTGTAGTTGTAAGTGACGTTTGTAAGAAATAACATCTTTTCCAGATGGCACCCACTGGTACTTGGTCAGATATCGATTGTACACAGACTCGCCAATCCGTCTGTAAAATAGCTGGAATGCCTATTGGATGAGGAGAACACATACTGGAGAAACATACGATATTATTATCTAATGGATCACATTGCTAATAAATTGAATAAAATCCGTCTTTTTCCTTCTTCATAATGTAGGGAGAATGTCGAGACGATAAGGAATTCTTACTACTAGGGAGCACTGGTCCCGTGGCGACTGCACCCACAACCGTTCGTTGGTCTGGGAGTTCCTACTTGATCATCTCTCTCGGTGAAATATCCACAAAAATCTAATATCACCGCTTGTCACCCCTATGACGTCCATCCAGTCGTCTGAACCTTTGCCTTTTGGAGATCTCACACAAATAACCGCCGTATTCTTCTGCATGGGAGCCAATTCGCCGGGAACGTATGATACAATCACAAGCTCTATTAGAATCGGCCATTGGGAACGATTCGGAAAATGCTGGAAAACCGTAACTGTCTTTTTGACGCCGTAGGAGTAGCGGGGCCGGGAGAGTCCTCTCTAGAAGACCGAGTCCTCGCCGGCGTCGGGCGCCTTCTCGGCCGGTTTGTCCTCCTTCTTTTTGGCCTCTTCCTTCTTCTCCTTGTCGTCCTTCCTCTCCGACTTGAGATTCGTCTTCTTCACCCTCTTGTTCTTGTCTTCCGGCTTCATCTTCTCCTTCGCCTTTGGTCCTTCTTTTCGGCCATCGTGTCCTCCTTATTTCTGCCCTTTTAGGAGAATGGAAGGCGCTGCCCTCCAGAGGTGTTCTCCCCGTAAAACTGTCCCTTGTGAGCTTTCCCAGCTCCCTTTGAAGCCATTTCTGGGCTAGGCTCCTCTTCAAAACAACTGGAGCAAATTTCCTAGCCCCAAAGGTAGCCCGCGCCCTCTGCCTGCCATCGTATTCTTCCAAAAGCGCTTTTTCCCGGCGGAGAATCGTTGTTTTTTACAGGTTTAAGTTCAACTCCGCCCGTTTTTTGTAAATTAACCGTTAAATACCGGTTCAAACTGGGATTAAAGACAGTATAAAAGCCATGAGAAACGTCTAATACCATCATTATTCATCGTTCTCAATGGCGTTGAACATCGACCCCGCCGCTGCTAACTTTCCTGCTACAGGTGGCTACTTTTGCCGTCTTTTTCGTGATGAGAATCCGTACGGGTGCGCGCTAGGATTACTGTAGAAAGCTGGGCGCGCGCGCCCGCACCCGTACCAACTCGGCAGCTCATTTCTTTTTGCTCAAGGCGGCTACAAAACTATCGTACCACCGGTACGGGCGCCGGCTTACTGTAGACTACTGTAGAATTGGCTAATTTCATCATTTTTCAGGTGGAAATGCAACGCACAAGATCATTTCCCAGGTGGACACTCGCATGGCTTTCAAGGTGAAGTCGAGCAACAATGAGCACTATCGAGTACGCCCCGTCTACGGATTCATCGAGGCCAAGCAGACGGCCAACTTGGAGATCTCGCGCACCCCGGGACCCGCCAAGGAGGACAAACTCGTGATCCAGTGGGCAGAGGTACCGGCCGAGGAGACCGACCCCATGGCTCCGTTCAAAGCCGGCGCCCAGAGCGGCGAACTCGTCCTCACCATGAAATCCGAGTAGTCGAATAAAATTCAGGACTCGGTCCGTAGTTCTCGTGTTCTTTTCCTTATTTCTTTCGTGATATATTATTTGAAGAGCCAAGGCGACCCGGCACATTGGCAGTCTGACAGTTTTCTTGTCTCTTCTTTTCCTTGATCAACCAGCCGAATGGAAGAACACCTAGGAACCAGTGAACTGTGGCCTTGTTCAGAAGGTGATTTATCGTCTAATGAACCCAAAAAAGGGGGTTACTGTAGCCAAATGGCTAACAATTCCTGAAAGCAAGAATCTGGTTCAAAAGGGCGGCAAATCATCTCGTCCACTCCACCATCTGCCGTCTTCTATGCTTCAAATGATACAGTAATCCGTATTTACCTGGACAGTAGCTTCCTTTGAACTCGGCCAGCTTTCCGTTTACCCCGTTCTATCGAACACTCGTTTTTTTGCCCAGTTCTGCTTCGCAACACGCCTCGCCTCCCCGCTATCTCTATCGACCTTTTCTATCGCCCAAACTTTACTTTCCCGTCTCTTTTCCTCTCTTTTCCCTCTAATTTATTAATTCTCCTCCTTCAGGAACATACATTTCCTCAAATTTCTTCATTTTGATGAATATGAATGGGAAGAAAACGATTCCCGAGGAGAATGCGGCCGGTGAGTTCACCTGGAAGACTTTGAATACATCAGGTATCCTTATTTCAGGAAGACGTAAAGTAGTATTGACATTCATATTAACACCAATTATAAGCTAAACGAAACTATCGGGCACTATTGGATGATACAGAATACATACGGCAGAAACTGGAAAATCGGAGACTAATTCAAAATGAATAAACCACAGTAGGTACTTGCTAGAGTATGAAGTAAACAGATTCATTCAAGTGTGCTTGTAATGTTGGAGAATAAGTCAGATGTGGGAATGATAAATAATGAACTGTTCTTGAATCCGTTGTTTGAAAAGAAGGCAACTACTCTTCATGTCTATTTGATTCTGCTCGTATTAGTACGAAGAAGAAGGCTAAAACTGACAATTCCCATGACAAAGACAGCCATTTTTCCATTTTGAAAGGTCACCAGCACCTTGGTAAAGAAGCACCGAGCCGGAGTGGGCAAGAAACAAGGAAAATGTCATACTAATCTGAAATATATACCAATTGGATGGAATTCTCCCGAAGACGTAGGCAGATAATACACACACACAATGGTATGTTACCTGCTCCAAAAAACAATAAGGAGAGAAGTTTAGTAAACCACTATTTTGAAATTATTAAAATAAATAAACATTGTACACAGATTTCTGCATAGAAATATTCAAATATTCGATAATGGCAGGATTAGAGCTGCCCTCCCTTGCGGAAAAGAGGCTTGTCCTCCTTTCTCTTGGCCAGATAGCTCTGAAGATTGGGTCGCTTGGAGAATCTCTCGTGGAATCCTTTCAAATGGGGGAAGTTGTCCAGTTTGTTGGGATGATTAGCCAGAGCCAATTCCAGCTCTTCAAAGAGAATGTAATCCACGAAGGAGATCTGAATTGGAGCAAATTAGAGAAGGAAACGGACGCCGAAGTTTTTTAGCCCATTACAGACTAGAAAGTTGTTTTCAAATTGTGTAACCATAATAGCGTTGTAGAGCACTTTCTCCTGAACATTTTCATATACTTCTGTCCCAGATTACCCTTTGCAGTAATTAAATAATCGCACAAATAAAGAATAGCTCCTCAAAACTGAAAGAAAAGCGCCCTCGACCATAATAACGTTGCCCGCCGCCGCTGCACCCGTAAAGTCTCGGCAGCTCGCGGCAATGGCATCTCTGAACGCCGATTGAGCGATGTAAAGTTCGAAAGAACTAAACCTTGAGGTATCCATCTCATCTGACCCTGGATTTTATCCAGTGGTTGGAAAACATTTTTTGAAAAGGCCTGCTGATTTTGAGCGGGCGATAAATGTAAGCTTGGTTTGCGCGTAAGGAGTGATGAACATCATATTTGTTTTGCTCCAAAATGAATCAAACCTTCTGGATAAGCTCACCTTGTCTCCAAGGATATTCTTTTCTCCGTTAGCATACGTCTTGAACAATTTCTCAATTCTTCCCAAAAGTGCCGGATAGGTCTCCTCGTCGAATTCTTTCTTCCCATTATCCTAAAAAGTCGTGTCGTACTGTCATTTGGAAAAGAATGAAGAACTCACGTAGTTATACAGAAGCATGTCGACGTATTCCAAGCGAACATCCCGAAGAGCTTCGTGGAAGACGTCCAAAAACCTCTGCTCTTTTTCATTGTCTCCATAGAGATTATAAGTTCTGCCCAAATGTCTCAAAATGGCGTGGCTTTGAGGAATTTGTTCGTCTCCGTCTTCTAGGACGGGAAGTTGGCCCAATGGCTGGAAATTTTCATTTTTATAGGGGAATTGGAAGGAAACTAACCATTGAGTCCTTCAAGGCTGGCCACTCTTCAAAACTGATCCGTTTATCCTCAAAATTGATCTTATTGTCGACCAGGAGGGTTCGAATATACTCTCCATAACCTGAAAATACAATAAAACAAGGAAAAATAGGGGGGAAAAGGACCTCTAACGTCAAAATATAACAACTTTAGTACCATGGCCGTTTGCAGAAAAGAGCGTATCTTGAAAGCAGCAAGGAGCGATGTTGAACCGGCTGGGCAAACAACTGATAACCCCAGTAGGGAAGGAGAATGGCATTGCTATGATTTCATTTTGGTACGAGCAATTATGATGTTCATCACTTTTTACATTCAAACAACACGAAAAGGTTACGATTATCGCCCGCTCAAAACGAGCAGGCTTTTCCAAAAAATATTCTCCAACCACTGGATAAAATCCAGGGTCAGGTGAGATACTCTACCTCAAGGTTTAGTTCTTTCGAACTTTACATCGCTCTATCGGCGTTCAGAGATGCCATTGCCACGAGCTGCCGAGACTTTACGGGTGCAGCGGCGGCGGGGGGGGCTCACGGTCGCTTTTTCTTTAGTTTCGGGGGTAGTACTTTCTTTGAGTGATTATAGATTTGGTGGAAAGGGTAATATGGATAGGAAATATATGAAAATGCTCAGGAGAAAGTGCTCTACAAGACTGAGGCGGTTTCATGGCTATAGAATAGCTTCTTGGTTCAGAAATGGGGGCAACTTATAAGCTGATGAATATTGGTCCCTCTGATTCCATGCTGTTCTTTTTCACTCTCTCTCGGCTCTCTCTCCTTGATGCTTGCTGTTTGTGGCTGTGCTCGAGGGGGAGGAGGGCGACTGCAGGTGTGTAACACTCTATTACATCACCCGCGCGACGGGCAGGGAGGGCAAGATATTTTTGCGAGGAGGAGAGGAAAAGAGGGAGAGAGAGAGCGAGAGAGGGGCAGGCAGCCAAGGAGGACTCACAGGAGTTGCTCTTCGTCGCTGGCTGGCTGGCAGCAGTTGAAAACCAGAAGAAAGGAGACCGGCTCGGACGGACCCACGGATCGACGGATCGACTGACGACGCCCCCTTCTTCCTCTCGGGACCCGCTGGAATGGCCAGCAGGAGGCAGAAGCAATTCGAGCGCAAGTACTCCTCCTACAGGTCCGTACCATTTTTTTCTATTCTTTTTTTTCTCTTTTCCTTTTCTTTCAGGATAAGTATGCAGAGCTTGAAAGGTATAGTTTATAACATTTAAAATTCCGTGTGGGATCCGGATTTTCTCGGGTTTACGAGGTCGTGGCGATAGTTTTACAACTTCCGGGCTGTGTTTTCCCCCTCCGCCGAAAATTTTCTTTGATTGCTCGTTGGAATAGAGAGCGGACAAATTGCCGAGGAAATATCACGTAGGAAATGGAAATTCGAAGGGGGGTTTCCAGTTTTGAAGTCGGAATTTTGAAATATTCAACTAGAACGAAGGGAGTACGGTATACTATTTCCCGATGCTTCTTCCCCAAAAAAAGGGTTAACGGATATTGTAGCCTACAACCTTTCACTGGTTCTGTACTCTTGACGTATTCTTCTTGCCAAAATTATGATTTCAATTCAAAAGAGCTTAAAATTTGCTTCCTCCTAGAGATAAACACCTTACAGTATACTTAAGTTCAAGCGGAAAATCCTGTTGTCCACCTTTAGTTGCTCATTTTGTTCTGTAAAATCGTTTTCGGCAGTAATGACCGTGTCCACAATGATTTGGTACATTTGAGAAACAGTTTTTAGGGGTAGCAGGTCCAAGGGATCCTAACCACTACCGCGCTTCATTTTTGAACTAGAAGAGAGAAGCAGAGGTGAAAAAAGGAAGCTCGGGGGATCTAGAAGCTACTCCAAAAAATCTATAAATCCCTTTCCATCTTTTTGGCTATATTTATCCCATTCTTTAGGCGATTTTTAGCAAGTTACTAGCGGAAAGGTCAGCGACATCTTGGATTACGGTGAAAGCTAGGAATTTTGGCCATTTTGTGCCGGAAACGACCTATATTTTCGAAATTCCCGTCTTCCCGGTAAACATCCCAGTATTTCTATATTTTGTTTGTCGTTTCGCTCTGCCATTCCCCGCCGACAAAGGCCCTCTCCCCAACCTCCTTGACCACTTGTTGTCGTAGGCGTCGATTGCGCATAACATGGCCTGGTCCCCGGCAACAGCTGTTCTCCCCCCGTTCAATCTTTCATGGATAGGCGACAGCGAACAATTCCCGCCTTTTTGACTCATTGGTGCCTCGTTGGAAATCAATAAATTCAACAATTAAAGTCTAGAAATTCAAAAATTAGAGAAAGGCGGGAAAAGATGGCGCGTGGGATCAATCCTCTGAACAGCGGATGTTTGCTCGGAGGAGGTTACGTAAACGAATTCCGTCCGCAGAGATCCGCCACCCGGGAAATCACTCCAGTTCGAACAGTTTTTTTGTATTAAAATTGTCCTACACTTCAACTTTTTTCAAGTGGAACGAGGAACACCTCAGAAAAAATTGATAAAACTTCAAGAAACAGCCGCTGCAGACGGCGGGGGAGAGCTTTCTCCGCTAGAGTACGACTTTTACTTCCTGGAAATAAGCGAAAAAAATACAGTAATCTTCGTAAAACACGCGCAATAATCAAAAGGGTGCGCCGTAACCGTGCTCCATTATAAAATCCATCTAAAATCGCTGTAACCACCATTTTTTAAAAATTTTTTTATTGTTATAATAACTAGAGTGTCAAGATTACTATAAAAGAAAAAAAACTACAAAAAAAACGGAAAAATTGAAGGAACAATGAGGTATGAAGAGGTTGTTAGAATGGAGCGTGCTTACGGAGCGGTGTTTTGACTACAGTATTCAAAAAATGCGCCTATCATGATAATAAAACTGCCTCTTAATCATTAATCCCTTCCTCAATCTTTTGATATCTCGTGGGTTGATAAAAGTCTTGTGGGAGGCTGCCAAGTGGCTCTCTCTCTCTCTGATCTTCGAAGCTTTTCCGCCTGAAACTAGTGCCTATTGACACAGATCGACGGGGCCAGGAAGTGAGAGAACTACCGCTTCCTTCTTCTAGGGCACAAAATTTGGATGGAAATAGTCCTTTAACCGAGTTTTTAAACTGGTATCTTGGCGCCAATTTGAAGTGGTTTTTGAATTGGCGGGCATTTTCGAGAGAAAAGGAAAATTATGGATTTTTTTCAGGAAATACACAGCAACTGAGGATGTGAACTACAGTAACCATTCGTCGCGCTCCAGTTATCGATCAGAATCTTTGACGGCGAGGTCAGATGGCCGAGGGCGAAGTTCCTCGACGGAAATAGTCGCCGGCTCGGAGACCCGCTCCTATCCGGTCTATATCACCATCCAGGTTGGATTACTGTATATTCCAATAGATTTTAATGTTGTTTAAAGGACTACACACCGGAAAAGACTGAATTGGAGTCGATCGCCCTGGAGCAGGGACAGATTGTCGAGGTTCTCGACAAGAAGAACTCGGCCAGATGGCTCGTCCGGACGAAAGCCCGTCCCCCACAATCGGGATGGGTTCCGGGCTCGTATTTCGAAACACCGACAGAATACTATAAGCAGAGGAGAAGGACGAGGGAAATCGACGGAAAGGAAAACATGACCGAGGAACAGGAAGCCACCCTCAAGCGAGAGTCAGTTCACCGATTTTTACCGTTATTTTTCTTATTTTTCTTTTCAAATTTTAACCAGTTCCTAATTGTAATATGTTCCGTTCTTACTGTAAATACCATTAAAAGAAAACAAAAACGCCGTTACAGTACTTTTAGAGGAGTTGGGAGGCTTTATCACGGAATTGCAGCCTGTTGACCCACCGAAATCCTAAAATTATCTTCTCTAAACCGATTTAGACTTTCAAAATGATGATTTAAACTGTTTTATTTAATAAAAATCGAAAAAAAAAGCCCCAAAAACTATCCATTTCCATCCCAAAATGGATCTAATCAGGACGCTATTTTACGCGCCGGTCACTTTTGCCGGCAAACGCTTCGATTTCCAGCAGTTTGGCCGCCTTTTCTGTAATTATCTACTGTCCTTCCAATATTTTAATCATTATTTAATGAGAAATAGTCTTATTTTCGGCTAAATTGTTTCAACTAAATTGTTTTTTGAACGAGTTTTATTGACGAAAGCGCGTCCATTCTGGATCTAGTTGCCTAGGCTCGGCCGCTCGATAGACCGATCCCCTGCACCCGTAAAATCTCGGCAGGAGGATAGTCTTCATACAAAACTGTTACAAAACAGTGTCGGTTTTATATCTTTATCTTGTCGAGACTTTACGGGTGCAGGGGGGCGGACTATCGAGGGCCGAGCCGTCCAGAACTCCGGAGATCCTTTCCTTTTTTTTTATATTTTTGCCTAAACTTCACTAGAAATCCTATTAAAAAGGGAAACAAAGCCGTTAGGAAGTCTTGGTGACGACAAGAAGAAGAGACAGCATCTGTAAATTATCCATTAGCCAGTCCATAATTTCCCATATGTTCCGTCTCCATGCCTCCTTCCCCTCGCCTTCCCTTCCCCTTCCCCTTCCTCTTCCAAAATGGAGGCCGAGATGCTCGATATCCGGCTGTCCATCTTCTTCTCCCAGTACGTCATCCTCCCCCTTAAAATAGTCTAAAAAGTACTTGTTCTTTTTGCTATGTGCGGCTGTCCTGTCTGTCCCCCGCTGGCATCCCCCCTCCTCCTCCTCAGTCAGCCGCCAAGTGTCTCTGTTGTTCGGAACGTTTGCTCGCGGGAGAGCTCCGGGTGGGCAAAAAAGTGGGACGACGACGGACGGCGGACAGCAGCTAGGGCATTTTAATTACCGGGGAGAGGGAAATGGGATTAGAAATACTAAAAAATACAGTAATCCAAGAGACGGACCAATTTCAGTCAAGTCTACCATGATCTACTCAATTCGGAGGAAGAATTCGTCGCGAATCTACGGAGCTGCGTCGATTTTTACATCAGGTACGTGGGAAAGTCATGAAAAATATGTATTAAAAGTTTTAAAAAAACCAAATTTGAAGAAACGGGAAGAGATAGGCGTTTTCAGGCTACAGTAATGCAATATTCAGGTTGCGCGGGGTTTCAGTTAATTTAAACAAAAAATAGGGGAGTTTGACCGGATTTTCGAATACCTACGTCTTTATATACTTGTACGCAGGTTATTGTAACTCTTAAAACTTAATAAAAATCTATTTGAGTACATTAATTTCGAAGAATAAGAATTTTGGAGAACTCCCTATCGGTGGTATTTTAGGGAAGTTATGACCAAAATGACCTTTTTATCCATAGGATCCACGAATTCTGGATTTACTGTAGATTGAGACTCTTTTGTAACGGTCTGAGCCTGGTTGAATTCAAAAATATTGAAGTAAACTCGTTGGCAACCCAAGAACAGTTACGTAACTATCATCTCTCAAATTGGGGGGCTACAGATTTTTCTGTCGACCCTTATGCTCTGTAACTAGACTCGTTAGAATTGTCTTGACGTTCTCTCCAAGATGGTGTTTGAATTTTTGAAATCGGCCAAGAAATGCCCGAGATACGGACACAAACACCCGACATTCCCGTCTACTTTTAAAAATTGGGCGCGCCCAAGGTCCTGAAGTTGAGAGTTTTGCCCGGAAAATGAGATAAAAAAATAAATCATGGCTTGTTTCAGTGCCCTAGATGGTACTGACCTCCCAGCTGAAGTGCAATCCGTCCGGGAGCAGCTAGCCCTCAACGTGGCTGAACTCTACAATTTCCACGCCAAGTAGGCTCTTTCCCCTTCTTTCATTTTTCTCCTCTTTTTCTCTTTTCAGCGTTCTTCTGAAGGGTCTAAACTATTATTCGGATGACCCGGGCAAGGTCGGCCAGACTTTCGTCCGTTTGGAGAGGGACTTCGAACAGCACGTCCACTTCTTCCGGGAACTGCCACAAACCTTGAAATTATTGGAAGAGCCCAAGATTCGAGACTTCTTTGCGGTAAGGGAGATTAATCCGGACCGTTTTAAGGGAGTTGGAGCAGTTTTTTACGACAATATTATTACGACACGGCTAGCTATATATATATTTCGCTATATATATTCTATATTCCAATATTCCTGGATATTTCTACAACTAGTCTATTCTGCCCCTTGTCTTCTCCACTCTAACCGCTTTCTATTGCCTTTGTAATTTTTAAAATTCTCTTTTCCAGTTCGATATCCAATCGAATTTCATCAAGTACAAGCCATTTTTTCTAGTTTTATGGCAAAACTTGTACCAAAAGCTTCAAAAAACTTCTTTTGCTTCCAATTTCTTCATGAAGAAGCCATTTCTCTGTGATTTGATCCATTTCGAGCCGTTTCCAGCCATTTTTTCTATTTGATCTCTATGCTGGCTGAAAAAAACACTCCTGGAGTCCGTTTTGGCCGGGTTACAACTCCATTTTTATGTAAATTTTTAAAGGTCTAAAAGATGCTCGCCCCTTAAATTTTTACCCAATTTTGATCGTTAATCCCCATGAAAAACGCATGCTTGTTTCTCGCCACCCAAGCCTATATCGCAAAAACGGAAAATACCCTCATGATCAGAAAAATGAGGCGAATTTTTAGACCAAAGTTGTTTTTAGTCCCTTTAACAGTTGAGTTCAATTTCCTACAGATTATCCCGTTTCTCTCCAGAAATTTCCATTTTGAAGTATTTTCGTTCGCCAAAAACTTTGTATTCTTCAATATTTCCCGCTCTCCCTTCCCAGAGAAATGCATCCTTATTCTCATCATCTATCCGGCTTTTTTGACTCATCTTTTTGTAATTTCTCCCTCAAGCTTCACTTACCGTAATTGTGCTATCAGCTGGTCCCTTTCTTTGTTTAAAAAAAGTTGAAATTTGATTTTACACCCCCTAAACACGGTTCCTGCTTCGTGTTTACCTTTTTCCTTATTCTTTTCTCTAGATCAATTTTTCAATAAATTGTTCAATCGTCTTCGATTAATCCGTCCTTTACTCCTTCTTCCATAAAACCAGTCTAAAGCCGTGAAATCACCTACGGCTTGTAGAGCACTTTCTACTGAACATTTTCATATATTTCCTATCCATATTACCCTTTCCACCAATTCTATAATCACTCAAAGAAAGTGTTACCCTCGAAACTGAAGAAAAAGCGACCGTGAGCCCCCCACCGCCGCTGCACCCGTAAAGTCTCGGCAGCTCGCGGCAATGGCATCTCTGAACGCCGATTGAGCGATGTAAAGTTCGAAAGAACTAAACCTTGAGGTAGTTATCTCACCTGACCCTGGATATCCAGTGGTTGGAGAATATTTTTTGGAAAAGCCTGCTCGTTTTGAGCGGGCGATAAATTCGTAGAACGGGATCTTTGTTTTCATAGAAAAAGTGATGTCTTTTTGGCTAAAAATGAAACAAGAACCGGCTTCGATCACAGTCATTTCTACCGTAATCTTCATCAGCAATTTATTTCCTTTCCAAAAGTGACCAATGCCCATTTTTGTGGTCCCATTGACTGTTACAGTGTCCCGTTCCCACGTTCTTTGCATGTTTCCCCCTCGTGTGAAAGACAAGTGCCGAAAGAACCCGGAAAGTACGCTAAAAATCAATAAAAAAGACAAGATCCGGGATGAGAGACCCGCCGCTGCCGTTCGCAAAGCTGAAAAGAGCCGCCTGAAACTAGAAACAGACAGGGGGAGGCGGGCGACGCGCCGTCCACGCAACAGCTGTCGAACAACATCCATGCAAAAACCAAAAACCGAGGGAAGCCGCTCCAAATGACAGCCGCTCTCGGGGGGGGGGGGGGGGGGGGGGGGGACTATTGGCAACCATTTTACGGAGCAATTGATTCTGGGAAGAGGGAACACAGGCGGGAAGGGGGATCTTGAAAGACAATACAATTGAACAAAGATCGAAACTTACCGAAAACAGCTGAACCATTTCCTACTGTAGCGGACAAAGACGTTTTTTAGACATAAATTAGAAAAAAGCCCCAGTTCTTTTCTCAATTTTCCTTTATTTGGGTTTTGATCTTTTTGAAAATCTTCAACTCCTGACGAGCTCATTTACAGCTAGTTCATTCCTCTCGCATCGGGTATCCGAAGAACCTTTTCAGTCTTATTGAACTTTTGCTGGAAATAGATTCTGTTCCGCGTTCTTTCTACTTTGATTGCCCATTTCACACCCATTTCAATAAGTGTAGAAACCCATGAAAAGTGACAGTATTTCGTTTGTTTCCATCCTCAAATCCATTCTCATACCGGCCGTAACAAATGACATATTTCTCTTCCCATTTCCTGATTTCTTTTTTGTTTTGCTTTGCTGAATCGGCCACATCTAGAGCTTCAATTGGAGTGCTAACATGGCTTATAAAACGGTCTCTGTGAAAAGTTGAAGAGCACATTCTACGAACTTTCCGGTCACCCTAGTACAATATGGGTAACGGCGTCCCTGATAGAGGGTTCGTGTTACCGGTTGCGTTCGTTTCTCTCATGTATTGAGATTTTCTCGTTGAAGCGAGTACAATTTCTCGTGGGGTTCGCCCTCCCCATTTCTCTGTATCATTCTGGCACTTGACCACCTTTTAAACATTGTTAAATCCCCACGTATTGCTTCTCAAGCTCATCTTCTCCATTGCGTACCTGATTTCGATCGGTTTCTTCTTCTTCTTCAAGCTTTTCCCCCGTTACTTTTCCCCTATTCAATATGCCCACTACCGTATACTCCAGAATAGAATTTCTCCCCATCTTTTAGTTTCTGACACTTTTCCACTGGGTGCTTTCATTCATTCACTGGCATTCAAAAGTTACTGTCCACCTCATTGATTCGCGCAAAAGAGAGATTTTTGTTCCAATCTCTACAAAACAACGTACTTCATCTTTTGATAACGTATCCAGTAGCTCCCATTGCTGTACTGCTTTCACTCGGATCTTTCTCCGAATCACCCTAAATAATTTGATACCGTACCACTGTTTACCTTTCTTCCATTGTTTCTATCACCGTCTACCTTTCGACCACATTGTCATTGTACTCCCTTTTAAAGATTAAATCCGATTTGGATGCCAAAAACTCAAAAATGAAGACGAGTCCATAAAATAGGGATACAGTAATTTGCCTCCGTTCGAGACCATTTGGCATCGGAGAACAAAATCGCAAAATTTGCCTGATTTTCAAGAAAACCCTGATTACTGTATCCCTATTTTTTGGAAAAGAACTATATCTTCTTGTTTATAATTCCTTGGTGGTCAATTTATTTTGATGCTTCCTCTAAAAGACAACATGTTTGCCTACCAGATATTCTCTGAGAATTGTACCTCTTCCTCCCAAGAGGTTTCTGTACCGCTGTTCATTTTTGCCACTCCCTGTCGATTGAAACTATTAAATCACCTGTTTCACCCTTGTTTCCTACAAAAAATACAGTAATCCATTCCATATCATGTTTTGCCATTTGTAGCGCTTGTTTTCCTTCACTTTCCTCGTGTTATAGGCAGAATACAGAATAGCGGAAGCCCTCCATGCTGATAGTTTCCTTTGGAAATAACTGAAATACTCCCACACAAAATGCGTTTACTTCCCCAATTTCGTGAATTTAAAAATTTCTGCCCTTCACCCTGAAACCTTGCAAAATCCCCTCTTCCAACCAACATTAGCCGGAGATTCCTGACTCTTCCTGAAATTTTTTGATTTAAACGGGCAACTTGAGCATCTTTTCCACGTTGAGGGTCCTCTTTTGAAAGTTGTTCTCGCTCTAAAGACGAGAGAAATTTCTTGTATTTTGCTCCCGAAATCGTAGCGTAATTTCGCCGATTAATTCAGTCTCTCCCCCAGTTTTGAATGACTCGTTTACTCATCCCTTTATAATTGTTCGGATTTCTGTTCCTTCTTCGGAAAACGAGTAATTTTGGCTTTCATTTGGCTCTGAATTTTTCAGCATCCATAAATTTAGTCCATTTGAAGGGCAAAAATTTAAGAAATTGGGTTAGTCCATTTTCTGGATCCTGAATCTTGGAAACTTCTTTCAGGCTCCTCTTCTCGTTATCCTTGCTCCACATTTTCATTTTTCTTTATTTTTTTCCTTTATACTTCAGTTTTTCAAGTTCTCCTTGATTTTACCATCAAAACTGCCCAAAATATCATCCATTTCCATCGAAAAAAGCTGTTATTCCCTCCATATTTGTCTATTTCCACCGTTCTACTTTATTTTCCCACTATTTCACCTCTCTGTCCATGTTTGAGCAGATTATCCGCTTATTCAACTTGTATATATTGTTCTCCTCCCTGTTATTTTCCTATAAAATCCAGTAAAACAATCCAAATCTGGGAAATATGACTGGTTTCCCACCCCTTCTACTCCCAATTCACTCTAAGCAGCCCAAGATCCTTCCTCGCACTTCTCGCCCCATTTTCTTTCATTATTTTCTATTATTTCTATTTTTATTTCTATATATTGCTATATATTGCTATAAATGAGTCTAGAATATGGGGAATTTATAACATTTTGGCTAAAATAAGAAGAAAAATGGTTGCTATTTCAGGCGCGAGCGAATACATGCGAGGCCGGCGCTGGTTCATTCGCGGAGCGTCTGCAACAAGTTGCGGATCGTATGACACAATATCAGAACTTTTTCAAGGTTTTGTCTTTCCCCTCGGGACCTAAAAAAAACTTTAGGAATTTGTAAAATACGCGTCAAGAGCCCAACACAGTACGAGAAGTGTTCAAAAAGCCCTGGAACTAGTGCAGTCGGTCCCGCAACGAATAAATGAACTAGAATTCACTAAAAACATTAAAGATTATCCGGGAGATGCGTCGAGATTGGGCAGATTGATCAGACACGTAGGGAGTCGGGCTTGGATTACTGTAGACAGTCGTTTTAGGACCCGTTTAAAGTCGATGATGGGGAAGGACCCAAGGACCGATACGTATTTATGTTCAAAAATAAATTGATGGTCACGGAGAAGTCGACAACAGAGCCGGTGACCTATCGACACTGTGCTACCATCCGGGTGAGTCGGAAAAACTAGTGGAAATCCCTGAAATGGGGTACAAATCTCGGTCAGAACAATATCCTTCCTTTCCCTCCATTTTTTCCCAACTCTCTCTCTCCCCCCCAAAAAAAAACATTCTATTTCCTGTCGCAAGAAGTCTTCCAATCATTTATCACAATCCAACATAGTCCATTTCCAACGGATATTCCTGGGGAAAAACCCTCTTTGCTACGGGACCAGAAAGCTTTCTAACATGGTCACAGCAAAAGAAATGGTCTGCCGTTTCTATTGGAGACCATTCGGGTATTGAGTGAACTCTCCACTATTTCTTTTTTTCGAATCCAGTAGAAAAACAAATGCACGAGAAAAAATAAAGTACAGTAGTTGCCCTCTGTCACAGGGAATTCTGCCATTTTGAGCAAAACCTTCCAATAGTAAAGTTATGAGAAAAATGAGTAGTAAAAGATCAGAATTCCATAAAGTTCTCTCTCTGAAATCCCTCCCTCTCCAGTAGAAGTCGTTCTGACCGAGATTTCTATACCATTCCGGGGCCCTTCGAAGCCCTGTCTACCCACATGCTTCCCCATTTCAGTTGGATAAATATTCTGTCCGGACCCATACAGTCGGCGATGATACTCTTGTCTTGAAGCCGACTGATCCTGGTCTCCCTTCCTTCATGTAATTCCATGCCTTCTATTTCTAAAAAGTGAATCTCAGAATAACACCTTCAAATACAGAAGAAGCTGAATTTGTCAAGAAAGGATGGCTGCGAGATATTGCCGAAGAACACGAGGCTTACGGTAGGCGGTTCAAAAATTTCAAACAATGGTCGGTTCCCGCCTTTAAACCCAGAGGAAACCGGGGTCATTATTCACTGGGACGGAACGGGGGCATCTGGTCTTGAGCAGATCTTTTTCCCGCCTTAAAATAGAGGCAAAAATAGAAGAATGGGAAATGAAGAAAAGCTGGGTCTCTCTCTCTGTTTGAGTCAGAATGAATGACACATGTTGTTGTGATGACGAAGGCGGGAGAAAAAGAAGAGGGGGGGGGGGGGGGGGGGGGGGGGGGGAGGGGTCGTATAGATGGGGGTGGGCCGGGACAGGTGAGACGCCGGGATGAGCAGCAGCCGCCGGTCATTTGCCAACAGATGACAACAGCTGATAGCGGCGGTTGTGAGAGACCAAAAAACTGCTGCTGGACATGAGTAAATTGATCAATTTTGGACTTTAAACAGAAAAACATCAATTTAAACATCAAAAAACGGGGAAAAAATCACCAAAAACTGCCCGGAAAATGGTATTTTTCAGCTGACGCGCGAAATTTGACCACTTCCCTATTTCCGGAAATTTCCAGACTAAAAGCTATTTGAAAGCGTTTTTAATGCTTTTTTACATATTTCTGCAGCCATTTTATTAATAGAAAACATATAAAATAATTTAAAATACCGTAAAAGATAATTATATATGCCTAAATGTTAAAAAAATGACAAAAAGATGGATTTTTGAGCAAAATCGGATATTTTGATATATATGGCGTGCGCGCATTTTGAATTGGAATTTTCGCGGGCTTTCCGTGGAAATCAGGATTTGAACTATTGGAAACTGTAGAAAACAGGGGGAATATGGTTCCAAGAAAGGAAAAAAACTGTCCAAATGGAATGGGAAAAGGATTCCTGATCTCTCCAGTCGACCACCACCAGCAGCAGCAGGAGGAGAAGGAGAAGGAGGAGGATAGAGAGGCTCGGCCGGCTCTCTCGAGTGGCGTCCGCCCTCGGCGCGCCTTGCCCGCTTTTCGCTTGCCCCGCTGTAAAGCAGCAGAGCAGAGAGAGAGTCGGAGAGAGATAGAGAAGACTCATCTCCAACCACCCAACCAACTGGCGTACTGGCCGGCGGCATTGGCTCTCGCCCTCTACTCTCTCCCCCACTATTCCCCTAGATGTCCCTATTCCTGACCCCGTCTTCTTAAATCCCAAAAGATGGTCCTCCGCTCTCTCTATATTATTGAGCTGACGGAGGCCGAAGAGGGCGGCCTCGAGCTGGTCGACCCCTCCTGGTGTGAGTTATCTCTTCTATTTTTATATTTCTAGCCGCGGAAAGGGCCGAAACCGAGACGACGACCGGCACGGAGGGCGCCTTCGACGGCGGGCCCCTCTCTGCCAGCGACATGCGCTCCGAATTCAGCGAATACACAGGCACCAGCAGTCGAAAGAGCTCCCTACGAGATGGTAGACTAGACCGTCGCCGTCTTCTCCCTGTCCTTTTTTGTCTGTCCCTGTCGGCCTAAAAAGTCGGGCACCTGCCCCGGGTAGTAGTAAATGCCCGCTGCTGTCCGCTTGTCACAACCGTTTTTCTTTTCTTGGGTCCCGAACGGATGAAAATCAATAATTTCTCCGCTCTCGAGTAGAAACAAGAAAAACGACTTTTTTGTTTGCCTGGAGAACAGCAGCCCAGCCGGGAATGATGTCATAACTGATCCTGAGCTGGAGATTTGGAAATTTTTGGAAGAACTGTTATTTTAATATGGATTTTTTTAAAATATAAATTAAAATATACACTCTAGATTTTTCTAGAAAGGTTAGGAAAGACTTTAAAAACCTAAAAAAAAAACAAAAAAAAGAACAGAATTGGAGAAAAATGGCTCTAAATGAGATTTTTCAGTCTTCTGGTCCCTTTTGTCCTTCTTTCCTCGTTTTTACTTAATTTTAACTTAAATATGTACTGTAAAATTTTATAAGCGGGTTAGAAATATTATAAACTACCTAAAAAATTTTAAAAAAAATAGAAAAAAATGGAGAAAAATGGTTCCAAAATGAGATTTTCGGCCATCTGACTCAAATGTCCTTCGTCGCTGGTTTTTTGTGTCCTAACTGGAAACTATTAACAAATTTCAGGGAGTTCTTCTTAACATTACATTAATTAAAGGTGTTATATGTTTAAAACTCTTTAAAATCTGATTAAAATTATATCTTTTCAGGTCCAGAAGAGGGTGGAACCCCTCGAAAGAAGATCAAATCCCCTCCAGTGATCTCACCGACCGGATCGACGACTTCCATTTATTCTGGTGGCAGTTCATCCATTGATTGGAGTGAGTAGACTTTATTTTATCTTTATATTTCATTATTTTATTAATTTGGCTGCGTAGAACGTCGGATACGGTACCCCTTTTCCCAGGAGCTTCAAATTGCAGCCTTTCGCGCCTTTTCCTCCAATTTTTTGGCTTTAATATTCTAAATTTTAATTGGCAACAAGCCAACAAGACGACTCTGATTGCCACCGGCATGATCTCAGCCCGTTATCCGATTGCCGCCGCCTCGAGAGTGAGACACGATGTAAAAATAGCAAGTGTGCACTTCTTCGTGAGGGGGCGGCCGAGCCAATTATCGATTTCTAATTTGAATTATTACCTGATTAATTAGAAATGGGGAGAGGTGGGATTTAATGGCTGAGTCTAGAACATTGCTAGCCGTTGTTTACTCTGACCGATATCAAACATGAACACGGGGGAGACGGGAGAGAGCTGCCACCTTCACTCACGAGAGAGAGAGAGAGAGACAGAGAGCACATAGTGCCAAGGGAATTACGGATAACGGAAGAAAAAACGAGATGTTTATTGATTAGAGTACAGATAAAAGCAGGAGGAAGAGGGGAAATGTTCAGAAAAGAACTCGAAAATCTTGAAAATGGCCCAAAATTACTATTGAAGGCGCCCTGGCTCGGTTCGGTTTCCGCTGCACCCGTAAAGTATCGGCAGAAGGCTCATCTTTATTCAAAAGTGTTACAAAACTGTGACGCCTCTATATTTTTGTCTTGCCGAGACTTTACGGGTGCAGGGGATCGGACTATCGAGGACCCAACCCGCCGTGAGAGTAATTCACAATAGGAGAGCCTTGAAATTCGGTTTTCTGAGGCTTTTTTGAACCCAGGACCCTGTCAGGGAATAGGACACCCTTTTCCCGGCGATAAATATTCCTTTTGAGACCTTGTAAAACCTGAAATTCTCAATATTCCGGCCCCCAGAAACTCCAGTCGGGTCCTGGTACCCTGAGAAGGTTTCTAAGAGATTTGTTTTCCTTTCGGGAACTATTAATGGGCCTTTAAAATGTAGAAAATAGCAGGGAAAATAGTCTGCTATAAATCTTGGCGGGACCCTACCTGAATATCCAAAAAATGTGCAAAATTCCTTGGCTAACCCGGAAGGGAAGGAGCTTCTGGGGCCTGGGCCGTCCCGCAGTACTTTTTGGGATTATAGTACCAGGAGATCCATAAAATAACGCTCCTATAACTAAATTAAGGTTAATTAAAGGGTCCTGGAACGAAATATTTAAACTAATCGTTATAAATTCCAGCAACTACGGGTACAACACTAGAAATGCAGGGAACCAGGGTCACGAGGACACAATACGGCTTCCGGACACTGCAGGAATCTTCCGCCAAGATGTGCCTCAAAGTTACTGGATATCCATTACCAGAAATCACTTGGTATGTCTTATTAATACTTATATATTAATGTATATTTTAATAGTAATCATTAATATTTTAAGGTACAAGGATGACGTGCAGCTGCATGAGGACGAGAGACATACATTCTACGCCGATGAGGATGGTTTCTTCGCCATGACTATTGACCCGGTGCAGGTAGGGTCCCACAACGATTAAACTCTTTTATTTAGCTCACATTAAACTCTTTAAAATTATATTTAAAAGCCCGCTACATTCAAAAAAAAAATTCAAAAACTTCAGGTGGAAGACACGGGCCGCTATACCTGTATGGCGACGAATGAATACGGCCAGGCCTCAACGTCAGCCTTTTTCCGTGTTCTCAAAGTCGAAAAGGAGGCAGCCCCGCCGAAATTTGTCAATTCCCTACGGGACCAAGATTGCAAAGAGGGAGAAGTCTGCAGTTTCGAGTGTGAAGTTGAAGGTTGGCCGGAACCGGAACTTCTATGGCTCGTGGATGACCAGCCGCTGAGGCCGAGTCACGACTTCAAACTACAGTACGACGGACAAAAGGCTACCCTGGAAATCAGGTGGGAAACCTTTTTATTTAACGTTCTTTTAAAAAAGCAGAAAAAATGGAGTAGAATGACACCAAAATTAGGATAATAGGCGCATTTTGGGCTACCACAGCGGCAGCGCCACAGCGGCGCGCCACCACCAACAGCCACAGCTAAAAGCCACAGAAACACATTTTCCCGCTTCATATATTATTTTTCTCAATTTTGAAGCTTTCTAATGTTAAAATTCGTCAAAAATGGGACAGAATGATACTAAAAATATGGTAAGGGCCGCCATTTCCGCTTTTGCGACAGCCACAACAGCGCGCCACAGCCAAGAGCCACATCTCTACATTTCCCCGAATTCATACGGTAATTTCCCCTTTCCAGAGATGCCCAGCCAGATGATACTGGTGTCTACACTGTCAAAATTCAAAACGAGTTCGGTACAGCCGAATCTAAAGCCGAGCTTATTGTGGAGCCGGATCCAGACAGGAATCACGTAGCTCCCGAGTTCCAGGTCTATTTTCACCTTATTTTTTCCATTCGGGACCATTTTAGGCGGTAATTGAAGACGTCGAGTGCCGAGAAGGCGATGAGGTCCGATTCAAAGCCGTCTACACGGGTGACCCGAGCCCGGAGATCACATGGCTCATCAACGGCTACCCCCTATCGGAATCGGAAAAAGTCAAGTTCATCAACGAAGACGGTATCTGTATCCTGACGATAAAAGACATCACCAGACATTTTGATGGAATCGTCACTTGCCAGGTACTGTAGTCTTTTTATATTTTCGTTGTAAGGCCCAAATTTAGGCTAACAACCGTCTGGGATCGGAGCAGTGTACCGCCAGGTTGAGGGTCATTGTACCTCCAGCACCGCCGACTTTCAATAAATTATTGGAGGATAAGACGGTGGTGGAGAAGAACAGCGTCTTCTTTGAGGTGGACGTGGCCGGCTGGCCGGAGCCGACACTCGTCTTCACTCTCAAGGTGAGCCATTTTTCATCGTAAATCCCCTTTTCCGCACCCGTAAAGTCTCGGCAGCTTACGCGCTTTGAGAGCTTGCCTATCCCACCAGCTGCCGAGATTTTACGGGTGCGCGCGCCCAATTCCCCTGTCTCTTTCAAACTGCTCCCATTCCAGGGAAAAGAGCTGAAACATGGAGAAAATGGAGTAGAAATCAGTGGAGCCGACGGCTACTTCCGTGTGGTTATCAATAATTGTCAACAAGATGTCCACGAGGGTGAAATCGTCGCCAAAGCAACAAATGAACACGGAACCGCGGAGAGCAGAGCCAGATTGACTGTAGAACTTGCTGACGAGGAAAGCCGCAGCGCGCCAACTTTCTTAAAGGATATTGAAGATCAGGTACTGCATTTTTTAGAACTTTACATTATTTTCTTTATTTTAAACAGAAAAAATAGAAAAAAAATGACTCTAAAATCGCTTGAAATCGACGAAATCAAGTTTTTGAGCATTGCGCGCGCCATTTTCGCCATAACACCCAAAGTTTAACGGATTTTGTAAATTTTTGTTTGCTTTAAAGATTGTTTACTTATTTATAGCGAAAAAATTGATATACAATACCGAAAAAACGAGCTAAAATATGAGAAACTGAGATTTTGAGCAGCGCTCTCGCCATTTTCACGCTCACGCGCAGTTTTCACGCGCAGTTTTAGCGGTTTTTTTTGGCGGAATTGAAGTTTTTTGGATATTTTAAAGAGAAAAAGTCTTGGATCAGATGTGTTTTTATCTCTTGATGGCGGTAAAACGGCGAATGGCAACGGCGGGGCTCAACTTTTGCCGTCGTCGTGCGGCGGCGAGGGGGCGGGTAAGGGAAACAGCTGCCATCAAGAGGTTGTTGCTCCACGGCGTGTGATCTTACCTCTGGCAATATCTATTTTCTCGTATTTTATGCTTTCTGTTTACGTTTACGTCTTCCTATTAAAATAATTCCATTTTAGACAGTAAAACACGGCGAGCAGGCAGTCTTCGAGACAACCGTCAGCGGTAGTCCGAATCCCGACGTCACCTGGTATATCAACGGACACAAAATGGATGAGACCAGCCCCGGAGTCAAGATTGAGGTGAGCAGGGGGCCAGAGGGGGGCAGCCAGGGGGTTGTTGTCTAATTTGTTTGTTGTGCGGCACCCCAATAACACCTGATACCTAGTGGCAGCAGGGAGCAAAAATAACAACGGAAATCGACTGCTTTGAAGTGCACCCGCACCCGTAAAATCTCGGCAGCAGCGCGCTATAACAGTTCCGTGAAAGGCCTTCTAGCTGCCGAGATTCTACGGGTGTAGCAGCGCGGGGAAAAAGGCTGGAAACACAGAAATTATGGTATTTTCCAGGTAATAAACCACGACCACAAGCTGACAATCGACTCAGCCCAGTATGCCGGTACTGTGCTGTGTCGAGCGGAGAATGTGGTCGGCCGCTTCGAGACCAAAGCCCGATTGGTGGTACTGCCCCAAGAGAAGCAGAAGAAACCGCCCCGCTTCACTGAAACCCTGAAAGACGTCACGGAAACTGAGCAGAATACCGTAGTCTTCGAGATCCGTGTGGAGGGAGAACCCATCCCGACGGTCAAGTGGTTCCTGAATGGAAAAGAACTGACCACATCGGACAGCCGAGTGGAGATCAGGGAATTCGACGGATCGATTAAACTGGAGCTGAGAAATATCAGTCTGGCAGATGCTGGAGAGATCAAGGCCGTTGCTACGAACAGCGAGGGAACGGCAGAGACTTCCTCGAAACTTACAGGTACTGCAGAATTGAACCGTAAGCACGCTCCATTCAACCAGTTTTCACCATTTTAATTCAATTTCTAGCATTTTTTTCCAATTTTTCTACCTTTACAGTAATCTACACTCCGTGAGAAACATAAAAACAAAAAAAATCGGCAAAAAATTGTGAAAATAGCAAATTGGCAAGGGTTTTAAAAATTGGAGCACGCGTACCGCGAGCGTTTTTGACAATTTTTTGGGATTACGGTACTTATTTCCATATTTTCAGTGAAGAGGAAGCCATTCCCACCAAGCTTCGACAAAGGACCCCAGTCTCTCACAGTTGAAAAAGGAGAATGGGCAGAGTTCACCGCCCATGCTGATGGCGAACCCGCTCCTGAATATCAATGGGCCGTTGATGGACGCAAGGTACGCTTTATACTATATAAATAGCTTACTAGACTTAGAATTACTGTAGAAAGATAGAAATTTTAATTTCACTAGTGGTAGCCTCTAACAGTCACTGATTTGCACACGCGCCGCACCCGTAAAGTCTCGGCAACTGGAGGTACTGGGATTTAAGTAAACGAACTTCCGGTTATCGAGATTTTACGGGTGCGACGGCGGGGCAAAACCTCCCCGGTCACAAAGCACAGTAACCTTTTCCAGATCCGCGAAACAACGGAAGGAGCCTCTATTCGAGTGGAGAACGGCACCGCCATCCTCCGACTGGATACAAAGATCTTCTCCCAATCGTCGACAGTTTCCATAACAGCTGAGAATTCCCTCGGGGTGGATGAGACTGGATGTCGTTTGACCGTCTCAGATGAAGCCGAGAGGAGGAGAAAAGAAGAAGAGGAGAGGAAAAAGAAAGAGGAGGAGGAAGCCAAGCGCCGGGCCGACGAAGAGGCTAAGCGTAAGGCTCAAGAAGAGGAGGAGGCCCGGCGACGGGCAGAGGAAGATGCCAAGAAGAAGGCCGATGAAGAGGAGGCAGCCAGGAGGAAGGCTGCCGAGGAGGAGGAGGCAGCTAAGAAGAAAAAGGCCGAAGAAGAAGAGGCTGCCCGTAAAAAGGCCCAAGAAGAGGAAGACGCTAGGAAAAAAGCTGAAGAAGAGGTAGGCCATTTTTTACACATTTTGCATGCTCTTTACAACCAGGAAAAGGACCCGAAACAGTTGTTATAGCCCGAATTACAGTAATAGCGCGCGCCCGCTCATTTTTGAACAAGGCGCGCATTTAACCCGTTATTAATCGTTTTCTATCAATAATTTTTAAACGTTTGATATACCATATTGTAGAGAATTTTGTGCTGAACAAAAGCTGCGTACTTAACATTTCTGAAAATGTGCGAAAACTGGAGAAAAATGGCTTTTAAATAGCAGTTCCCGGTCCTTTTCCGTTGCATGTTGCTTGGTGTGTCCCCTTGTCACTCCCAATAGAAATCTAGTCAGAAATAGTAGTATACTGTAGCCAGTAGAACAGAGTGTGTGTGTGTGTGTTGCTCCTTTTCTGTTGCTCTATCTGTGTTTCTCTCTCTCTTCTCCTCCTATCGCCACATATGGTACAGTATGCCCCCGGGACCATCACACCTAATTCGCGCTTTCTAAACCCAACAATTATTAGTTCTTTCCACATTTCAAAAACATCAATACAATATGCTTTAATTAAAGGTTCCTCGCGAGCAATCTAAAGAGCAATTGGGTACTGAAGCGACAATGCGAACGACAGTAGAGGCACGTGCCACCACCGACGCCACAACGAAAGAAATTCTTCTCGAGATAGAAACGACCGAAGGCAGCACCGCCACAGCGAAGCAGCCACAACTGGCGGAGAGTGTTGAGTGTGCAGTGTCCTCTAGTAGTTTTGATACGACGACGACGAAGACGACGACAGTTACGACTATAACAACCGGCAGTGGAGGAGAAGTCGTCACGGAGGTCTCGCAACGACCGCTGGAGATTAGCGGAGGAGAGATATCGACGGAGACGATGACCGAGGTCGAGAGGACCTCAACCACGAAGGAAATTGAACCGGGGACGGTAGCGGAAATGGATTGGAAGAGGGAGACGACGACCACGACGAAGGAATACTCCGTAGAGGCTCCCGTAACGATTGAGACAATCACAGAGACCCGGGTTTTGACACGAGAGACCTCGGGAGAAATGCCCCTATCAGAGGCAAAGGGATTGATGAGCAGTGAAAGTGTAGAGCAAATAACCCGGGAGGGGGTTACGGTACCGTCGGAAGAGACGAAGGAAACGGAAAGCCAACAGGCAGAATTCAAGAGTCAGACAACGGTCACCAAGAAGTTTATGATTGGAGAGACGAAGAGTACTGTAGCAGACGAGAAGGCAGCTACTGAGGGGACTATCGAGATTTCGAAGATTGAAACAGTACAGAAGACCGAGGAGCAGGGGGTTACGGTAGCCGGAGGGGAGCAGCAGGTTCCCGGGGCTTCAAAGGAAAAATCTCCGGAAAAACGCAAGTCACCGGAGAAACAAAAGTCTCCGGAAAAGCAGAAGAGTCCGGAGAAGGTTACTGTACCTGAGGAAAAGCCTGTTGAGGCCCCTAAGGTGGAAGAAAAGCCCGTGGAGGCTACAGTACCCCAGGAGGCTCCTAAACCCGAGGAGAAGGAGAAATCCCCGGAAAAACCTCAAGAAAAAGCAAAATCTCCCGAGAAGCAGAAGAGCCCAGAAAAGCAAAAATCCCCTGAAAAGGCTCCCGTCCCCGAGGAAAAGCCCTCCGAGGCTCCTAAGGTCGAGGAACCCGTCAAGAGTCCTGAAGAGGCCGCCAAACCGGAGGAGAAGGAAAAATCTCCGGAAAAACGCAAATCACCGGAGAAACAAAAGTCTCCTGAAAAGCAAAAGAGCCCAGAGAAGGTTACTGTGCCTGAGGAAAAGCCTTCTGATGCTCCTAAGGTGGAAGAAAACCCCGCTGAGGTTACAGTATTCTCGGAGAAGCCACAAGATGAGAAACAAGAGACTAAAGGTCCTGAAGAGAAACCTGAGAGTCCTAAGAGGAAATCTCCTGAGAAACAGAAGTCACCCGAGAAGGCTAAATCACCGGAAAAGCAAAAATCGCCTGAAAAAGTTGAGGAGAAGCCCGCCGAGGCGGCTAAAGAGGCTGAAAAGGAAAAATCCCCGGAGAAACCTCAAGAAAAGGAAAAATCTCCGGAAAAACGGAAATCCCCAGAGAAACAGAAGTCTCCAGAGAAGCAAAAGAGTCCGGAGAAGGCTCCAGCACCTGAGGAAAAGCCGTCTGCGGCTCCTAAGGGCGAGGAGCCCGTCAAGGATGAGACTACCCCCCTCCAGGAAGGAACAATCGAGATTTCGAAGATTGAAACCATCCAGAAGACGGAGGAGAAAACGTCAGAAGTACCGACAATTACAATAACTGAACCCAAGGTGGAGGAGAAGCCGACAGAGAAGCCAGAGGAGAAGAAGGAGGCACCAAGGCCAGAAGAGACGGTACTGTTCTTCCGGCTGGGGATTCGGGTCGGGTCCTGTAAGGAAAATTGAGAAAGGAAAAACTGTCTCTCCCATCTTCTAACCATCCTGCCCAAGTTAACTTCTCTCTTGAAGCGTACGTTACGCGGAGAAAAAGTTTGTCAAACGCTGAGGAATAATGGAACATCATGGAGGGAGGCACAGTTCAAAATAATGGAATCCATTCAAAGCTGGCTCAATGCAAGGGGGAAAAAACATCCACATCCAAAAAGATCTACCGTATCTCCTCGAATATCCGCTCTTCCGTCCGTAGGCACGCTTTGTAGAAATACTCCCGAGAGAATCAGATTGCTCTAAAACAAGCAGATCGCATTTTCCTTTAACTCTTCCACCAGGTTGACAAAATGGTAGTCATACTTGGAGATATGAAAGGGAATATCTCCACAAAGCGCGTTAACGGAAGGAAGAATACGGGTCAGGGGGCTATCAGGGCATTTTGACATTCGGATCGGGTCCAGCCTGTCCAGGAATTATCGGACCCGATCAGGAAGCTGCTCCCGTTTGATTGGCGTCTGTTCGAGTTAACCAGAGCCACAATTTTGTTAATGTGAGACGCCGGTGACCCCCAGAACCCTAATGAGGTATTAGAGGAAATACGGTAGTTCTATCATTAGGAGTATGAATTGTGCCTCCTTCGGAAGACAACCCGCCCTCTAGATAACTCAAATCCCTAGAAAACTGTCAAAAAAAGTCTGTCCCTTGTGTTCCACCCGTCCCTAGTCTTTGTTCTCGTTTTGTTTGACTTTTACTTTTCTAATGAACCTGGCTTATTTCCAAAAGAAGTCAGTTCTCTTGTTTTGTTACCCCTTTTCAATCCTTGGTGGTTGTCCCCTCTATGTTGATTTTAAAAAGTTCGTTTTGACATCTCCAAATCAAATACTTTCGCTCTGTTCAAAACGAACTTTTCCCGCCCATTTTAACCTTAAAAACTATAAAATAATGGTCATTTTTAGGCGGCAAAGAAGCCTAAAGTTACCCGAGAACTACAGCCACAGACCGTTGCTCGGGGTGACTTGGCTCATTTCGAGTCGGTCATTGAGAATGCCACCAGTGTCAAGTGGTTCCATCAAGGGAAAGAGGTCACCTCCTCCACCCATGGTAGGCTTTCCCTCCTCTAAAATATTACTGTATAATTCGTTGTAGGAGTCAAAATCAGCCAGGACAGCAGTTTCGAATTCCGACTGTCGTTGGATTCTAGCGTGTTTACCGAAGGAGAAGTCAGCATCAGTGGGGAGAATACGTACGGCTCAGCCAGTAGCAAGTAAGCCTGCTCCATTGCTAATTTAACTACCATAATCTTAGGACAACAATGACTGTAACTGAACAGATGAAAGAGTTCCACAAACCGGAATTCACGGACAAATTGAAGGATATGGACGTGTGGAAGGATGAGCCCTTCCAGATGGACGTGATCGCTTTGAACAGCCCCCAATATAAATGGTACCTGAATGGAAAGGAATTGAAGAATGGAGAGAATGGAGTCGAGATCACCCAGGACGAGAACAAGAGCAGTTTGAAGATTCCCAAAGCACTGCAGGACCATCAAGGAGCGGAAGTCCGCGTCACTGCGACGAATGAAGTTGGAACAAGTGAATGTACCTCGAAATTGACGGTGAAGGAGAGACCAACAGCCCCGAAGATCGAGGACGGACCACAGAATGTATCAGTCAAAGAAGGAGAGTCAGCAGAGTTCCGGGTTACGGTATCTGGCCACCCGGAACCGACAGTCCAATGGTTCCTGAACGAGAAGATTATTGAACAGAGCCAGACGAAGATCTTCACAAAACAGGGACGGGATTATATTCTAAGAATTACTGAGACCAAAGTCACGGAATCTGGAACAGTCCGCGTTGTGGCGAGCAACCCCGCGGGAACAGATACTAAGGAGAGCAAACTCATTGTGGAACAGAAGATCACCGCTCCGGTCTTTACTGGAAAATTATCGGAGACAACAGTGAAGGAGAACGAATCAGCCAACTGGAATGTGAAGATAGAAAACCCCAAGGGAACGACAGTCAAGTGGTACATAAATGGAAAGGAACTGTCGCCAAAGGACGGAGTTGAGGTGGGGATTTGACTTTATTTAGAGATTTTAAAGGATGTAGAGGGGAGTGACAGTCCTTTAAAAGTATATAATGCCCTTATTTTAAAGATTATTGTAAGATGAAAAATAGACCTTGGAGAGCGGGGCGCCCAGTTCGGCTCGGTTCTCGATAGTTCGATCCCTTGCACCCGTAAAGTCTCGGCAAGGCAAAGATATAAAGGAGACACAGTTTTGTAACTGTTTGGAATAAAGATGAGCCTGCTGCAGAGACTTTACGGGTGCAGGGGATCGGACTATTGAGAACCGAGCCCCCTAGTTCCCAGGGCCATTTGTTTCGGGGCTATAAATTCTCCATAGAGTACTATTAAACTGGCTAAACTGCTGGGCATTCATCCCGGGACCCTAGATTCAGAAAAATATTATTTTACAGCAGTTTCTCTCCCTAAATCTAATAAAATTACAGATTTCTGACGATGGAAACGGTAACTTCAAGTTGACAGCCAAGGCCTCCCCCGATATGGATGGAACTCTGACCGTCAAGGCGACTAATGAAGCCGGAACGGCTGAAGACAGCGCCAAGGTGAGCCTCTCTCCTCTTTTTTTTTCTATTAAAAGCACACCTTTCCGCATGTCTTCTCTCCTCTATCTTCACCCCCTTTTTATAGGTTAACGTCCAAGGAGCACAACGGAAGCCAGAATTCACTAAACAGCCACAGAATCATGAGACAACAATTGACGAGAGTGTCAAGTTCAGCGCCATCGTTGAAGGAACCCCGACACCTCAGGCATGATCCTCATTCTATTCTATACCGTATCCTCTAAAAAAGTTTTCACTCAAAGCACAAAAACCGCAAGAAATCCCGCTTTGCACGGCTAAACCTCTTCAAAGAGCTGGCACGCCTTCCGCGCGCCCGCACCCGTAAAATCTCGGCAGCTGCGCGGATAGTCACTTGGCGACAGGAAGCCAAAGCTGCGCGCAGCTGCCGAGGTTTTACGGGTGCGGCAGCTGGTCAAAGACGGTCTCTTTCCACCTCAAAAGCTCTTGCACTCCTTTTACAAGCTCTAATTTTAGAACTTTATAGAATTTTTTAGTCCAAATTAATATAAACTCGAGGTAAACCTCCTTTTTAGGTGTCTTGGTTCCTGAATGGAAAGAAATTGGAGGATGGAGCAGACGCTCATGTGAAACATGACACAGAGACTGGAAAGACTTCTGTCCGTATCCACAAGCCCAAGGAAGCCGACAGTGGCCAGGTCAAAGCCGTGGCTGAAAATGCCCTTGGAAAGACCGAAGCCACCGCTGACCTAAAGGTTTCGAGAAAGACAGAAGTTCCGAAATTCACGACGAATATGGACGACAGACAGGTGAACGAGGGAACCACAGTCAAGTACACCTCCACGGTGGAGGGATATCCCGTACCGACGGTGGAATGGACCCTCAATGGAGAGCCTGTCACCAAGCATCCGTGAGTTTTTTCCCATTAGAAAGGGAAGCAACGAGTTTTTTAGTAATATCAAGATCAGCGACGATGGAATCAACCATACCATCGAGATTTCTGACATCACACCGGCTCAGGCTGGAGAACTTTCTTGCCAGGTAGGTAGCGAGGGAATTTGGAGCATCACAGTTAGACAGCGAGGCAGAGAATACGCCGTTTTCTGCCTTATATACCGTCAAAAACCGTAAAATAGGCGAAAGAGATAGAAAACTAAAGAATTTGAGCATATTCGAGTATTCCGCTGTCTAATTGTGGCGGCTCGCTGTCTAATTGTAGTATTATTTGCGTAAAAATTCCCTTTCCAGGCCACAAATCCCGTCGGTTTCAAGAAGCAAAACGTCCAACTTGCTGTCAAGATAGTCGGCGAGGCTCCAGTCTTCACCAAGAATCTAACCGACCTCCTAGTCACTGAAGGAGACCTTACGTTGATGGAAGCCCGTCTGAAAGTCGTCAAGCCAAAGCCCAAGATCACATGGCTCAGAGAGGGCAAAGAATTCACAGCTGACAACCACTGGAGGCTGGAGGAGAAGGACGACGGCACCCTGGTGTTGAAGATTGTCACCACCGAAATGGCAGACAAGTGCCGTATTACGATCAAGGCGGAGAACCACTTCGGGGTGGCGGAATGCGCCGCTAGTCTCGGCGTCGTAAAGAAGGTTCCGATGGCCAAGCCGGCCTTCCAGAGCGACATTGCCCCTATCAACATCGTAGAGGGCGACTCGCTCCAGACGAAGCTCTTGATCACTGGTAATCCTACGCCCTTCGTCAAGTGGTACATCAACGGGACACTGGTCTGCGAGACGGAGGACACGGAGATTACCAATGCCAATGGCGTCTATTCCCTGACAATCCATGGCTGTAGTCCTGACATGTCGGGAAAGATCAAGTGCACGGCTTACAATAAGGCGGGAGAAGTGTCGACCGAGGGAACTTTGAAAGTCACCAAACCGATACCGGTGGAATTCGAGACATCGCTATGTGACGCCACCTGCAGGGAAGGAGATACACTGAAGTTGAAGGCTGTACTGCTGGGAGAACCAGAACCCGTTGTCTCTTGGTGAGTAAGGGAAGCGGAGAAAGTCTTTTCGGGCGTTTAGCAGGGTTCCAAAAACGAATTATTACTGTAATATAGGAAATAAGACGGTTGGAAATAAGGGGGACGGGGTTGGGCCAAAATTCTTTGAACCGGGGTCCACGACTTTTTGAGCCCCGAAAATGGGTATCAATCGTTTCGGGACCTGCAAATTACAGTCTTGAGGACTAGAAAACTCAAAAGTGTTAGGGTTACTGTATTCTCCAGGGACTACTGAGAGGCGCAGTGCAGTTTTAAATAGCCCAATTCGTTTAGGGGCCTTTTGTTCGGGTTCTGAGGTCCATAACTAAAATTCCTCCTAGGAAGGGTTCTGTAAAGCTCTCCCAGGGTTACTGTAGTGTTATGGGCAGTTCTTGAAACGATTAGGTGGCTCAAAGGCTCATTTTCCCGGGATTTTGAGGCTCTAGCTCCACCAGGACCTTATTCTTGAAAATCCTGGGCTAGTTCCTTTGTATTCGTCTCGGGACCCGTCTGTAACTTTTCCCTGACTTACAGTACCCTTGTCAACTGAAAAATCTTCAATTTTAGGTACGTCAACGGTAAGAAACTGGAAGAGACCCAGAATATCAAGATCCACGCCGAGAAGGGTACTTATACCGTGACTATCAAGGATATCACCTGTGACTACTCTGGAAGAGTTGTCTGTGAGGCTGTCAACGAGTACGGAAAGGCCAGCAGTGAAGCCATGTTGTTGGTTCTTCCCCGTGGAGAGCCCCCAGACTTCTTGGAATGGCTCTCAAATGTCCGTGCTCGACAGGGATCCAAAGTGGTACACAAGGTCGTCTTTACTGGCGACCCGCGGCCTACTCTCACTTGGTATATTAACAACGAGGAGATCAAACCAGGAAAGGATATTACCATCGTGACGGATGAGAAGACCAGCACGTTGACGATCAACAACTTCAACCCTAATGTCCATGTCGGGGAGATCATCTGCAAGGCGGAGAATGACGCCGGAGAAGTGTCCTGCACAGCCAATATGGCTACCTACACCAGTGGTGAGTCATTTTTAGTATAAAAATCATAAAAATATGCAAAAAAAAAGTGAAAAAAACAATAATATACCAGAAGAAAAAAAGCAAAACAGAATTGTCGCCTAGCGGATCCGAACCCCTGACTATTCGAATGGGAAATTTCACAATCCCTGCGCCATTTGACGCGCCTTTCTATTTTGAGGATTACGGTAGTTTCCATAACATTTTGTGCTATTTTTCTGGATGAAAACTGATCCTTTCGATGTGACGAATTTTTTGCCGTACGTCATTTTCGCAGAAACCTATTTGTTCAAAAGTTATATCAAAAATAAAATGAGCATTTCAGATATGTTCTCTGAATCGGAATCCGACGCCCAGCTTGAAGATTTCGGAGTGGAAGACGCCGCGACGGATGAGGAGAGCCTCAGGGAAGATAACAAGACCCCTGTCAGGACTCCTACGCCCGTCATGGCCCCGAAATTCATCACAAAGATCAAAGACACCAAGGCGAAGAAGGGCGGAGAGGCCATCTTCGAATGTGTGGTTCCCGACACGAAGGGAGTCGTCTGCAAATGGCTGAAGGATGGCAAGGAGATCGAGCTGATCGCCAGGATCCGTGTCCAGAGCCGCATGGTCGAAGGAGCCAATCAAATCGCCCACGAGCTGATCATTGACGACGTCAAGCCGGAGGATATCGGCCGTTACAGTGTAATTGTCGAAAATTCGGCTGGAAAAGACATGTGCGAGGCGAATTTGACAATTATTGAGACGATCGAGAAGCCGGCAGACAAAGCACCGGAATTCATTACCAAGCTGCAGGACAAGAAGGTCGAGACCAGCGAGAAAGTCGTCTTCGAGTGCAAAGTCCAGGGAGAGCCGCAGCCAAGCGTCAGCTGGTACCATGAGACGGTGAGTCGGACAAAATATAGGAGGCGAGAAGGGAGAATAGTGAAATGGCGTTTTTGTCCATAGTACGCCTTGCTGGATTACCTTTTCCCATTAATTTTGGCCTCAGAAAAGAACTATTCAATCCCGAGACAGGGTATAGAAGGCTTCCGATACTGTGGCCTACTAGAGAGACGGATTTCCGCTTTCCATCTCCTTTAGAACGGGAATTTTGAAATGGGAAGAAATGATGCTTTATACCATAGTTACAATGGAAAGCACCCCATGAGATATTTTTCTGATGAAAAAAGACGTTAGAAAAGTTCCCAGCCCTTCTGGAAGAGCCTAGAGTGGTCTCCGGCATTGTGGCGGGGACAGTGACCAGTAAATTAGACTCTGGAAAGACTACCGGCAACTTTGGATGACTATTTTTAGGACAGATTTGAAAATTGGCCTTATTTTAGAAAATACGGTAGATATTCAGTGAGACATGATGGAAACCTCGAACTGGCCCGAAAACCAATAGATTCCTGGGATAATTCCTCCTTTTCCAGATTAAAATCACCGAATCCTCAACGGTCAAGATCGAGACCGTTGACCAGGTCCAGAGGTTGACAATCTCTGCTGCTGAACTCAAGGACAAGGGCAAGTACGCCTGTGTGGCCGAGAATACGGCCGGAACGAGCAGGACAGAAGCCACTTTGGATGTCACCGGTGAGTATTGTCTGCTTGGACTCTTGCCGTGTGTCATATTTTGTAGAAAAGTCACTGAATACCTACTTTTGTTTGTCTTTTTTTGCACATCGTTACACACCTTTTACCTTTGTCTTTTGTTTTTGTATTATGTCCGAAAAGGAGAGAGAATTGTATCATGGGAGCGTCCTGGTTGTAGCTTTACTTTTTGGAACTTGGAATACGCTATTCTCACTTATTTTCGTCTCAAAAATGACTCTAACTATATTTTTGTACACAATTTATACAAAAAATACAAAAAAAACGAAGAAAAATCAGAAAGAAAATCAAATTTTGGTCATTTTTCGCAATTTTAACTATTTGGTACTCAATTGCATATTATTTTTGTTCCGACGCAAAAAATTGAAATATTATGCATTTTTCGTCATTTTTGTTGGAATTTTACATATTTTTCGATGTTTTTTTATCTTCTAAAAATTAAATATCCCAAGAAGAGCCAAAAAGTAAAGCTATACCGTGTGTCCCGCATGATTAGTTACATAAAAATCTAAATAAATAAAATCATGTCATACCTCATCTAACCCACCAATCTTACAGCACACGCACCTGAATTCACAAAGCGTTTGGAGGATCGTAGCGTATCAGTTGGCGAGAAGTTGGCGCTCTCGTGTTCCGTTCGGGGTCAACCACAGCCGCATGTTGATTTCTATCGTGGCGAGACGCGTCTCGTCTCATCGGAGCGGATCGCTGTTGAGCATGATAAAACTAACACCCATTGGCGTATTGTGATCCAATCCACCACGAGAGAAGAACTGAATACCACCTATCGGGCCGTCGCCACCAATTCCGCCGGCACCGCCACTTCCGAAGCTAAGATTAGCGAGAAATCCGTAGCTCCTGTCTTTGAACAAGGCTTGAAATCAACCAGCGTCAAGGAGAAGGAAGAAATCCGGATGGAGGTGAAAGTTAGTGGAACTGCGCCTAACGTCGAGTTCCTAAAGGACGGCCAGCCGGTCGAGGAGGATAACAACCACAAGATTGAGAAAGACAGCGAGACAGGCAAATTCACCCTGGTTATTAAAGAATCAGCCCTGGTGGATGCCGGCAGCTACACGGCCAAGGCGTCAAACCCGGCTGGGAGTGCGGAATCCACAGCGACGGCAGATGTCACCCGCCAGTTGGAAGCCCCCGTCTTTACCAAGGAGCTGGTCTCTGTTGAGATTAAAGAGAAGACCTCTACCAGTCTTCAAGTTACGGTAAAAGGTATTCCCGAGCCGGAGATCCAGTGGCAGAAGGATGGAACTACCGTAACCATCGATGGTACCCATCTGATTAGCAAGAAGCTGTCCTCTTCGGAGCATAGCCTAGAAATCAAAGAGGCTAGAAAGGAAGACGCTGGGCATTACACTGCCGTGGCCAAGAATGAAGCCGGCACTGCCAGGACAGAATGTGACGTGAAGATAGCCAAGCAGACGGAGGCTCCGAGATTCACGGAAGAGTTGAAATCATTGGAAATCAAAGAGACCGAAACTCTGACCCTCTCGGTTACGGTAACTGGCGAACCAGTACCTACAGTAATCTGGAAGAAGGACAACAACCCGGTGGAGATTGACAACAGCCATATTCTGGCGAAGGATGAGGGCAATGGTCACTTCACCCTGACCATTAAAGAGGCAAAGAAGACAGACGTCGGAAGTTACAGCTGCGTGGCGACGAATGAAGTAGGAGTGGCCACCACAAGCTGTGAACTTAAATTCGCCAAGATCTTGGAGGCTCCCCACTTCACGGAAGAGCTAAGGAATCGAGAAGTCAAAGAGAGGCAGAGCCTGACCCTGTCGGTTACAGTAGTCGGCGAGCCGGCTCCTACAGTAACCTGGGAGAAGGACAGCCGCCCAGTGGAGATAGATCACAGGCATGTGGTCTCCCGGGATGACGGCAACGGCCATTTCTCCCTGACTATCAATGAATCCCGAAAAGAAGACGTCGGGCATTATACGGCAGTGGCTAAGAATGAAGTCGGCTCGGCCAAGACCGAATGCGACGTCAGATTGGCTAAAATTTTGGAAGAACCTCGCTTCACAGAAGAGTTGAGGAATATGGAAGTGAAAGAAAAGGAGAGCCTAACCCTGAAGGTTACGGTAACCGGCCAGCCGGAGCCTAAAGTCCAATGGCAGAAGGATGGCCACCCAGTGAATATCGACAATACTCATCTGATTGCGAAAGACGAGGGTAATGGCAGCTTCACCCTGACTGTCAAGGATTCTCGCCAAGAAGATTCTGGACATTATACCGCTGTGGCGATAAATACCGCGGGAATAGCCACCTCCGAGTGCGACGTGAAGTTTGCCAAGGTTCTGGAGGGGCCGCGCTTCACGGAGGAGTTGAGAAATATGGAAGTCAAGGAGAAGGAAAGCCTCTCCCTGTCAGTTACGGTAGTCGGAGAGCCAAAGCCTGAAGTTGAGTGGAAGAAGGACGGCAGGCCGGTGGAGATCGACAATTCCCATGTCCTGGCTAAAGATGAGGGAAATGGACACTTCACCCTGACCATTAAAGAGGCAAGGAAGGAAGACGTCGGCCATTATACCGCCGTGGCCAAGAATGAAGTCGGCCAGGCTTCCACAGAATGCGACGTGAAGTTTGCTAAGACCTCGGAGGCTCCGAGATTCACGGAGGAACTGAAACCCATGGAAGTTAAAGAATCCGAGACGCTGGCCCTCTCGGTTACGGTAGCAGCCGAACCAGCACCTACAGTAACCTGGAAGAAGGACAACACCCCGGTGGAGATTGACAACAGCCATATTCTGGCGAAGGATGAGGGCAATGGTCACTTCACCCTGACCATTAAAGATGCCCGCCAGTCGGATGTCGGCAGCTACAGTTGCACGGCGACGAATGAGGCCGGAAAGGCCACCACCGAAGCCAAAATGGGAGTACTAGAAGATCTCCTGGCTCCTCACTTCGTCGAGGGACTCAAGCCCTTAGAAACAGAAGAAGGAAAGCCGGCCGAGTTGTCGGTTACGGTAGAAGGAAAACCCGAGCCCGAGGTTGTTTTCCTCAAGGACGGAGTAGCTATCAAGAGCGACGGTGTCCATCACGAGATACGGACGGATAGCCACGGCCATCATGTCCTGGTCATCAAGGCGGTTGACCTCAAAGACGAGGGGAAATACACTTGTGTGGCTCAGAACAAAGCAGGAAAGGAGGAAAGCATCGGAGAGTTGAAGATCCCCCGCTATGGATTCGAAAAAACGAAAGAGGAAGAGATCACCCCGATGTTTGTCGAACCCCTAAAGGAAGCCACCGCGACAATTGGAGATACCGTAACCCTCGAATGTAAAGTCAACGCCGAGAGCAAGCCAGAAATCAAATGGTATCAGAATGACAAGCCGGTCGCTCTGGGACCTCATGTGGAGTCAACAATGACGGAGGACGGCCTCATTCGATTGGTTATCCACGGAGCCACGGCTGAAGACATTGGAGCTTATCGATGTGAAGCCGTGAATAAGGTCGGAGCGGCTAAAACAACCGCTGAATTGAAATACGCCAAGGAGATGACAGCCCAAGTTGCGGAAGAAAGTGTTGAAGAGTTTGCTGAATTGAAAATGGAAGAAATCCAGGGTAAGGGAGGAAAGTGGGACAGAGAAGCGAGATTCATCCCTATGTTGCATGCATGCACCTTTGTTCGCTTCTTTTTATGTTTTACTAACTGTAGAAATAGTATAGCAAATAGAGAAAACAGTAGTATACAGTATACATGCCCAGGAGGAGGTAATTTGGGGGGAAGGCCAAAGGAAACCGGGGTCGGGGACCTCCTACAGTAACCTATAGATTCCAGGGAAGAACCCGTGCTCTAGAGCAGTTCTATTTGGTAATATTGGGAGGAAAGAGGGAGAAAAGCGATACTGTAGATTCCTAACGTCCCCCTCTTCCCCCTTCATGAATTGTCTCTGGAGGAAATTCAATAATTCTTGTAGTCCTTGGAGAAAGGACGCGCACCGGGTCAGGCAAGCTTTCCTGGGATTTTACTCTGGGTAAAATGCCCTTGTGAATTATTCCACTGCCTTCATTTTTCTTAGATCTCCGTCCACAAGTACCTGGGAACCGTTTTTTTGGGAAAAATTCCAAAATTTGGGCGATTCTTTGGAAGTCTCAGGGTCTTACAGACGAAATGACGACTCCCCTCCAATTATTTGAGATTTTGAATAATTTGTAGCGTTTTTTGGGAAATGTTCCTGAGAAAACCTTCCTTTGGGTCCTCCACTTCATTTTAGAAGCCAAACTGGGGAACAGTTTTCGAATTTTGGAAAAAATCAGCCTTTCCCTCCTATCCTCTTCCTGGACATGTATTTCGGCCCTAGGCATCTAACAGCTTGTCTAGAATAAGTAGAAGAATGCCCAATAGCTGCTCCACCTCTTCTTCTTGTACAAAATAATGGTCAATTTGCAGAAAAAGCGAAAACATCTGATATTTCTGGTCGTGGACCTCCGGAGTTCATTGAGCTTCTCCGCTCTTGTACCGTTACCATCGGTCAGACCGCGGTGCTCAAATGTCGTGTGAAGGGAGAACCCCGTCCCAAGATAAAATGGACAAAGGATGGAAAAGAAGTCGAGATGACGACGAGAATCAAGACCGAATTCAAGGATGACGGCTACATTACCCTCACCTTCACAGAGACCGAACAGAAGGACGCCGGCGAGTACAAGTGAGTCCTCCTCTTTCTAAATAACCCTACCGTAATCCATATTTTAATGAGATTTTTCAGATGCCATGCTGAGAATGAATATGGCAAAGCCTGGACCGAAGGACCTATCGTCCTTACCCAGGTGGGAGCTGCCCCGACGGAGGGAGACGCTCCGGACTTTGTGCTTCCCGTCCGACCGGTTATTGTGGAGGAGGGAGAGACTGCCGTCTTGGAAGGAAAGATCAGCGGAAAACCGAAGCCAACAGTCAAATGGTGAGTTCTTTTTTCTCTGAAAATAAGGTATAAATGGTCCTGGAGCGGTACATTTAAACAAAAATGGGTTTCACGCTTTCTTGGTTACGGTATTCAACTGAAATGGGCGCATTTTGCAATATTTTGAATTCCTGGTGACGTTTTCCCGTTAACTTGTCTTCTGGAGGTTCTAAATTGTCTGGGACCGTCTTTTTCAACCTCGGAAATCGTTCCAGGACCATTTTACGGTTTAGGAGGTTTTGAAGCGAATATTTAGCCAAATTAGAGGGTTGTCATCGCTTCAGTGCTCATTCTTCCAGTTTTCTGACCAATTCCTTTGACTAACTGCTCGTTTTCAGGTACAAAAACGGCAAGGAAGTGCAGGAGAACGACCGGGTGAAGATCGAATCTCTCGAAGACGGAACCCAACGTCTCACTGTCAAGGATTCCCTCATCTCCGACACCGATGAGTACCGCTGCGAGGCCTCCAACGAATATGGAGATGTCTGGTCCGATGTGACCCTCACCGTCAAGGAGAAGCACATGGAAGCTCCCGAATTCGTCAAGGAACTCCGAGCCGTCGCTGTTGTCGAAGGAAAGAAGGCTGAATTCGAATGCCGGATCAGCGGAATCCCCAAGCCTGATGTTAAATGGTTCAAGGATGGCGAGGAGGTTCCGACAGATGCCCGAGTTCATCGGGAATCGTCGGATGACGGCACAGAGAAGCTGATCATCGAGACCAGCAAAGTGGAAGATCAAGGAAATTATAAGGTCGAGCTGACGAACCCAGCCGGCCAGATGAGCAGCAAGGCACCGCTTGCCGTAACCCCGGCAGAGACGTTGAAGATTAAGAAGGGACTAGAGGACCAGAAGATCACGACAGGAATGAAGATTCTCCTCTCGGTCGAGGTTGAAGGCAAACCCAAGACTGTCAAGTGGTATAGAGACAATCAACAGCTCTCAGCCAGTTCTACCACGAAATTAGAACAGGTCACGGATCAGGTCTACAAATTGGAGATCTCCTCCGGGCAGCCGACCGATGCCGGAAGTTATCGCGTCGTCCTGTCGACGGAATCCGTCTCAGTGGAGAGTAGCTGCACAGTTACTGTATCCGAAGGAGTGCCGACCTTTAAAAAGGGCCTGACGGACCAGAAGGTCCCGAAGGGAACACCAATGACCTTGGAGGTTGAGGTGGAAGGCAAGCCGAAGAGTGTCAAATGGTACAAGGGAGACGAGGAGCTGCCGGGAGAAGATCTCGGAAATGGAAAGTATCGTCTGGTTGTGCCGAACTTTGACGAGAAGGATATTGGAAAGTATAAGGTGGTGGCGGAGAATGGCGACGGGAAGGCCGACAGCTCGGCGAATGCTGCCCTGGCCGATGATGGAAAGGACAAGGCCAAGCCGGAGATTGTCTCAGGTAAGAGAGATACTGTATCACAACATAATAATATAATTTCTAGGCCTGGTACCGACTACCGTAACTCAGGGAGAGACAGCCACCTTCACTGTCAAGGTTAAAGGCCCCGTCAAGGGAGTCAAGTGGTACAAAAATGGAAAGGAGATTCCCAACGCCAAGACCAAGAACCCCGAAAACGGTGTCTACGTTCTGGAAGTGCCAAATGCCCAGAAAGACGACACCGCGGATTACAAGGTCGTCCTCTCGAATGACGCCGGCGAGGCGGACAGCTCCGCCGCGCTGACTGTCAAACTCCCGGGATTGGAAATCGCCAAGGGATTGGAAGATCAAGCAGTACCCAAGGGAGAGAAGGCCGTCCTCGAAGTCAAGACAAAGGGCAAGCCAAAGACTGTCAAATGGTATAAGAATGGAAAGGAGATCGCCCCAGGAGACAAGGCCAAGCCGGAGACTGCTGGCGATGACACGTTCCGTCTCGTTATCCCCAAGATGGATGACGATGATGTGGCTGACTATAAGGTTGTGTTGACTGATGACGATGGCAATACAGCTGATTCTGCCTGTGCCTTGACTGTGAAGCTTCCCCGATTGGAGATTACCAAGGGATTGGAGGATCAGGCCGTGGAGAAGGGGAAGAAGGCAGTGTTGGAGGTTAAGACGAATGCCAAGCCGAAGACTGTCAAATGGTACAAGAATGGAAAAGAGATCGGCCCTGGAGACAAGGCCAAGCCCGAATCCGATGGAACCAGTCACAAACTTGTCATCCCCGACGCGGAGGACGACGACGCCGCCACCTACAAAGTGGTCCTGGCTGGAGAGGACGACACCCCGGCTGATTCTAGCTGTGCCCTGACGGTTAAACTCCCGGCCGAGGAGCCGCGCTTCATTAAAGGACTGGAAGATCAAACAGTACCTGTTGGAAGCCCCTTGGCTCTGGAAATTAAGACCTCCGGCTCACCGAAAACGGTGAAATGGTACAAGAATGGAAAGGAACTGTCAGCAGTGGCTGGAAAGATCAATCTAAAGAAGATCGACGATAATAACTACGTCTTGGAAGTGCCTAAATCAGCTATCGAAGATTCTGGAGACTACAAGGTGGAGATCGAGAACGAAGCAGGAAAAGCCACCTCCCAAGGAAAGATTACGGTAGAGCCCAAGCTTACCTTCATCGTCCCCTTGAAAGACCAGGAGGTCGTCGAGGGAGAGAATGCTGTCTTCAAGCTGGAGACGAATTCCAAGCCAAGGACAGTTAAATGGTACAAGAATGGACAGGAGATCACCCCCTCTGCACACTTTGTCCTCTCCGGAGATGATAAAACCTACAGCCTTACCATCAAACAAGCTACTAAAGAAGACGCCGCCCAGTTCAAGGTCGTCCTGGCTAATTCAGCCGGAGAGGTCGACAGTTCTGCCAAGCTTACGGTCAAGAAGGCTAAACCAGGAGCTCCGAAGATTGTCAAAGGACTGGATGACCAGGTCGTCGCCAAGGGAGCTGCCCTCGTCTTTGAAGTCAAAGTGGAAGGCGAGGTAGACGAGGTCCGCTGGCTGAAGGATGCCAGTCCCGTTGGAGCCCATGCTGTGATTGAGAAACTGGACAACAACACCTACCGGCTGACAATTCTCAAGGCCGATCTCCCTGATGCTGGTCACTACTCCGTGGAGCTGATTAATGATGGAGGGAAGGCCAAGTCCGATGCTAAAGGAGAAGTGGACGAGAAACCGGAGATCGTCAAAGGGCTGGAGGATACGATCATCCAGGAGGGAGACGACGATGTTCTCAAGGTTGAGGTCTCTACTCCCGTCAGGACAGTCAAATGGTACAAGAATGGTCAGGAGATCAAGCCTTCCAGCCACATGGAGCCAAAGAAGATCGGCCCGAAGAAGTATGAACTGGCGGTTAATAAGGCCCAACTGGACGATGGCGCTACCTACAAGGTTGTCCTCTCCAACGCCGCCGGAGAATGCGACTCCTCCGCTGCGCTTACCGTAACCAAGCCGAATATTTTGAAGATGCTGGAAGGATTGAAGGACGTCGACGTCACTGAGGGAGAACCCCTCCAGTTGAAAGTCAAGGTCCAAGGAATCCCGAAGACCGTCAAGTGGTATAAGAATGGACAGGAGATCACTCCGAACGATCGTGTCAAGACCAAAGAAAATCCAGAGACAGGAGAATTCTCCCTGGAGATCCCAAGTTCCCAGAAGGCCGATGGAGCAGCCTACCGCGTCGTCCTGGCCAACGAGAAGGGCGAGGTGTACAGCGGCTGTGTGGCTCATGTAAAGGCCGCCAAGCCTGCCACCCAAGACGTCGGAGCCAATTTCCTCTCCCCCTTGAAGGATACCGAAGTGGAGGAAGGAGAAACCCTCACCCTCACCTGTAAAGTGGGAGGAGAGCCATTCCCCGACATCAAATGGGAGAAGGATGGCGTCCCATTGGAGAAATCTGACAGGATTACGATGAGGACAGCCCTGGATGGTACCGTAACCCTACGAATCCGTGACGCAAAGAAATCGGACTTCGGACAGTACAGAGTCACCGCCAGCAACCCTGCCGGCTCGGAGACTAGTGCCTGTGCCGTTACCGTCAAGGAGAAGGGGGAGGAGCCGACCAAGCCTCACTTCATCATCCCCCTGTCTTACACTTCCGCCACCGTTGGAACAAGGAAGGAGTTCACCGTCAAGGTGAGAGGCTTCCCCAAGCCTGAGCTCAAGTGGACCCTGAATGGCCAGCCTCTCCTGCCCTCAGAGAGAATAGAGATCGAAGACATCGGAGCGGGCAACTATTGCCTGACTATTAGAGATGTAAGGGAGGAGGACTTCGGAACCGTGAGGTGTACAGCCACCAATCCTTTGGGAAGTGACGAGACCTTCTGTGAATTCGAGAAGCAGGGAGACAGGACGCCAAGAGAACCGGGAGACGACCGTTATCCTCCCAGATTCAATGTTCCCCTTTGGGATCGCCGTATCCCTGTCAACGATCTGATGACCATCGAATGCCACGTGGATGCCAAGCCCTTAGCGGAGATCACTTGGTTCAAGGATGGACAGGAGCTCAAATCTACGGAGAGATTGGAGATCAGGAATACGTCCGACGGAGCCTGTAGAATAAGGGTCGACCGCTTCCGGGAAGAAGACTGTGGAGTCTATAAATGTGTAGCCAAGAATGAGCTGGGAGTGGCGGATACCCAATCCACCTATTCTGTAGAAGTTACCGAAGAGATCGAGGAGGTTAAGAAGCATGAATTCGCACCGAAATTCAACCCAGGACTGGAAGATCGCGCTGTCAATGTTGGCCAGCCGTTGAAACTATCTTGTAAGGTTACTGCCAACCCTCGGGCAGCCGTGACTTGGTATAAAGACGGCTTGCCATTGAGATCTGACGGTAGAATCATCCTGGATTATGCTGATGACGGTAGCTGCTCTTTAACCATCCCGGAGACGAAGGAGAAAGATGAGGGAAGCTACCGCTGCGTGGCGACTAATGAACACGGCAGTATTAATACCAGCTGCCTGGTTACGGTAAAGGCTCCCAAGGTGGAGACAAAGAAGGAAGGAGAAGAGCCATTCTTCACCAAGAATCTGGTAGATGCTTGGACTGATCGCGGCGAGACCTTCACTCTTAAATGCGCTGTCAAGGGAGATCCCTTCCCGGAGATAAAGTGGTACAGGAATGGACAATTGGTCAGAAACGGCCCCAAGAATATTATTGAAACATCTCCGGATGGTAGCTGCTCCCTGACGGTTAAGGAATGTACAATGAGCGATGAGGGAATCTACCGCTGCGAGGCGGAGAACAAGCACGGAAAGGCCAAGACCCAATCCACGGCTCATGTCCAAATGGCTCTAGGAAAGTCGGACAAGCCAAAGATGGAAGAAGGTTCCCCACCGAGATTTATCATCCCCCTAACGGATCAGACCATTACTTTGGGAGGAATAATCGACTTGGAGTGCAAGGTGGCCGGCCAGCCGATGCCCAGCGTCAAGTGGAGCAAGGATGGCGGCCCGATTTGGGAAGACGCTCGCTATGATTGGGATTTGGACGAGGCCAAGGGTGTTTATCATCTGAGGATCAGGAATTCTACCATCGCCGATGAGGGAACTTATCGCTGTGTAGCTACCAATGATTCCGGCTCCGCTACTACTAAATCCTTCGTGAGGATCGACGACGGCTTGGGCGCTGCTGCCCCTGGAGGGAAGACTGCCCCGCCGAGATTTACCATCAAGTTGGGAGATGCTAGGGCGACTGAAGGACAACCCCTTAAACTGGAATGCAAGGTTGAAGGCTTCCCCTTGCCAGAATTAACTTGGCATAAGGACGGAGCCCAGATCCAGCCATCCGACCGGGTACAGCTCTCAATGAGCCCCGATGGAACAGCCCGCCTGGTGATCCCCTCCTGCAATATGGACGACGACGGCATCTACCGAGTCATCGCGACAAATCCTTCGGGAACAGCTTCCGACAAAGGAAATGCCATTGTCAAGCGGCTGCCAAGAGAATCCCCGGCTAGAAGATCGGCTGAAAGGGATCTGTATGACTCGAACAAGGCACCAAAACTATTGGAACCGCTGGAAAATGTCAAGGTACCGGAGAAGGAAGGCTTCAAACTACGGTGTAAATGGAGCGGAGACCCGAAACCGGCAATCAAATGGTTCAAGGATGGAGAGAGGGTCTTCCCCTATGGTAGACTTCAATTGGTGAGTTTTTACTACCGTAATTTCCTTTGAAAAGCGCAATTTTTAAAAAGCCCGCTCTATAAATGCACCTCTTTATGAAACTGGCTAAAATTATAGGAAAGTGAGTACTTTACTAGACATGTTTGGTATCAAAATGTAGAGCAGAATTTTCTCTATGAGACAGCATATTTTGTAAAATTTTTGATTTCAATATAAGGAAACAGTGGAGGTTTTTAAAGTGGGGCGCATTTTCGGAGAGAGCTCGCCATTTAGCGCGGCTACAGTACCAAGCTAAAATCCAATTCCAATGTTTATTTTTTAGGTGGAACACGATGACGGTGTGTGTGAGTTGATAATCGACTCGTCTACCCGCCACGACGCCGGTGGATACCGTTGCGTGGCCGAGAACAGCTACGGTAGCGCCCGAACCACCTGCGACGTCATTGTCATTCGTGAGTTTTTCCCATATTTTCCTTTAAAATTTAATCAATTTCAGCTAAAGAACGAAAGCCCCGAGATATTGGAGCAGCCTTGGCTCAGGGAAAAGCCCCCGGTTTTACGATTCCCCTGACGATCAAGCGAGCCAAGCCCGGCCAGTCGGTCACCTTCGACTGTCTGCCCTATGGAACACCCTTCCCCACGATCAAATGGCTCAAGGATGGAATCGAACTGGTCGCTGACGAGAAGTACACCATGGAGTCACTGCCAGATGGAACACAGAAACTGACAGTCAAGGATGTCAACTTCATTTCTGAAGGCTACTTCAGGTACTGTAGCTTTTGGCCGTAGTGATCAAAAGCGTGCCCTGGTCGGTTTCTGCGCCATTTTTTTCCATTTTTCCGCATTTTCAAGCCTTTTGGGTATGTTTCCGTATTCAGCAGCTCATAATTAATTTAAAAAATATAAAAATTTTGAAGAAAATGCTGAAAAATATGAAGAAAATGAGGCATTTCCGTTGAATAGGGAAATCCGCCCGCCCGCTGTTTACAAACCGTTCTAACGTGGAAATAACGCTATTTTCAATCAGAAAAGAGCCTTTGGCTATTTATTCCAATCTAGAAAGAACTTATTATCATGTTTTTCTCTTATAGATGCGTGGCTACGAACGAGCATGGAACAGCTTCAACCAAGGCGGAGCTCGTCGTCGAGGGTAAGTCGGGAGAGATCGGGGGAGATCAAAGGGGACCAGGGAGGATCAGGGACGAAATTTGCAAATGGCTACAGAATCAAATTGGGACAGAATCCGGTCGGCGTAGTGGTTGACCCATTTTCCACGTCGATTCATAACCAGGACGGCCAGAGCTCGGCGACCGAAGGGCATTCCCCGGTCCCAGTTGTGGTACTCCCAGGGTTGACCTAAAATTAACGGAGGTGAATCCAGTCAGGATCTTTTAAGGGTACTGTATGAGCTGCCAGAGAGCTCATAATTTATTCTAATGGGTCCCAAAGCGACCGCATTTATGAAAAATGGAAGATTTGTCAAAAGCGAGCTTTCCAGGACCCATTCCCGTATTTTTTGAAATTGGACCGAAATTTGCGCCAATTCTTTTAAAAAAGCGACTTACCATCCATCCACCGCCACTTCTGTCCATTATTCGACTTCCCAAACGCTCCCAAGAAGGCAAAATCAAAGCCTTCATTCTTATCTCGAGCCAGCTCGGAGATAAAGACATTCTCCTTCTCACTGGTTACGGAAGCCAGCATCGCGTCCTGGTTATGGTCGTATCCTGGAACGAAAAGAGTTAGGCCTTAAACAGGTCCTGAAACTAAGATCTTTTTGGATACTGTAATCTGGTAATCGGGACTGGAACAGACCTAATTGGAAGCAGCGATCATCGGCCTCCAGTATGGTCATATTAGTCTTAGATAGCACTCGATAACAGGATGCAGTCTCATTAAAGTAGACCCAATGTTTCGGACAGCGGTTCTCATACTGTCGACGGAGACGCTTCTCACAGATTACGGTAGCCAGCTGGTCGCAGGCCGCGTTCCTCCAATCCCCTCGAGACGTCATCACCACGCAACGACGATGTCGACTGGCTGTGCCGTGTCCCGGTGCCCATTTGGAAAATCTAGCTACTTTTCCTTAAATTAACATGTGTTTTTTTGTAATTAAAAGGCAGGATACCATTAGGCCAACGGAAAACAAAACCGGGACCGAAGAGGCCAGCCTGGCTGTCGAGGATGTCGAAACGGGCGCGGGCGTCTATCCATGCGGTGGCGTCCGATTTTAACAGACCTGGAAACAAAGTCGTAATCAAGAATAAGGCGTTTCACATCCTAAAGTATTGGCGATCGTACCATTTATAAGAAAAATAGGAGAAAAAAAACGTTCAAGAAGCAAATTTCCTGCTTCTTACGGTACTTTTCCCATAACTAGAGCCGGCGCCTCCTAGATCGTCCAAAAATGCGCCGCATGTATTTTCGCTCCGGGAAATTTCCCGGCTACCGTAATCAAGAATACCTTTGGAAGTCTTCCCTAGAGTTTCAAGGGGCCTGCCTGGCTGGGGTAGTCAATAATTGTTATCCTCTCGGGGCCATCAGTTATTTTAGGAAAAATCCCCGCGAAACGATTCGGTAGCCCGATCCCCTGCACCCGTAAAGTCTCAGCAGGAGGATCATCTTTATTCAAAACAGTTACAACACTGTAACTTTGTCTTGCCGAGACTTTACGGGTGCAGGAGATCGGAATATCCAAACTGGAGGCAACCCAAGGGTGAGATCTGGAGGTTCCCTTCCCTTTCCCTACCTGTCATCTGTTTATTCTCTGCATCGGTTTCCACTCTCAACAGATGCGAGGCATTATCCTGCTTCGAGCAGTAGTGTGCCCCTTCCCCGTGGGTCATCCTCTTCTTTGTCACTAGGTAACATGCCCTACCGCCGGCTTCTGCTTGCCATCCTGGAAATTAGGCTAAGTACTGTAATTACTTGGTAAACGTACCTGTTGGACAGGCATCCTGTGTCCAAATGGCTGTAATCAGGATCGAGATGGAATAAAGGTGGAAGAACATTTGGCGGACGGCCTTGTTACCTCATTTAGACTGGAAAATATCCATTTTTCTCTAATTTAGAAAGGAAAAAATGACTTTTAGACCTTTAAACACGTCACAAAGACAGGTATAGAGAATAAAAATACCCCCTTGTACCCTTTAATTTTCAAGAAATTGAGATGAAACCTCTTATTTTCAAGGAGGAATGATAAGAGCCGGCGGGGTGATGAAATTACCATTTTAAGAGTTTAAAAATCAGGAAAAAGGCGGAGAAAAGGTCTCAAGAAGATTATAAATTAATAAAATTTCAGGAGACCGATCAATCGGCCGAGTTCCTATCGATTTGACCCCGTCGGAACCGGAAGAGAGCAAGCCAAGGATCAGACGAGGACTCTACAATATGAGCATCCATCAGGTACATTTCCCGCCATTTAAAACTATAAGATTACGGTAATTAGGCTCGTAGAAAAGGTGAAAATACCCTGACCCTACGAATTCAATTGTGACGTATCGTACGAAGCTCAAATTAAATGAGAGACTTCTGGGGTTGAAATTTGATTTTGTGTACTTGGCATTTAGTGGCGGCCGACAAGTGCTCTGAACTTATTGAGACGACGGCGGCGGCTGTGAAAGTGGCTGGAAAATAAACACTAAATCGCTGTTTTTACGACATTTTTAGCCGTTTGAACGCCGCGGCAGAGGGGAGTGCGCGGTGTTTAGCCCGCGTAAACGGAAAGCAGCGGTTAGAAGGGAAAATAGCAATTCCACCGGGGAATCTCGTTCTAAAGAGAAAATTAATGATTTTTCATTCGTTTTTTTTATGAAATGCAAGTTTTAGACAGCATTTTAAAGGTCTAAATAGCATAAAATCGTATATTTTTGTTATTTGAATGGGTCAAAAGTGAAAAATGCCCCCGAATTGCGGGTAAAATCACTATGTGAGGGGGGAAAAGCCAAATTCTTCTAATTCTGGAGTAAAATAATAAATTTCTCCATATTTTTCCTAATCTGTTCCTCGTAAATTACTGTATACGGAGCATTTTGCGGTTTCCAGCCAGGATTACGATATTCCCGCCATGTCTGTCTAGAGATGACGGATCAAAAAGTACGTTACCCTTTTGGGCAGCGTTTAGGCGGGAAGTAAAGTCCACAAGGGGAAGAGAGAGAGAGAGCGAAAATCGGTCTGTGCTGAGAGGGCGAGAGAGCCGGAGAGCGGACAAATTTGCCCCCGGTGTGTCCCGCCATTCTGCCTAATGCGCTCAGGTGTAAAATTGTTCCCAGCCGGTCGGTTAACAGCCAACTAGGGGGCTACGTAATATCCGGGGGTCCCTATTCCGGGTCTTGGTGGGAAAGACTCCTAGAAATAGGCGTTTAATAGCTAGAGGAGGGATTAAAGAATGGAATAAGACAGGGGAGGCAGGAGAACACCCAGAATAAATACGGGGAGCAGGTAAGGGCCAAGGGGGGCGGGGTCAATTTACGAAATGCACCCCAAATAATGAGTCAGACGGCGGGGGAAAGAGCCAAGTTAAACAGGTTAAAAATCCCCGCTTCCCACACAGAAAATCTAATTTTTTACTATTAAATGAGCTGTTTTTTTTTTCAGGGAAGTGTTGTGGAGATGATCGTCTGCGCCACCGGATGGCCAACACCGACGGTCAAATGGTACAAGGACGGAGAGGAGATAATTTCGGATGGTCCTGAAGGGAAGAGAGTCATCTTCACCGATGAGAGAGGCATTCATCATCTTGTCATACTCAATTGGTATGTTTTTAGCCGAAAAAAATGAGAGAAATAGTCAAAATGGCGAGAGAATGGGTTACGAGACGCGCGCTCTTCTCAATCCTGCCAGTTGCCGAGATTTTACGGGTGCGCGCGCTAAATTTCCCAAGCGTTTTACTTCGCGACTTAAAAATGCTATAACTTTTGATAGACAAAACAAATTTTAATAAATTTTAATCCACATGAAAGAGCACAAAATTCTCTATTTAATGACTGTAATTTCGTTTTCAGTGGACCTGAAGACGAAGGAGAATATTCCCTAGAAGCGACAAACAGGCTCGGCTCTGCAAGAACAGAAGGAGCATTGAATATCATTCGTCCCAGGACAGTTGGCGATGATTACGGCGAATACGAGCGGGGTGGAATGCCATTCCCTCCAGGATTCGTGCGTCAGCTTAAAAATAAGCACGTCTTCAACCACATGCCGACGATCTTCGACTGTCTCGTCGTTGGCCATCCGGCTCCCGAGGTCGAATGGTTCCATAACGGGAAGAAGATCATCCCCGATGGGAAGAGGGTCAAGATCCAGTCCTGTGGCGGTGGAAGCCATGCTATAATCATCCTGGATACGACCCTCGACGACGCTGGAGAATACGTGGCCGTGGCCAAGAATTCCCACGGCACTGCCTCCTCCTCCGCCATTTTGGATGTTACCGTACCCCACTTGGATAATATCAAATTCAACGGGGAGATCGACGTGACCCCCTACTTGACAGAGGAATACGGATTCAAGAAGATCAACGTCGCCAGTCTCCCCACGCCGCCAGATAGGGGGCCATTCATCAAGGAGGTCACCGGACACTATCTGACCCTGTCATGGATCCCCACGAAGCGGGCACCACCCCGGTACCCGCAGGTCACCTACGTTATTGAGATCCGAGAACTGCCCGAGAAGGAATGGACTCTGGTAAGCGGATTTTTTTGATTTGTTACGGTACTGAGAAGATAAATATGGGTCCTGAAGCGAAGGGGCGCGTTTAGCCGGACTCGGACCGTTGTAAAGCTATTTTGAGGGTCCTGATAGCGTTTATACTGGGATTTTTTGGGTTTCTAGAAAGGGCACAGTGCCCTCTAAATATAACCATGGCCCCCGAAGCGAAAAATCTTGATTTGAAAGAGAAAAGAGCGCGCCAAGGGGCGCAATCGTCCCAGGAGCCGTATCGCTCCGTTTTTGAGATTCCTGGTAGCTTTTTTATGGATTTCTCCTAATTTAAAATGGTTTTATGGGTGAGTAATAAAGCTGTCAAAGGTCTGTGGCTTCTGGCACGGGCCTTGAAAGAAATGCGCGCGAATTTGAAAAAGAAATAGCTCGCCAAAGGAGGCAATAACTCCAGGACCGCCGCCAAGCCGTTTTGAACCCCAAATGGCAGCCAATTTTTTGGAATTTTCGGCGGTTTTAGGATTTTCCTCCCTTGTCTAACAAATTTTCGAGCCTTTTAATGAATAGTTTAATTTTCAGCTGGACTACAACATCCCTGAGCCCGTTTGCAAGGTCCGTAACTTGGAACTGGGTAAATCCTACCAATTCCGAGTCCGCGCCGAGAATATCTACGGTATTTCGGATCCGTCACCGGCTTCTCCTCCATCCAGGTACCCCTTATCCTATTTAGACCTTTAAAAATTCCAAAATTTTAGGCTAATGGCCCCGCCACAGCCTGTTCTAGACAAGAGGACGAAGAAAGTCATCCCGCTGCTGGATCCCTACGCGGAGAAGGCTCTCGACCTGGCTCATGCTGAACAATACGGTAGCTATCCCCCTCGGGACTAATTTAATCTGGGGATTTTCAGCCTGCGCTCCGTGGTTCTCTCCAGGAGTTGTGGAGAAGCGCTACTGCGCGGAGAACGATACCCTGACGCTAATTTTAAATGTCAGCGGCTATCCGGACCCCAAAATTCAGTGGAAATTCCGCGGCTGGGACGTGGACACCACGACGCCGACCAGCAAGTGCAAGGTCTATACTTATGGAGGAACAGAGACGACGCTGACCATTACTGGCTTCGGAAAAGAAAATGTCGGACAGTATCAGTGTCTCGCGACGAATAACTACGGCGAGGCACAGCAGAACATCATGGTGGATATGGCTAGTCAGTTTAGAATACCGTAACCCAAATGAGGAGAGAATATTTCAGCCCGGCCCAGCTTTATCCAACCACTGATCAATAAGACCTTCAGTTCGGCACATCCGATGAAATTGGATGTCAGGGTGGAAGGAGAACCTTTCCCCGAGTTGAAATGGATGAAGGTAGGCTATTACCGTAATCTTGGAAACTTTGAAAAACGCGCGCAATTCGAAAACATGAGCGGTAAGCGCGCTCCATTCAAATCGCGCCGTTTTTATCGTTTTTGTACCATTTTTTGATATTTTTAAAATGTCTACAGTGTGGCAATTATTGTAGAGACAAAAAAATAGAAGAAATCCCTGAAAATTACAATAAAAAGCCGAGGAAAGGAGCGCATTGGATTTTGTTAATTGGAGTGCGGTTACAAGCGGTGTTATCCGATCAAATACAGCATTTTTCACGTAATTTTTACTCTAACCCTTATCTTTTAATGGAATACCATAAGAAAAATAAACCAAAACTGGAAAAACAACAAGAAAATTGGGGAAAACGCAGTTGTGCCAGACTGTTTACGGAGAGCATTTCGCTAGCTGCTACAGTAATTTAGGATAGAAAATATATAATTTTGGAGGTTTTTAATGATTGTCTTCAGGAATGGCGTCCAATAGTCGAGTCCTCCCGTGTGAAATTCGTCCAAGATGGTCCGTATCTCTGCTCACTGATCATCAACGACCCCATGTGGAGGGACAGCGGCATCTACAGCTGTGTGGCGGTCAACGACGCCGGCCAAGCGACAACCAGCTGCACGGTTACTGTAGAGGGTACTGTATATTCTATATTTATCCCTTTTTTGAAAAAATCAAATAATTTGGTCAAAAAACGGGGCAACTCTTTTCAGGAGAACTGTTGAAAGAGCCGCGGGACTGTCGGATCGGCGGCGGCGATTGGGCGCCCGTTCAAATTGATAATAACTTTTTTGAATGTAAATTGAAGAAATTAACAAATGGCAGAATTCTATAAATAAATAATACAATATATTAAAAAGAAATCCAGTGGTTGAATTCTCATAAAAACTCGAGAAATGGTGACGAATAGCCTGCCCTTGAATCTCCCGCAGTTTTTTCGCTATGGCGCGCGCTTACTAGCGATTTTTTGGAAGAAATACAGTAACCAGCCGATGGATAACGTCCATACGCTTCAGAATACCATCCAAAACTGTATAAAATTACATTCAAACCCAAAAATCAGCGAGGAAATGGCGCGGCGCACGACTTACCAGTCTAACTGCCCACCTATGCCATTTTCAGCGCTTTTGAGTTATTTTTTGAACTTTTTACACATTTAGCAACTAAACTGGACCTTTAGGACGCTAAAAATATGGCATATTGCTTAAAATTATACGAAAAATGGAGAAAAATGGGCTCTCCCGGCAGTTAGGGCTAAAAATTGCGCGTCAACATTAAAATCTTGGATCTTTTGACTTTTCGCTCGATTTTTTCGATTTTAACAGGGAAAAAACACTGTCATTAAACTAAAAAACGACTTACCGTATTCTCTAATAAAAAAACAATAAAAAAATCTTTATTTATTCATTTAAAAATAACCAAATTTTCAGCTGACGGCGATTACAACGACGTGGAACTGCCAAAGAAACGGGTGACAATGGATGCGCGAAAAGTTCGCGAAATCTACGAGATTGAAGAAGCAGATGAGAAGTAATCTAATCTAGTCTCTTCTTTCTTCTATTCCCTTTAATTTCCCCAAATTTCTATCCAACTGTTTTTTTTCTTATTATCTGTGATTCTGCCCCCCAGTGCCCTCCCTCCGGTTATATCTGTGTTTTATGTCGACCCCCCCCCCCCTATGGCTTTTGCTCAAATTCGTCTTCGCAAAATTCTCAATGTGATCATTATTTTTTTTTCTACTTCTATGTACATCCCCCGGCTGCTTGTACTTTCGCTAGAGAGAGAGAAATTCTCAAAAGATTTTTAAGAAAAGCCCGCGAAATTTCCATAATTTCAAAAATTTGGAGGAGTTGGCGCGCGCCGGCCCGCGCCCCGCCAACTTTCCCTCCCCGAATCCCCGGCCCCCCGTAATAAATGGCTCATTTCGCTTCTCTTCGTGTGTACTAACTTTCTACATTTCTCTTGGTCTTGCGTTTGTTGTTGTTGCGTCTCTAACACGCGTGGCTGCCTTGCCCAGTCTTTTCTTTAAAGGACTGTCTGGAGTGAATTCATTATAAAAAAGACGAAAACGACTGGGCAACGGCCTGCCGCGTGCCCCCAAGTGATGTCTCTTCAAATGGTGGAAAATACTGTGACTAGCTGGCTACAGTAACCGCGAAGGTTGTCGGCAGCCCCTTGGAGATCTCTGGCAACTTTTGAAAACGTCAAATTCCCGGCAAAATACCTGCTTAAATGGAGCACATTTTGGAGCAACTTTTGGAGAGAGAAAATGGAAAAATGGAAAGAAAAATGAAGCCGGCCTCCAGGCGGGCGGCAACTGCCGGAAGCCGACGCCTACTGCTGCTGCCAGCCGGCTAAAAACACCACCTGGTCCAATTGTCCGTGACGTAAAAAACTCCTCCTCCTCCCGCTCTTCCTTAAAAATTAAAAAAAAAAGAAAAAAACAGTGGATTTTTGACGCTATCCACCGTCTCCCCTCCCCCCGTTACGTACCGATCAGAATCACGAACAATTGCGTACCAATGGTGTTTTAGGCTGGCAGCAGCTGGAGCCCCGTTCCGGGTGAAGGAACGCCGGACTGGCAACCGCTACCTGGCACAGTTGAAACCATTTGAAGAGGCTAAACGGGGACTGGAGACACACAATGTACTCGAACACCCGAATGTGGCACAGTACAAACAGGTCATACACGATAAGGACCTGGCTATCGTCGTCTACGAAGAGTGGGTCATACTTCTTGTCTTTTATTATCAGAAATCTTACTGTAGTCTTCTTCTTGAGACCCGGGAAGGGGTCCGGTCCGCTGAAAATAATTCATCTGAACAGAAATTTAAAAACTATAGAGTTTGCCAGCGATTATAACGGGACGTCAACCGTCTGAAGGTCCCTATGAACTCGGAAAAAGTTATCTAAACCCCTAGAAAGGAGGACAGCCTACAGCAATTCCTTTTTCTTGTAAAATTAAACCTAGGGAAAAAAGTTTTTTCTTTTTTTTTTGCCCCACCAACTTTCCTTCCCGAATCCCTCCGGCCTCCCGTCATAAATGGCTCATTGGGTACCCGTTCCGCCGACTAATCAGCGCCAAAGGTCCTGTTCTTTCTAAATTTTCCAGTAATTTCTTGGGGAACCCCGTGTGGGATAGTGTTCTACTGTTAAAGGAACTGTCAGGAACTGGGAGTTTCGTTCACGAAGTTGCCTATTTCGTTCACGGGTCCCGAAACGATAGCGCGCCCACCTTGTCATTATGCGGGGGATGTAGCTCATTCGATCTGATTTTTGACGCTGATTCTGATGATGTTTTTAATTTTTCATAAAAAAGCTGAATTTGGACTGCAAAAAGGGGGCTCTGTACAATTATATTTCTTGATTTCTGAGCCTCGCATCTATATACCTCAACTACGGTAACCCGCCCCAGACAGTTCGGGATTTGGGATTTGGACCACCTGCCAGGGCTTCTTGGAACTCCCCGGAGGTTCTCCCAAGCCCTAGGGCCCCTGATTGGGTCTCCCCATCTCTTGATGAGATTTTGACCAATATTTCTTCATTTCTGACTCCTCTTTCGTAAGACCACCCTGTCTGTCAACAAACGGAGACTATTCTTCTGAAATTAGTCATACTCTTTCGCTCCTTCAAAGAGAGAGAGAGAGAGAAACCGGAAGGTAGGGGAGTCAAGGTGTGAATAGAGAGGGGAGGAGGGGTTGACTCACCCTGACCTGTCAGTGTCTAGTTTCTTCGTCATTTCTCCGTCATGGACTTGAAAAAAGAACTGGAGGGTAGTAATTTTAACATGAGGGGGAGGAAAGGGGGTAAATAACAACAACTGCTCGAAACTGGGGGGCTGGTTGATTTAAAGTGGGAGAGAGAGGAAGGGTGAGATTAAAATTGACGGGGAACAGAAGGAATTAATGTCATAAAACGTGACGGGACCCTTTCATCTTGCTGTCTCTCTCTCTTTTAATGAGAAATTTCACATTACAATAGGGGGAGAAGCGGCCGGGGAGACCTAATTCTGACCAGATGACATCGGAGGGAGGTAATCAAATCGGAGACCACAGCTATTTTTACACTTAGCAGGCCATTTTAAAGGATCCAACCCTTTTCTACCCATTTTTGGGGATTTTGAAGATTTGAAAGACCGGGTTTTTGATCAAATTTGTAACATTCACACGCTTACGCTCACACACCTGGGCGGCAGCTGTTGTTGTCTTCTCCCTATTTTTAGACCCGGCCGGAAGAATAACAAGGAAAATAGACTGGGAGAGGAGGGAGCGGAAATCAACCGGGGAGGGATCTAAAGGGGAAAATGGAGCAGAAATTCCAATTAATTTTTGGAGAAAAAGGAGGCGATAGAGGACGGAAACCACTTGGGCGGCTAGTCAACCTCAATCTGCGGCTTTTTGAAACTCTGAGAAATAGAAAACAGGCAGATAAAGGACCGATTAATAGTTTTGTTCCTCAGTTTATTCCCGTTTTAATGTTACAGTACCCCAAGGCTACAGTATTCCATTCCCCGGGGTCCTAACTCGATCTCCCGTCTATTTCCCTAGCAACTTCTAGTTAGTTAGACACCAATAGACGAAAGGGAGGTTGGTTGTCGTCTATATTCCTACAAAAAACTGTAGCCTGCTCTCGGGGTTGGTTACTAGGTATTAGTAGAAAGATTCAGAGAGGTCACCACTGTTTCCTCTTGTTGGTTTTGGGTCCTAGGGTCTCGGTCAGGGCTGGGCGACGGAGACGGAATTCTAGAGCCAAAAACCCCCGGAAACTGTAGAATCCGGAAGACGGAATTGCGTCCAGCCCTGGTCCCGGTCAGATGGCGAACCTTTCAGTAATGGAAGTCTGGATCTTTTTAGCTTTGAAACTCAATTGCAAAGTACAGGCTGTCCTCTTTTTGGCGGTAAAAATAAGGAACCCTCTTCTAAAAATGAAATAACGAACTCTGGATGTCTCTGAACCCCATCGGGAGGTTCTAGAGAAGATTAGAAGTAATCTGATGGTTACGGTAACCGGGTTATCCTTCCGAGAGACCAGTAATAGTCAAACAGGTCTTATCCCGGAAGAAAAGATGAGCCGAATGTAAAAATGAGTCCGAAAACTAGAAACCAGTAGAAATGAGAATCCTCCCGCTCCCCTTTCCAATTACACAATCGTAGGGATCAATCATATTCGGATGTGGCTGGTTGTTGCTCTCTCCGGCGGCAGTCAGCTGTTGTCAATGGGAAAATGTCTAATTATCTGTCAAAATAGGTCTCTCCAGACTAAAAAAAAGAGGTAGGGAGCTAGAGAAAGGGGTCAAAAATAAATCAGGGAAATGAGAAATGGTGGCTGGAAGCATATGCCGGCCGAGATTCCTCCAGGGCGCCTGGGGAGCCCCCGCCTCGGGTTACTGTACCCGTTTCCCGTTCCCGGACCTCATTTTTCTATTTCACTAACCATTAAAATCTTTTAAAAGAGCCCTTTAAAAATTAAAGATAAAAGTCAAAAAATGACTGTTGGGAATGCCGCCACACCTCCGCCCCCCTTCCCCTTTACACTCGTCCTCTTCTCCCTTGGCAGTGTCCACCAACCCCGCGGACACCGATGTCCGATACCAGCCGCCAATACTGAACTATACCCACTAATTATTAATATTATTATATTCTTTTAATTCGTTATGATTATTACTCTATTTTATAAAAGACGGGATTCTTAATTTCTAAAGCGAAAAAGAGAGAGAGCAAAAATGGTTGTGGCATCTACTGTTGACGGGTAAGTTCGAGATTTTTCGGGGGGTAATTTCGCCCCTTTTGGATGTAATTTATAGCTATTTTGGATGCTCTATACGGTGGAAAAAGCCTTTGTTAGGTCAAAAACATCCCGGGAATCATTTTGCCCTTGGAATTTGGGAATCTTTCCAGTAATGACCCCAGGCAACCTAGGGCGATCTCCTTTGGGCTCCCAAGACTTTCAGAACCTCTCTAAACTTGAGAAACCTACTTTCTAGGGTAAACAAGGCTGCTGAGTACGAATTTCACAATATCTTCCTTGGTTAGAGTTCAGTTTTTATGAGAAGAAAAGGCAGAACTGCGACCCTTTCCTGGGAAGAACCGATTTTACCAAGAAAACGTCTCTTAACTTTGCCCACATTGTTTCATGATCATATAGGGGCTTCCCTGTCAAGGGAGAGAAGCAGTGGAACGGCCTTCTGCTCACTTTTAATGGAATACGGTAGCTAATAGTCTCAAAAGAGGCCTATTCCGGGAGACCCAAGGGGAACCCTCTTCCGGCAAAAAACAGACAGGGCTCTCTTGGGAAAATCGATTCAGAAAGCGAACCTTCCCATTTATTGAACCCCTAAAAAACGGAGAAAAGCAAAAGAAGGGGGGTTCCGCCAGTTTTTGAAGCCAGTTATCCGGGTTTATTCCAAGCTGGAAGGTGTCCGAAACCAGGAGCGTTCGGTCCTCGATAGTGTTCGGTCCTCGATAGTCCGATCCCCTGCACCCGTAAAATCTCGGCAAGACAAAGATATAAAGACGGCACAGTTTTGCAACAGTTTTGAATAAAGATGATCCGACTGCCGAGACTTTACGGGTGCAGGGGATCGGACTATCGAGGGCTGAGCCTTTCCCGGGCCTACAGTATTCCAATTTGTGGATACTGTAGCTATTTCCCTATCCTTATTAGCTCTAAAATTTCCACCAGTCAGTAGATTCCAAGCGTTTAGTTTTGTTCTTTTCTGCCGGCAGTAGTGGACATAAATTCCGTTAGACTTGGCAACTGTTCCTTTCGTCTTGAACGGGGGGAACACCAGCTGATGTATGGCTTCTTCTTCTTTTTTTTTGTTCTGTACAGCTGGGACGCAATATTTAAAGGAAGAGAAAAATGGGGGAAAGGAGAAGAAAAACTGATCCAAATGATATTTTTAGTATAACGGGTACAATCCTGGAGAATCTCCTCCATCCGGGCGTGGCCGTCGCCGAGCCCACGGGAATGGAACGCGAGAAGATGGTTCAAATCTTTATTCGGCGAGTTTCTGACCTTCTTCTCGAGACCCAGAACCATTTTAGACATCTGCTCCTGGCTTTGGAACAAATGCACGGGTTGAGAATTGCCCACTTGGACCTAAGACCGGAGACTATCCTCATGCAAGACGGAAAATTGAAGCTAGCCGATTTTGGACAATCCCGGTATGATTTATACTTATTTTTAAACGATTCTACATATTTTTCACTCCAGGAATACTGTAAATATGGCGCTAAATGGCGGGAAAAGCCTATTTTTTGAAAATAGTCAGTCTATCAGGCAGTTTTTCACGTTTATCACATTAAAATTATTTTTCTGTTTAATTTTTCTTTATTTTATAGTATTTACTAGTCTTTTATAGCTGTTAATCTCAAAAAAATAAGAAGAAAAATATAAAAATAGCGAGAAAAAAAGGAGAAAATTTCAAGAAAAGCGGCCAAAATTCAATTGCTTCCCTTTTCGCGGGATTTTTTTCGCCCCGGGACCTTTTTATATGAAATTTTCTGTATTTTTTCGTCTACTTTTCAGTCGTCTACTTCGTGGCCTAATAACTGGTACAATTCGAAGCAATCCGGAATTCGTCAGCCCCGAAGTCGTCAAGGGCTATCCCCTGACCCTGGCCACCGATCTCTGGAGTGTCGGGACCTTGGCCTATGTTCTGTAATTCCAGCTCTTTGCCCCCGCTAAACTGTTTAATTTTCAGCCTGACAGGAGCCTCTCCCTTCCACGGGGATAATGACAACGAGACCCTGGCCAATGTGGAGAAGGCGGGGGTCAACTTCAACGGACCCGAGTGGACGTCATTCTCGGACGACGCGAAGAATTTCGTCAGCCAGCTGTTGAAAGAAATCCCAGCCGAGAGAATGACCTGCGCGGAGGCTTTGGATCACAGCTGGCTCAATGAGGGAGACGTCAAGGATGCCCAGCTGCCTGCTGATGGATTGCGGGAATTTAACTACAAATTCAAGTGGCTGGTACGTTTTTAACTCATTTTTTTGCTTTTCATCTTCTTCGCCATGAAATTTGACACAGGTTGTACCTCTTTTTAATAGGGAAAATGCCGTATTCTTGAAGAAAAATGGAGTACTTCCAACTTTTCCCTAGCAGACCCTTTGGTCGGGTTCCGCGCACCCGCACTCGTAAAATCTTGGCAGGAGAAAGATCTAAAGAAACGGCGCATTAGAATCAAAAAGAGATTCGTTTGAAATGAGGGAACCACTCATATTTTTGACATTTTAGCTCAATTTTCTTCTTCTACCCATTTTTTTCTCTTTTTAAAAAGTTTAGCACACCCTGCTGCTGCAGGAGTAGTGACTCAAGCACAGCCCCCTCGCCCCCCGCCGCCGCCAAGTTGCTCTCTCCCTCCCTCGGTCGGCCGGGCGACAAGAATCGAACAAACAGTCCCTCGAATCGACGGCTGGATATCCCTTTACACACAGGACCGACCCCCGGGGGAGGAAGGGTTTCTGGCAGTTGGATAACTTCCGGGGGACCCTCAGCCCTTTACTTTAGGGGAAAGTTTTTCTAAAAACTCCAGGGTGCAACTTGATCTCATCCCGGTTCTTCCTCCTCCGTGTTGTACTCCCAAGGGGCGACAGGTGCCTTCCGCGTTCCCGCCTATCCTCCCAGTCTTGTTCCTCCTTTAAAGTGTACTATTTTCCCGGATTTTTTTCCATTCTCCGTCCTAATAATTCAAATATTTCAGGAGCGGCGAGTTTTCGTCCAGCAGACGCCGTCAGAACAACTTCTCGAGGCCATTTTGGTTAGTTTTTCCTTATTTAAAGTTTAAATAGATAGAAAATAGAGTATTTTAATAGTTCTATTAATTTTTAGCATTATTTTTAATCTATAAAATAATGTATTTAGGCCCCGTCAACGGCAGTCGCTAAGCCGCAGCCAAAGCCTCCCGCGGAAGGCGCCGGCGCCCTCGACAGCTACGACTACTTGCGTATTAAACCGAGGAGCCCTGCCCCGGTCGAGGATCTTCCCCGACGAAAGACACCGGCTGGCCCTGTTGTCCCCGAAGGATTCGGCGACTTCCCGGCTGAATACCTGCCGCCGGGATCGTTGCCACCGCCGCCGGACTATCATCCCCGGGATCCACGACGCGGTCAACGGCCTGACGCCTCCCCGGATCGAGGAGGACAACAGCCAGGAGCCGGCAAACAGCAGCCTCCTCCTCCTGGTGGAAAGAAGGAGAAAATCCCCTTGGACCAATTCGGCCGCCTCGTGAGACAAGAGGACTTGGCCCGTATTCCACACGACTCCTTTGGCCGACCATTGGATTTGGACCAGCAGTTCCCGAGAGAGGATCCCCGAGCGCTAGGACCCATTCAACAGATCCCGCCATTCCGTGGAGGGAAAGCGGACGAGAAGCAGAAGGAACGGCCCCCACCGCCGGAATATTCGATGTCTCCGGAGAAGAGGAAACTTATCCCGCAGGAGAAGGGCGAAACCCCGTCGAAGACGAGGAAAGAACCGCGGAGAGACCCGACCGGCGAGAGAGGCGAGAAGGACGTCGTCCCCCAGGTGCCGGCACGAATGATCCGGGGAGAGAGACGACAGATTGAGGAGGAAATAGCCAACCGGATATTGTCAGATATCTCCGAGGAGGGATCCGTAGCAGGCAGTCTGGCATCCATTGACGATCTCGAACCAATGGTGAGTTGGGGCGGCGCGCCGGAAAAATTACCGTAACTTTTGACTAAAATGGGCTATAAACATAATTTTGGCAGCAAAATGTAGCTTTTGAAGTGCTCTACAAAATAAGTGGTTCTACTAATTATTTTCCTCAAAAAGCGGCCCCTCAATCTTGGTGGCACGTTACTGATCTGTAATTGACTTGCAACCATAATTAGGTCGGAAATCTCGCACCCGTACAATCTTGGCAGGGGATAAATCTAAAGTTATGGTAGTTCTGAATAATAGGAATACTTCTGCCGAGATTCTACGGGTGTAGGGGCGCATTGACCCTGGAAAGGCAGAGTGGCGCGGCCAATTCGAGCCAGGGGGTACCTTCTTGGGACAGGGGACGGGATTCCCTCTTTTTTTTTTGGAAATTTGACCATTTTTACTAATTACAGTATGCCAAATACAGTATACCCCCTGAAAAAAGACCAAAACTGTGAGCTTGGCCCTGAAAATCCGTCTCTTGTCCCAGTTCCCAGCCCTGCTCCCTTCTCCCCGTGCTTCCATCTGTCGGCGCCATGTTGAATCCATTAGTGCCCACGTGTATGTGCCCCTCGTGGGCTGCTTTTCCCATTAAAAAGCAGAAAAGAAACAGAACTAGAGAATAATAAAACGAGCCAGGCCATTTCAGCTCTACGAGCTGCAGAGACGTCGCGACCACAGCCCGTCGGCTACTCCTCAAGCCGAGTCGGAAGTCTCGACCCCGACGGCCAGCCCCGTCAACACTGTCAAGGAGGGCAACTTCTTCCCCAAGGACAGCCCCGCCTATCCGAAACTCGACAACGAATCCTTGAAGGATCTGCCACGACACGAACGAGAGGTGAGTAAGACGCGGGAGGTTCTTGATCCCCCTCCCGGGGAGGAGTCACTCTACCTTTTTTTGTATTGTGGGCAAGGGTAAGTTTCAAGAGAAAAAGTCAACAGACTCTAGACGAGTGAACAAGGGATCATTCATGGGTCAATTGATTTCTTTTTTCCTGCTTTTTGGTCTAATTCTGGGGAAACAGCGCCTGAAGACAAAGCGCGCGCTAAAAGTTACCATATCTTTTGATCCAGATATTTTCTTAAAATAATTTCGACCACTAAAATGTAGCCCTTGAAACGCTCTACAAAATATGTCCACACATTCAATTTTTATACATAATGGTAAAAATTTATAGGCAATTTAATGTGAGTTACTGAAAATAGGAGTTATTCCAGTTTACCCTCGATTTCTAATGGCTTTTATTGAATTTCTAATCAAAAATGAATAATTGACTCTCTCAAGAAAGAGATAAACAGTTTTTTGGACGTGTCAACGCGCTCGTAGAACGTCGAATCCAGTCCTTTTGTTTGTAATCGCGTGGGACTCTCGGGGGGTCGAGTGCTTCTGCCGGGTTCAACCTCGAAAAGCCGCCGCGACTCCGAGGCAACGGCCTATTGCTTGCCACCAGTTACAACAGTTTTTAGCCCTCTTTCTTTAATCTTTATCGATTTTTTTCCTACTGTAATCGCTGTAATAGACGCCCTCCATTTGGGTGAAACTACCAGCGCGCGCTGTAACCGTGCTCCAGTCGAATTGCCTCAAAAACATCCATTTTACATATTTTTATGACTTTTTTTACTATTTTTATGATCACCATAATGTGTAGATTACTGTAGACTATCAAAAAATGATAGAAAAGCTAGAAAAATAAATAAAAAATGAAGAAAAACGTCGCCTGCTAGATTGTTTTATGGGGCGCGCTTACGGCGACTTTTTCCTAATGGGCAGAATACGGTATTTCTCTAATATTTTGGGGTATTTTACTGGCAAAATAACAATAGAAACTTCAGTTTTAAACAAACTCTGAGTTCGTTTTTTCCTAGGTTGCTCCTCAAATTTCTTGCTCTTCGGAGGGAACTAGGCTCCTTTCCCTTTCCTTTTCTCGTATTTTTTTTCCTTATTTTCCCATCTATTTCCTTAAAACATTCATTTAAATATTAAATTTAATATGAGAAATTAGATTTTCTACACACACACACACACAACTTGGATGGCCACAGCAATAACCGCCACAGCTACCGGCGTGATTGACGCTGGGGCGCCGTTACGTAATGGAAAACGCAACGGCAGCAATGGAAAGCCGAATAAAACAAAAATATCATGTCTTGATCCGGGAATTGGGAAAAAATTATTGACTAAAATGAAAAGCAACGAAATGGAAAAGGTAGACACTCAAGTTTTTATTTATTCATTTTATGATTAATTTTTATATGAAAATATAATTTTCAGTTGCTTGAAAGAGCAGAAAACGATCCTAATATACCAATTGGAGCACCGCTGTTCTTGGAGGGATTGACCAATACGACATTGCACGTTGAGACGGCACCCCTGCCCTCTCCGGCTGCTTTGAGTCCAAAGAGTCCTAGACGATCCGCTCCGGGGACAAAAAGCCCAATTCTACTGTCACCAGGAAGGGAACATACTATGGAGGTAGGCTCATTTTAACATTATGGCGGGGGACAACTAAGAAAATGGTATTTACGAAAGCGCCTCGATTGCTCCTCTTGGCGCAATGGTAACGTTGCAGCGCGGTAGAAGAATGACCCAGGTTCGATTCCTCTCGGCGCCAAGAGATTTTTGCTTTATTGTTCCTTCCAAAATTGGCTTTCCAACCTCTTGGAAAAGGTATTTGAAGTCTGGAAATCGATAAAAACGTGAGAACAGGACAATTTGCATATTATTTTATTATCGTTTAAAATTTTCACAACCTTCTGTAAGAAGAAGAAGCCAGGACTTTTCAAGTGTAGATAATGCCCTATTTTGTCTATCAGAGCGTGTCTCTCCTCAAATATAGACAGACTGGGCAACGGGTGGGCCCGTTGTTTTTGGTTTAACCGGTGTTTTAGCAGCGGTGGCTTTGGCATCGGCATTTGCAGTCACATTCAAATTTTTTGTTTTCGCTGTGGGACCCCCAGCAACGGCTGCCTCGTCTTCTTTGGCTGGTGTTCCCTCGTCGGGTTCTTCTGACGGCATTCGAGTCGCGGCGACGGCCGTCTTGATGCTGCCCTCTCCTCCTCCTCCGTCGCTGTCTCCCCCAGCAGTCTGCTGTGGCGATGGATTCGTTACCGTACCGCTGGTCAGTGTCGGCGGGCCGAGCATCTTCGTCTTGGGAAATCGGAGCGGTCCTTTAGTCGTCTGCTGCTGCTCTTTCTGCTCCTTCTTGTTCTTCTTCTTTTTGCCGCATAAAACTGAAAAATAGGAACTTCTTGGCTCAAAATGGGATGATTGGGAACTCTTTTCCCTGCGCCTGCACCCATATATTCTCGGCAGCGCGCGCCATTGGCCTCCAGCGACGCCGGACTAATAGAGCGTGCAGCTGCCGAGATTCTACGGGTGCGGCGCCGCGCCAAGCGATGCCTAACCTGAAAAGGGAAGAGTAGAAAAGACGACGAGAAGAAACTGCCAGATGAACATCTTCGAAGAATGGAAACGAGGGGATTAGGACCACTTTGGTCTGGCTAATCCGATAAAGCACAGAAATTTGATGGGAAATCCATCCAGGACCCAATTTTTTTACCTTTTCTGGGTGGATTCAAATCTGTCCCTGTTTCAGGCCCTGATCGCTATGAAACGCGGAAAGCCGCAATTCTTGAAGCCGGGAGAGACGGCGCCCGAAATTGATGACGAGGATGCTCATACGGACAAGAGGAAAGAGAAGGTCAAGCCGAAGGCCCACGACAGCGGATTCAAGGATCTACAGGAGGAATTGGAGAAGAAGAGAAAGACGGACCTCGACGATTTGGAAAAGTACCGGCCGAGGAATTTCTACAAAGAAGACGTTGACTTCGAACGGCCCGGCTATGATATCGACGACTCGCCGTGGGATTCTCACTACCAGGTACGGGTTACGATAGCTATTTCCACTCGAGACCCTGTTATAGATTGGCCCGGATACGTATTTGATGGCCGCGCAGGGACCCTCTTTCAACAGTCGGGTACGCGACTATCGGAGGCAGTTGTGGGGCGATGGGGCCCCTCTGGTCCGGCAGGGAATACTCGGCTACCGTAATCAGGATATTACTGTAAGGGAGAGGCGACGGTAGGTCGAGAGGGAGAGAAAGAAGGAGAGTAATCTCAGGTATACGGATATTATGAGGGAGATGAACAACGGACTGCAGCCGAAGCAGACGGCCGATAGCGGCAGTGTTATGAGGGCGCCGTCGGCCACGGCGGTCGATCGCATCCTGGCAGATATCAGGAATGTTGCTCCGTCGGCTACCAAGAAGAACGCTGATGGAAGTGAGTAGAAATTAGTCATGAGAGGCGAAACAAGAAAGTGGTGGTCAAACCAGGATTAGGCTACTTTAAAGGCTCATAACTCTTTGAATAAATGCACAAATTTAATTATTTTTCTGCTGACTTATAGAGGATGCTCTACTCTATAAAACTGCCACTTTTCAGCTAATTAGTCTAATCTGGTGAAAAGTTATGGGCCTCTAAAGTCGATAAGGCGCGCTCCGTCCCAACCAGGAAACTCCCCGCGCCAGCACCCATAAAATCTCGGCAGCAGTAGGAAACAGTAATTTGTCTGCCCCGAATTTCAAGCCGTTTCTGCTGCCGAGACATTATGGGTGCAGGATCGCGGGGAGAACGGCAGCTTTGGCCATTATTATGACTTGGCAGGTTACTGTAGCCTGTAAATTTGCTACAAATTGATATTTTCCCTGTTAAATTTTCTCCTCTTCTAGCCTACGCTCCGATCTTCGTTTCCCGCCTTCGTGACGCCTATTTGGGGCATGCTTCCGCCGTTTTTGAGGCCTCTGTGGCTGGCAGTCCCCTGCCCAAGGTCCAATGGCAATTCCAGGGCAAACCAGTGGAGACGGACGACCGGCGCCGGATTGAACAGGTAGCTATTTTCCCGCTTTTTTGAATAATTTAAATTTTTCTCCAGGTTGGAAGTATTTCCCGGCTGACGATCCAGAGCCCGACGGCCTTCGATCTCGGCGAGTATACATGCTCGGCGACGAACGAATTCGGCACGGATAAGACCACAAGCCGGCTGGTCAGCGGCGAGGCTCCCTCGCGGCCGGGACGACCCGACTGTGAACTGTCGTCCGACACGGAGATATTCATCACCTGGCAACCGCCGGAGGGGCCGACTTACCTGGAGGGAATCACTTATAGATTGGAGTATAGACTTGCAGGTACGGATTGACACTGACCTCCCTATCGAATCCCCTATTTTGTGCACGCTACGGGAGCCAGAAGCGCGCTGCCCCTTTAAAAACAGAAAATGGGACGTTCCTCATTCAAATCGATAATTTTCTAGTAAGAAATTTGCATTTTACCGGACGATTTTACCCACAAAATGTAGCCCAGAATTTTCTCTACAAGAGCATATATTTTGTAGAATTTTGTAGAATTTTGATTGTAATTTAGAGAAATTCAAAGCATTTTAAAGTAGCATACCCATTTTATTTGATGGTGTATTGCAATGGCGCGCACCTGTCCGATCTGGCAAGACAGCCCATAGTGGCGCGCGTTAGTACCGTTGCGTAGGTTCGATCCCATTCCCTGATTTTCTCTTTTGCTTTTTATTTTTCTAAGGACTTGCACAAATTAGACTATGGGGAATCTTTGGGGCTGGTCAATTTTTGAATTGGGCTGCAAACTATTGAGTTTTCGTCGAGCTGAACTGATTTTATAGGGAAAATTGGTCGAAATGGGGGTTTAGCAACATTTTTAGCCATTCTCTCGAGTCCCATACCAGTTACAGTACTCCAGATCTTTTAAAAATTGGCCACCCTTTCAGATCCAGCAAATCTTTCCGCTGCCTGGGTTGTGATCAGTGAACATATCGATGATGAGGCCGTAGTTATCAAGCACCTCGAGCCGTTGGGTGTCTATCAATTTAGGTTTGTCTTCCTTTCAGGACCCTCTAATCTTTAATTCTTCCAGAGTAACCGCTAGAAATGGCGTCGGTCTTGGTGTGCCGTCTCTCAGCAGCCGGATGGTTCAGACTCACTCCCGAGGTGGGTCGCCGTTTCCTCAGAAACGATTCTTCTCGCTGAATTTCCACTCAGTACCCTTCCTTTTCCATTAATATTTCGTTTAAAACATTTAAATTCGAAAGAAAATGGCGAGAGACGTTTTCCCCCGTTTCCGTTCCCTTGGATTTTGCGCGCCTGCACCCGTAAAATCTCGGCAGCTGGTGGGTAATTGGAGATGGCGCGCGCGCGGTAAAAGAAGTTTTAGCTGCCGAGATTCTACGGGTGCGGCGGCACAAGCCAGAAGTCGGTGTCTTCTTCTGAATTTCTGCCTTTTCTTCAAAAGAACGACCATTTCAGGTGTACCCAAACTTCAAGTAGACATTCTAAAGGATCACTACCGTCTGAATGTGGTGACCCTACCTCAGAAATCTGCCCGACAGTTGAATGAAATCTCCGAGGAGTCCGAATCCGAACACGGCGATCTCCAACCGCAGGAAGAGGTCGTCGAGCTCTCGACAAAAGAGCCCAGCGAACGATTCCAGGTTCATTTTCTTGTTTTTAATGAAGAAAGGAAGAATTATAGATCGATGTCCTGCTCTGCCGGGGTAAATTCTCCGTCTTGAGGGCGGCGGTCGACGGCAAGGCAGAAGGATCGTCCCAATGTGTGGTAAAGATCCGCGACTCTCGAGATTCCGATGCCCGGAGAGAATTCACCCAGTTGAAAGAGTCTCAACACGAAAATGTACAAAAATTAGTAGCAGCACACGACTGGTAAGTAGGGAACGGGACCGCCGCAGTTAGACAGCCATTTTTTTTTTCATTTTTTTTTCTAAAAAGTAATTTTCTCTATTTCAGCAGTGGTTTCTTATATTTATTCTGTGAACGACTATATGAAGACGTGTTTTCGCGATTCTCATTTAATGATTATTATACGGAGGAGCAGGTAGCGATGACAGTCCGGCAGCTGACATCAGCTATTCATTACCTTCATTTTAGAGGGTAATTTATGGATTTTCTTTTGAATGAATTTTTATATATAGGAAATATTATGAGAAAGTGGATTTTTAGATAAAAAACGAGCTATAAACAATGAAGAATGGATACAAATCTCAGAATTCTCACATTCATTCCCATAACTGAACCTTTTTGCGATATTGAATTACGGGGCGTAATTTGTATGCTCTCGTTGGAGAAAAATCATTTTCAGCGCTTAATTTAGCTTAATTTTTCCATTATTTTGCTATATTTTAGATATTTTACATAAAAATAATGCCGAATAAATAGTAAAAAATACCTACTATAGAAGAAAATACAAAAGTCTTATTTTAGAATCGCCCATTTGGATATCAATCCCTATAATGTAATGTTCCAAACCAAGAGGAATTGGATTGTGAAGCTAGTTGATTTCCACAGCGCTCAGGTACACCCCTGGCATTTGAAGAAATTTAATCAGCCAATAAATTTACAGGAGCTGTCATCTGCTGTAAAACCAACGGATATTAATGTCCTATGGGCTGCTCCGGAGATGCACGTGCCCGAAGTACCGGTTACCGTCCAATCGGATGTTTGGGGTATGGCCGCTATAACATTCTGTCTGCTCGGCGGCTTCCATCCATTCTATTCGGAATACGATAAACCGGAGGACATCAAGGAGAACGTGCTCAATCAAAAATGCGATCCAAATCTCATCCCTGTGACAGCTAGTCAAGAAGTTTTGAGTTTTGTGACGTGGGGATTGAAAAAGAGCCCGATGTGAGTTTCATTCTACCTTTTTATTTTAAAAAAACACATTTCCTGAATTTCTAATACTAATTTTAAAAAGAATTCGAGTAAAAACATCCCACCATAACAAAAATGGCCGTTTTAGACGAAGAATGAGAACTGATGAAGCTCTTTCACATAAATTTTTATCAGCTGACCCGTCAATGGTTAGGAGACGAGAGGCATCCAAGTATGTTCTAAAAGAAGAAAGAAAATAACAAAGAAAACTTGCAGATATTCTGCCTCGAGGTTACGAAAAACTATCAGCTTGACGCTGCCGCAACCGGCGCGGCCAGTCAGCAATGAGCTGCATAATAAGTACGGTGAAAAGAACATCCAATAACTCCGTGCTATGGGTAATATGCTTTCCAAACGCCATAGGCACTTTTAAATATTGATTGATTCTTATTGTTTCGTAGATTTCCTCGTAGGTTGTATTACTCATATGGTCAAATTGTTTGATATTATCCTACAATGATCCTTTCTCAATCTTTTAATTAAAGCAATGTAACAAAAACAAGAAAGATAACAACAATAACAGGCAACCTATTTGAATAAAGATTTGAAGAGTTCGTTTCTTGTTTCATGAGACCATTTAACTAGTTCAGGTCTAGCGGGATGAAAATTGACAAGCTTCGGAATTGTAAGATATTTGATTTTACGATCCTAAAAAAATACTTTTGTAAAACTTCAATCCGCTTACCTTCGATAGTTTACTATCGAATACTTTCTTCTTGGAACGTCTATTGCGAAGATTTTGCATTTCAATGTAGTGACGAGTCATAGCTATAGGATCATTTGAGGTGTTTGTCTTCCTATCAATCATTTCCTTCAATAAAACTTGATAGAAATCATCATCGTCAAAAATTTCTACATCGAAATCGGCCTGAACAGCATTGGAGCATCCCACATGTAAGATTTTATCGTGTACCTTTCTTTTTAGGTTAAAATTCGCCGAATTGAGGAACGGCTTTCCGCTTTAGGAAATGTTATTGCTTGCAATGATCACGTTGCATTGGTTCACGCTGAAATTAGTCAAGAGACGGAACAAAATCTTGCCGACACCTTGAATGTTGAAGTATTCAGAGTCACTCTTGCTCAAAACAGTCTTGTAAGTTCATTCATGATTTTTTTGTTTGTGTTTTAGCTTCTATGAGCTTATATCAATTTTTAAGGTTGGAAGCTACTGCGCCCTTTCGTCACAAGGATGTCTTGTTGCTGCAAGTACACCTCCTGATACCCAAAGAGAAATAGCTGCTTTACTTCAGGTGTGACATAAACAGTGTCATAATTCTCTTCGAATTTCAGACACCTGTGGTTGCAGGAACCATAAATAGAGGATCTGAACTAATTGGAGCTGGGATGTGTGTTAATGATTGGACAGCTTTTTGTGGTAAATTGTTTCAAGTAGCCTTTGTAATTCTTCTCTTTAGGACTTGACACGACTTCAACCGAACTTTCTGTCATTGAAAGTATTTTCAAGCTCGGAGAGCAAGGACAACCCTCATCAATAAGCAATTAGTTGGGCGACACGCTCATCGAGAGCATGATGTAGGACATATGATAAACTCTTTATATTAGTCTGTTGTATTCCCCGTTTTCATTTGATAAATTTTATCAATGTTCATATTTCAGTGGAAAAATCAAAGATGCTTGGCTTCATACCTTTTCTACTTTCTTTTGTTCTGTTATGAGAGTTCAAACATTCATTTCTACATATATTCAAATCCTTTGCAGCATTAACCGACTAGTTAACATAGCTCTTGAAGTTTAGCCATGTTCAAATTAATCCGCTTATCTATTGACGCACTGGCGTACGTGCTCAACAAGATGAAGCCAGCCCAGCTGGTCCGGTTAATGCAAACTTGCCATTTTGGAGAAGCGATAGCTGATAAAGCTTTGAAAGGCTGCTTTTGCCCTGTGAACAAAGTGATTCTGCAGGTTAGTTTAGTAAACGTCAAAATATTCGTTGAAGCTTGGGTACGGATTAACCATTACAAGGGACGAAGAAGAAGTACCAGTTGAAACCGTCCTTCAAAGTCACTTCCGTCTCTATATTTATCTGTTTGACGCTAGTGTAATTCCGGTACGTTGTTCTGTTCAATTAATATGGTCTTATCTGAATTTCTTTTAGAACGTTGATAGTTTGGCAATCGAATTTATCCTAAATACTTTTCAAGGAAGGGTAGTTCAAATAGAGATTCTACGACTACAGAGAACTGATATTTCTGTCGATAGCTTGAGGACGCTTTTGATTGTAATTCTTCTCTAAAGTTTCATATTATAAATCACTTTAGACTTTCCGGGTCGCTTGCATTGAAACTGATGATCCATTATTTCTCGATCAATTAGCTCAAATGGCTCACAAGGTTTTTTTTAAACTGTTTATTGGATTTTAGTTGATGGGTTTTTCTTGTAAAGTCCAGCACAACTACGAAAACGACGGGGCTATATTCTACTTATTACACGAATTCCATTACGTGGATGTGATTCTTTCTTGCAGTTTAAAACCAGATACTCTACAACGTGTTATAGAAGTTAGTTACTGGTTTTTATAACGCTCTTGGTCAAGCATATTCTACGTGGTGATGTTTATCCACTCGGATGGTTGATTAAAATGGCTTTGGATAAAGCCGAAAAGTTTGAGGCCATCGTATCTTTAGCGGCAAACAGCCCTACATCTGACGACATATCTTATATAGAACGGATATCCAAAGTTGAATTACTAGGTAGGTCACTTTGCTTTCATCTAAGTTCCAACCACTTTTTAGCTGTCGGCCCATGTGGTTCTTTTTCAATTAAGAACATCAATTGTGATTTGGTTGTACTATCAGGGTATGGATATCCACGATAGTAAATTCTGTTAGTTCTTTTATCGGTCGGTTATACCTTCTATTGCTTGTTGTTTTAGTTAAGAATGAAGTTAGATCGCAACTTCTTGTTTTCCTGTTTACTTGTGGTTTCTATTGCAGTAACACAAGTCTTTGCGGAATTATCACCCAGAGTACTGCTTCAAAGGAGAGTATCTGGTGGTTGAGTTCTTCCATCTACATAGAGAGTCCTTGGATTTGGAGCTCTGTTACGAGCTGAAGGGCCGCTCACCGTATAGATGAAGATATCTGCGAAGAACTGGTGAGAGGCGACAGATTTGTAGATGGTTACTTCCACTGCTCAGAGACTGCTCCTTTGAGTATTGTGAAGAAGATTACCAAGGTAGGTCTCTTGATGGCAATTCCCGATTAAAAGAATTCTAGAATTGGGAAGAGGGGGCAGAGGAGGACGAGGCTATAGAGTTGAACAGTTCCGAGATATTGTACGGTAGGGAGGCAAGTCAAAACAAAAGGAGGCGAAGATAACTCGCTCTATTTCAGAAGTTTTACAAATGGGAAGTGTGGATGGGCAAGGTGGCAGGTGGCGATGCCAAGTGGCAGATCATCTCAATGAGGAGACCAGCTGATAGTATTATAACGTATTGTACTATCGAAACAGCGATGAGCCGAGCCGATTTCCACTTGAAGTTGGTCGATCTGCTCGGGAATATTTACTGCCGGAGTGCTTTTGACTTCTCCGAATTTCACGGCGCCTTGGAACAAATGGACAGCTTGGAGGGAATCAAGGACGTATTTTATGAAATGGGCAATTTCATCGGAACATTTCTGGCTTAAATATTGTCATCTTTCATCGCTTTTCAAATGAATAATTCTCCCGCTCTTTCTGGATCCCATCGCCGGTCTTTGGTCCCTTATTTCGACTGTCTTCCGACATCTGGGAGACACTCTGTTGGGAACTTTTGTAGCCTGTCACCCGCTCATTTATCCGGGAATTCAGGGAAGACTTTTCAAATTGGACAGGAACAGGAAGGGGACCTTCTCCTACTGTATCCACAAAGCAGCTTAAGAGCCTGTCCTTACAGATTTGGGCTCTAGGGAGTCTTGAGTAGCCGGTACTCCCCTCCCCGTATCCATGGCAGGGTGAAAGCGAATCCGAACACGACGACCTCCAACAGCAGAAAGAGCTCGTCGAGCTCTCGACAAAAGAACCCAGCGAACGATTCCAGGTTCATTTTCTTATTTTTAATGAAGAAAGGAAGAATTATAGATCGATGTCCTGTCAGCGTGTCCAGTCAGCAATGAGCTGCATAATAAGTACGGTGAAAAGAACATCCAATAACTCCGTGCTATGGGTAATATGCTTTCCAAACGCCATAGGCACTTTTAAATATTGACTGATTCTTATTGTTTTGTAGATTTCCTCGTAGGTTGTATTACTCATATGGTCAAATATATTCTACAATGATCCTTTCTCAATCTTTTAATTAAAGCAATGTAACAAAAACAAGAAAGATAACAACAATAACAGGCAACCTATTTGAATAAAGATTTGAAGAGTTCGTTTCTTGTTTCATGAGACCATTTAACTAGTTCAGGTCTAGCGGGATGAAAATTGACAAGCTTCGGAATTGTAAGATATTTGATTTTACGATCCTAAAAAAATACTTTTGTAAAACTTCAATCCGCTTACCTTCGATAGTTTACTATCGAATACTTTCTTCTTGGAACGTCTATTGCGAAGATTTTGCATTTCAATGTAGTGACGAGTCATAGCTATAGGATCATTTGAGGTGTTTGTCTTCCTATCAATCATTTCCTTCAATAAAACTTGATAGAAATCATCATCATCAAAAATTTCTACATCGAAATCGGCCTGAACAGCATTGCATGTGAATTTATCAAAGCAAACCTCGGAATCTCCTCCAATTCGATCATTGTCTGACCGTTTCTTCTGTGTTTTACTCAAACACCGAGTTTTATCATTCATAATCTATAATATTTCGTGTTTTCAAATTGAACAGCAGAAAGCAGGCAAACCTTATCTATTTGGTTTACAATATTTCCATGTTCAAATGCAGAAAAATCTTTCTTTACATCTTTAGCCCGTCGTGGTCCAGTTAATCTTGTTCGTTCGTCCCACTTCACCAGCGTCGTACTTCTAAATTTGAAACGATACAAATAAAGATGATTACAAACCTGAATTTATCAAATTTGGAATCGTTTTCTTGTAAATGTTTTCCTAAAGCTTTCCAACTGTGGCTACCGTTATCGGCTTCTTTCGCTGCTTCCTCTTCCATTTCGCTAAAAATTATGAGAATGAAATACGAAGAGAAATTACTCTTCATCTTCCATTTCTTCGTCTACATCTTGTTCTTCGGCTTCATCTTCACTACTTTCAATTTCTTCATCATCAGAATCGGCCATACCTAAGAAAAACATACCTAAGAAAAAAAAAATGTTTAAAGCTGTATCTAATGGCATTGCAAACCTCCATCAAGGCCAACAATCGCTTGAGTTAATGGACTAGAAGCTAACAATGTTTTTTCTGCAGAAAGGAGTAGCTCTACTAATTCTTTAGCATTTTTTCTTGCTGAAATACGACGATGTATTACATACGAACAACTAACATTGGATAATATTATTCCTAGTGTTCTCATCGCTCTTTTTCATCAATTCCTTAGCCAATCGCCCTCTTGGTAATTGATTATAAGCCCGAAGTGCTGCTTGCAATTTAATTTTTAAAAAGAGAAGTTGATCCCAGTGTTTCAACTGTTGCCGAACAGAGTCAGCTAAAATTACAAATCGAAATAAAAACTATCTGATATCGACCTTTCTTGGATTCTTTTTCTTTATCAATGAGAATATTCTTCATATTTTCGGCTGTGTCATCGACATCATCGTCGCCATGGCTTGATAGTTCAGATCCTTCCTCTCCTTCATTTTCTACCTCATCGAAAGATTCCTAAAACGGCGTAAAAACATTGCATACTGCAAACGAACGTCATTGTCAGAAAAGACTTCTTCATCCCTCTCTAATGTTTGTTTTAGTTCTCCTTCAGAAATAGATCCCTCGTCGCCAATTTCTTCATCCTCATCTTCTAGAGTGTTATCCTCGTCGTCAGATTCCAATTCTCCATTTTTATTCTCATTTTTTTGCTTTTTTAATTCGTTGGCTTCTTCTTTAATTTCAATCCGTGGCCCATCATCAATGTCATCAAAGTCGGAGTCCTTGAAATCGTCAATTCCATCCTTCGTTACATTTTCGTCAAAAATATCACATCTCAGCACCTAAAGAAGCAAAGTTAGACAGTAGATGAGAAAACGTGCCTTTTGTCCAGAGTATTTCTCGTCATCCTGAAATGCTGTTCCAATTATGCGTCGTCTTTGCAGCGGTTCACTATTTTCTTCGTCAAAGTGTGTTTTAACTTGGCTGCCTAAATATACCAAATAGAAAAAAGCCTGCAGACAAATCACCTTCATTATTTATTTCTTCTAAATCTGGTAGTGATGGTGCTGGTTCTAATAGCTTCGCAATTTCCTTTAGCAACGACATTACTGAAACAATTGATAAGAAACTTTTCATAGCAAAATAATCTATCAGTTAGAGAGACATAATTCAAGACAAGAAAGTGTAATATAGCTGCGTTTTGCAAGCCTAAAACGCGCTCTGGAACTAATTGAAGGTCTGTTGAAATATTATTGCACAACAAGAAGAAAAAGATTCACATGAGACGATTCCATATACCTTTTGCTTCCAGTTTACTCTAAAGTTTCTTGTAAAAAATACATGATGTCTTTGTAATCCTTTTCAAGATTTTCGGATGCATTTTTCACTTTCCATGAACTAATTTGTAAGGCAGCACAAAAAGCGAACGAGAAACAATAATGAGAGTGAAAAAAGAGTGAAGCAGAAAAAAATTTGCCCAAAATTGCAATTGCATTCAAATGGCGGCTTTGCCCTTTTTCATGATTCACTCGAAAGCGCGCTTTGGCTAAGAGCTCCTCGTTGTTACTTTCACTCTCACTCTTTTGCCGTTGTCATTTCTTTACTGTTTCTTTATTTTCCTTTTTATTTTTATTTTTAGAAATCGAGAAGATATGGCACTTCGAGTTGACTACGAAGGAAGTAATGATGTTGGCGTGTTTTGTAGATTGACCAATAGTTATTGTCTTGTTGGAGTCGGAGCTACTCAAAACTTCTACAGGTTTGTGTTCACTATTATTTTATGTAATATTATTCATTGCAGTTTTGTTGAGTCTGAACTGGCAGATACTATACCAGTAGTGCATACTTCTATAACTGGCACTAGAATTATTGGCCGATTAACGGTTGGAAACCGTCATGGACTCTTAGTTCCTAGTGCTACAACAGATCAAGAGCTTCAGCATATCCGAAATTCTCTTCCGGATGAGGTCAGTCCTTTGTTCAACCTTTAATATAAGATGCCTAGTCATTCCCACATGTAAGATTTTATCGTGTACCTTTCTTTTTAGGTTAAAATTCGCCGAATTGAGGAACGGCTTTCCGCTTTAGGAAATGTTATTGCTTGCAATGATCACGTTGCATTGGTTCACGCTGAAATTAGTCAAGAGACGGAACAAAATCTTGCCGACACCTTGAATGTTGAAGTATTCAGAGTCACTCTTGCTCAAAACAGTCTTGTAAGTTCATTCATGATTTTTTTGTTTGTGTTTTAGCTTCTATGAGCTTATATCAATTTTTAAGGTTGGAAGCTACTGCGCCCTTTCGTCACAAGGATGTCTTGTTGCTGCAAGTACACCTCCTGATACCCAAAGAGAAATAGCTGCTTTACTTCAGGTGTGACATAAACAGTGTCATAATTCTCTTCGAATTTCAGACACCTGTGGTTGCAGGAACCATAAATAGAGGATCTGAACTAATTGGAGCTGGGATGTGTGTTAATGATTGGACAGCTTTTTGTGGTAAATTGGTTCAAATAGCCTTTATAATTCTTCTCTTTAGGACTTGACACGACTTCAACCGAACTTTCTGTCGTTGAAAGTATTTTCAAGCTCGGAGAACAAGGACAACCCTCATCAATTAGCAATCAGCTCCGCGACACCCTTATCGAGAGCATGATGTAGCATTCTCTTCAGCAACTTCTAAATGTTTGTAATGTTACACTGTTGTTGAATTTTCTATTGTTTCAAAATTTATTTAGTAAATGCTGCCTATATTAGTGTTACATTTTTTAGTTACTACGATTTGTAGAGATCTTAGCAGTTCCTGCATAAGCAGAGTTTTCTGTTAGGGAAAAACCTTTCAGAGTGAACTTCTCGACTCCAAGCATATTTTCAAAATCTTTCCTATCTCAAAATACTTGAAAACAGCTAAAGATGAATCTTTGGATGCCTGGGGTTTCGAGATTTACGCAGCTGTTTCTTCCTTTTTTATGTTTGGAAAATTGAGCGACCCTGAGTTAGGCAGAACGATATTAGACAAAATGGGGTCGTTGGAGAATACCCCGTAAATGTTTCTCCTAATAAAGTCAAAAAATATTCTTTCCAGGAAATATTACATTGGCGAGCTATGGAAGACACAACAGCGACGCGGACCAAAACAGATCTGCCTGCAGTCGATTCCTGATCATTTCTGGAAAAAGATATTGGCAAAGGCTTCCTACTTCTAATTTCCGTAAAGATGTGACCAATGTCAGACGGCAGCGGTTACTTCATTTCGTCTAGCAAAGACCAGGTCCATGTTTCGAATAGCCTTTATAATTCTTCTCTTTAGGACTTGACACGACTTCAACCGAATCTTCTGTCGTTGAAAGTATTTTCAAGCTCGGAGAACAAGAACAACCCTCATCAATTAGCAATCAGCTCCGCGACACCCTTATCGAGAGCATGATGTAGTGTTCACTGATAAAACTTCTAATCTTGCATGTTAAATTTTCTATTGTTTCAAAAGGTTTAATAAAAGCTTCGCAGAAATTTCAGTCTCAATTCTTTAACCCTAGATACGGTCTACAACATTCGTAGTGGGTTTGTAGATTTTGCGGAAAGCCTAATGACATTGAGTGCTTGTTTCATTTCTTTGCATCCGTTTTTTTTCAAGAAGGAACATTGGCGGTGAAATTGTTTTTGAAAAATGCGCCACTGCCCTTTGAATCATTGAGTTTTCTTCTGGTTCAATCACTACTTTACCTTCACAGGTAGCTTTATTTTCTAGTACTTTTCTTGCTGCTTAAATTAGAATGTCGATTAAAGAGCATTAATGTTTAACGCGTTTTAGGCATGCAAAACGCAAATATGCATTAATGTATCTATTATTAACAAACATATTTTACAGATGTTTCAATTGCGTTCCTTAACTATTCGACTAATTTCCTTTATCTTACAAAAAATGTTTCCTGAAGAAGCCATTCGCTTATTTCAATCATGTAAACTGTTCAGTGGTATTGGTGACATTAAAGGTATCGTCGTCCTGGAAGCGATTTCTCTGGAAATCAGGGTTTGTTAGCTTATACATGAAGGCCGTTCTTTTAGAGTTCAAACAGGATACATTTGGAATTAAGAGATTTAAATAACTGTAACGAAGAGGGCCGTAAGGTAGATATAACAGTCTTCCTTTGCACTAGTCTCCACTTTTATAAATCTCTTCGATGTCGAGGTTTGTTAGCAACGCATACCTACTGAGCTGCTTTCTCCACACTTACCCTTTTTTCTTCAGGAAGAGGTTAACGATGAACTTTTGCTACAAGTTATCCGCCGCAACGCTTCACATGCAGCACCAAGTTTAAATGTGTAGACAAGCTGAGTTTTTTATCTGGCATTTCAACTGTTTTTTTTCACTCTTCTGAGCCCTTCACCTCAACAGAACTTAGAGATTTTGTCATGGTTTGTAAATCTATACAATAACATATTTTGCAGAAAATTCTTCATGGTAACTTAACACCTGGTCGGATTTATATTTGGAAGGCCCTTCGAAAGAACCTGAAGATCAGCCAACTTCTCCTGCCTCACTTGTATTCTTCGCAAAATATGGTTCCACGGGTTACACTAATAACCGAGTTTCATGCTATTAGTAATGCACTTTATCGTCTTCAACTATTTTTGTATTTCAGTGTACACAACTAAGCATGAAGTCTTTGAAATCATATACGAAACCGAGAGCCTTCGCCTAAGACCATTTTGATCCAATTAATCTTCCTTATTTCTACCTATAAAATGTTTATGCTGTATATCATTCCTTGTCAGCAATAAAGACTTTCGGCCGCTGAAATGTTTATGCTGAGTGTTCCAATTTTTCCATCGGCACTACATTTTGGGGTTAAGAAGGATAACCATTGAAAAGCTACTGTATTTATTCCATCATCTTCCTTTTAGTTTCGAATGCTCTCAAGAGCTTGCGCTTGGTAGAAAAAAAAATCAATCTCGGTCATTTCTGAAAATGTAGGCCTAAACTTAGGTTTGTTAGAGCCGTCATGACGTGCCTCCCAAGTTGGTTTTTGAATTTTGGAAATTGATCCCCAAATGACCGAACTGTGGTCTGAAGTGTGACGGAATCGCCTGTGTAGTGACCGTTACGTAACTCTGGCAAGGCTCCTTTTGCGTTTGTGGTCTCAGCTCGATCATTTGTGCATCAATTTCCGAAATTCAAAAACCAAATTGGGAAGCAACCTATTTGAATAAAGACTTTTCAAATGAATAATTCTCCCGCTCTTTCTGGATCCCATCGCCGGTCTTCGGTCCCTTATTTCGAAAAAAAAAAAAATTTGGGCTCTAGGGAGTCTTGAGAGATCCTAGTAGCCGGTAATTCTCCTCTCCAACCGTAGTAGACTGAATAAAGTCAGAAGCCAACGGCGGGGAGAATAATAAGGCATGAAACCTCTAAAATGGAAATATCGCTCAACCTCGATTCCTACGGTAGCAATGATCCCATAATATCAGAAAAAAAAGAAGAAGAAAGTCGAATAAATTTATATGAAAATAATGAAGCAGGGATGTTTTAGGAATGATATCGGGAAGAGATTATTCTTGGCCGACTAGAGCCATGGCAGAAAAGGCGGGATCGTCGATACGGTTCACGTGTTCCATGATGGCCACGCCGGCATCCTTCACCAGTGTCTGGGCAGTTGTAGTACCGAGAGGACGAGGAAACGGAGCACAGGAATCTGAAAACGACACTATGGTCGGAAAAACTAGGTTTATGCCCCTTGAAACAGGGTTATTTCGCCTAGCCATTATATCAAAAAATAGTTCTTGGTCTGCTGCATCGAATGATGTTTAAAATTTTTGAAAAAGTGGCCCGGAAGGGTGCGAAAACGCCCGCCATTCTCTTCTCGGAGGGAATCTGGGGGATACGGTAAGCGTACTTGCGTATTTCGCGTATATTTTTTTTTAAAAAAATACAAGAACTGACCAATCTCATAGAGGGTTCCGTCCTTGTTGACATAGCAGATGAAGTGATATTCGACGTTGTCCGGCTGGTCAGTCTCCCCTGCCCTGGCCGTCTCCGCATGGGCTACTGCCAATGACTCGTCTGAAGGAAATTTCAGTCTTTCAAAATAGAATTTCTAACCTTTTTCCAGAAGATCTGAACGGCTTTCCTCGTCGGCTTGTTTGGCTTTTTGGAGCCATTCGTGGAAGGGCCCACTGCCCAGATTGATGACATTCTCCAAATTGGCCAATGAATGGAAAAGGGCAAATGTACCGCAGGCCTGAAGTCGATTAATAACTATTTTAATAATTCATAATTCATAATAATAAGCAAATTCAGTCAATTGCCATACTTGGATTACTGTATTTTTGATAGTAAATGCTGAAAACAGCAAGAAATAAAGAGGAAATTTCAAGGTCGCGTTTTTCTCGCGCCGTAATTTGCGCAGTTGCGTTGGCAAATATTCGAAAAGTAGCATTTCGGACCATTTTTGCATATTTTTTGTCCATTATTTGTTGTGCATAATATTCAGTAAAAAATGCTATATTTTTTAATATAGAACATCTTTGATTGAGATAGATAAACCCACGTTTTGAATTTTCTGCTTCATGAAGAAAACATTTCTGGATTGATCTCTTCCAGTCTTTTGCATCTCTTCATAAATGCCTGTCAAATATGGCTTAGCCTAAACGGGAAGGGTAATATTCAGCATTTAGAGCTTGGAATTTACCTTATCCGATGGAAAACAAAGAATTACAGCCAGCTGAGGTGTTGGAATAAAGGCCAGCATCTCCTCGTCGAATGAATAAATATCGACGCATTCAGCTCCGGTGATTCCCATTTTACCCATGAACTATAATAAAATAACGGTGTAATTTCAATAATGACCGATTACTCACGGTGTTGATGGTCTCGGGATTCGATTCCAACGCCAGCCATGTTGCTCGGGACATTCTAAACAGATGTTTACTGATATTGAAGTCAAAACGGAGAAAGAAAAAATAAATAACATGAAAAATGGAAGAGGAAAGATAGAAGAGTAAATGAACAACACGGAAGCAGATAACCTGTTCTCAACTGTTCGCCTCAAGTAAAATGAGTACAAATTTCGCTTTTCAGAATACAGAAATGTAATATAAGCGTTAGAAACAAATTCTTGCTGTTTTTACCATAAAACGTCTGAAATACTCAATGTATCCACAAGATACGTTCATACTGCATATATGTAGAGTGGAACTAACGCATGTTCTCATCGTATGATATCTAAAACTCCCTAGACGGATGAGGAAACCGGTGAGAAAAGGAAGAGACCGAAATCGTCCTGGCAAAAATTATTTTTCAAATCATCATACGTGAGATTACGTTGTTGGTTCAATGGCGCGAGTCAAATGCTTTTGAACAAAAAGCCGGTTGCATTTCACCAAATTGTGCTCTCTCTATTTCTGTCTTCCGTTATGTTCTTCTCTAGTTGACGTGCGTTTCATCTTCATTTCATTGATTTCAGAATGGTCGCTACTGATCCTAAAATGAAAATCAAATGGGCACTTATTGCATCAGTACCAGATAATGAAGATATGAAACAGTTGAAGTAATTCAATTTTTTTTCCATGTAAAATCTTATTTTAGGGAGTTTGGCGAATGGTTCGTTCGCCAGTTATCTACAGTTGGCCGTAAAATTGGAGTCTTCTATGATTTTGAGAATCAAGCATCGTTTGTAGAAAAAGTTCTTCCCGGTGATATGGATGCGTGCATTATAGCCTATGAAAATCTTCACAGGGTTCGTTCATTCGTTGTGATCTCTTTGTTACAGGCAGAACTAAATTCATTGCAATTTTACAGGATTGTCCAGCTGCACATGTTGTCATCCATATTCTTCCTTTCCCTGGATCAGATGAATACCAATGGATGAAGTCGTTAACAGCCCAATATGGCCTTATTCGTCAGGGAGTGCTACTTGAGAATGCTAAAGCAAAATTTGATACCGTTGAAGGAGGAGGTGCCGATGTATTCAAGTATTAGATTATTTGTTATGATGCTCTATACACTTCTTTAGAAATGTTGCGCAGTGGATTAGTCGTTCTGCCTATCGTCTTTGTAATTCGAAGAGTGCTTCGTATGTTACAATCAGTTTCCTTTCAGTGAGTACATGCTATTTTAGTGAACGTCAGTGGGATATTCGTGTAGGTTCTGGACAGCCACTGATGAATAAGCAGTACGTTCCGCATATTATACAAACTGCTGTTAATAACGTGCTTCATGGGCAAGACATTTCTAGTAAGATTTTCTATTTAATTCTGTTTTTTTCTGAATTTGCATTTCGCTCCATTTATTTTTAGTTTGTCGCGATGAATCTGCCGTGACAGTCGAGGGATTTCCTAGCAGGCTCAATGAATTTGGTGTAGCCCAGCTCTTTGGTGAGCTGACGATAACTGGTGTCACTTTACGAGGAAAATCAGCCACAGTCGTTTTTGCTAATAAGTTTCAAGCTTATCAGGCATGTGAAATTTATAGTAATATGGTATGCTTTCTAATTGACATAGAACACCTTCATTTTCAGGCCATAGATCGTCGTCATACTCTTAAAATTACTCCTCTCAGTGAAGAAGTCTTGAGCGTACTTTTACAAGCAGCAGCAGTTAATTGATCTCTTCAAATTGCTCATTTTTTTCAGGTCTTCAATTTACCGGTATTTGTTTATTTTGTGTTGCCTATATAATTTTCAAATATCATTTTTTAATCTTGGTGCTACAATAAAGTGTGTCCAAAGGTTAGTGTTTTCTTATTCAGACTACCAAATACGCTTGGATGCCGTTTCCCAGCAACGCAACAGCGGCAGTAAACGCCCCAACGGCCTGAAGGCCCCGCCTCCCCAATCTTATGCAGAGATGCGCTCCCTGCTCCTCTTGCTGCTGCTAGCAGCGTCCGTTGTAGGAATAGCAGGAAGAGGATCAGCTCCTATTGTTTTAAACGTCACACATGCTAGGTCAACGCCTAGCAACCCTATGAAATTTAATAATCTCACATTATGGTGCTCTCCAGATAATGTTCAGGTTAGTTCAACTCGTGCACTTTTTCCTATTTTTTAACCAATTTAATGATCATCTTCTCGGTAATTTCTTTTATTATCGAAATTTTATTTTGTTTACTTTATGTTGTGAGGGCGACAGTTGCTGCCAAATTTCGCGCACAAATCAATTGGCAAATAGTGAGAACTAGATGAAATTGACCGGTGGAGATGGTACGCATGAAAGATACGATGTATGAACAATATAATCTCTCTATACTTATTGTATATTTTTTGGCAGGAATCATCCAAACCCGACGCTCGAGCTCTTTCATAAATTTATATATCCTCCTGTTTGCTTGCGCATTTCAAAAAAGCGCCCGCTCTATGTCAATAACTATGTTAGCATGCATAATTCATAGTAATTTGACCATTCTCCGGATGTCATCTCGTGAGCACAGCCCAAGTAATTTCAGCCTCGGCGAGATAATGCGCGAATGGGGGCCAGCCTGCCAGGCCAGCTAGTGTGTGTGAACATCCGACATGATCGATCTTACGGGGAGCCCAAGAAGTTGTGAAAATGGGGCGCTAGAGATGGGGGACGATAGAAAAATTCCCAGTGGCTTGATTTGAAATGCCCTGATTTGGTCTTGGCTCTGGGGAGAGTGGCCCTAGTTATCTCGGGGTTTAGTTGCTATTGCCATTGAAAGATGACGCTCGAGCGGAGTATATTTGATCGTGGTCCAAAAACTGAGTTGGAAGTAAATTCAATTTCGTTGGATTGGAACGAGGAGCTCAGTTTTTGGTGTTCACATTCATCTGATCAACAAATGGAGCTTGGCGTATCTTTTGTCTAAAAAACCATTACTAAAGAAATACAAACTGCAATTGTAAAAAAAAAACCAAATCCAATTGTCGAGCAGTTCATTATCCAACAAAGGCGTCCACTCCTTTTATTTCCTTTCACGTTTGCCAATAACACCACTCTATAGTGCGCCGTGCGTTCATATTGTTCCCTTGCCGTTCCGAATAAACATCGCTCCATTATCTTACAGCGTCTCTTCGTCACCCCACTACTGCCACATCCGCCCCCACCACCCTCGCTTGAAATTGAGACAAAAATCAATTGACCAATTGAAGCTGTTTTCCTCTATTCGTAAAAAATAATCCAAATGACCTTGGGGAGGTTGGGGCAACATAATTTGATCCCCCCTTTCCGGCACGTGCAGTCGACTGAAAAGAATTAGTGGCCACAAGTGTGAATAAGGTATAACTAAAGAGGGGAGAGAGAGCGTGAATAAAAATATCGACCCGCTACCGTTAGTTTGTGGAAAGAGCAAGAGAGATGAAAGACTGAAGGAGAAAACGTTAATTTTACGCTGAATCAAAAGCAGATGTGGTTATTGGCTCAGTCAGGCAAAAGGAAATGCATTGCAAAAGAACGGATGCTTCACAATCAAAAATAACATTTTCAGGTAACTATCAATGCTGCCAATTTTGTAAAAAGAATAAATGGAAAAAGAATTCCTGCAACTGTATCAGCAAATAAGAAAAATGCAACGCTATTCATCAATGAGCCAACTGTAGAAGATGCTGGTGAATATACATGTGAGATGGAAACTTATCAAGGAAAATTATATCATTACACACATATTTACTGTGAGTTGTTTCCTCATGAAAAACTGTATGGCCGATAAGAAAAGGAATTAGCAGATGGAAAGAGACGGCTTATTCTCTAAAAAACACACAAAGACAACAAGCAAACAAATTCCAGCCACTTTGCAAAGAGGAAAATGTGACAAAAATTTTAGCGAATCTTTCGCTACGCTATTTATCGCGACGGTGTAAAACGCGAACAGCACTGTTTCCAAAAATTGATATAGTCTGTCAAGAAAAAAGACGACATTCAAGGTCTAACGATTTAACCGCGAGCCGAACTTACTGACATTTTTTTCTTCTTGGCCGCTCGAAAATTATCTGTCAGTTCGCTCCATTACTAAAATTTGTTCTCGGCCAGTTAGACCTTGAATGTCGTCTTTTTTTCTTGACAGACTATACTCCTTCTCTGACATTAAGGCAAATTGATATTCCCCTTTTCTGTATTGTCTTCACCTTTAGATCAGTCCAGCGCTTCGATAAAACAATCAAAGCGATCTTTTCACCACAAAATACAATATGTATTAAATATCCAAGCGTGATAATCTTCAACTATACCAGCATACTTTATTTATCGCCTGTTATATGCCGGAACCCGCTGCCGTTGATGAGCACCTGATTGTTTACACTAAAACTGAGCACTGAAATGTGAAAACAATATAAGTTTTAGACCGCAGCCAATAACAAAACAATGAGAAGCTTTATTCCAAGAACGGATTAGGTAGCGGGGGCGGTGTGACGAGTTTCGGTGATTTCTTGTCTTCCTTCCTCTGTTTCCGCCAGCTGCTTCTTTTTCACTTCCTCGAGAAGGCGGCGAACGGCATCCTTGTAAGAGGCATGAGCCGGGTAGCGGGTCGGCTCATATTTGCCTTTTGGAGAATTGCTTTTGTCTGACATTGCGATATTAGACAAATTGGAGCAATGGCTTTTTTTTAGAAACTATCAAAATAAGCCTAACAGATTGGGAATTATCAAAGATTTTCAGTAAGACCGGTCGTTATCTCGGACGAGACATTTACTCATCCGGAGAAGGATGTCTTCGCGTTGACGGCGCCGGCTCTACTTGTTACAGAAGATACAGAAGTCAAATTGGATTGTCCGGCTGTTGGACATCCTCCTCTCAAATTTAAATGGAGCAAAGATGGAAAACCATTGGGTAAGTGAATACAAATAATTGAATATTGCTTATATCTATTATTTTCTCGAATTTTATATTATTTTTAGCACTCTTCTTTTATTTTTCTTGTTCTAAAATAATGTTCATGCTATATTTTATAGGAAATAACAAAAAGAAAGATAAAATCGAAGAAAAATAATAATTTTGATGGTTTTAGATAGAAAAAATTCGTACCGCATGTTTTTGGAAGATTTTCTTGATTTTTTTTGTATTATTTTTCAAATTATCGTTATTTTAGACAATGTAGAATAAGAACAAATTTTCAGAAATGGGATCAGATGTGAATTTGGATGGCAGCTCGGTAAAATTCAATAAAATTGGCTACGACAACGCCGGAATCTATTCCTGCGAGACGGTGAACGAATATCCCGAAGGAAAGAGAAAAGTTAAAACGTTGTTGAGTATTCAGAGAGATCTCCGCGTAAAAAGTGAGTTTTCCCCTAGAAAAAAGAACGCCTCGCCCTGTTTAGGTCCATATTCCTGGATTTATCCTCTCGCTTTGATAGTGCTCATCTTCATTCTCTTATTCATAACAATTCTTTTCTGTGAGATGAGAAAGAAACGCCTGGATAGGAAGTGAGTTCTCCCCCACCCGTCACGAGAGACGTCTGCTAACGAGGGATTAACTCGAAGAAGAGGGCACAGGAGGGGATTTGGGGCGCGACAACTGCCAGAAATGAAACCAGCACTTTGAGCGAAAATAGAACCGGGCTGAAAAATATCTCGGTTCTTTTTTGAAAGTTCCAGGAGTCAAAAATCTGTTGAATCTCGGCAGCTGAGGGTTCTGGTATTTAGCGCCCCAACTCTCCGTTGCGCGCAGCTGCCGTGATTTTACGGGTGTGGGCGCGCCGAGCTCCAATCTTCAAGATTACAGGAATTCTCTTCAACAAAGCTATTTTTCAGCGAATAAAAAGAAAAAAAGGCTTATTTTTACCTTCTTTATGGTTTTCAATCGTTTTCACAGTCAAAATATCCATGAAAAAAGTAATTTTCCTTCTTTTCAGGACTCTTTACACTGCCACAGAATAGCCATTCTCTCGCCCTCTTTTACCTAGGAAATTCTGCTTTTTTTTCCCCAATTTTTTCTCCTCTTTTCCCCGTTAATTTTTGCTCATTTGTCATACATTTAACCCCTATTTCTCGTTGTTTTTTTATTCGTTTTCTTCTGCCATCGAATTTGTTACTTCCGATTTTTTTTTCAGACTTTTCGACGGTGCCTGCCCTCTTCTACAATATTTATTGTCACAGTCTTTGTTTTTTTCTTGTTCTTTGTAAAGAGACAAATAATAATAATAAAAAGAATTTTTTTTCCTTATAAAAATAATAAAAGGATCACAATCTGGAGTCACTCTGGAAGCTTTCAGTTGTCTTCCATTTTTGTGGGGAAAGAAAGAAAGAGAGAAGCCTACAACGTATTATAACAGAGAAGAGAAGAAAAAAGATGAAGAAAAACGACCGTTGAGCCGGATCCGGACACTGTTGTTTGACTGCCGCCGCACCCGTAAAATCTCGGCAGCTGCGCGGTGTTTAGGCGCGCCAAAGGCGCTCGAGCTAACGAGATTGTACGGGTGCGGGCGCGCGGACCCAAATCAACGGGAGAACAGGGGAAATGGACAGAAAATGGAGGGAAACGGGGAAAAAAGAAGAGGAAATATTAAAAATGTGAACCAATTATGCGAGTTGTGAAGTGAGCGGATTGATAGAGGGACGACTCTCCTGGGGCTACTCCATTGACTCGGACTGACCGGAGGCGGTACTGTCGTGATGCTGAAATGAGGAAAATTATAATTATATCTACTTTTTTATATTTTATACAGCACTTAATCCTACTTTATAACTCATTTCCAATAAAGTTTCCTTATTTTTTGGTAGAAAAGGGTTTCAAAATGTTGATCCCAGTTGGTGCCTTAATTCTCAGAAGAGAGACTTTAATCCGATAATTCGGTTAGCTCGTGACCTCTTCTGAAGCCAGAGGATGAGGGTGAAGGAGTACTGTAGCCCCAGTTGCTAACAAAGTAGAAGTTTGGGCTATGTTCGCTCAAAACAGGCGGAAATGAGGGCCGGGACCTCTCGCTAAGAGGCTGAAGGACCTGTTTTCTAACAACAGTGGCGTCCTAGACCCCATTAGAAAACAAAAAAAATCAGAATTTTACAACGTTTCTTCTATCCAGAGATCCAAAAGCCGCGCGCCGCCGCACCCGTAAAATCTCGGCAGCTCCTGGATATTTGCTTTGGCTCGCCGCGCTCTTCCAACCGCTTCAACTGCCGAGATTTTACGGGTGCGGCGGATGGCCTTCCTCTGATCTACTGCTGTTTTCCTCCATCTTTTGTCGGATTTTTACCCCAATATATTTTTTCCAGTTGGATTTCCCCCCTCCCCACATAAAGATGTTCCGTATTAAAATCCCTCTGTTTATGCCCCGTTTCCCGTCCAAAAATAGCCGTTCGGAGGGGAAGCAGATGCCAGTTCTCAATGGCCCGTGGGCAACATAACAACCACACTTCATGGAACTCCGGGGGCAGAAGCAATTATTTTCTGGACATTTTTTTCCTAGAAGCCCTAATAAGCCGGAGATCCGCCTACCTGAACATGGGTCTGTGGTTGAAGTTTACAGTGGACCGATGGATGGATAATGGAAGCTTTCCTCTGGGGGACTGTCTCCGGTGTGGGAATCTACAGTAGTTTTTTTAATCAGAAAGGGAAGAGGTTGATACCTGTAGATTTTCGGGGGCCGTCTCAGGAGAGGAAGGTTCCTCAGCCTTCGGAGCGGGCTGCGGCGGCGCGGCCAACGGATGCGGCCCCTGAAGCGGCTTCACAATGCCGCCCTTATTCTTATCCATGGCATAGTCGCCGGAGTCGAAAAATTTCCTCTGCTGTAATTTTTTCTGAAGGAAAGAGCTAGCCGGTCGAGCTGGCAGCTTTCCGGTGGCGGCTAATTTATTCATCAGCTGCTGTTCTTGTTGCTTCTCAACGGACAGACCCTCCTCTGCAATGTCGACAGGCAGCTCGCCGACCTCCCCCCTCATTTTTAAGTAGTAATCACCTGAAATATTTATGAGTTTTGGGGAAGGAGAGAGAGAAAAGGGCAGATGGAGATGAATAAGCGAGTCTTTCACAGAGGCATGTGACTTCTAATGGAGAACGGACCTTCAGGGCTGGGTATTAGAGGCAATCAAGTCAACAAAGATATTTTTCCATATAAAATTCAATTTCTGATTAATAAATCAAATAAAGGAAAGGAAATTACATGTGATATACAAGCAGGAAAGAAGGAATCAAAATTCTTCAATGCAAATCATAAAAATCAAGAAACAAGCAATGTTTTAGCATAAAAATGCTTGAATTTCCATTATGAAGCTTTGCTAATTTTTTGGTTTATGTTTCACATCATAAAAGTATTTTAAAAAATGGAAAAAAATATAAAATTACTCTGATAAATAGAATTAGACGATTGCATGCAACCCGAAACGTTGTGTGAAGATCCACTGTGAGTGCCGGATGATAACAGTCAGACCAGAAGCAAACAGTCGCGAGAAAACACTTATATCGTGATCGATTTGGCCGTTTCGAAATATCCAAAAGGGATGACTATTTGAGAATGATTTTTGCAGCAGCTCGTAACTTTTATAGCGACTATGGAAAGACTCGTGTTTTCCCAGCTTTGTTATAAACAAATGCCGTTCTGTTATGGTCAGGTAAAGTGAAAAACGAAATCTTCTTTTGTGAATTTGATTATAATTTAATAGTGAAGAGTTCGCGAGCTAGTTTAGTTGAAATCTAAATCAATACAGTGACGTCGAAAGTATTGAATGTGTGAGAAGGGAGGGAGGGAGAAGTGAGCCGGCCAGCGGATGAGGCGTCACTATAACAACGAGCACTTCATCTAATCTCCCCTTCCCTTCCTCTCTTCTCTCTCGCTCATTTTCTTTTCATTATTTCTCGTGACTTCCCGCCTCTGTTATTTTTTTCCTCTCTTTTATGATTAAAAGACGTCAGCAGTCGGCAAGAATTGGGTTGAAAAGAAATGAAGCGAAGCACTTGGACAAAAACGTATGGAAGAGTGCGTGTGAGCCAGAGGCGGGGATTATCGCCCACTTTCTATAAACAGACAAAAAGAAGAAAAGGCATCAAATGGTGGATATGAAAAGCATGTACATTTAGAAAAAGAACAAGAATATAACGTAGCAATAGTATAACACCAGATGTATTGATTCGTAGAACTAAAACACGCAAAAATTATATTCGTTCAATGGAAATGAGAAGTGTGTGAGAGCAACAACAAGGCAAAATCATACTGACAGCTCACCGCAGCCAATAAAAGTCAGTATAAAAGAGAGCCATGCTGTTTTTGAAGAAAAGAAAAGAGCCCTTATCAGTCTCTCTATCTGACAACAACCACAAAATTAGGGCCACGTTGTCACATGCAATGTTTAGAAGTACAGAAGAGATTTGTTGTTCTCCGGATCAAACTTTGATTCTCTCCTTACAACGGCGAATGGCCCCCGATAGAAGGGAAGGAATGGTGTAAACAAGGCGTAGTCATCATTCTTTTTTGCTGTTTTTCAAGTTAGGATTGATTTTTTTCTTATTTCTAGAGGATTTCCTCTTGTTTGCTCACAATTTGCACGGATTTTCTCTAGCCGGAAGTAGGATTATCGCTTGAAATGAGTGCTTATAGTCGGGAAAGTAATTTCAAACATCTGCGTCATCAAAAATACTACAAAGCTGGCTACAAAACGAGGAATGAGGTAAAGTTCTCGGGAATATCGATTGAGGGAGCGGCCCTGGGAAATTGGCTGCGTACTCGCCTGCGAACCAGCGGATTCGACCGTGTCGATGTTGGAGAGAGTGCAGACATTGAGCCGGTTCCTCTCACGTGTTTTGCACTTTTAATGCCATTTCTACTGTTTTTTGCCTTTTGTTTTCTCTGATATTTGATCGTAAAATTTTGATAAGACCGTGTTTTTGTGCTCTTTTATGCTGCAGGAAGGAATAATTGATGGAAAATAAGAAAAAAAAAAGAATATTAGAATGTACAGCGTCTTTTTCTCTCCTTCGTGTCCTCAGTTGACCTTCAAATAATTTCTCTCACCATCTGCATGAATTTTCGTCATCACAAGCTAGGATCATTTCGAAATGTGTATTTTATACCATAATTCCTCAAAATTACATGAAAAATTATGCAAAACATTCCTCTTCATCTGATAAATGTCACCATCCTCTCCCAGCTTGTCCATTACGAAAGTATTCGCCATACTAACGAACAATACCTCGGAACCAAACGGAATCTCTTTTTTGGAGCTGTCATTATGGATTTTCACGAATTTCGTTGCCACTGTGCAATCTTATCACTTTTTGTCATCAGCTCAGCCTTCGACTCTACTTGGCATTCTTCACAATTAAAAAAATCACCAACGTAGTAAAACAAGAATTTGATTTTACCAAGGAGAAAACAATGAGTTTACGGCAATATGATATGGAATTGTTTCTGGAAAGCTAGCGTTCCAATGGCTGGCCTCGATAAGGAAACGAGATTTATATATCCTTATTTTTATACAATTATTCTCACTGATGCCTCTCCCTGCCCTTTGATAATGAAAAATATGTTCATTCCTTCCAGGTCCAGTCATTGTTGAATGCGCTCAAAGCGTAGTGACTCTGATGGACTTCGTTGTCTACCTAGCACTAGGCGTATTAATCGTCGTCTTTGCCGTCTCCTTGGTGATACTCATAGTAATGTGTAGGAGGCGAGCTGTCCAGCTAAAATACCTAAATGTGAGTTTTCAATTACCCTAAAGAAATCTAATTTTTTCTAGTTTTCCCCCAGTCAACGATTCTCAAAATTGCAGAATTTGGAAAGCATCGAGGGAATTGCACAATTGAGTCCAATGATAGGTTCGTGTGCTTGTTTATCACCCTTGGACATGTTTCTTTCAGCTGCCGCCCTTGATAAGAACAGCTGGGTTTACGATGTCAGCGGCTTGCTACAACACTGCGTTGCCCTCCTTCGACTCTGTCATAGCTTATCAGAAAAGCTATCTAAAATTCCTCTCCAAGCCGTGAGTTTCCCGATCCTTCTAATTAGCAAAAAATACCAAGAAAACTATCGAAAAAAGAAAAACAAGAATATTCAGAGTATTCGACAGCACCCTCCGCTGAATACCGTGCTCTGTGAGGCAACTCATCGAGTTCTTCCGGCCTTCGATGACTTGTTGAACTCTGTAGCCAGCCCTAACGTGAGATTCCTACCTCATTTTCATTTACAAAAGTCCTTTAGGTGGATGTTCGCGTTCTTGAAGCGCGAGCGACCTCCTTGGCTACTATTTGCTGGGGGCTATGCCTGCCTTTCGTGCTGATCAATCCCAAAGTTCACGAGGCTTTAGGCAATCCATTGTCAGAAATGGATACTCATTTAGTTATTCTGCGGCAGGCCGCAGAAATGGCTGAAAAAGCTGAAATGGGAAAGGTAGCCCCCAGTTAAGAAAGAAAAAGAAATGTATTACAGCTTCAAATGGATTGGAATGCTTTAGCCGAAGAGGAAGATAAAGGAGAGCATGAAGAAAGCGAAGAGACAGAGACAAAAATAGAAACTACCCCGTTGGTAGACAAAAATGCAACAGTTTCAGATAGTAAAGAAGAAAAGTGAGTTTTTCAAACAATTGTATCGCATGAAAAATAAAACAATGGCTTATTCATAACATCGAACGGCATATTTCGAAAACAGTTGTTGCTGCTTGTTTGCGAAAACAAATATAGTGGAAATAAATCAAAAAGGAGCAGAACAATGAAGAGGCAATGCATAAATGATCAATAGAGAGCAACAAATACACTGTGTCATAAATAAAAGTATGCTGCTCGATGCTGAAATGAAAAAGTCATTGTTTTATCAAGAAATAAGCGATAAAAGGAATATAACAAACATAAAAAATCCAATTTCCAGAAGATAGCATTTCGCCGTGTAAGAGGAAGTGTGTCGTCGACTCAATTCGAAGATGTTTCCCATTTTTTACCTCATCTCCCGCAATCAGGTCTCAATTCCTAACTGCGCAATCAAATTTCTATATCTTCTATTCCTTATATTCCATTTTTATGAAATGATTCTAGGCTCTATTTTAGTAAGGACATAGGCAAACAGCACGGATAGCTTTGTGTTTTCATCATCTTCTTTTTTTGAGAGTAATGTGCTCAGGTCCGTTTTATTTCATCGAAAAAAGATTACTTACGGTTAGTAAAAATCATGATTTTTCTTCATCAAAAATCAACTCTCTCTCCCTTTTAAATCAAAAGTAATATCAGTCTCTCAAAGCTTGTTCGTGTATCAAACAACTCGTGTTAGAAACAGGTCAGTAGAAATCAGAAAAAAAACTTTTCTCTCCCCCTCCTCAGAGCTTATTGCGTGTAGTTATTTTCTTCTTCCTCTCCTCCCTCTCTCTGTTCTTGTAAAAATCTCAAAGATCTGTTGTATGTTATTCGCTTGTTGATTTGTTGTATACCGTTCTTTTTATTGTTTTTTATCAGCAAAATCCTCACCCTTACTGCAGGCTTATGTCTTTGTATTACACGACACGTTTACCTCCGACAATTTTTGTTCTTTACCACACGGGCCAATTGCCGCACTTTTGTATATCCAATCCTTGCTAATATACCTCCACCTTTGCATATTCTACAATATTACGGTATTCAATCCTGATGATGAGTATGTTGATATATAAAAAAAGAAAGAAAACGCGTGTTTATCCATAGCATTTTAGTACAACGGGAATCTCAGACCCCCTTCTAACCTCACTCAGTATAGAAAATTCATTATTTTTACCTGATGTACAGGTTACAAAGCAAATAAATCATTCCAAAATTCTTTGACTTCAGTATGTGGTGTGTGTGGTTTTATGCAATATATTTATAGTCTAGTTGTCGTGAAAAAAACTAGACGACAGCTCAGCAAATCATTTTCAAATGTTTATTTCTTTTGGTAATTGACAATTTACTGTATTGAATAATATTATGTGCACATCTTGTTGTTTCTGACCAATGTTACGAAAAGATATAAAAAAAAGTATTGAGTTTCGTAACATTGCGTCAAGTGTTTCATTGCATTCTTCTCAAGGCTTGTTCTCTCTTGCTTATTTGATCATTTCTTCAATACAATTTCTTTTTTTCAGCATGTCTTTGTTACAAGAAATAGCCGAAGCAATAGAAAACAAAAGAGCAGAAGAAATTAGAAATGTGTGCCTAATTGCACACGTTGATCATGGAAAAACTAGTCTTGCGGATTCACTGGTATCTGCAAATGCTATTATTTCAAGTAAGCGTTCTTTATGTAATTTTATTGTTGCGTGGTATAGATCGGATGGCAGGAAAGCTCCGTTTCATGGATAGCCGAGAAGATGAACAAACTCGAGGAATTACAATGAAGTCTAGCGGAGTTTCTTTATTATGTGGACCTTTATTAGTCAATTTAATGGATAGTCCAGGTAAAATTTCATTTATTTATTATTTTTTGCAATGTATTTAGGTCATGTTGATTTTTCATCGGAAGTCACATCGGCATTGCTTGTATCTGATATGGCATTTTTACTTGTGGATGCTGTAGAAGGTGTCTGTTCTCAAACACAAGCTCTTCTGCGACAGGCTATCGTAAATGGGCAGTCATTGATTCTAGTTATTAATAAATTAGACAGGTTTGTTTTATTTCCAGGCATTTCAATTTTGTTTCTAGGTTATGTGTAGAACTAAAAATGTCTTCATCTGAAGCTTATCAACATCTTGCTCGACTTCTAGAAGCTGTAAATAGCTGTGTCAGTCAGGTTTGAGCACAACAAATGTATTAAAATAAATATTCGTTATTAGGTGGTAGCTGGAATGGTGCTAGAAGAAGACTCATTTAATGCAATTGAGAAGATGGAGTCCAGATTACATTTTGAGCCGGTTAAAGGTTTTTGAGCGCTTTTTTTGTACGAAGATTAAGAAATATTACAGGAAACGTTTTATTTTCATCGGCAATTCATGGCTATGCTTTTGCTGTCGAGGATTTCGCAGATGTTTATGCCGACAAGCTAAAAATTGATAAAAAGTCACTAATAGAAGGATTGTTTGGAGATTTTTATATACACGTAGGCAGTGTGAAGGTTTTATTCAATTATTTCTCTCTTTATTATCCATAACTCTAGGAAGGTGCTTTTGCAAAAGGAAAGCGCCCACTATTTGAACAGCTAATTCTTGATCCACTATGGGCTCTTCACGAATGTGGACTTGTAAAACCAGACATTGCTAAATTATTGCAATTAGCAGGTATTATTAGTTTTTTTGCATTCAATTGTTTAGAAAAACTTCAAATACCCTTCAAATCACGTCGTGTAGATGAAGCGTTTGATGAAGTCATGAGGCAGTGGATGCCTGTTGCCAGAGCTTGTTTCCGTACGGCTGCCCGTCAACCATCTGCTAAAGTTGCGTTCCAAAGCGAGCAAAGGTTATTCTACCGTTCATTTTTATGTAATTATATTCAGATTGAGTCTTTTATTGGGTAGTTCAGATCATATTCTGTATGATCCTATTAAAAAATGTTCGCCTGACGGTGATTCTTTTATGTATTTGTACAATTTTAAAATTTAGGAGAAACTGTATTGGCAGTCGTAAAATTCATTCAACATGAAGGAGAAAAAGTAGCTATATGCCGAGTTCTAAGTGGAAAAGTGAAACGCGAAGATGTTTTATATATTTCAGGTGGCAAGAAGGTTTGTTAGTTTTTTTTTTCAAAAATAGGGTTTATTCTGATTTATTATTTATTTTCAGATACCAGAAGATGAAGACATACCTTCCACTGTTGTTGAGAAAGTACTTATGCTTCGCGGTCGTGACTGTCTTTCCGTGAAAGGTGCTACTGCTGGTACAATTTGTGCTATTTCGGCAAAGAATCTTATACAAGTTCGTTATTTTCTGTTGTATATTTCCTCCATTTTTAGAATGCAACATTATGTTCTAAACCTGTTAGAGAAGGTCTCGAGTTAGGAAGAGAAGTGGGAGAACCACTAGTACGTGTCTCCGTGAATACAGCCGAATTGGATCAAATGGATGAGCTGAGGCGTACATTGAAATTATTAACAGTGCTTGATCCCAGTCTGCGGATATTAGAACTTGAAACGGGCGAACTAGCTATGGTTACAGCTGGAGAAGTGCATCTACAGAAATGTTTAAAAGATTTGGAAGACATGGGAATGTCTGGATTAGAGGTAAGATTATTTATTTTAATTATTTATATTTCTTTCTATAGGTTTCACCTCCAATTGTACCGTTCTTGGAAACAGTGGTACCTGATCCAGTCGCCACATCCATGGAAATTGTAGAAAAAGTAACAGAATGCCGAATTCGAGGAGAAACTTTATTCTTACGGCTTCGGGTAGCCCCGTTACCTCTGGAAATTGTTTCAATGCTCGAAAAATCAACAGAAGAACTACTTGACTTGAAAAGAGGACAAATGGGAACGGTCAAAATCGAACAGCTACGGTTTGTCTATTTTTTTTTAAAAGAACGATATTAATTTCTCCGTCTTTTTTATTTCATAATGAATTTACAGGCAAAAATTACGAGAGCAATTTGCTGAACTTTTGCCCCACATGAAAGGTACCTGGTGGTATAAAATGGCGAAGGAAGATGTCGGAACGTTCGTTGACAAGGTATTTTTTTAATATCTCATTTTTTATTACATTTGTTTTAGATATGGTGTTTCGGACCAGATAAAGCAAGAGCTAATATTTTGATCAATAGTATACCCGATTATGATAGAGGATCCGTTTGGCAAAGTATCGTTTTTTAAAATTTCTTGTATAAGATGTACATTCTTCAGAGTCAGCTTCTGCGTTAAGGCCATTTGATCACTCTCTTGTTTCTGGCTTCCAATTGTTCGTAGGAAGTGGTCCGCTGTGTAATGAAACGATGAGAGGAGTCGTCGTGTTTGTAGAAGGCTGGACAGTTGATGATAAGGCTAGTTTTCCCACAAAGTATTTATAATTTGACGATTTCTAGGATCCCGTAATAGGTGGACAAATGATTTCTGCAATGAAGGCGACTTGTAAAGCTGCCACGGAGAAATTAGGAACGCTTCGATTAGTCGCAGCCATGTACAAGTATGTTTATTACTTTTTTTTATTAGAATTGCTTCAAAGATGATTTTTTAATATTGAACCTTTTCAGGTGTATCATCACTACAGCAAGTCAATCGTTGGGTAAAGTGCACTCAGTGCTATCACAAAGGAAAGCCAAAGTATTGAGAGAAGATAGCAACGAAGTCACTGGCCTATTTGAAGTTGAAGCCCTTCTTCCGGTGGTGGAATCATTCTCCTTCTGTGATCATTTGAGGAAAAATACATCAGGAATGGCCAGTGCTCAGTTAGAATTCAGTCATTGGCAAATAATCGATGAGGTGAGATTTTAGAAGGTAATCATACCGTTTCTTAGGATCCATACTGGCAGCCATCTACTCTAGAAGAAATAGAAGAATATGGTCTAAAAGGAGATTCACCAAACCATGCAAGAGGATATATGGATGCAGTGAGGAGAAGAAAAGGACTGCCGACAGAAGATCTCATCGTTATTTCTGCTGATAAGCAGCGAACTTTGAACAAGAAGAAGTAGAGATTGTTTTTTTGTACACTATTGTTGATTTTTATTATTTTTTTTCAGAGGAATATATTTTTATTTCATTTTCGTGAACTGTTCCCAATGCTAAGAAACAAAAGAAGAGGGAAAAAATACGAAGAAATGAAATTTTCCTCAAAAAGGAACAAATTCAGGGATTGTCTAAACTGGTCAATTCCGGGAATAATCCGGAGTTACCAACGGTCAGTTAGTTTCGCTTTCTGTTTGCTGTGAGATGGCTGCTTCGCCGTCCGAAGTTACTGTGAATGGCCAGCTGGCAATGAAGCGCCTCATCGACCGCGGCTTCACTCGATCGCGAGCCAAGTTGGCGCTTCTGCCTTACTATCCACAACTGGAGGAGTTTCTAGATCAATACGTGCATCACCTGGAATTAGGAATTGTCACAGCCTGCCTCGTTCATGAGTACCTGCCTGGATTGAGGAATTTTCTCTTCTTCATGGACCAGTACATCCACAGATGCGGCCTGCGCTTTACAAAAGAGCAACATCTAAAGCTGATCAAGGTCACCTATCTCATTTTGACGAAGGAAAACCAATGGAGGGAGATCGTCACGATGGCTGCTAAACTTCTCGCCAATCTTATTAAGTGAGAAGAAAACCTGAAATATTACTTATGGGGGTAAATTTAGCGGCTCTCGCCTGACCTATAAGGATATGATCCTGGATTGGCTGCCGGTTTATGATCTCTATTACGGCGCCTCGTACGGAAAGTTACAAGATCTTCGGGAAGTCGACCTGGCACCGACTGTCGACAAGCTCAAGAGATTCTTTGACCCGAAAGAAATTGTTCACATTTGGGAGAAGCTACAGGTAGAATACATAACTATTTGAGCTCCCCACGCCATGTCATATGGCGCAATGCGTTGTAGCGCGCGTCTGGTGCCGACCATCGCAGGATCGATTCCCGGTATAGCAAAATTTTTTTTGCTTTTTTTCTAACCTACCATAATGATGAAATACCACTGTATATGCTCAAAAAACAGATTTCTAAAAAGATTCGTCCATTTTCAGATCCTGATATCTCCCCGCTACAAAATGGATCAATTTTCTGACATGTGTGTTCATTTGCTGCCGGTTTGCATGACTGGAGAGGTATCCAAATTAATTGAAGAATCGAAAATGACCAAATTATTTAGGAACAACGCCAGTATGGAGCTGTCCACTGGTGGGACACGCTGTGGAAGTTGTACACGATTGTGGAGCAGGGCGGAGTCGACCAGCTGCCGTCGCTCTTCTCCTCGTTGGCCCGATTTGCCCCGGACTTCATGGATCTTTCTCCATATTATGAGGATATTTTTACCAGGATCCTTCGCGCCATGGGACTGTCGATGAGGAAGGGAAAAGTCTTGGTAAGGATTACAGCTTAGTTCTTTGGGGATTTCTAGTGTATTTGTTCTATTTTGTACTAAATTTGGCCTATTTAGCATGTTAAAATCGTTTAAAACATTGTATAATATTAAAAAATATGTAAAAAGATAGAAAAATGAAGACGAGGGCATTGAGGGAAAAGTGCGCCCGCACCCGTAAAACCTCGGCAGCAGCGCGCCCTGAAGATGTGGCGCGCGGGATTCAAGTTCCCACTGCTGCCGAGATTTTACGGGTGCAGAAATTCGACGAATTAACGTTGATTCACTGCTAATTTTCTTGTTTTAGGTTGGAGATATGTACTCGACCACCAGTCTCGCGAGTTTTGCCACCTGGGTTGGCGACCTGCTCGGCGGTCCGCGAAGTTGCCAGCCGCAGTTGGGACGGCTAATGAAGTGCATGGAAGCCTATCTACATCCGTCGAATAACGGCGACCATACGGGTAACATTTTGGAATTTATGAAGGAACTGGCGGATCGGATGCGGGAGCGCCTCTACCAGGAGAGGATCAAGAAGCACAAGAGGAAAATCCCGTCTGAATATTATCTGACGGATAAGGACATCGGCCAATTTGTCTCGTCGATGCTACAGCCGACGCTGGTCGCCCTCTTCCAGCCTGAGACGGAGCAGTCGACCGTCGCCTGCAATATTCTTCAAATTTTGGCTGCCCTCGATCCCGGACTCGTACTGCCCCGCTATCTGGAACAGTATGTTCTTCCTTTTTCTATATTTCCTGGAGTAGAAAATACCGTAATCTCGCTCTCCCTCTAGTCGTCTGTAAGCGCGCTCCAACTCTAAAAGCTGATTTTCTCTTCATTTTACGGATTTGTCTGTTATTTTTAGGGTCTATATTCATAGAGAAAGCTCTAGAAAATATATAGAAGTCATCGAATTCTGCAAAATAGTCAATATTCGCCAAATGTAAGCGCGCCCCCCATTCTAAAACCCTTTCCAATTGCTGTATTTTCGGATTTTTCCCAATTTTTTTTTGCATTTTTATATTGCGCACAGTGTGTACATTGCTGTAGAGGTGAAAAAAAAACAAGAAAAAGTTGAAAAAAATGCCAGAAAAATGAAGAAAATGCCAATTTCTTCGGATGTTTGAATGGCACGTAGTTACTACTTACGAGAATACGGCTCTCAGGACGAGATTACGGTATCCTGCCTTTATAATTTGAATATGTAAATATGAATAAATTGTTGCTTTTCTGTACATATGCTGCCCTGCATGCGGTCTGTGAGCCGCACCGTCTGACCCACACTCTACAGTGCCTGGTGGGAGTCGTCTACCAGCTGGCCGCCGACAAGCAGCCGAATCCGCAGAGACAGAAGATTGACAATCTGGGCGAGGAGATTAACAGAATCCGTCAGCTGAACACGGAGAAGAGCCGGCTGCTGACGGGTAACGAGAAGACATGGCTGGACGCGAACCAGTCGCTGCTGACCCTTCGCCATCATCTGATCCATCTGCTGGAGGCTTTGATTACCGCCGTCGATATCAACGACACGTACAAGACGCTCCTCTCCCTGCAGAATATTGTCCTCATCTATTATTTGATTCCGAATGTTGACGCCTCCGATTGTGTCAAATATCATCCGGAGATGACGGAAGACGAAAAGGAACTGTGTAAATTGACCAGGTACGGCGGAATCCCATGCGGCTGCACCAGTAAAGTCTCGGCAGCTGACGGGCTGGATATTCTGGCGCCGCGGCGCGCCTAACCCGCCAATTGCCGAGATTTTACGGGTGCGAGCGCAGGGACACTCGGCGCGACGTTGATAATTTCCTACTTTAGAAAACTGCCCGAATTGACGGATATGCTATTTGATCGACTACTAAAGACGATCTGTTCGATGGCCGTCTGTGCGCCGAAGAATTCCGTGGAGCTGTTGGGCAGTCTAAACGACGGGCAGACGGACACGGGCGAAGAAGAGAAGCAACTGCTGAAGATGGCGGATAAAGTGGTCGCCGTCGTACTGTGTAACTCGTCGGAGCCGATTGCCTTCTCGCTGGTGGAGAAGATCTACAACTTTATCACAAATAATGAATTCGAATCGCAAGTGGCCGTCACGATGGCCAGCGGCCTTCTGCAGGAGACGGTCTTTTCCCGTCCGGAGACGCTGCCCCGCTTTGCCGGATTTGTTCTCAAGAATTTGAAGGCTATTCTAACTCGTGAGTGTTTATTTTTTCTCTTTTTATACTCTAGACTTATCAAAAAATCCAGAAATCAAGGAAAAGGGAGAAAAAAACGGCTAAAGTGCTCATTTACGAGGAAAAATTGCCTTCCACAGCTTTCCCTTTAGCGCGCGTAATTTGGCCGCTCGCGTTTAATTAAATTCGATTTTGCCTGTTCCGAACTCATTTTTCTCATGATTTTGAAATTATTCGTCAACTAGTATGCCTCCGGCGGCCTTTGACCGCGTTTGGATTAAAAATTTAACAGTCGAAAAAGATTGCCCGGTCGAATCTTTCTGCTTCTCTAGCTGTCTGCTTTTGACCGTCGAATTTGCACAAACGACAGGTCTTACAGACAGACAGACAGAGATCTCCCCATTATTAGGGTAGGATTTTTTGATAGTGTATTATCCTACCCTTTTTTTCTGACTTGTATTCGCGGACTTTCTCGCTAAATATCGACAATACCCTGCCTCTGACCAGTGTACAGGCAGGAATACCATTGGTGTTTTTCTTGGGAGACATCTCCTAAAAATTAATTCTCCTTTTGCTCCAAGGCGATGAAGAGTACTGATCTTTTTTTCATAAAATCGTTTTAAGAGTTTAATCGCTTCCTTGAAGACGTCATAGTCGAGGAGCATTGCTGACAAAACTTGATCTGGCTGAACAATTGTTAATTTAAAGATCTAATAACTGACATAGTCGAAACTGAACTGCTTTTTGAGAAACTCGTTCAATAAGGAGATATATCTCTACCACTTTTCAAATATTCCTGAGCATTTACTCGAGATTCATCATCGATCGCTATTATATCTACTCGCACCTTTGTATTTTTTGCCTGAAAAATTGTGTGATCTCTTTGATTAAAACAAACCATTTTTCCTTCAGAAATTAATTGATTGTAGGCAGTGCATCGATGTTGCCCATCGTAGATCATAATTTTGCTGGGATGGAATGGATATTGAATCAGTACAGTTACAAACCTTTCGTCGTTATTGAAGAATCCGATGAATTTTTGATTATCGGAATGAATTAGATAGGGATCTTGCAGGTAATCTTGCTTTATGGTTGGAATGCGATTCAAGTCCACTGATCTTAATATTGTTGATGGAACCATTATCGATATTGGGTACTGTAATGTGTGAATTAGAAAGAGACTGTAGATTTACCAAATCGGTCGTTCTTTCACCGGTTCCGAGCATGTTTTCGTCGATTATTTTAGCCATAGCGTGAGTAACCATATTGAAAACAGAAAGTCTAACAGTTTCTGAAAAGAATCCTGTAAAAACCTGAACAATAAAGCATAAAAGCGATATATAATTCGTTTATATTAAACGGTTTGGATCGTGGAGTAAGTTACTTCTTGAAAACAATTTAATTTTATAAAAATACGGTTGGAGTCAAGCAACGAATACCGGCCCTTGGGGCTTCCGTCACCTTTTCCAGGCCGAAGCCTGTACTCTGGCTCGGGGGGTAACCCAGAGCACGAGAATAAAATTGCAAGACTTCTAAATAGCAATAAAAAACAATAAATACAAAATGGTTAAGTTGAATCATGTCTGTTGTTCTCATTCTTGATAATGGAACTGTTCTCTCCTAATTGGCTGCGAATAGTCTTGCTCAGAGCGGTCTTCGACGGATAATGTCTTCCATTCATATGAACAATCCATGAGTTGTGAGGAGAGTTGGTGCCCAGGAGGCAGTAGCGGGATACGGTCTCGTAGACGCTGGTTCTAGAATAGAATTTGTAATTGCGTATAGTCACGTGTAAAATGAAAAGATAGGAGTCTATTACCTTTCACCCTGCCCAGGAGTTGACACCATGGCGTATGTTTTAACCTCAAGATCACAATTTTCAATCAAGTAACGATAATGAGACACTCCACGGATAAAAATGACGGTAGAGCTGTCGGCTGACGATATAACTGGATAAATCCTGTCAAAGTCGTCGTCCTGAAAAAAATCATTGGTCCGAATGACATCTGGGGATAATACCTCTTGTATCATCGTAAGAAAAGTCTTTCCTTTTTCCATTTCTTCTTTAATCTTGTTGATAAAACGTTCGGTACGTTCCGCCATGATCTTTGCAACATTCTCTTGAAATGATGTAAGATTATTGTTGTTATTTTCTCCGTTGCTCTCCAAGGGGCTGTTGACGTCGACACTGTCTCCTATCTGCTCGCTTCTGGGGCGCTTAGGACCACGTTTCGCGTTTCTTGCTGAGGGCAGCTCACTATGGAGTCTCTGTAAATAAACAGGCATTCACTCTATATAGGTTTCGTTACCTGTTTCCAGGCGGACAGATTCAATTCAGCTAACGGTTGTTGAAGAAAGTCGTCCATTAGGTCTGCCAATTGGTCCTTGTACTTCACAGTATCTCTGAGGTGTATTGACTGCCATAATTTGTACCCATATAGAGTAGTTGGAGTGAATCCAAATGTTCTCTAAACCGAGAAATTCCTCATTGTCTGAACATAAAAGATTACTCCTTTTTCCTCGAGACGATCTGAGATCTCCAAGCCTTTTTCAAAGATTCTTTCCGATAAAACAAGAGCAGCAGCCATGTCTGTGGCAGGATTCTAAATATTGCGCTATTTTCCAAATTAGATCGTTGCCCCAATACCTTTGCAAGACCGAATTCCTTCATTAAAAACTTTCCGAGAAGCGTCTGGTTATTTAGTACATCACTTCTGAGCTCGACCGGAACCTTTTCACTAAACAGGAATGTGTAGCGAATAATGCGAAGCTGAAATGCTACTGTAATTAGGCATTCTAGTAGTACCTACTTGATCTGATTCTGAGTACTTATTCGAAAGTACGCCCTCACGCATAATGGTCAAGGATGCTTTTAATACAGATGGATCTGTGGCAGTCGAGAGCTCCTTGCCGTCAGTAGACGCGCAAGCCTTGTTCAGGCTGTCATCGCTGACATACACTAGGCTAACGTCGACTTTTGTATTTTTAGCCTAAAAAAAGTCAATTAATTCCAAGCAATTTGGTGAAAGGTTACCATTTTCTTCTCACTTATTAGACTTTTATACATTGAAAGCCTGTGCTGTCCGTCTATGATTAAAATTTTGCTGGAAAATTGATGTTTACGAGGTAATAGTGAATATTGTACCTTTTGTCTCTATTTGAAATTGCGCTAAACGTTTGGCCTTCGAGAGTTAATCCTTCCCGGTCCTTTCGAGAGTGTAAATAAGCTAATTTTATCTTTTCTACTCGTTCATCGTCAATTGTACGCAAAATTAATGACGGAATCATGTCTAGGACGCGGATCTGAATAGACCGGTGTCATTGGGACAGGCAAATGAATACCTGGCAAACTTCTCTCTTATCTGTTCCAATTAACTCTTTGTACGAGCTATTTGTTACTAGATGGTCACTTTCTTCTTCCCCGCCGTCTATAGAAAGATTGTTTTGTGTTATTTCCATCTGGAGTTCTTTCCCAGTAGACATAATTTCAACAGTTCTTTCTTTAATTTCCACACTGTTTTCTTCCTTAAATACTCATAATCCTACCCTAATCCTACCCTAATATCCTACCCTAATAATAGGCAGATCTCTGTCTGTCTGTCTGCAAGACCTGTCGTCTGTACGGATTGACAGGTCAAATGAGAGAGAAGCAGAAAGTTTCGACCGTTTGACTTTTTTCGACGGCCAACTCTTTTTCGACCGATATAAACTAATCCCAACGAGGCCAAAGGCCGCCGGAGGCATACTAGTATTCAGCAGAAAATGGCGCATTTTTTAAGACTAAATATAATGTAATTAGTGTGACTGGTGAATTTTCTCAGCGCAATAAAGGTTCCCCGCTAAAAAGCTGGGGATTTTCTCTGAATTACGGTATTATAATGTGTTATATTTTCAGCCGAGATGAGAAAACAGAAGGAGCTGAATCACACGGCACTGTGGTTTGTCAATTTGGCGTCGTCCCTCTTCACGACAAGTAGTCAGGCCTTTATCGACAACAAGAGCGCCTGCCTGGAGATTATCCAGCTCCTGCTAGATTGTGAATGTAAATTTGCCCATGAGGTACTGTAGCTGACCTTTAAATAAGCAATAGCGGACCACATTTAGACAGGAACGACAGCGCTGTGGACGTCGCTGTTTATGTTGACCCGTACCTATACGCGGAATGAGGAACGCGTCAAGAAACAGCTCAGACGAGCGCTGAAGGAATGGATCCCTATCCGCGACTGGGCCCGAACATATCAGGAACACGAACTGGATCTGGCGTGGCATGTTCCGGACGAGACGAGGAAAGCCGCCGCACAGGAGATGATTGCCAAATTTGTCTTTCCCATGCTGGAAAAGATGAGCGACGCGGGAACAGATTTGTCAGTTTCTTCCTCTTTAAATTTATATGTCTCTAGACAATTTTATACCCCAAAAATGTAGCCCAGAATTTTCTCTACAAGAGCATATATTTTATAGAATTTTTGATTGTAATATAGAGAAATTCAAAGCTACTTTTAAAGTAGCATCCCATTTTTTGAGCAGGTGGTGTATTGCAATGGCGCGCGCCTGTCCGATCTGGCAAGTCAGCCCATAGTGGCACCCGTTAGTACCGGCGCGTAGGTTCGATCCCATTCCCTGATTTTCTCTTTTGCTTTTTATTTCTCGATGGATTTAGACTAATTAGACGATGTGGAATCGTATGAGCTAGTCAGTATTTGAATTGGACTACACATTATTGAGATTTCGGTGCGCCGGACCAATTTTAGAGGGAAAATTGACTGAAAATGAGGATTTTTGTTCATTTTTCTCCCAAAATCTATTTTCTTTTTCAGATTCTGCCTTCGTCGATGTGTCAACCAGCTGTATACCGGCTTCGTCGGCGCCTATAACTGTTTTCCCCTGCCGGCCGCTGCCAAGGGGCCGCCCGTCAACCCGATGCCGACTGTCCTGCCCCGTGGGAAGATTGGCCCGTCCGGCTGTCCCCTCGTCTGCTGGGAGATTGCCCATCCAAGTGGCCGAAACTTCCGAGAACTTGTAGTCGAAGCCTGTGAGAAGGTTATCCAACGGATGGACACGGGGAAGAAGGACGACCACCAGGTGTTGCTGACCATCTCGTCTCTATTGAAATATATCACTAGTGATACATTTATTGATCAGGTAAGAATACATATATGATATATTATATTATAATATATATTATTTTAGACACAATATAAGCAGGTGATGAAGACATGCGCAGAAATATTCATCCATATCAATAATCCAATAGAATATGCCAAGAGAATTACCGGCGACTCACTGGATGCTTTTGTATCGGCCCTTCACTTAGTCAGTTTTTATTCTTTTTTTTTTCTCTTTTTAGGGACAATAAAACAGTAAAAGGAGGATTAGGAGGTCTATTGTATTCCATCTAGGAGCCATTTGAATGAGGGTTACGGTAGATTCTGGAGCGATGGAGCGACTGCCAGGGAGGGAGAGGCGCGGCAGCCACCTGGGGGAGCCAATGGCCGCGCGCCCCCAGCCGGCCCAGGAGCCAATTTCGTCGCTTTTTTTCCTGTAAATCTTCTGCTGACTCCATCGTCTTCCCGTTAGGACCAATTTGAACGGTAGATCCTGGATCCAAAAAAATGGATCCTCCAGGCCGGCAGTCGTTTTTGGGACCAGTGGCCGTCTGCCAACCTCACCCTCCTCTCCCGGCAGAAAAGCCTGAAATTATGCGAAATGGGCCTTTTTTCTTCTGGATAAAGTAGTAAACGAGGTCTAGAAGTATTCCCAACAGAGAATTTAGCTTCATAAAAGCTGAAAAAGTGCCGCGGCAGGGAACCTCCGCGGGCCGGCCCGCGTCCAAGTCTCCTTTGCCGCCATTTCGTCTATAACTTTTGACCTGCTGCAGTTCATGATATAATTTTTTTAAGCATTACATAGAGTAGCTCGTGGACTACAATTTGGTATACCGTATGACCTGTCACGGGTAAAATAAAAGGAGGGAGAGGCGCCGGGACTGGCGGTGACGGGTGCGGGGGTGGCGCCCGCCGAAAAATGGTGATTTTTATAGTTTTTTCTCTCTAATTAATGGTATATTTTCAGCATACTGTCTGTTCGGAACAGTCGTACAGCTACGCTCCGTTCCAGCAGCGAATTTTCTCGGTGCTCTTCAAGCTGGCAGTTAATGATTACCCGGAAGTCCGTGCCCAAGCCCAGATGGATGTCTTGCAGCTGGCGAAGGAATTTGTAAGGGCACGTGGCGACTTGGTGGAGATGACGGTAGCGGTGCTGAAGGACGAGAAGTCGACGGACGAGAGACTGAAGGGCGCCCTGACGATGATCATCGCCAACGAGTGGGCGGCCGGCTGCCGAGACGCCGACCGGCAGAAGCTGTGGCAGGCGCTGGTCGAGATGAAGATGATGGATCTGCCCGAATTGACGGAATCGATCGAGGAGATCTGGAAGCAGATTGGAAATATAACGGTACCGGAGAGGAAGAAGATAGCCGAGACGGGCCAGCTGGAGGACTACTGCCGGCTGTGGTGGACGGAGATGAAGAAGGACGGCCAGTGGACGAGTCTCGCCACGGAGGAGCAGCTAGAGGAGGCGAGGAAGACGCGAAAGGAACACAAGGACAAGAAGATGAGGGAGGAGGCCATCCTGGTGAAGATGCTCCTGGAGATGAACAAGAACCGCCACCTCCACCATACCAGGCAGAAGCTGGTCCGGACGATGCTGTGGCGCTGCCAAAGGGAACGAGCGGGCCCGGAGACGATCCGCATCCTGCTGGCGAAGATGATCGACGAGGAGGAGTACCTGCGGGACAGGAGTGCCGATGAGCTGACCTATTGGTTGAGGAAGAATAAGCCAAAGACGAGGAGAATCACGTGGGCCTGTCCACAAAGGGTACGGTGAAGTTTAAACTTGAAAATTTTCTATGCTATCTGCCATATTACAAGCAGCTTTTACAGACATAATGTAGTTCAGAATTTTCTCTACAAAAGCATCTATGTTGTAGAATTTTTGATATTAATTTAGAGAAATGCGAAGCTTTTTAACGTGGCATTCCCATTATGAGCGGGGCGCGCGCCTGTCCGATCTGGCAAGACAGCCTATGGTGACACGAGTTAGTACCTTTGCACAGGTTCGATGCCATCCTGCTCTTTTGATTTTGATTTCTCGATGGATTGATACTAATTATCCTATGGAGAATCTTGTGAGCTAGTTAGTTTTTAAATTGGACCACAAATTATTAAGATTTGGGTGCGATGAACAAATTTTATAGGGAGAGTTGACTAAAAACGAGGAATATGGACCGTTTTTTGAGCTTTACTCCGATTTTTTTTGTATCAAAATGATGAATGTGCTCTACAAGATGCAATAGCTTAAAATTCTATAAAAATGGTATCAATAATCGTATTCAGCCGGCCTCTGCTCCAGCCTTGATGTGTGGAATCCGCGAGGATAATCTCTGCATCGCCTACGACTCGCAAAATCTACCGGACACCGAGGAGAAGTGGAACCGGACGATCTTTGTCTCGAAGCAATATGGCTGTTACAAGTGGCCGAAGACGCTGGACGTGGTGGCCGGCGACGGGACAGGGGCCGGCCGACTGGATCGCGGCCCGCTGAGCGAGGCCGAAGCGGCCATCGTCGCCTGGTTCGAGGAGCCGCGAAATTTGAATCGCTGGCTGGAATTTTTGCTGATTGAGAAGCGGGACGAGAAGACGGTCAACGAGACGACGTGTACTATGGTCAAGTACGTGCTGAGGAATTTCCCCGGCCATCCGAAGATTCTAGAGAATTTGAAGACGGAACTGAGCCGGCTGCTGCGCGTCAAAGAACGCGAATATCAACGACTCGGCGCGGAAATTTTTATTGGAATTGCTAAAGGAAGCCGTCATCTGCCGTTTGGCCAACTGGATCCCCTGTGGAAGTGGCTGGCTCCGGAGGTGGATCGACTCTTTGACCGGCTGACCAGCGACGCCAAGAGGAATTGGATCACCGCAGTGGCTACGGTCTTGCAGAAGGAGGATCCCAGAAGATTCTTCCGTCTAATTGAGCAGCTGATTGTCGGACTGCAGCGCCCATCGTCATCGGCATTTCATCAGGCAATGTAAGCCGGTATTTTTTGGATTTCCAAGTGGCGAAATAAAAAAAGCAAAAGAGAATTGTCGTTGGCAAGCTTCGAACTCGGGAGGCAAATATCTGAAAACTGCGGGCCTTGCCTGCTACGCCATTGTGACATTGAAAAGGAGTAATGCAACGATGCAAGATATCTGTTTCGGCGCATTTTTTTTCTATTTTCTTCCTAATTCTTTCTTTTAGCCGGACAGATCTGATTTCCGGAATGAGGTGGCGTGACCTCGAGTACCGTAACCGGATCAGCGAAATTGTCTGGAGACAGCTGCCCGGAGCCAAGATTGAAGCCCAGCGCGAGGCCATCGCCCTCTCTCTATCCCATGTCTGCAGCCAGGCAGATGCCAACCTGCTGAATGATTGCAGCTCCGTTCCGGAGCGCTTTCGACTCAAGAAATTGGATTTGTGGCTGGAGGCGTTTGAGCGGGAGCTGCACGGACTGGGCGGCCGGTTGAAGCCGTCGAAGTCGGCTGCCGACCTCGGGACGGAGAAGAAGATCCCCGTGAGACTGGAGAAGAAGGCCGGCAGTGAGCCGGACCTGACCGGAAGTGGCGGAGAGACGGTGGCTGTGGTGGAGAAGAGCAGAATGATCTACATGAGGACCCTGCTCAACTTCGTGCTACAGTACTTCGACGACCGCATTACCTGCCTCAGGCCAGGCGTCATCAAACTCTTTCCGCTGATTATCAGCTATGCCAATGAGGACGAGTCGCCGTGAGTTCCTTACTGGTGACCTATTATTATCATATACTACCATTTTGAAATGCGCGCCCAAGTTACCGCATGGCGCAGTGCGTTGATGCCATACGCGTCGGAAAAACATCGCGAGTTCGATACCCGCGATAAACGAATTCTTTTTTTTGGCAGTAAACCGTGTTTTTTCAAGCAATAAAACCGATTCTGCGATATAAAAACCTCTCCAAAACAATCTAATAGGAAGTTCCTGCCCAGAATCTGTATTTTTTCAGTGATCTCCATCTATTGAAGGATTTTGATATCCAAGTAATTGCCAGTACAATTATCCACGAATACATGAGTACCGTCCTGTTGACGGAGAGCTTTGCCGATGAGATGCTCAATACAATTGTTGAGGTCAGATAATTTATAAAAACTACAAAAAATCGACAAATTTCAGACTTATCAGGCGGCAATTACCTGGAAGGTTCGCATTGCAGTGTTGAAATTTATTCAAGTTCTGGTCTTTTCGAATATTTATGTCTGCGAGAGAAAGGATCGACCGGAAAAGATGACTAACATTATATTTTCGGGCTTGATTGATGCTCAAAATGAAGTACGCCACGAGGCGGCACGATGCCTGCAGGCATTGACACATTTTGACTATATCAAGACTAACAGCTCCCTTGTGGTTAGTCTTTTCCTTAATTTTTTAATATTTTTTACTAAATTTTATATTAAAAAAGATACATTTGCCATTTTTAGAAGCGGATCTGTGATATTCTCAGCCATAAGGAGAATCATCACTATGTGCATGGCGCTGTCTTGGGACTGGGATCTATTGTGACTGCTCATCCCTACACGACGCCAGTCGAGATTCTTCCATGTATTGATCATCTTTGTCGTGTCTCGTCTAAAAATGCCAATATTCAATTGGCTGCGACCAGTGCTCTTCGTGAATTTCGGAGAAGCCATCGCGACGACTGGATGAAGACGATCCGCATCTTGGGCACTCAACTCGTCTATCATATTGAGAATGCCATTGCTCCTGTATATTATGCATAGATCATAGATAACTCTTGCTTTCCGATTTCGTATTTTTATTCTTCTTACACATGTTGTTTTTATTTACTTGTCTAATTTTATATCTTTTCTCTAACATGGATGAAAATCAAGCGACCAAAAATATATCTACTCAAGAAATGCGCCTTGCTTTTTAGAATAAGACATGCACAAGCTAAAAAATAGAAAGATGTATCAGAAAAAGTAAAGTGAAGGTAGAAAATGAAATAAAGAAAGATGTTTGTTACTTTCAATCGTTTCTGCGCCATTTCGAGAAGAATCGCTGGGAAATGCTGTATCCTTTATCTTTCCGTCTTCTTATCTAGTGAACCATATAAAATTCCGAGTAGTCTAGTGCATCCAGTTGAAAAAATGAGCTATTCACAGGCGTGTTCTTGGCATTTTACCCACTCCAGATTTAGTCGAAGACATATTGGTGAGGGAGTGTCCGCCGTTTACGAGGGCCCGCGAATTTGAATGCCACTTTCGCCTTTTCGTCTCGGTTGCTCTCTTTCTCCAATATCTCTTTTTGTGTTCTTGTTTCTGTCTGCTTTTGTTATGTGCATAAAATTCATGGCATAGAAACATTTTATAAAACTCAAGTAAAATCGATAATTCTCCGTGTAAGCAACGAAACACAGCACGTTTCTATTGTCGATGAAGCATTACGTAACATTTCATATCACTGTCTAAAAATATTTGCATTTGCTCAAGCTTTTCTTTACTATTCACTCTTTCTACTAATATTGTATTACTTAATTTTTTATTTTAGATAATGACATTAGCTGCAGCACAGGCTAATGTATCTCCAGAGTTGAAACAACGATTGGAAATCATCGCTGATACTATAGTACCACACGATCTGTTCCATTTTACTGATAGTGAAGCAGCAGATCCCGTTGTCAAATTTTTATTATATCCATCAGGTTTGGTTTAGCTGCGAGCTTGAATTTTAACATACTTACAGGTCTGCCTACAAATTACCATGTCTTATACAACGAGAATGAAATAATTGTAAAGAATCAGACCGAAGCGTTATATTGTCATCGTTTTCCTGTTGGAACTGAGGTAATATCAATAGATTATCTCCAATCTAACGGTTTGTATGTATTTGTATTGGTATTATTTCGTTTTGTAGATGGTCAATTTGGGCTGCTTGTATTATACAATGACATAGACAAAGGCTATTTAGCACGTTTAGCAGAATACGGAGGTATTTTAAAAATAGTCCATGAGGTTCTCTTACCGCATGCTGTAAGTCGTATTATTTTCCCGTTCAATTATTTACAGGGAACATGTTTAAAAGTCATAATAGACGACATGGAAATGCCTCACAATTTACCCAATCTGGCTAGACCAATGCAGAAGTGGAGAAATATTGTGGTTGCTGGAACCCAGTTTGGCCACGCCTATGTTCTTTACATGCCCATAGACGAAAAATGGGGGCCTAATGACAATCCACAGGAAAGAAATTTGACCGATGCTCTCGGTATTGTGTACATTTGACGTTTATATGATTTGAACATTTCAGGCACTTTTCACAAGGAAAAGGACCTCGACGGAAAGAGCACTAAATTTATATATAGATTCAATTTTGAAGGCAGAGCTGATGTTATCAAACATCCTAGTACGATAGCTTCTACTGTAGTATATGTTTTTAGGAGACGTATATGTTTCCTCTATTGCTTATATTCAACGATCTTGCGATCTGCTACTTGGTCTGTCGTTTGGTGGAATTGTTCAAGTCGGCTTTACTCCGTCGGGAGACATGTAAGGCATAAAACGTTTAATAATGACCGATGAACTGTAGAGCTACAAACATTTATCAGAGTTCCGCACCCGTCTACAGAATGGTCCCAATGCTACCCCATGATGATCCCAACATGAATGTTTGGTTTTGGGCGTTCCATGGGTATCTTTGTTGTATATTCGTTCACATTTAATATTTTTAGAGAAAGAGCTAAAGGATTAACTATGGTTTTATATGAGGGATCCTATCGCGTTGTTGGGCATGAAAACGTTCCCCTGCGAGATCGAGAGTTTAAAAAGGCCACGTTTTTACCGAGAATGGTGGTTGGTTATCTCAATTTTTCGCCGATTATGCAGTTTGTTTAGGACCAACCTGCCGAAAAAGGGACTGCAGCTGAATGGATATCTGCCTATACTTTAACACGAGAAAGACGACTAGATGGTTTGGAAGAAGATCGCAGAGATGACGAGTCAACTCCACATAATACTACACTAAATGACACCGACATAGATTTGTCACAACTCTTTTTCTGTTACAAAGATGCCAGCGGTGATCTAATGGTAATTTGCAATGTGTTTAGTTGCAACTTTCTTTTTCAGTTCGGACTCTTCGATTTAAATACGTATTACTATAAACGACTACAAGGACAAGCTCGTCCCGATAATACTCTGGCAAGGCAATGCCCATTTCTTACGAATGTAACAGGCCCGACTCACAGCGTTATGACCAAATTAGGAAAGATCACAGTGATTTATACTATGAAATATAACATTATTTATTTAGGATGTTATGGTTGATTGTAATTATATAACAAAATTCCAATTTATGGAGGATTCTGAACAAGATATTTACGTATCTGGTGTGAATGTAGGTTTACTTTAAACTGGGTATGAGAATCTTTACATTTGCAGCTTATGCGAATTAATTTTGCTGGAACCAAAGGGCACGCAACATTTAAGCTCTCTAGTCTTCCTATACAGGCATGAACAATCACAGCTCATTTTAAATAGATGTTCAGGTGCTAGAAACCATTTATGACAATATGGCGATATATACTAAAAAACCACGGGAAGCAGCTAGCCGTCTCATGGCTGTCGGATTACTCTCTGGGTATCCTGTAGAACAAGCTCGTCATGTGAGTTCACAAATAAAGTTAATTATCTCTGTTTAGGCGGAATATTTCATGCTTATGACAGCGGCAGTTCTTTATGGTTATATTGATTGTGTCATAAAAACAATAACTTCCACTATGGAAGGGGAGTGGACATCTTTGAGACTTATTAATGAATGGATGTGGTCTGAAGTACAAAGAGCAAGAGGAAAATTAGACACGTTGAGTAAGCTTTTCGTCTTTCAGTTTAGTAGCGTTTAGATGATGTATTATTCTCTCATACAACGAAGGCACTTTCCGCTGATCAGAAAAGGCAGTTGCGACATGTACATATTATTCTCAAGGCAGCCAAAAAAGTTTATCGAAGTGTGCTACAAAAATTTAAAGAATGGGAACAGCTTGATGTTATTCCAAGTTTGTCTCGAATTAATATATTGATAGTATTGTTTAGGAGAAGTTATCGCCGAACACGAAGTTCATTTGGCCGCTGTCACTAATTTATCGGATTTTTCTAATTGTATTCGGAACCTATATCATCTTAGATTCCTCCCATTGGGTGAAAGAAATTATGAAGAACGTCAATTTCTCGAGGCCGGCGTACGACAACGAAGAAATGCCTTAAGGTTAATTTTAAACTGCGTTTTTAAATTAAATATTTTAAGTTTTCCAAGCGGAACTAAAAATTTATTTGTCGATGATCTCATCAATAAGATGCAACAAATATCTCCCGATGAAGCTTTCTGGTTAGAACAAAGCGGAAAGGATTGGTATCCACCAGCTCTGCATGTAAAAAATACTTTTAAAAAAATATTCCGCATATTTTTAGAATGGAATTTCTCCTTTATTAGTAATGGCATATCAACAGAAGATGAAACAACAGTTCATTATATACTATATAATTGATCTCGTCATTGCCAAGAAAAAATTATTTACTGCTCAGCTAGTGAGTTTTATAGTTTATACGTTTTAACCATAAAGAGTTTAGAGACCGAGATTTGAAGGTGTATTGATATACGTCGAAGAAATATTAGAAGACGTGCTGAAAATAGAAAAAAATGATATCCTTCCAATACTTAAAATATGGTATAATGAACAGGTTTTTAAAGATATATTTAATTATGTGCAATATTCCATATACAGAGCGCACTGCGGGGAAATGCCATAGTCGAAGAACCAATACCAAAGAGTGCAGCTACACATGAAGATTTAGGAAAAACGGTGGAAGAATTGGCAGGTAGACCATATGTTTTATCCGCTGACGAAGAAATGCAACTGAAAGGTATACAAATTTATTTTTTCTATATATGCTTTAGAATATTGCGGCAAAATGCCATATGGGCAATTCCGTTATCAACTTTATCTTTTGGAAAGAAGTCGATTCCTTGAAGTTGAATTGGTAATTGCAGATGATATTTTATTTAACTTATTCTTATAGCTGCCAATACCAAAAGGAGTTAACAATGTATATGTAAACATATATACGCAAGCTTTACCAGGACTGAATAAATTACAACAGGAATTAAAAATACTTAACATTGGAAAAAGAGGCCCTCAGTGGCCGGAAGACGTTACCTGCAAAATAAAATCCTTCGGTTTGTTTATAATATATTTTTAAATAATAGTTATCATAGATCCTTCACGGAAGTTGCAAATTATGCCACAGAATAACACAGCTAAAACGCCGATACCCATCTTCAAACGGTTAAGAAAAGTGGCCCGACCCGAAGACGTTACAGAAGCAACTCAAGAAACAATTGTGGGAACTACACCGGAAAGTAAAAAAACAACAGAATCATCACAAGATATTACTCCAATTATGAATGGGTAATTTTCATTTTCTTTAAGTATGTCTAATAAATTTGTAGACTGGATGATAAAGCCAAAGAGAAAATACAGTCAATCTTGCGAACTCCTACATCTCGAAGAGCACGAGCTGCGGCAGCAGCTGAAGGGCAAACAGGCGTCCAAATTACTCCCGAATCTCAACCATTTTTACCAGCTCCTACTAGCATTATGAAAACACCGAATCGACGCACAAGTGAACATTGCTTATGTTGCCGTTATTTATCATAATGTTAGATCACATTTCACCAAGTAGAGGAATTCGGTGGGATCCAGACTTTGTGGAGCCTTCACTTGACGGCAGCGCCCTGAGCGAATCTAGCCCTACTGCCGAGCCACCTCTTCAATTGAACTTAGAAACTGATGTAGGTGTTTTTCAATATAAACGCACTGTTGTATAATTACAGGAGTCTGTTAATACGGAGGATGATGGGCTCCATCATTCATTAGAAGAACAATCCGATGATTCTGCTGGAGAACGCGATGATGACGGAGATGCCCCCATAGAAATTGATGAAAAAAGCTTTGAAGAACAGGAAGACACGATGGAGGTTGAGGTTGACGTTAACGAAGAGGTTTAATTTTCTACAATCAATTTGACACTACGATTTAGACTGTGGTTATTGAAAGCGATAAAACATTCGACGTGCACAGTGGTAGCATAAGGCTAGTTGAGTATTCTATTTGTGAGTCGTCATTCAGTGGTACACCGGTAAGACGCCTATCAAAACTATTGATCTTGATATTTCTTTATTAAAGGTACGCTGGGAAAATGGCAAAATGCTAGCTAGGAAATGGATTGATAAAGATGGAAACGAGCACTCCTTCGAGGAACAGGAAGCCGAAGAAGGAACAGTTAGTTCGTTTGGCCGCAACTAATAATTATTTAGCAATATGATGATATTGATAAAGATATAGAAAATGGTCATTCCACTACAAATGAATCAATCACGAACGAAACATACGTAATCGAAGTTTGTTTTTACACTTCTTATGATACTAAAATTTTAGACAAGTATAACAAAATCTCCAGTCAAGAATAATGAAGTTCCCCCAGAAATTATAAAGGTATGCGGCTGTACAATGTATAACGTTTTATATTTTAAGTCCACAAGCAGTTCTCTTGTGAAGACAGCATCTCATGAAGAGGACGATGTCGTGCCTGAAATGGATGTTGCGAAGTACAGGAAGAAGCCAGCATTGTTAGTAAAGAAGCCGCCCCATCCTCGCAAATTGAGAAGTGAAGAACCGGAGCCATTGCAACCTAAAAGAGAGCGGAGAAGCATTAGCGAGTCCGTTGAACCACCAGAACCGAAAACGGAGGTTTGAATATTTTCTAATGTTTTTCTAATTGTTTTCTAGCTACGAAGATCAACCCGTCGTTCGTTATCACGTACAAGCGTTATTGACACCCCTAAAACAGCCCAAAGAGCATTGTTCAAAGAAGAAACCCAGGATAGGAAAAAAACGCCAGTAAAAGCAATACGGTTTGAAATGTATTCACACATTATTACCGTTCATTTATAGCAAAGATACCCAAAGCAAAAAGACTCCTTCGCCAAAGAGAAGGCCATCTAGAAGTAGAAGCGCCACTAGAGTTGCTGAAGTTCCAAAGTCCGACAAAGAAATTGAGGCTGCTACACCGAAAAGTCCAAGTAGGAGAAGCAGGACGCCTTCTGTTTCAAGAGTAGTTTCTGAACCAAAAGAAGAACCAAGAACACCAAATACGAGGTTTATTGGCTTTTTTAGTGTTAATAACCTATATATTACAGAAGCAGAACACGACAGGCTTCTGTCAGTGTTGTCGAAACTGTCGACGAACCAACTACTCCTACAAGACGGTTAGTTTTTGTGTACTAATTTTCATGTATGTTTTTTAGGAGTCGCACGCCTTCGCTCAGAATACCTGACACCACTAAAAGCGTCCAGAAAGAAGGCTCAAGAAGTCCTTCAAGACGAGGAAAAGCGAAAACTCCCGTACCTTCATCATCATCATCACATGAAAATGTTGATAATATTCCATTGACGAAATCTGTAAAGAAGACGAAAACACCAACGCCGAAACCTACGAAGAGTGGAAGCACGAAGTAAATTTCATTTCCTTTTTTGACCGCTGATCTATTTATATCTTCGTAACTATATTTAGGTCTAGATCTAATACACCATCTGAAGCAGATCCCGAAGAGAACAAAGTGAAGAAGAGGGGCAGACCCCGAAAAATAACCGTGGCGCCCAAAGAAGCGAAGACTTCGGCTGTTTCTGTCTTTAGAGTAAGTATCTAAACTACTTATTTTGTTAAAACTACATATAGGCTAACCTGGGCGAAAAATGTAATGCTACAACCAGGAAAAGAGTAAATACGGAGCCACCCGAAGTTCCAGCAGCGAAAAAAGCTAGCATGCCAACTACGATTAACGAAGAACCTGAAAGTACAACAGGTTTGCATTATTATTTTTGTTTTTAATTAAAATATCTATAGAAAGATCTAGGAACACTAGCCGACGAAGAACCCAGAGTCAAAGCCAAACAGCAATATCAACGGAAAAAGAAACATCCGCTCCTCGGTCTAAGAAATCCCAGTCAGGGATAACAGGAAAGAAATAGACGATCTCAATTCATTATTAGAATATTACATTATGTGATTTTGCTTATAAACATGTTGATTTCTGTTGAGACTGTTTTTTTTGTTTTTTGTTTTTTTTTTCATTGGACAAATTGCAGGCAGTTGACAATGTCAACAGTCAGTTGTCATCTTATTTTTCGTGATAGTGATTTAGGGTCACGCTAAAAAGAAGCCAAATATCCACAAGAAGCAGAAAGCAGCGCCGAAGAAACGGACAGATGTAAAGAAGAAGCCGGTGGCAGATGGAAAGAAAGCAAAACAGCCGAAGAAGAAAGGAGGAAACCCTAAAAGAAGTACAGTAAATGGATCAAACGACGAGAAGAGTAGCGAAACCAATAAGGAGAATAAATCCAGTGATGAGAAAGCCACCAAGAAACGAGAAGATGTAAAGTTGTGGATCGAGGGACTGGAGAAGCCGGCTAAAAAGACAGCCATACTTAAGGTTCAGTTGCATTTTTCTCTATATATTAGCCACAACAGATGAAAAAGATAAACTCGTCCTCCAATTCGAGTGAAGCAAGTCAGGACAAGAAGACCGGCTCCTACAGTACGGATAAAAGTCAAGAGCCATGGATTGGTAGAAGGACTAGCCAAGAAGCCCACCCCGACGCCTGTGTGATCTGCCGTGATGCGGCCTGTCTCCGGCTACTTCTTCGCAATTGTGACCATATTGTTTGCGTGGCTTGTCTTCTGGGCTATTTACAGGTAATCCTATATTTATTCTTAATTTTAATTAATATTAAAATATTCAGGGACAAATAGCTCTAAAAGCTAAAGTTGGAATCCGTTGTCCGAGTGGCCGCTGTGCCCGAGAAATACACGATAATGATATTCGAGCCGTTTTTGACAAGAAAGAAGCCGGCCTCGATGTTTTCATGAAGCCAGAACGACGTCAATGGCTACAATATTGTCATGATAAAGATTCTATTGTATTGGGATTAGCCGGATCGAATTGGAAAGAACAGGAACAGCTGGTAATTCTTCTTCTTCTTCTTTTGACAGGCACCCGTAAAATCTCGGCAGCTACAGGATATGGATTCTAAATTACTGGCTCAGCAGCTGCCGAAATTTTACAGGTTCGGGGGAAGCAGTATCCGGTGAAAAGGAGGGCGGCTTCTACGAATTTAGACGAGACGTTGCCCCCTGTGTAAAAATATCTACTACAAGCGGGAAGGCTGCAATAATGTCGTCTGTCCAAATCTGAGATGTCGGACGAATTTCTGCTGGACATGTGGTCGTCCTATCCGGGGAATTGGCCATTTCACCGGCGGCCAGTGCCGCGTCTCCTATGAGGATATCACTCGCGGCTTTGTTATCCTCTTCCTGATCAAATCCATTACTAAAAGTGCTTTTATTCTCTCATATCCGGCTGCTTTTTTACTCTTTCATGTAAGTTTATATTTTATTTTATTTGATTTATGCTTACAAAGCGTTAAAATGATAGAAAAGTGGTGGAATATTGAATGCAATCCAAACCAGACTGATTTCTCTTTAAATTTGCTTTTTTCCTATTTATTTTATGATTTGTTTATCTAAAAATGTTAGAAATATTGTAATCTTTGAATATAACACAAATATAAATGCCTATTTCATCTTGTTTCAATAAAAACTAACGGATTTAGGTCTATATGCCGATGAGCATCTTCTTCGCCTGTCCCTATTATGCAGCTCGTCATTTTTATCTTTCAGCCACTCAATTGACAGACTTTTTAACACCGGCTGAATGGTTTTTATTGGCAATTAAGGTTCTACCATATTTTATACTCGATTTCTATGAAAAATAATATATTTCAGATGGTTTTAGCCGCAATTGGAGGTATTTTCATTGGTCTGCCTATTGCTATTGGTTCAATTTTTACTGGCTCTTGTTTATTTATTCTCTACAATGGAATTGTTATGCTAAAATTTTGTGGACTACTTGAAATGGTATGTTTTGTATTTTTTAGTAATCTTCAAGAGAAACGGATGAAAATCGACATTTTTGGATATTTTTCACCTGTTCTTCTATTTCTATATTTTCTGATGTACCAATTGAAATCTAAATTTGGGCAAAAGACTTTAGAAGATATAAAAAATCAAAAGGAGAAGCTCAGGTTTCGAACTTTCGATCAGCTGTTGTCAGTAAAGATTAAGCCTATTGTACTCATCACCGCTACACCATGCGCGCACCTCGAAAACCGCGCCAAGGGAGCAATAAAAGACCTCTGCCTTTCAGTTAACGGAAAAATATGATCGTCTGCTGCCGTTTGCGAATCTCCTCGGACTGGGACATGTTAAGCTGATGTTGAAAGAGGGCAGAGAGGAAAAGAGACGCGAAAAGGAACGGAGACAGGCGGAAGAGGCACGCGACGATGAGGTCGACGCCTCGGTGGTCAGCCAACTGCAGGAGAAGACGACTGGGACAGCAGATGGGATTCCATAGGAGGAGAACAAGAAGAGGCCAACACTCCGCTATTGTTCCTCTTAGACATAAACATGTATTCTTTACCCTCTGTATGCTCTTTTTTGAAGGCGAAGAAGCGCCGGAGGAGTCTCCCGACCGCAACACATGGCCTCGTTTTCACGACCAGCCACCTCATCCTCCCTCTCCCCTCCAAACAACAGCCATCCTCCCTGTTCCCGCCACCTTTTTGATAAGAAGATCTCGTTTTCAAAAAAAAAATTATTAAAAATTAGAGCCGTCGACTCCCAACTGCCGTCTTCCGTGCCTCTGACGTCTTCTTCTGGTCGTTGGCGGCCGTCTGCATCGCGTCCTCCCGACTTGCGGACGACTTCTTGGCCTGTCCTCCACTCGCCCGTCTTCCTCTGCTCCTCCCAGAGGGGACCTCTCCACATCCGTGCCGCTGCTACCCCTACTAAGCGGCTGCAGAGTCTGCTGAAGGGCATGCAGGTAGAGGCGGGCCTCGTCGTCGTCCGACATCTCCAGAGCCTGCTCCGTCAGCCAGAGAGATCGCTTATACAACTGGAGGTACATCTCCAAGTAGTTCTTGTCCTCTTCTAATTGCTTGCTTCTCTCTTATTATCTTCATAACCATTAAAAAGGTCGGCTTTGGTGTGCGCCGTTGAGAGATGGCGTCCTCTCTGGCATTGCTCGTTTAGCCACGCCGGCAGCTACCCTATCTAATGAGCATTACAGTATCCCTACCATAGAATCACGAAATAAACAACATTTGTGGCAAACATGTATTTCTCGTCTGTCTACGACTTGCGGTTGTCGGCGTAGATGGTGATGTTGAGGGGGTTCTCTCCCCCGAGAAGCTCCTTCAGCGTCTTGCCGAACAGCTCCTTCCCGACGGCGATGGTCCGGTTGTCGATTTTGATAGCCAGCCGGGGCGCGAACTCCTTTGCCGTCACGTATTCGTAGAGTTCCTGACGGAAGGCCTTGATCATCTGGTATACGGTAGCGGTCGTCTCGAATTCGGCCGTCATTTCCACATGTTCCCGTTTTCCCGTGGGTCCCTCGTAGATTAGGACAAAGTCGACGTCTCTCATGAAGATAGCCGACCGCTGACTGTAGATACTGTAGTCGGGGGCGGTCGAGTGAGACGAGCGGGAGGAGGATGCCGTCGCCGGCTGCTCAGCCGCCGGCTCGGCCGTCACCGTATACGTGTAATGGTAGGTGCCGTCCGGCCGATGGACACACTTCAGGTCGGCGCCGATGACCGTCATCGGGCCCAGGAAGGTCTGGATGTAGGGCGAGACGAGCTTGTTGGCAGGGAACGAGGGGCTGGAGACTCTGAAGCAGGTGGAAGAGTGAATGGAGGACACGGGAGACGCTACTTTTCCTTCTTGTTCGTAGTGGAAAGAACGTCGGCCATGAGGAGAAGGGGCAGCCGGCTTCGGTGAGTCGAATCTACGCGAATGGCTCCGCTTATCGGGATCGGATCAGAGGATTTACGGGCATGGACCGGTCATTTCCAGATTTTTCAACCGGAAAGTGGGAACGGGTCAGTAAACTTTGGGCCTGCCTCAAATCCCTTCTAAAAGTGGCGGGCACCCATAAAATGAATGCCTGTCCTACCTTGATCGCCCTCCTTCTCAGTGCACCATTCTCCTTCTCGAAATGTCAGAAAAACAGACGGAGTAGGCTCAATCGGCCCGTCGTCTCCATCAGGCCGGCTACGGGTTTCTCTGCATCCTCCAGGATCTTCGGCACGGAGAGCAGCTGCCATAACCGTTCACTCGTTTTTTTGGAGCTCCCTCTGGGCGCGTCTCCTCCCGGCTTACAATTCCCCAGTAATGGCAAACAAACAACTGAGAAAAAAGTGTATGTAGTCCAGAATTTTATGAGGAATCCAAATAACTAGTTTAAAATATCCAGAAATGTCAATTTCAGACTGAAATCTGCATTTAACGAGGGTAAGCTGAGAGGATTCCATCCTGCCGCCTTTGAATGTAGTTTCCAGGCGCTTTAGATTGTTTTGTCTATTTTTAGAGGAAATCACTAGATTCTCTACCCTTTATAATTACTAAACGCTCCCTTTCCCCCTCTGCCCAGCTGCAGTAAAACATTCCCTCACGTCCTCCATCATCCACACCTCTGTTCCATCCCGCCGTCCCCCCTCTCCCGCCCGTGTGTCAAGGTGTGGCAAAGGGGGGAGGGGCTCCCCCCTCTCCCGGCCAGGTGGTGGTCCGTTCAGCGGTTGGCAGTAAGAGAAACACACAGAGCGAGCGCCGAGCGAGTGAGTCGTCGGCGGCCCGTCGCGTCTTGACCCTTTCCCATCCGTTTCTTTACACTTTCGATCAACCGATCGATTGTGAAGGAAAAGGAAAGGGAAAGATGCACAAATTAACTACTACCGTATTCCTACTCCTTCTCAGTTGTCTATTATTTGTATCTGCCTCAACTGGTAAGTCCTCTTCGTCCTCCTCCTCTTCGATTGATTCATCACCCGCTGTACAACACATTGGGGGAGAGGGGCACGCGATGACCTCCTGTGATAAGACACACACACATTAACCACAACCCCGCTAAACTTATTTATGACCCTGACCGCAAGTAAAATACAAAAAATATACAGAAGAAGGCAATACCGCGAGACATTGAACCTGAGCCAACGGGCAGAGTCGAAATCGGATCGGAAAGAGCCGGGCAGGGTGGAAAATGTACCGAAAATGGGAAGAACCCTCCTCCTCCTCCTTTCTAATCTGGCCAAAAAAGCTGAATAAGTCGGGGATTATTGACCTGCCCTTTCGTTGCTGTCATGGTATACCTGTCTCCTCGCTGTCTATCTCACCTCCTCCTCCTCCTTTATTTACTTAACAAGTTCTGTCTTGGGAGTAGATAGGCCGGTCAATGGCCGTGCCATCGAGATAGCTCACCCAGGGAGAACGACTCAAAGAGGAAAAGAGCTACCACAAGAATCCTGTAGCAGGACGACCTGGTCTCCCCTCTAGGGACGAATTCTTTCCAGCGTATCCATAAAAAAACCAGTGGTTATTATAACGCTGATGGCAAAATAGAGATCCCAAGAGAAGTCAGACTGCTTGGTCCAAGGAATGGTCCATAAGGCTGCTCCTCGATGGCAGCAGGCTTGGAGACAGTTCCTCAAGGGACTGGCCGCCTTTGAGACCCAGATTTTCCTTTTTTTTTTCCAATGAGAAATGCCCCAATTTTTTATTTTCATTATTAACAGTTAATCAGGATACCTTCCAGATAGTCGAAAAAGAGGCTCCGGCAGTCGACAGCGACCATATGAGGCGTCCTGCCCCCGCGGCTGCCAGTGCACCTCGAGGGTTCTGGACTGCCGAAATGCTAAGATCACTAAAGAAGACCTAGTCACTGTAAGTTCTTCTCAAGACTTTTTAGTTCATTTTAAATTTTCCAGGTTCGTCCAGAAGCCTTCGTCGAGTTGGATACAATTGACTTCTATGGCGCGGACTTGGGTGCCATCCAGGACGGCCTCTTCCCTGAAGGTTTTTCCCTTCATTTTTCTATATATTTTTCCTAATTTTTCAGGCATTATCCATCCTTTTGTGAGCGAGGTGAACCTGACTAAATGCGGGATTACGCGGATCTCCCCCCGGACATTTGCGTCAATTCCAAAGACGGAATTCCTTGATCTCAGTGATAATGTGATCGAGTATGCCGGGAGGGAGACATTTGATCGGTTGGAAAAGTACGTAAGAAACTTATAGACATCCTTTGGAAGTATTGTACGGCTATTCACTTCGGGACCTTGGATTCTAGAGGGTCCTGAAGCGAATGCCCGGCTCTGACAAGGAGGACAGGTCAACAAGAAGATTCTGCGCAGGGCCCGGGCAATCCCTCCAAAACGGGGAATCGCCCCAGGACCCTATACATAACCTTCTTGACTTATTAAAGCTGTTATAAAACTACAGTAAGACAGTAATAATACCGTTCTAGGTTAAAGAAAGTGGTCTTGAAGAATGCCCTGGCGAGGCGGGCCTCCCAAGCCGATCTCCTGTCCCAGATGTTTGACTCCCGTGGAAACGGGCAAAATAATCTCGTCGACTTGGCTACGATCAATTTGGAAGACAACGACCTAAAAAGCATACATCCCAGCACATTTTGTAAGGTAGGCATCCTCTCGTCTGCCCTATTCTTTCCTCCTCTTCCAGGTCCGCGGCCTCCTCCGCCTCCAATTGGCCAATAATCAGTTGTCCTCCTTTGACGTAGAAGGCCGCTGTACCTCGTCTCTCAAATCCTTGGATCTCAGTGGGAATAACTTCACTACCGTAAGCTCTTCTTCCTTTCTTTATAAGACCCCATTTTGCAGATCTCCCGTTCCCTTTGGGACCATTTGGGCAGTGTCACCGCCCTGGATATCTCTAACAATCCCATAATCTGTGACTGTTCTCTCCAGCCGATTATTGAAGTCTTCCACGCGGAGAGTGACGACTTCGTCAACCAGGGACTGACCAAATGTGCCGGGCCACCCGGGATGGAGGGGAAGAACATCTTCGACATCAAGGGAGACCTCTGCAAACAGGGCGGCTACGGCCTGGGCACTTTCCTGTTCCTGGTCCTCGTCGCGGCGGGAGTCCTCTTCGCCTACAGGCATTATCGAAAATCTAGGAGAAGCAAAGTCCCCTTCGAATTTGCCTATAGTGGACTGGACGCAGATGACGAGGTCCAGCCGGAGTTTGTCTAAACGGGTATCGTCCTATCCTTCTCTTTCTTTCCCGCCTCCTGGCTCAATCTGTTCCGAATTTCTCCACCCGTAATGTCTCGGCAGCTGGGAATTATATCCCTTATTCAATATTCTTTCAGCTGCCAAGACCTTACGGGTGCAGAAAGCGGTATCAATTGAGCCGAGCCTCCTTTCTCCCCGCTCCTCCACCGATCACCCAATTGGCTTCGAATTTCCCTCCCCCGTAAAGTCTCGGCAACTGAAAGTTTTCTTTAGTTAGCATTTATTCCACTGCCGAGACCATACAGATACGGAAATCCGTCTCCAATCGAGCCTGACCCCATTTCTCTCTATGCAATACTCCCTCCCCCTTCTCAATACAGAAATGTGCCTAATGAGCTAAAAACGTGTCGTATTCTCCGTTGAGTTTATTGTTATTATTAATATATACATTAACTGTATTATTTTTATTGTTATATATTAATATTGAGAAAATATCATAAATAGTTATATTACATTGATTACAAAGAGTGTCTGCTTCTCCAACAGGGCGGCTCAATACTCGTTGGGATTTTGGCCTTCTCTTTCCCTTTCCCGATTATTTTAATGGTTCTTTGGGAAAACGACCATTTATAAACCCCTGATATTTATATTTAAAAGCCAAAATACACGATGACTACCTACCGTAGCCCGTTGAATGTTGATTGTTGTTCAATTGAAGCCGAGAAAGGCGAAAGGCTGGGAGAAGCTGGGCTATCCGCCTCCTGGGGTCCCTTCGTCCTTTCCGAGGATTATTTGACTTCTCCTTCTCTATTCCCTGGTACAAAAAAGGCCAAAATAGTGTCCTTTAGAAGGGAATGTTATGGTTTACGGGGTTGATTCATTCCTTCCGCCGGCAAGCAACATCGCACCGTCTTCTCTTCTCTCACTCCCACTGTATTCTGTCCTTCTCCCTTCTTTCTTTCCCATCCTGCTCTTTTCCTTTAATAAGTATTGTCTTTTCAGCTCCATAAATGAGTTTATTACTTCTAATTACTGTAAATTATACTGGACAAGGCTATTCTCCCCTCTTACCTGCAGCTAGAAGAAGATAATTTCATCGTCTTCTTGGTCCAAACGAAGTATATCAAATGAGAGTGTTTTAGGGATTTCTCTTCTTTCTCCCCCGATATATTCCTATTTGTTTACGTCTATCCAATTGTTCCCCCCTTTCCCATGCACATCATATTGAGTTAGTCATATTCCGCCTCCCTGTCCGCGGTCCATAAAAGGGATCCCCGGGACGACTCAGGGGCTTCTTTACCATATACGATTCTCTCCCCTGTCAATATCATTATTTTCTCCTTTTCTCTAATAAACCTCTATTTCCCTTCGTCTTCTTCTTCACGACACGAAGCTTCAAAGAACAGAGACGTAAAACCGCTAAAGTAAGCTGTTTTACATATTCTAATTACCTTCTAAAGCATCCCATTGGTGGACTGGTTCCTGACGAGCAAGCTAGTGGATTTTCGGATTTGTAACCGAAGATGAAAGAAGGCACAATCATGCATAGAGACGTTAAGCACATGGCACCGGAGGTCATCCGATCTGGAGGAGAACGAGATACGATACCGATCTATAGTCATTTGGGGGAGACGGCCTACTGGAGGTGGGTAGTCCCCTATTGAATAAAGAAGGAGGTTGTTAGGGGTATGGATGGAGAGGAGCAATCCTGTGGAAAGTTGGGAACGGTACTAGCCAGGCTATAGAAAAGACGACGCGCCTGGAAGATCTCATCGAAGGGTAGGAACCCCTACTGACTGTAGAATGAGAAGGTTTTCAGATGGAGGAATGAGTGAGCACAGACACTTTGGAAAATAGCTAAATTCATCGAAAAACTGCCCGAGGCGGGTTCCAGATACTGGGGCTCGGTTACGGTCGAATTATAGATCAACAGACAGACGGCTTTCATCTCCTGAAAGAGGGTGTCAACACAGATGGCTGGCCCTCTTCTTGTTAATTACAGTACTCTTTAGGGACTGCTATTCTCCACTTCCAGCCTTCCGGACAATTAAAATGGCATCTCTCAAGGCAGTTGATCACCTGAAGGCAGTTGATCATCTGGAACCCTATTCAATAGTCTGGAATACTTCAAATAAAAAAAGAAAGAACCGGCGACCATCACTCTATCAACCGATAAATTGCTCTTTTCTCTAACTATTTCCGCCTTTCTAATAAATTTATTGTAATAAAGATTCGTCCTACATTTGCCACGGGACATTTACAATTGTTATAGTCCATTTCCAACGGATATTCTACGGATTCAAATTTGCGACTCGTCTCCGCTACGAGACTGGTCGGCCAAGGCTCGGCTGGAATCCGATCCCCTCCACTCGTAAAGTATCGGCAGCATTCTCATCTTTATTCGTAAAAAACGTACCTCCTTTATATATTTGTCTTGCCGAGACTTTACGAGTGGAGGGGATCGGACTATCGAAGACCGAGCCGCCGTATCCGTGCCCCATCTCACCCCCTTCCTGCCTTGCCATAGAGCAGAGAATTCAAAAGCGAAAAATGTCTGCTATTGTCATCTTTTCCCCCTGCTTTTTCCCTGTGATAATGCTGTATTTTTAGCCTGTTAATCGATTGGTAGAGAGAGGGGAAAGCGTCGCGTTTCGCTCGCTCTCTCGACGCTGTCCTCCACATGTCGCTTTTGCATAAGTTTCGACCCATCATTCACGGAGCTTGTAAAAGTCGCTCGTCACTTTCAATTTTCTCTCTTCGACGGTTTATTTCATTTGCGTTGCGGTGATCAATTTTTGACTTTTCAGGGTACTTTCATCGTCTACAGTGAATCTTCCCGAAATGAGTGGTAAAGTCGATAAGAATCTCTATATTCTGCCTAATGACACCCCCGTCTGTCTGCTGGATTGTGGAGAAGCTTTTAAAGGTAAGGAAAATACCAGAAACATGCTCCAATAGCAATTCGCGCTGCCTGTAAACCCGCTCCAATACAACTGCTTTCAAAACCGCTGCTTCTTTCATTTTTTCACTATATCTAATTATTTTTTCTATTTTTCATTATTTTCTAGGTGCTCCACACTGTAGATATCATAAAAATAGGAAAAAAAAACCATAAAAATTGATGAAAAGCCTGATTTGAATGGGGTTTAGAATGGAGCGCGCTTACAGCGGGCGGTTTTAGACCACGGGACTCTTTTTGAGGTTTACGGTAACTATTTAAAACTTATTATAATTAAAATAATGTTCCCCTTTCAGCTTTAACAAATGTCGAGAAGAAATATGCCCATCATTTGACCCAGGCCTCGTATTACGGAGCCTTGGCCGTCTTCCTCCAGGTCTCCCCCGAATCGGCTGCCATCTTCTCGACTTTCTATCGTCTCTTCAAATCTGAAGACATTAACGAACTCAAAAGTACGGATTACAGATTATTTTAACCAGAGACCCTTTTTCCAGAAAAGGCTCTTTCCGTCGGCTTTTCCGAATCAGAATGGACCACCCTGCTGGTCTACGTAGCCGGTTTCTATAACAACAGCGGGAATTATAAGGGATTCGGTGATTCGAAGATCATCCCCGGGGTGGAGGTGGCCAAGATCACAGAGCTCTTGGAGCAGAGCAAGGCGGCTAACAAATACCCGACATTCTTGAAGACATGGGCAGCTGTGGAGAAGAGGGTCGACAGCCTGGAGGACAAACAACTACAGCTGGGATTTGCTGACAAGGGGGTCACGACATATCACAGCGAGAACATCACGGCGGAGGATGCTGCCTTCGTCGCTGGATTCCTCAAGGTAAGACTTCGCTTTCTTTTATTTCATCCTGGGGTTCCCTCCTCTTGGGAGGACAAGTCCATCCTCCCGTCGTCCTCCTCCTTCTTTCATTTTCCGTCGCTTTTGGAAAGACAGGCCCATCCTCCCGTTGTCCTTCTTCGTTGGCCGTCCTTCTGCCGTTTTCCTTCGCTTTTTTTTTGGGGGGGGGGGGGGGGGGGGGACAAGTCCTTCCTCCGGCCGTCCTCCTCTTTCATTGGCAGGCCTTCTGTCATTTCCCGTCGCTTTGAGGGGACAGTTCCATTCTCCCGTCGTCCTCCTCCCTTATTCGCCGTTTTTTTCAGAAAGAGAACTTTGAAACGTGGAATACCCGCTTAACGAAGGACTTCAGCCAGGATAAGAATGGCAAAACCGTCTATCGGGTACTACTAGCCAGCACTGAAAAAGGTAGGAAACCGATGAATTTTATTTTATTTAAAAAAACCATTCCAGGAATTGTAAAAGAATACGAATATGAAGGAGCTACAATCATCATTGAGAAGGGAGACTACTCGCCCATAATGGCGCGGCTTGTCAGCCACTTGAAGGAGGTCAGATCACCCGGACGGGATCTCCTAATACTGTATTTTATAGGCTGTCCCGGTGTCAGCTAATGACAATCAGAAGCAGATGGTGGAGAAGTACATCCAGCACTTTACCAGCGGGAATATCAACGACCACAAGGATGGCTCCCGTTTCTGGATCAAGGATGTCGGCCCGACGGTGGAGAGCTATATTGGATTTATTGAGAACTACAGGGATCCAGCCGGGACTAGGAGTGAATTCGAAGGTACTGAGACATTAAATTGAAAGGATTTTATTGGGAGTCGCCACCTTCCCGGGTCATTGGAGGAGGAGCAATTGAGCGCCACCTCGATTTTGGGTGCGCCACTTCAAACTGCTATATCTCGGCCATTTTTGGATCATTTTTGGAGATTTAAAAACCAATTTGTAGAGCTTTTCAAGACGTATCTTATAGTTAAAGAGACAGCAGCGATTAATTTAAGAAAAATATAGAAAATTGGCCCAAATCGCGCGCGCCTGCGCGTTGCCCTTGTATGATCCCTGTCGCTCCTCCCCTGTCCCTCCAACCCCCAGAGCTCCCTTTAAATAAATTGAAATAATTATTTTACAGGATTTGTCTCATGTGTCAACAAGGAAACCTCCAAGAAGTTCCAAAAACTCGTGGAAAATGCCGAGAAGATCCTCCCCCGTCTGCCTTGGGGCACCGCCTACGAGAAGGACAAATTCCTCAAGCCGGACTTCACTGCCCTCGATGTGATAGCCTTCGGCAGCAGCGGCATCCCGGCCGGAATTAATATTCCCAATTGTAAGTCTATATTAAAGGAAGGTATTAAAGAAAAATATTGTTTAGATGACGATATCCGGCAGAATGAAGGATTCAAGAATGTCTCCCTGGGTAATGTCATCTCGGCGACGCCGAAGCAGAAAATGAACTTTTTGAGCGAGGAAGATGAAGTTAGTTTAATGTTTAACCTGTTAGGGAGATCCAAATAGACCACATTAGGGCAAAAATACTAAAAATCGGCAGATTCAGTCACCGGGAGAGACTGGAAGCCGTTCAGAGGCAGGCCTTGAATCCCCTGGTAGAGATTGGCCCATTTCATCGATTCTAGATACTGTAGATCCTGCTACAAAGGGGTCTGGGACGATCCTATACTGTCCTATAGAAATGTATTACTGTATTTCGTTTCAGGACCTGATGTTCAAGTACTACAAGGAATCCTTCGAGGTCCAAGTCGGCCTCCACGAGCTGCTCGGTCATGGAAGTGGCAAACTCTTCCAGCGAAATAAAGACGGCACCTTCAATTTCGACAAGAATACCACCGATCTGATTACCGGAAAAGCGGTGGAGAAGTGGTACGAACCGGGTGAGACGTGGGGCTCCAAGTTTGGGCAGCTCTCCTCCGCCTATGAAGAATGCCGCGCCGAAGGAGTCGGCTACGTTCTCAGCTGTGATGCTGATATTCTAGAGTAAGGGAATTATCATCGCTATTAAATGAAATAATTTATAGAATCTTTGGTTTTACGGGTGAACTGGCAGAGAAGGTCAAATACGTCAATTGGCTCAATGAAATCCGCGCCGGACTGCTGGCATTGGAATTTTATAACGCTGAACAGAAGAAATGGGGACAGGTGGGTCTTTTTATTTTTATAGAAACTGGCAGACGGGTCCTGAAACGATAAGAAACGGTTCCTTTCTTTGTTAAAAGAGCACAGTCGGTTCAGGACCCGGCCATTACCGTATTTCATTACTGGCTACAAGCCGGAATTCCGGGAAGCGCAATTTTGAATTTCGGGACAAAACATTTAGTTGAAGGATACGGTAGCCTCCTTTAAAAGAATACGATATAGCTCTAATTCTGCCTCTTTCCAGGCCCATTGCTATGCCCGCTGGGTCCTGACCCAAGTCTGCCTCGAGGCTGGCCACGGCTTCATTACCATTGAAGACCGTATGGGAGACGACGGCAAGCCGGACCTGATGTTCAAGTTGGATCAGAAGAAAATCGACGCTGTCGGAAAGCCAGCCGTCACTGCTTTCTTGGCTAAATTACAGGTAGGTATACTGTAGGGCCGATCGCCACTCCTTCTCCATTCCTGACTAATTCCTCCACTTTTCCAGGCCTACAAATCTACCGGAGACTTCGAAGGCGGTAAAGCTCTCTTCGAATCTTATGGAAAAGTCGACGCGACTGCCCTAAAATGGCGGGAAATTTGTATCGCCCGCCGTAAGCCCCGCCGCCTCTTTGTCCAGAGCAACACCGCCATGGCCAATGGTTTGCCTCCTTACCGAATTACAGTAACCCCTGATTTTAGATGAAGTGAAACTGCTCGCCTATCCTCCCTCGGTCGAAGGTGTCATCCAGTCCTTTGTTGAACGATACAATGAGGAAAGCATCGACGAGTTGGAACAGTGCTGGAACGAGAATAAGCAGCTCTTCCCCTCGGCCTACTCTGCTTAAAATGGCCTTTAAAACAATGAGAGTTTTTGTGATATGACATAATGTGATTTAATTTAATTCATGAAAAATAAATATATCAAATTTGGCCTGGAAAAAAGAGGAGAGGAGCCGGTGGTGGACTCGGCGCTCTTGGGTGCGTCGCACCCATAAAATCTCGGCAGCACAAAGTGGATAAAGGCGAGCCTCGTTTATAGCTGGCTCAGTAATAAACTAAAAAAAAGTACATTTTGGCGTATACTTCCCCAACCTTCCGGTAGGACGATGAGACAGACGGTCCTCCCTTCCTTCCCAAGTTTCCAAGGGGATCGAGCCACGTCTCCGCCCTTGAAATAGTCCTCCGTATTATGCTTTTTTCTTTCTTTTTAATCCCCCCTTTCCCTTCGAATTAGTCCCCGCCTGATTAACCTGAATGAACACGGAACTGCAGGGGAGGAGGAGAAGCCAAGTTCACGGTCGCCATGGCTCCCCGCCTGAGAACAGTTAGTCATGCTCCTGTTGGCCGGCCTGCTGTTTTCCATCGTCCGGGCACAGTGGTCCCAATGTCCCGACGTTACTGTACCTCCTAGTGAACTAGGTAGGAGGCAGCTAAAGTGATCAAGTATGTCTTTCCAGATACTGTATCCGTCTGGACGGATGGAGTCGTCTCCCGGCTGGGAATAGCCAAGCCGACGGAGACGTCGACTGCCTCCTCGGTTACGGCCAGCACTGCTTCAGTGGCTAAATGTTCAGCTGATTGTTCTTTTCCCCTCTCGACATACGTAACAACAGGTACGTTTTTAACTACAGTACAGAACGGGAGAGCCGGGGTCGGTAGAAGGAGAAAGAGTGGTTCTTCCTCATCTAAAAATTGTTCATGGGGAGGGCTCGCCACCCTTTCTCCCTGGACAGTACTCTCTCCATGACCACTGGATAGATAATTGAACGATAAAAAAGGCTACACCTACTATCAAAACCCGTCCTGTAGGCAGGCCGGCTATCTTCCTACCCCCGGTTGGGATCTGTTCAGTAACAGTCGCCATCCTCCTTCACAATCCAGCCCGAAAAGATTTGAATCTCCCCTAATTTTTCGACCAGAGCCATTGGCTTCGCTTCGTACATTTTTGCGTCAATTAATTTATTAGAATAGGATCTCTCTTATTTGCTACATGAGGTGGCGGAAAAGGGATCGAAAAACACAACTGGGCGGAACGGAAAACAACAGAATCGAATTCCAGGGGGATCAGAAATCAGTTTCGTAGAGAGGAGAACATTCTAGACATTAAAAAATGGGAGAAAATAATCAAGTGCCGAGATTTTATGGGTGCCAGAGACGGCTAACGGATTCGGAGCTCTAGAACCCCTTGGACTATCAGAATAATTTCCTATTTCCAGTCGGGACCCAGAGTTCCTTCCTCCTCATCCAAGAGCCGTTGTCCTTCCTCGTTCCCGGCTATTTTACCCGTTTTCCCACCAACGAGACTCTCCGCTGTGTCGCCTACCAGGGATCTTGTGGTGCTACCGTACCCCTCTACCGCCATTACCGGATAACGGCCTTTGGTGTCCGTGAGTCTTTTTTCAATTAATTAGATCCGAATTCCCCGTTCAGAACACGCCTATTCTTTCTCCCCGGACATTAGTTATCAAGATTTCATAATGGAGGGCAATCCTGTTTGCTATTTTTGGCCTTCCGGAATTGGTAAGCCGTTTTATTCTCTGTGAATGGGACTAATTCATTTTTCAGCTGCTGATCCATCTGGAGAGAATGTACCCAATATTCCGGAGAGCGATCTGGTAGTCCTGCACTACTTTGACAACCAGGCAATAGGTTTGTTCGGGGGAGGAGACATGGCGCCATTGTACCACAGCTCTTGACCTTCCCCAGATCTTTAGCCCCGGGTTACCAGGGATAAAACCATCCACACTGGATTCGCACTGTCCTGTTCTCCAAAAAGGCTCAAATTTTCAAAAACAGATAATTATTCTAACCTTCTGGGATATTTAGAGGAGGAACTGTTCTAATTTAGAGGAGTGGCAGGGGGCGGCGGCGGAAAACGGGCTGGGGAACTTTTTGAGTTGAGGCACCCTGGACGAAAGCTATACCATTGGAAAGAGCAGCAAATACTGTACTGAAAAATGATATTCTTAGCTACAGTACTCTTCCTACTGAGCGACATGAGCCGTCGGAAGGACGCGACCCTCCTTCTCCGTAGTCAAACTTGGCTGAAAGCCTTTTTTGCTAGAAAATCTCACTTTCTTGGAGACTTTCATCCCTTCCCTTCATTTTAATTTTAGGATCCCTTCGAGACCACTATGCCACCACTCTGACTACCGTTCCCGGCTACACAGAACTCTCCCCCCTGGGTAAAGTCGCCTCTAATCTCAGCAGCCAGTGTGATGAGATGATAGCCCTCGTAGAACTGGTTGATAATCAAACAGGACCATTTTGTAAGTTCTTATTCTTTTTTAAATTCTTTTATCATATTTTTAGCCAGACTAGACCACAAAGTAATAGTGGAAAGTCAAGAATCGAACCGGCTCTTTGAACAGTACACACCAACGTCGGAGAAGTTCTATTGCGTGTCTCGGCCCGTCTGCGGGGCCACTCGGCCTCTTTGGAAGATGTATGACTATATTAATTTGGGTGGGTAGTTATTTTAATTATACCGTAAGACATTGATTTTGACTGTTAGGGCGCTAAAGGGAGCCTCCCCAGTAAAATTCGCGCCTACATGCACTGCCGAGATTGTACGGGTGCGGAAAAGATCATCCAGCCAACCGTAACCTCAAAAACGTCCCTTATCTTGGAATTAGGGCTCCATTCCGGGTTCTAGCCATGTTTAACCCTCTAGCTCACTTCTAACCATTGTCTTACGGCATTTTCAGCCATAAAATGGTTCATTTCAGACAGTGTCCTGTCCCTCACCCCGTCCTCCACCCTCAGCGAATATCTCTACCCAAATGCCCCTCTCTGCTACATCTGGGCCTTGGATTACAACCCCAATGGAGATCTGTCCACCAATTCGACCATAACGCAGGATATTATTGATGCCCAAGAGGGGGATCCTTCCCTATCGACTACTGACAGTAATCTCCTCTCGTCTACCCTGATTCCTGGAGAGGAGACTACAGTAGGATCGACTGAGCCGGCAATGGACGGCAGTTCCCCTCCTGGCGAGAGTTCCTCAACTTTGGAAGAAGAAATTGGATCGAGCACTCTTCCGGGAGAATCTACCGTACTTCTGGTTGAGGAGACAACGTCTCTTCCCTTCGAGACCTCTCCCCTGATGGAAGAAATCATCTCCACGACTATTTTCAACGAAGAGACGACACAATTCCCATCAGAAAGCTCAACACTGGCGCCGGTGGGAACGGAATCATTTGACAGCGTGGGAACAACACTGGAAGGGACAACAACCAGCATTTTTGATTTGGAGACGTGGGAGACAACAATAGGAACAGGGGCCACCGAGATTATGGGATCGACGACTTTTAATCCGCCGACTAGCTGGCCCACGACGGCGGGAGACACTCTGGCTCCTGAGGGAACAACTCTGCTTTTTCTAGAGACGACAGAGCCTGGAATAACTTCTCCTTCTCTGGAAATAACTACTGTAGTCGATTGGGAGACCACAGTACCCCTGGGATCAACGGTACCCGGTGAGGATGCTGTCTCCTCCGGTTTGGAAGCGACTACAGTAGGAATTGTGACTACCGAGGAGATGACGCTGTCAACTGGAGGAGCAGTAGAAACAGAAGGTCCCAGCACGATGGGGGAACTCCAAACAACGAGTACTATTCCACCCAGGACCACAGAAGGATCTCCATTTATCATACCCCAACTGGGAAGAACTACACTACAAGTTGGGAGTACTGTAGCGACTGGTTCTACAGTACCACAGGAGAATACCCCAGGGATAGAATCTACCGGATCCCCAACAATCCCTCCAGGACCCGTGGCTACCCAAATGACGTGGGAGAGTCTCTTCTCGTCGATGACGACTCCAATCAGAGATCTCGCCACTCCGGCAGCGGATGTGACCAGTATCCCGACGGAAATGGCTACCACCCGGGCTCAGGTAGAGGGTACTGTAGCTGTTAGTCCTACTGAAGGTCCCGCAACGACTGCTGGATTGCCATTTATTAATATTACCGAATTGACATGGACAACGGGAGCTGTGGAGGTGGCTACGGCAGCCACTATTCCACCGGGAACTCTTCCTGCTCATGATCCTTCGGGAACAACTCCTCCAAGTTCTGAGATTACTGTAATTCCTGTTGTAACGCCATCGGTCGGCCTTCCATTGACCACTCTCGCTGATAGTTTGGTATTTACCGTAACCCGGCCTGGAGGAGATGTGACAACAACTAGTGGAAATCCTGGAGGAGAGATTACTGTAACTTCAGGTAAGACGCCTGCCCCCCACCGGGCTATCCAAAAATTAGCACCACCGCCTTACCCAGGTTCGGTGCAGAACAGCACAGATTTCTTGGACATTACGTCGCTGTCAAATTGACGAGATCGCAAGGCACGCCGGCGGGCTGCCGAGATTTTACGGGTGCAGGCGCCGTGCGATTCATCTCGGCCGTGTTTCTCTTTTCCCTCCTTTTTTAATCGAAAAAAGAGGACAACTTTTAGAAGTGGTTACTGTAACTGGTCCGGCTGCTCCTGTCCACGATGTGACAGAGAGGGTAGTCAATTTGGAGGATATCCTAACGACCACGGCTCTGCCAACCCGCGACTCGACGGATCTCTTCTCCCTTAACGGCTAATCCTCTCCATTTCCTGGATTTCTCTAGTTCCCCGTCTAGTTTCCCCCGCGTTGGTTAATAAATAACCTTCTCGTTGTGTTTTTCTTTAAAAGGAAATCCGGGATATCGTGATAATCGGGGTCATCTGTCAACCAGCCGGCTAGGCGCACTTTCACTCCTCTCTCCCCCCAGCTGGCAATGTCTTTCCCTTTCCTTCCCCTGCTCTTCTTCATTTTCTGGCCAGTCGCCGCTGATCTCAGCTATAATGACGAGAGGACAAAGTTCAGTTTTGGAACATTCAAGGACAAATATTATGGACAGCCCAATTTTCTACAGATCCCGATAAATCAACAGGGAAGAGAGCGACTAGCCGTCCCCAAGGCTTTCTACCATTTTTCTGAAAACGAAGTTAGTTTTTTTGTGTTAAAATATAATGTTATATGCCCACAATTATCTACCGTAATCCTGTGTAAATTTCCCTGAAAAAATTTCCATAGATGCGCTCTGTAGACGCGCTTCATCTAACAGTGCGCCAGCTGGAATCAGACCGGGGGGTTTCTTCCGTTTCTTCCTTATTTTTGGCATTTTTTCTCATTTTTTCTTCCATTACAGTAATCACCACATTGTAGACAATGTAAAAATATAGAAAAAAAATCTTTTAAAATGTAAAAAATAACGATTTGAAGAAGTAATTGATGGAGTATGGTTACAGCGCGCCATTGGCTTGTAAATTCGCGTTTTTCTCCATTTTCTCATATTTTCTGTTATTTCCTTAATTTCTAGTGTTACACAGGGTAACAAGGGCGTGTTACTATAGAAATGATAAAAAATATACAAAAAATGGGTAAAAACCGTTTTAGTCGAATATTACGGTTCGGCGCCGTTTCTTCCAAGACTACCGTAATTTCTGGCCATTTTCCAGGTAGGAGCCGATTCCACTTGGGGTGTTCCTGACGACTCGCGTCTGCTGGCCACCCGAATGATGCTAAAGAACAACCGCCGAGAGATCAACGGAATGTACCTGCCCATCCCCCATATGGACCCGATAAATGTCCATCTGATCAGCCAGAGGACATTTGAAAAGGGGCTGGACACCAATGCCAGGGAAGACTCTCCCGAGGGGGCGCTGGCCCATGCTAAACGGTACCTTTTCTTCTCTATTTTCTTTATAAATAATAAAAATTTAGACTCTGTCTCCTGGGAGACGAGGGTCTTTGCGAGAAGGCCCTGCTCCATTACCATCGGCTGAAGTCGGCCTCCTTGAGGCAGAATGCCGCTCCCCTTCACAGGCAGCTGATGTCCTTGGTAAGGTCTACGCCATTTTCTGTTCCCTAGGTTACTCTAGGTGTATTACTTCAAAATGGGAGTCTCACCCCGATTCCGGTACAAAACAGGGTTTAAAGGAACTGTCAGGGACCAAGTGGAAGTGATAATTTGACCCTGAGCAACCGAATTCCATGCGACTGACTACATATGGGGCTTATTCTCTATCCAACTTTTCATTTCGGGGTCATTTGTGCGTATTTTACGATTCATGTAGCGTTTTCCGCATTTTCTCTACCAAAACAACTAGTAAACTAAATCGGTATAGGCTGAAAAAATTCGCCGTTTTCTCCTGATCACGATGATATATTTAGTTTTGCATATGGACTTTGGAATCACTAGAAAATTGCATTTTTATCCCAAAGTTATAAATGCATTCCATTTCTGTGATCATAATCGTTGCGGGACCCATGAAAGGTCCTGCAACGATCATGATCACTTTTTCGCTTTTGACCGTTTTCGACCAGATTTTGATCATAAATGTGCATTTTTCTCGTGATACAGCCGTCCATATGCAAAAATAAATATACCATCGTGATCAGGAGAAAAAGGCGAATTTTTTAAGCCCAAGTTGTTTTAGGTCCCTGACAGTTCCTTTAAATTGCCTTTGACCGGGGATTGAGAGCTTTATGGTCCAGGGAGACTGTTCCAATATTTATATCTCTTTTCTCATTTTCAGGGTGACGTGGCAGCTGATACGAAGATCCGTGATCGAGTGGGCAATGGTCTTGGAATCGTTGTGGGAATTCCCGGCTATGAGCCCGTCTATATGGGAGCGGCTTTTGATAACAATAATGATGGCGACTATAAAGTTCGATTCTCGCCTCCTAGGTGACAACGATGGGAAAATTAATAATTAATAATAATAATAATTTAATAATAAAACGAGTTCTATTTCCCATTTCTGTACGCCCAGCTATCGTAATCAGCGACAAGCAATCAGAAAAAAAAGCAAAAAGATTTTTCAACGGCAGGGGATCGAACTCAACTGTATCCAATTGTAGGCGCGTCTCATCGCACTGCGCCATCAAGACAATAGAAGTTCTAATGTCTTGATGGCGCTCATATGATATACTTTCTGTTAAACATCGTGCAGTGCTAGAGTAAACAGTATGCAAGGGGGAGAGAGAAGGAAGTAGAAGAGACTGATCCATGTATTAAAAGCATGTGGGTATCGTTGTTTCTCTTTTAGTAACAATACACCGAGGAGTGAGTGTCCAGCGTTTTCTCTTTCTCTCACCTGCGACATGAGAGGGGATAGGATAGAGAGCAGGCATGTGCTTCTATTGATTGATAGGGGAAGAGAAGACGCCCCAGGGGATTGAGAGAGACAGAGGGGGGAGAGGGGGCCGAGGGGGGAGAGGTAAGCCAGCGACGGGTGTCAGTGGTCGCGGCCCCCTCTCATCTCCCCTCGTCGGAGTCTGATTTGTGACCCCATTACTCCGATTCGGCTCCATTTATTTTATCTCTTGACTCTAATTGTTCTCGATTTATTGACCTGTCCAGGTGGTCTTGAGACGAAGACGAAGTAGAAATATCAAAGGGGAAGGGCCAGTTTATGGAACCGCGAGAGAGGGAGACATTCCGAAAAATAACAACTTGTGTACGAGAGACAACAATCAGATGCTGTCGTCGCCGTGGTTATTGCATCCCCCCTTTTTCTCTCCTCACACATCCCCGACACCTTTCCCCTACTCTCAAACCACATCTAGACTACAATTTTTAAAGGGATAAAAGTCCGGAAATGACCGATTTTGACCTACAGTACCTACAATAACCATCGGAGTACTAGATTTCCTCTTCAATGGGTCGCGAAACGAATCTTTGCTCCATTGAAGGCCTTCTGGGATGTTTTCAGTTTTTTAGAGTAGAATCCGAAAGGTTCCCAGATGGAAATATCCCCATGTTAATTCTGTTACAGTACCTACAGTATCCTATAAACCGTTAGAATCCCCAAAAGGTGGCCTAGGATCCGTTTGAGGCCTTCTCGACCTAGTATGCCCCTGTATGGCACCCCATAGTCGTTGGAAAAGTCCAGTAAACTTTTTAAAATGATAAAAATGACACAATATAGATCCAGAACCAGGTTACGGATCACAAAATGACGAAAATCCTGAGATCCAACCGAAACGACCATTTCTAAGTCCCGGAAGTCCCGTCCTTGACTGCCAGTCCTCGCAATCCTGTAATTTCCAACTCTTTTCATCATTTTCTCTCGAATTCTTGTAACAAATCACGTTGTTTTGATTGTGAAACAACTCACCAAAAGTTGGCGTCATTAGTGTTTTCTTTACTTCGTTTTTTTCTCGAAGAAGGATCACTCTAGCGGCGATTGGATGGATCGCGGCGCCTCAAAGAGGAACACCGCTCATTTCTACCATTTCTTCTACTTTTTAGAGTAAATTCTCTATTTTCGTCTCGAGACTCTTCCCATTGGTTAAAAATGTAGTTAAAATGAGTTGAAACACCCTTTAAAATTTCAAAAAAGCTTCTCCTCCTCCGCGTGACTCATCCTTTTGAAATCCTCTGATCCCTTTTTCATCATTTTAAATATATTTTTAGCTTATTGTTACGACCGTTTCTTCTATTTTTCTGAATGCTTCACCGCTATTCGAAGTCTCCAACAAAATGAGGGAGAATATGCAAAAACTGTGGCAATGGCTACAGGATAGAAAGTCGAATACGGTCCGCCGGTGGCGGAGTTCCCTCCTCCGGGTGAATGGCTCCTCGGACCGGCTGGCCAACGGCGCTGTTCGTGAGTTTTCCTTATTAACTACTAGAAGAGCGGTTCGTTTAAGCCCACAGCTACTCGGCCATCAGTCTACCGTCAGAGAACCGCGGCCGGGCCCAGGAGTACGAAGAATTCTTCGAGGAGCCCCAGATTCGGCACGTTTTGGAGGTAAGGGGGCAGACAATTTGTCCGGGGGCTGTCAATCATCGTCACTGGGATTTTTCAAAGAGACACACATGCAGTGGAAGGTCTAATTTTATGGATTGGATCATTTCCATTTCTTAAACATAAAACGCAGGTGGCTGGCCCGGCTCGGTCCTCGATAGTCCGATCCCCTGCACCCGTAAAGTCTCGGCAGAACAAAGATATAAAAGCGTCAGAGTTTTGTAACTGTTTTGAATAAAGATGCTCCTCTTGCCGAGACTTTACAGGTGCAGGAGATCGTACTATCGAGGATCCAGCCGCTGTGCCCAGTGATTTTGGAATCTCCACTGGCTCAAGGGGAAGATTCCGCCCTTGTGAAGGCGAAACTGGCGTTATGACAAAATAGGTAATATCATTGGATTCAGCATAAGAAACTGTACAGAATGGTATCCATTTTGGCCAGTTTTCCAGTGTTTCCCGGCTGGAACGGCCTCCTCCCGTGGGTGGCGCCATTCATCCCTTCGGGTAGATGGGAAATTCTACTTTTCCCGCCTTCTGGAAAGGGACGGAGCTTCCCATTTACAGTCCCTGGTCAAAAACAACATTTTCGAGGTGGCAGCAGCAGTGTTTTCTTCTAACTTTACTATCCTCCCCGAGGGTAGCCTCTATCGCCGGTCTCCAATTTCAGGTGTCCTTCTTCTTCCTCTCCTTCTCTTGTGTTGGTGTAAACAGAAAAAAGTACTAGCAGCAGGGAGCAGGGAATATTTTGAAACTGACCACAGTGTATTCTTCCCAATTCTTCGTAATTTTGGGGGATGGCTTCAATTCTCGCGGTGACCACTGTTTCTCCTGGCCGGTCGTCCCACTCGGTCCTGGGGAGGCGTCCTCCCGGCCGGCTAGTCCCTTTAGCTGGCTGTAACTTGGTTGACACAATTGGGGATCGATTCTACAGGGGGTTCTCTCATATTTTAGACCCTCTACCCAATATTTCCTCATCTAATGGGCTTGTACCACGCAAAGAACGCCATCTGCCCCAATTACTCGTCATTTCATCTCAATTTTCCATAATTTTACGGAAAATTCGTTCCTGGTAGCTTATTTTAAGCTACACTCTTCATTATAGAAGTGTTTATTCAGCTCAGGAGGTAAAAAATGTAGGCATTTCCATTTTCAAGCCTCCTCTCTTGCGAGATGGCGCCGCCCGCAGGAGGAGACTTTTCCCACCCGGAACGACTGGGAAATTTACCAAAATATATACTTTTTTATTCCGTTTTTTGTGCTGAATCTGATGCATTTTACCGTTTTACTACAGCTGGTAATAGCGCGGAGATATGGTAGAAATAAGGTGCCCTTTGATTGCACTCTGTCTAAACAAGAGGCGGAGGCGTTCGATCTCTTCCCTTCGGCTTTTTTCTCTGTCGGTTTCAAAGTGACGATGAGTGATGATATGACGGGAGGACACCTTTAAAGAAGGAAAAGAAAAACATTTAAAGTCGTGTGACTGCCATTTTCCAGGTGAGACGCCGTTCCTTCCGTGAGCCCCGACTCGACCAGCAGCCCGTCCCCCCGCCGGACATAGAGTGCCCCAGTCCTAATCCATTTCTAGAGCGGTAATTCTATTCTTTTTGTCAGTCGTTAAATTGGCTTTTTAGCTTAACTCCGACCGCCTCTCCACGTGGCACACCAGCCAGGGAAAGGAGCAGTCGCCAGATTCGGTTCAATCTGCCCGAAGTGAGTCATCCTCCGCTCCCTTCCTCCGGTCCATTTGGGGGAGGATGTCTCCCCGGGCACGCGACCCTTCCCCCTTCCTTCTGCTCTTCTCTTTTCCCTTCCATTCTGTTTCTAAAAATATGAGGCGCGGTTTTTAAAACAACGATTATGACGGCCAGCTGTTCCGGCTCCGCGGCGGCATACTCACAAGGATAGGGGTCATACAGCCGACAAGCAGCTGACGTCAATGGGAAATGTGTCAACCTCTCTCGGGGAGAAGGGAAAAAGGATAAAGACATGAAAGAATGGGCCATTACTTTTTTGTTGAGACAAGAAAATCTATCCAAAAATCCTTTTGGGATCGACCAGGAGCCGTAGCCAGCGATCGCGCCGGGACCTTCGGGTATCCAACTGTAACCAGCACCCACATCCGACAATCCTCCATAAAATGTTCCTAACAAAACTGAGTACAAGGTCTTGTAGAGCTCGATCTGATGAGCAAGCTGATATAAGACAGTCTATAAAATCACCTTGTAGTGAAAAGTGCGAGATGACCTATGCGCCTGTGTCCTGAAATAGGGCCTTTTCTTCTTAAATTCAATACAAAAGACCCCAGTTTTGGTGCCAGTTTTGAGCGGCATATACGGCAGACTCTAAGAACGCAAGAATTTGAAAAGTTTTTTATGTCCATTTGCTCATCAGATCGAGCTCTACAAGACCTTGTACTCAGTTTTCTAACAACTCAATAAATTTTGTATTTATCCGCCATGAAACCCCAATTAAAGCCAATTACGGTTAAGCGGGGGCATTTCGGGGAGCTCCTTTGTACGGTTTTTACGGGGAGATTCCTGATGGGGCATGTAGAACAGGCTTATAGAAGGCCAGAAAGTTCAACTCGCGGCTAAATCGTTAGACCTTGAATGTCGTCTTTTTTCTTGACAGACTATACCCCATGGAAAAAGTTCTCTTCCCCCTGTTTAAAGCGTCTTTTTTTAGGTCCGGTTGAGTTCGTTTGAAGAAGAAGACCACCAGATCCTCTTCGAAGGCACCCTGTCCCCGCCGCCGCCTCCCATTGAAGTCGTCTGGTCTCCAGTCGGCCTGGAACCGGTGCTACAGGAAAAACCACCGCCTCCTCCTTTTCAAGTACCCTTTTCTCTCTTTTTTTCTAAAAACCAAATTAACTTTAGAACGTCATGGCAACCACAGCTGCTGAGCCGAGTCCGCTGTCTTCTCCAACGTCGAGAAGAAATTCAGCCAATGAACGAGCCCGGCAAAATTTATTAGCCCAGAGGAGGCAGAGTAATGTTCAGGTAGGGGGGAAGGAAGGTCGCATGAGAGATCGGCCGATTCCCAGCACGGCAGGGGGCCATCGCCTTCCGCATACGGATTTGCAAGTCTCGGCATGAGATATTCTCAGAATCCTATGCTGCAGCTGCTGTATCCCCGTTTTTGATATTCTAGCCGCTAAAAAAATCATGAAACAGGGGGAATTGGTCTTGGAACCTTGAACAGGCGGGAAAATATTTGGGGAAGAGGCCTTTTGCGCTAGTGGCCGGGGCTTAGCAACGGCCCGGAACGACCTGGATCGGCTCGATTCGGGCCGAGCCATCCGTTCTTCCATTTTTATCCCCCAATTCCCTCACCTTCCCTGTAAAAGAGTCCGTCCTCACGAGTCCTTCCCCATCCGGCATTTTTGACTTGGAGACGGGGGAGACAACAATAGGAACAGGGGCCACCGAGATTATGGGATCGACACTTCCTCAACCGGGATCGACGGATTTTAATGCACCGGCTAGCTGGGCCACGACGGCTGGACACCCGAACTAGGAAGAACTACACCACAAGTTGGAAGTACTGTAGCCATTCTGACTGCTTCTACAGTACCCCAAGAGGGGCGGCCGGGATGGAATCTACCGTACCCTCAAGTTACACAAAAGCGATACCGGGATTCCCAACTTTCAACTGAACAGGGTCGTTGTCCCCTGTCCTCCCGCTTGTTCCTACGGTACTAAGCCCTATTTATTCCCAATAAGATACCCGCTACTTATACAGAACTCGTCAAAAATTCATGTCCCTTCCCGGACATCATGACATATTCCCTCGCATCCCCCTCCCTCCTATGCATATAGCCTCATTCGTTTCAGATAGCCCAAGCCATGACAGGACGTCGTGCCTCCACCACAATAATCCCCTTGACATCCGCCCAAATCCATCTGATTCGCTCTCTCTGGCGACAGATCTACACCTCCAAGGGGCCGACAGTCATCGGGACGAGCATCTACCACCGGCTGTGTTTTAAATGCCCCGTGGTTTGTTTGAAATCCGGCGGGAAGAGGAATATTCAAATTTATAGGTGAAGGAGCAAATTCGGCGGGTCGAGCTGCCCTCAAACTTCAGGGACTACGACACGTTCATCAAGGCCCACAGTAAAGCGATGGCAGAGCTCATTGATCAGGTACCGGCTCTTCTCGTTTTGGCCTAAATATACCGTATTCTGTTGGATGAAATTCCGAGACAGTTCCATTTTAAAAACCCCTTCGAAATCTCCAAGTTCCTGCCCGGATCCCGAGCACAAAGCCACCAGTTCAGAATGGAGCAAGGTTTCCTCATTTGTCATATATTTGAATGGGCTCCTCCTCGTAAAAATCCTCCTCCATTCTGTTGCAATCTTCCCAAAAATTGGGAATTGTAGTCGGCATCTCTTCCACTCCACGGTTCCAATTCAAGTGGGCGCCCTTTCCGAGTCCTGTAGATTTTGCAACCGGCCAAAATTCAAGAAGAAGAGGGCGAAAATAAGAGAGGAGAAAAAACTATACTAAACAGATCCAAAATGCTGAAAAGACTGTAGTTTAAAAGAACTGGCTCTGCCCGGCTTCCCCGGCCCGTGACGGCCAACCACGAGATCGGCCACCGGCGCCCCCTTGGTTCCACCACCTCTCTCCCTTCCTATTTCCATTCATTTAACCAAAACAGTAATCCTACTTCCAGGTAGTCGAAAACCTCGATCAATTGGATAATATGACAGACGAATTGATACGAATCGGCCGTGTACATGCTCGCGTCTTACGGGGAGAACTTACAGGTTTCTTTTCCTTTTTTTATCCTAAAAATTGGAATTATTCCAGGTAAAATATGGAACGTGGTAGCTGAGACATTTATTGACTGTACATTGGAATGGGGAGACAAGAGGTAGGCCAAGACGTCTGCCTACGACCTCCTGGGTATTATAGATGCCGGTCGGAGACAGTTCGCAAAGCCTGGGCCCTTATTGTGGCCTTTGTGGTGGAAAAGATCAAAATCGGCCACCATGAGCAGAGGAAGGTAATGCTCTCGACGAGACACGCCTCCATCCCCAATATGGATGGCTCCTTCTCCGTCATGAGGATATCATAGACAGCTGTCGTCCTCCTCCCTTTGGTTAACTGTATCCTCTCGGGTCCGCTCTCTATTCGTCTACAGAAAAGGAGAACTTCCTTGATGATCTCTCTCGAATATATCCCTGTGTGTTTTTAAGGAAAACAAAGATAAATATGGATGTTCCTGGTGGTGGCAAGCAGTGGTTCTTTTGTCCCCCATCCTCCTTTAGCCAGCCCAAAATAAAAAAGCAACAATTTATCAAAACGACCACACTGTATGTGGCGGGGATAGCCTTATAGGAGTCGATATGGAGACGGTTTTGGCCAAAACGGACTTTCCCTCCACGACGCGAAAGACGATCCATAAAGCTTATACAAACTGTTAGGTTCTAAAATAATGTCTTTTATATTGGAGAAAATATGGTAAGTAGCATACCTCTTTTTCTCTTGGACTTTCGTCCAAATAAATCAGGAGATTATGCTTAAAGTGCAGAGGGAATGCAAGGTTCCTCGACTTGGCTATGGTCTTCTCCATCTGGTGGCAGGTCTGTCTCATCCGGGAGGCTTCTTTGAATGGCATCTGGAACTATATTAAATAGGAAGGAGACGGGATTACCTTTCCCAGGATGGCGGTGAGACTGCCGTAAGGGATTTGGGACAGGGGGAAGACGGGCATACTCGAAGGAGGAGGAGGGGGACGACGAACTAAGGGTGGGGGACAAATCGATTGAGTTGGGGGAAAGCGACAAGAATATTGATCCAGTAATCATCTGTGGCCAATTAGAGACCAAATCAATCGATTGCCCCCATTTTCAGTCCGTCGCCTCCTTCCTCCAATGATAAGTATGCCCGTCTTCCCCCTGTCCCAAATCCCTTACGGCAGTCTCACCGCCATCCTGGGAAAGGTAATCCCGTCTCCTTCCTATTTAATATAGTTCCAGATGCCATTCAAAGAAGCCTCCCGGATGAAACAGACCTGCCACCAGATGGAGGAGACCATAGCCAAGTCGAGGGAGCTCTCATGTCCCGTGGCTGCAAACTACAGGCCATTTATCACTCTATATGGGCCATTGAATACAGGGGTAGGATGTTTCACATTCCTCTCTGATAAAGCTCATTTGTGAATCTCCCTGTACAAAAGAGTATTATGCTATTCGCTTGCATCTGATTCCTCACCCTCGATTACCCCGCTGCCCCGATTTTGGCTATGTTTCTCCCGCGCCGCTTCACGTAACAGGCATTTTTGTAAAATAGGGCAAAATTCCACTGTCAAATAATTATAGGAAAACTCTCAAACCCCCGGTTTATCTGTGAAACGAGAGCCGTAAAAGCCAAGGGACGGTCTGTGTCGACCAGCGAAAACCTCATTTTTGTTGTTATTTGTGGGGTGAGGAGGGTTTCAGACCGATTGAAGGCGCATGCAGCGATATTGAAGAAAACTGAAAACAGGGGCAGGTAGAGCACAGCATGCCGAGTATTTTGGCACAAGGAACTCGTTTTAACGGACTGAAACCCTCCTCACCCCACAAATAAGAACAAAATGAGAATGGGAAAGTGCCCGACGGGTAAAGAGATAAAACAATTTTTAATCCCGGGGGCCGAAGTTGTGGTTGCGACAGCCGTAGGCTGCCGAAGGCCCGTTGGTGAATCAGATTACTTTAGGTTCTCGACACTAAACTAATACATACTTCATATTCTCCATTTCGGATGGGGGCAGTCATGTTCGATGAGGGAACTGACCTCGCTTCCTGCAATGCGCAACTGCGCCACATACGGGGTGCTCGATTTAAGCATCTGACTATAACTCTTCCTTATTCGGTAGACTTTTAATTAACATCGTCTGGACAGACATTTTAGGGACGTCATATTGAGAGCAATATAACAACAGCTGTACCCATTCTCCCCTTTCTCAAAAAAGCCAAGATCCGATGCTATTTGCTGGAATTCGAAATCAGCTCTATTATAAAGAAGACCGAGCTGCTTCTATTGGCAAAACTTCTTCACCCACAGAGAATGAAGTGTAGCAAGACGCGGCAGGGCAGTTCACCGTTTCCATTTGAAATACTAAAACACCTTTTTACGGTTCGGTCTCACTTTTATGTTACCTTTGCCATTCAGAGATGTAAGGATGTCAAAGTTCAGATCTGCGACGAGCTGCCCCCTGATTATGCACCAGTTTTAGCCAAATACGAGGCGATTCGAATAGACAAATTGGAGGACGAGTCGTCTCCCTCCCTGGTTCCCCTCATCCGGGTAACTTCTCCCCTCTGCTGTCTAACTGTGTCTCTTCAGATGTTCCTCGCCGATTCCTCTTCCCCGTTACGGTACTTTGAATTGCCATTTTATGAGAGGGAGACCTTCCTGTCGCCGGACGAGATAGAGGAACTGGGACTGGAGAAATGGAGGATTCAACGGGGCCCGAAGGTAAAATAGAATCCGGATAGCCCAAGAGTGTTTCAGGTTGATTACGGTTTTGTGGTGGACACGGGCAAGGACTACATCATTCTGACGGGAAATCGATTGCCCTGGGACCAGAAGAAGGTGAGTTTTGAGCAATATCCTGCCATCATTTCATTTTAGCGTTACTGTACTGGCCGACGAATTCCGAAGGAAGACATGGCTGCCTTTCTGCTCCAGTGGGCCGACGACTTCAGTCCCAGAAAGAGAGTACCCTTCGACGCGTCTGACCTCTATGAAGCCCTCCAACATCTGACTGACTACGATATGGTCAAGAATTTATTGGAGAATACACTAACCCATATCTCCATTGTGAACGCCATTTAATAAAGCGCTTCATTGCTAAGTGCCGCCCGCTCCATTGCAAAGCGAGCTGTGTCTGCCAAGAAAAAAGACGACATTGAAGGTCTAACGTCTTAGCAACTGGCCATTTTTTTCTTCTTGGTCGCTCGAAAATTAAACGTCAGTGCGCCCCATCGCTAAAATTTATTCTCGGCGAGTATTCTCACCTTCAATATGGTCTTTTTGCACTTGCTTATATATAGTAAATCTTGACAGACGACAGACTGACAGACTAAAAATGACGTTTTTTTGGCCGATAGGAGCGGCTTTTTCGTAACCATGGGATTGTCTGCCGTTGTTCCAGCCTTTTATCTTCTCATCGTTGATCGACTCCATTTTATGCTCTATAAGGTAAGGAATTTGATTTAAAACGGGAAAAAATAGCGCAAAATGTTTATGAAACATTAAAAAAAATGGGGGGGGGGGGGGGGGGGGGGGAGGAGGAGGAGGAGGAGGCGGAGGAGGAGGAGGAGGAGGAGGAGAGAGGGAATAATCGTACTGTAGACCATGGAACCCCTTGCCCCATTGATGGCCGTTCCTGCCTCAATTTGACAGTCCTTTTTCTGTCTGTTATCATTGTGGGTTCAAACCCCATGACTTCAATATCTAAGAATCCCCGCCTCGTTCTCCATCTAAACTAAACCCTTCGGAAAAAGGCGTCAGGGAGTTGTGCTCTTTTGCCCCTCTTCGTCCGGGGGGGAATGTATGATGAAGACTACGGTATTATTTTCTCGTTTAAGGCTGGCCTTGGCTGGATGCTTCTAATGGTTGGAATGTACATTAACGAAGCCGCCATCTATGCTATACGAATACCGTAACGATGGTTTCCTGGAAAATGTGACCTATGGGTTAGTTTATTTTACTTTTTTCCCATTTTTTGCCTTTAAAATGATCTAAGCGAGGTATTTTTCAGTTCGTAGTTGTTACAATGCAACTTGTATTTCTTGCTGTATTATTTTTTAAAGTATTGCACATTTCTTTACTGCTTTCGTTAAATTGTAGCAAAACCTCCACATTTAACTGGGTTCCTCGATGGACTTTGTGCTCCTCTGAAAGTTCAGCAAATAACCGATCACAATTCGACAGTTTGAAAAAATTATATTAACAAATCAAATAATTGGAAAAAATCGCGATCTTTCCAACTAAAATTTTGAAACATGTACTGTTTGGCGGTATTGGCGTTCGCGGCATTTGCGTGACGGTTCCCAAAGCGAAGACGTTTTTGGGATGGAAACAAAAAAAACCAAAAACACCTCTTTTCTCTTCGTTTCTTTTCAGACCTAAAATGTTTTGTGTTTGTTTCCCCCCCCGTTATCGTTTTTTTAAATGATTATTGATCTTACCTTTTCAGAAATTCCAAATGTCTGTATTTCACGTTACTCTAGAATTGATGGCTTCAAACTTGGAAGCATTGAAACAAAACGTAATGTCATGGAAAATGGCTGATGTCCACTTGCTTCCTAGCGGTCATATCACCAGCCCTAGCAATCCAAATCGAGCTCACAGTAAGCTACTGTTCATACACAAAATACTTTGCTTTAGATGTAAACGAATTTGAGCTACTTGTAAAGCTGGATAAAAAAAAATTGACACCGTTTTGAACAAATTGACTACTGACTTTCCCCATACGGTTCTTGTGATTGATTATGAGGAATGTAGGCCCGATGGAGAAGACTAAACTCGTTTTTCTTCCTATTGAATTTTCGCTTGTTGTTATATCATAAATTTGTTTTATAAAAAAGAACATCTTTGATGACTAGTGCCGTAGTCTTGTTCTACATGTCCTTGCTGACACTAACAATTTTATCCGTTCTCTACAGGTTCAAGCAAAGAGATCCTCCCCAGCTTGGGCAGCATTCTAACCGGCCTCAAATCGGGAATCCGGAAATTCAGGATGGCAAAATTGAAACCGGAATCCTTTTCCGGATAATGCTAAAATCCTGGATTCCGAATGGTTGACCTCTATTTGACCGGCCGGGGATTGAATGAAACCCCTCTGCGACATGTCTTTCGAATTTTTACTTCGGCATATTTTATGGACCATTTCGATGCAAAAAATCAAAAATTATTGACGCTAGAGTGGATTGAACTGGGCCAGATGAATCGTTACTCCGGCGACAAGTTTCTATAAAGTGAACCCCCAAAAGCTCCTCTAAAACACGAATTTCTTGCCACTGATCGGCCGATTTAGTTACTCCCAAAATCAAAGTGTAAATTATAATTCTAAATTAGAGTTCTACCAAATGGCTCCTAAATCGACGGGCCGCCATGCAATCTAATTTTCACTTTCACACACCCAAAAATCTGAAATCCGTTCCGGATGATAAAAATCACTATCCACATACCCCTGATGGGGAACTATGCACGTGTAGAATTTCTGTGATTTCGTCTTCGAAACGTCATCATATCAGTGCCTTGCATAGTTCACCACAATGTTGGAAAGCTGAAACAAAGTGCTAGAGATCATTTTTTTATTACGAGATGTTATAAGTTTGCAAATACGAAAGAATATGGGAATTATTAATATGAAAAAGATCACAAAGTTACACGAATTGTTTGCGACGAATCACATAAGCGGCTGGGAGGCTCCTATTGACTGGCCAGTTTCTGGTACCTTCTTGTTCATCAGGAAACGATGAATATGTGGAATGACTCCTGAAAATATTTGGTAATTTTATGAAGACGAATACCATAAACGGAAAGCAGTATGAAAGAATAGAACTAACCTCCGCCAGCGATAGTAGCTTTGATCAAAGTGTCCAGCTCTTCATCACCACGAATTGCCAAGTGAAGATGGCGAGGTGTGATTCTCTTTACCTTGAGATCCTTAGAAGCATTACCGGCCAACTCCAAAACTTCAGCCGTCAAATATTCCAAAATAGCAGCGCTGAAATAAGCCATAACAAAAATCAAATACTTAAAACAAACCTGTATACTGCAGCTGTAGCACCAACACGTCCATGGTTGGTGGTTTTATTCTTGAGAAGACGATGGATTCTACCGACTGGGAACTGAAGACCAGCACGAGCGCTTCTGGAGATCTGTTTAGATTTAGCTTTTCCAGAATCTTTTCCGGATTTTCCTTTTCCTCCAGCCATTTTATTATCTAGTTTAGTTAGCTGAAAGAATAAATAAATAAGTGTATAAGGAGTGAGATGTAAGAAATGAATAAGCGAACAAAGAACTAGCAGCTGAAACAAAAGAAGAAGACTAGAACAAAGAACGACGAGGGTGAGTGAAAGAATGAACTGAAAATCAGGGAATTCCGTGAATTACTTGCGTAAAACCGCGAAATCATATTATTGTGAAATCATTTTATTCATTTTCACAAATGGTGTCAGCTGTGTTACGTTTTTGTGTGTGTGATTATCCCGTTTTCAGTTTGAAGATCACAAAATTGACAACTTTTGGCAAAGAAAATATTGATTTTGTTTAGACAATCGCCGAAAAGAGTAAAAATAAACGAACGCAATCATTAGAGCCTGTCGATATGCTTCATTTTCGCGTTTCAATGAGAGACGCTTGCTTGTCTCCATTGAAGCTCTTTTTTTCTGCGCCTATAGAAATATACATCGTTAGCAGCGTCTTTTATATGGTGACAGTTTCTTAAAAAACTTAGAAAGGCTTGCAAAGAGGTGAAAAAGCAATTCAATAAATTCGAATTCGGCGTTTCGCCGTCTGTTATAGAACGTTTTTGAACTAACGCCCTTTGATTCCTGTTATTGACTGTTTCTCTGCCATCTCTTCATATTTTACTAGCATATTTTATCTTTCTTCCAGAGGGTAAAATCTACAATGGGAGCCGACGGAGGAACAATCCCCAAGAGATGCGAGCTGGTGAAAGCGAAGAAGAAGGTGGAAAAAGTGGACAAGGCCACTAAAAATGCTACGAAATGGAAGAATTGCCAGCTGACCCAAGCACCTCTAAAGGTATTTGCGATTTTTAAATTTTATATATTGCTTGTTTCAGAAACCTATAATCGCGTGTCGGCTTGGCCGACTTTATAACAAGGAAGCTGTTATCGAAGCTATTCTCACCAAAAGCATCGGGAATTACGAAATCGCTAATCATATCAAGGGAACAAAGGTAAAATTGCTTTTTATGCCCTATATTTATCTATTCAGGACTTCAAGGAGCTGAAATTAACTGAAAACAAAGATTACAAAGCAGATGAGGTCAAGGGAGATGGCTATTTGGATCACAACCAGGTAAAACTTCCACTGAAAAGTGCACATGCAAATAACTTCCAGACTCAATTTTTATGTCCTGTCACTTCTATTCCCATGAATGGAAACCAAAATTTCGTTGTCAATTGGAAATGTGGATGTGTATTCTCAGAAAAAGCTGTTCAAGAGGCAAGTTTTGTAATCTATGTCAAATACGATTTGGTTCAGATAAAAGCAAACAATTGCTATGGCTGTAGCGGACCTTGGGATCCAAAAGATGCTTTGGTACTCAATCCCGAAAATGTATTGCTTGAAGAATACAAAGCAAGATTAGTTGCCGAAAAGGCCGAGAAAAAAGCCAAGAAAGGGAAGAATGTTGACATCGAATCTAGTTGGTTTAACATGTGTTCTTTTTGATTTTAATTTTCAGCAGTAACTTCAGGAGCAGTACCTCTACAAGGAGTCAAACTAGAAAATGTTAAGACAGAAAAATCAGAGAAAGTAGAACCATTGAAGAAGGCAGAAAAACGCAAAGCAGACGACAATTCAATCCAGACTGATCCAAGCAAATCGGATACATTCAAGAAGCTTTTCACCACCTCTAAAGAAGCACTGGCCAAGCCACAAAATCACTGGACTACATTTAACCCCCTCTATTTTTAATGTATATGTATATTCAATAAACTGTCAAGATTAACCTTCGTTTGTTTCACTGTTTAGTACATTTATTTATCTTTGTATTACTACCTTTGTTATTTATCTGTGCATTATTAGTTTTGTGTAGATGCTGTCGGTGCCACGAATAGTCGTGAGAAATGCACCCACGCTGTACAGATGTGCATCAGTAACGTATGCTATCTCAAATAGGTCTATCTCGTCAGCTGATATCTTCAACGTTTCAAAGGTGCCTTAGCGTTTTGTTTATGTTTTTTTAGTAGCATATACTTTTGCTTCCGTCTAAATTCACTAAACTTTTAGGATGTTTCATCATCAGTTCCATCCGCGCCTTTGCCACCTCTTCCCGGTAAAACCATAGAAGACATGATCGCTGTATGAAGTTTTTCTATTCTATTGCAACTGTTTGTTTAGAGTGGAGAATCAGTATTGGAAGAATTAGGGCTATGGTCTCCCTGGAAACCGTCAAGTTATTTTCGCGTAGCATTAGAAGGAATCCATTCTTATACTGATCTTCCCTGGTGGGGAACGATTGTCACTGGTAATAACATTGTTTTTTTCTAAACACAAGTAATTTACAGCCACGGTTATTCTTCGTTTGGCATTAATTTATGTACCAATCATGTCACAGAAAATGGTGGCTAAGCAATCAAAATATAAAAAGGAACTGGCAGAATTTAGAGAAAGGATGGACGATGCCAAGAAAGAGGGAAATAATATGCTAGGTAGATCATTCGATTTATATGATTTTATTTTATTATGTGTGTTTAGTGCAGCAAGTTTTAATAGAGCAACGTGATTTCTTAAAATCCAAAGATATAAAAATGGGAAGACAGTTGTTAGTTTTGTTAGCGAACGGAGCTGTTTTCGCTACACAGTTCTTTGCCATTAAGAAAATGATTGCGGTTTGTTTCTTTACTAATGTTTTGTTTATTTCCAGTTCAGGTAAATTATCCTGGTTTAGCTACAGGCGGAACAGCGTGGTTCACGGATCTTACTATTGCTGATCCATATTATGCGTTACCATTAATCAGTGCGGCTACTATGGCTCTTGTGACTCGCGTAAGTTACCAAATATATTTTCTTTGATAATAAATGTTTTTTTAAATAAGACGTTTGCAGGTCGGTATTGAAATGGGAAGCTCTACCGATCAAATGACGGCTGGTATGCGCATTGGAATGCAGTATGGTCTTCCTGTTATTATTTTTATTTGCAGTTCTCAGTTTGCTTCGGTATACATTTTTGCTAATATATATTATTGGTTTAGGGTCTCTGCGTATATTGGTGCGCATCAAATATAATGTCATTAGTATATTCTGGAGCGTTTAGAACGCCTGCCATTAGAAAGTTAGACAAATTTCGATGCTTATTTTTATTTTTTTACAGATTGTTCGGCATCCCTCCTGTAGTAAAAACAGAGTTGGTTGGGAAGAGTAAGAACGCATTTAAGGAGGTTTATTCGGGTATGACAGGTTAGCGCTAACTGATGCTAAAGACAATTGCTTATATATAATTTCAGCAAAGAAACAGGCACAGCCAACATTAGCCACACTTCGGCAAGAAGACCAGAAAATGTTCGAAAAGGCTGGACGAGGAAAGCCCCACATAAAACAGCGATAATATTAAAAATTTAACTTTATTATGTTTGCTCAACTTCTAGATAATTAGGTTCGTTATTTGTTTTTTTGTTTCTTTTAAATTTATTGTTTATAAAAATATTTTTCTATTTTCCCCCGGGCTTACCCCTAAAATGTGACTGGCGGAGCCAGTCCATTACCTTGCCTTGCAGCCAGTAGCTACCTCCTTCCATTTTCGTTTTCCATCCAATCGGGGCAGCCTGTAACCCGATTATAATTGACCCGTCCGTCTTCGTCCAAATTCCCCCTTCCAAGATACATGTCCCCTTTTTTTCCTCTAGTTTCCGGCAAATAAACGAGCCCAAAACCCATCATGAAGGCTGCCCCTTCCGGCCCGATAATTTAATTTCGGCCTTCACCATTCCACATACTTCTGGGTTGATCGTGCCTTTTTAATGTTTTGCCAGTATCACATTCCACACGTCGCCTATCAGTCGCTACATCATCATTTACCGCAAGAAATGATCAATACTGGGGGTGAAAAGTTGCGATTGTAGTCTTACACTTTTGCTCTTTTGGTCGTTTTTTCACGGTAAACCGATTTTCTAGGGATAGGAGAATAGTAGATAAAAGCATTGCATTTTGCTTATTTCTTTTTTTTTCTCTAATTGAATCGCTTGAAGTTGCATAGAATCTCCCACCACTACTCGCTGTCGAGGAAAGACTAGCTTTCTTCGGCGTATCCCTTCTCCTGTCAGCTGGGCGATCTCGCACATTGCTTCCCACGCTCACTCCCTCTCTCCATATCTTTTCTCTCGTCGCTTAGTCAGCGCTCGTTTCATTACCATTCAAAGTCCACCACCCCCAAGGATCAGGGGTCGCGCACCCAATTATTGTTATTTATTAGGGCGAGCCGGGATGTAGAATGATTGTCATCAAGTGTCTGGCGGAATGGCCACTCGTCGCGTACCATAGAAACGACACCCTCCCGTTATGCGGTTTGGCTGACTGGCTGCTGTGGCGCCGGTATTGATCGATGGCGATCGTTTGTGTGTGTCAACCGGAGGGGGGACAGCGACCCTACCTGTGCGAGCGAAACGCTCGCGCGTCACCCTTCCAAATACCCGCCGGAACGGGGGTAGGCTGGACCAGCGACTTTAGACAAGAGACTCTCCAATGATTCCCGTCTTTATTTCCATATAATGACGAAGCTTTCTCTGGTTTTTTGCTTATTTACTCCTCGTGATAATATATCCATCCTCCGTTCAGCGCCGCCTATACAACAACTCTTTTTTTAAATCGTCAAACAACCTTCAAAAAGCGTTTTTCTACTCAAAGCGATATTATTTGTCTATCGAAAGTTTTGGCTATAATTGGAGGGCAATGTGAATGGAAGAAAATATAATAAAAGCCTCCAAATCTTAAAATTTTTCCCAATAACTTGCTAATAGTTTTCTACCAATAATTTATGAGGTTCTTTCAAAATTAACTTCTGGTCTTGCAGTATGTTTGAACTGTAAAAGACCACCCTCTTCCACAGTGAAATAATAGATTAGAACCTGTTCCCTTTTCCCTCTCTTTTGTGTATCTCTATTGGCAACTGTTCACCACAACTGTACATCACATCATTCTAATATGCTTGACTGATTTTCTGTCAGTATTTTTTGGCCTTTCGTCTCTGACTGACTGAGGATCATACCCTACAAAATTAATACAAGCAATAGCAGATTTTGATAAATTTACTACATTGCTTCATCAATCTTTTATAAATCGGTAATTATAGCCAGCTGTTTTATGTTTTGCCATTTTATTTACTACTAAAAAAGCCGTAAAACAATCAAAAGATTCGAAAAAAAAGAGGTTATCTCCGGCTGGCCATCGCCATCCTCTCTCCCTGATAAGGGGCTCCTCCTTTCGTCGAGGCTGCCGACAGACTGGTGGCTGTAGTCCTCTCTTTTTCCTTTTCTCCTCGCATTTAGACGAAAACTGTTCGATTGGCTGGCCTGATTGATGCCAAACCAGGATAGATGAATCAATCATCATCCGCGCGTGATTCACCATCAAAAGAGACAGAAAATTGTTTCGTCTCCTCCGCCTCCATCATTTTGTCACCCATATTCTTCCTTTCATTCATTTAGAAAAAAGCTTAGCAATATATGTTATTTTTTTGCGCAGATGATTCAGCCATAAAGTCCTGATCAATATCGTATTCGTCTGTCCGGGGCAGTAACTGACTCATCCTTTTTTTTCACCATTTCAACAAATTTCTACATTCTATTCTGGCTCTCAGCTATTCATTTGCTTCTAATAAAATCTAACAGATTGTACAAATTATTCTTTGCAGCTCATTTTACAGCTATTTCCAAAACTTTATTGACTTCACTTTTAGCTTTTCTATTTTTCGATTCAATGAAGGAAAAGAACAAAAGAAGAGGCTCTTCCTTGTCATTTTTGTTATCTTTTTGATCTGCCATTCGAATTGACGCATTCCTCTTTTTGTAAAGCCAAATACTGTGATCTCACCTCAAATTTTTTATCGAAAAGCTTTCCTTGTATTTTTCTTCCTGTTGAGCTAATGGAATACAAAAAGAATAGTGTAAAGATGGTTCTAGGCAATTTTTACACATTATAAAATTATGTTTAAGTTTTTCAACGCACTTTTCACTAATATAATTCATAAAAATTGTACTCAAACGAAATCAATGCCTTTTCTAATGGATTTTATTTGTATTCTTATGTCTCCTTCTCCTTCTATAGCAGAATAACTAGTAGGAGGCCTCTTTTATGTACACTGGAACCCATATTCGCACACACACGGACGCGGTGGCAATAACAACAAAAGATTGGGCCGATATATACACTGACCATCATCCGTATCCCATTACTCAGTTGCCATCCGATCCGGTTTCCTTCTAGCCCTCTACAAACCACCTTTAGATGGGAATTCGCCTGTCATATCCCACTGCCGTTGTCTCTTTAGTTTACCAGTTTCAGTTGCCAGATTTCGTTGTCTTTTTGCATTTTGCGCTGCAACCCAAATATGGTGGCCCGAAACAGCTGAGCTCGCGAAAAGACTGGCTCCCGTCTCCGTTTTTGGGCATTCGGAGCTCCCTTCTCAAGGGTTCATTTTGTTTGTGTTTGCATCTTTCTCTCGCTCTCTTTCTCTTGCGTTCTCTTTGCAGTCTAAAAAGACGGCAATTGATTCTTGGAGACACTAAATGGGAAAAGGGAACTCCTCGATGGCGAGAGCGACTAATTAAAGAGAATAGATATAAAAAGATCAAGAAGAAATGAGCAGAAGTACTAGAAACTAAGGCATTCTGTCTCCTCCACGTTGGCTAGTCGCATGCCCTCCTTACATATTCCTAAAAAAAAGGTAAAAAGAACACATCTGCGGTGTGCAGTCAAGTGGAAATCAAGGACGAGCGTTCTCTTCGCATTTTGAAGTAAAAATTGCGATTTATTTATCAATTTGTGAATATTCTTATTGTTTCTAAAATGTTAGCATTTCTTTTACAAATTATTTAGATTTTTAGCGAAAAACGTATATACTTTCGTATAAAGAAGGATATACGTATAAAGAACGATGAAAACAGAAGAATAGGCAAAAATCAAACCATATTCTCATCTTTCATTTAGTGTATGGAGACCGAAAAAAGTGTAGCTGCTGTTCTTGAGAGAGATTTCTAGCAGAAACACGTGTTTCACTGTTCCTTCTTTTCCGATTCAGTCAGCTCGAAAAGAAAAAAAAAGAATGATGTTACCTCAAAAGAAAACAAATAACGAAATCGCATGACCAGCCTCCTTTATAATTCACTTATTTGTCATTGCATTACTCATAGAAGATTGTTTTCTTCTCAATGGGAGGCTCGAGTTTGTTTTCTCATAAATATTTACTCTTGCTCATCGGATGCTCCTTTCTAAAGGCGAATATCTATAGCTTCTTCTATTCTTCATCTCCATTTTGTCATATAGAAAGAGTAAATTACAATTAAATGATAAGAAAAAAGTAGAAAAGACGAAGCAAAAAATTAATTGGCAACATATATCCCTCTCGTTTAGAGAGGGCGCCTTCTCTAATTGTTTACAGCTGACCGGAGAGAGGTGCCGGTGCAATCCGCCGGTCGACCCGGCCAAACACCTGCTTTCATTTGTTTCCAAGGTTATTTCTATTCGAAATTGTTATTTCTTCTGCTCTTTTATTGAACTCTTTGCTACTCTTTTCATCTATAATCTAACAAATCCAAAGATTGAAGATGATCCAATTTGATTTAATCTCGTTCCGCCTCTCATAATTGGGGGAGATTATTTATTCCCCTTTTTTTCTTCTCCACTCTTTCGTGAATGGCTTCGGACATAAATAAACCAATAAAAGGATAAAATTATTCTCTGACTAGAACGGGCCGACGCTTTTCCTATATTTCCCCCCTTTCTCTTCCATTTTCTACGGTTTTTGAAAGAAATTATTCTAAATGGAATATGCAAATCGAGGAAACGCATTGCAATTGGATTTATAAAGGAAATTTAGCACAAAACAATCTCTGTACTCCGTTTGAAACACATTTCTTCCTTGTAATTTACTTTGATTTCTTGTTGTAAAAATGTATTGTTTGATAATTTTCAACCGAAAACAATATATTCTTTATTGTCCGATAAGCAAACACATTACAACTCCTTCGGCCTTTATTCTTTTCAAAATCTTCCCACTCCAAAGAGTTTTCTCCGCTCATTTGATCCCGTCACTTCATCTACCCATCAAAAAGTCCATTATCTCTTGGTTTCTTCAGTATTCCCATTAGTTAATTTAGCAGTCTTTGGGTATGTCCGCTACGGCTTGGCCTCCTCTCGTCGAGGGAGGCCGTCGCCGCCGCCTCCGTCTCTGCACACATTCAATGAGCTATGGCGCCTCCCGAGCCTTTTCCCGCCGAGTGCCAGCCGGTTTATCCTGAACCTGTTTTTGAACTTTCTCCTTCCTCTTCATCTTTTCGTTGACCCATAATTCCTTCGATTTTTTGCGGATTTTCTCGGGCAGTGAGCCTAATTCCGGGGATAAACAGCGAGCCACCCCTCTTGAATCCCTTTTTGCATCTTTGTAGTTCTCTTCGTAATTTCCATCGTAATTTCAAGGTTGTCGTGTGAAGTGAAGGAAAATTTCACTGGATACACGGAAAATAAACATCTAGTACAGTCTGAAAAGCGCAATTTTCTTGATTATTTTACTAAAATTGCATCCTAACGACCGTTCATGTCTTTCTCTCGTCAACTTTCATATTTCCAAGAAGTGATCAAAGTGCTTTGTTTCGCTTACATCAATCTCTTGTCCTTTTGCTCAATTTATTCATTTTCTGCAGAAAAAAAAATCTATAATCTCCACCTGTTTTCACGATAATATGTTCTTTTTTGCTATTTCCTTGCCAAGTTCCCACATGCAAGATGAGTCACATCTGGGAGAGCGGATACTGGACTATGCAAAGAGGCAAAACACCATCTTTTGAGGGTTTGCGAGTCGGATTACGGAAAGCAGATCATGATCTATTGAATAGGAATAATCTTCTAGAAAAAAAGAAGAGGACTTCTCATTTCCTTGGCTAATACATAGCGAATAACCCGTCTCCTAATGGCACATTAGTCTGTACATATGCGATGTGTTCCCAGGCATTGCTTCTTTCTAGTCTCTTTCTCCATAGAAGCTTTTTCTTCAATTTTTTTTATAATTTTACTATTTTTTGATGGTATTCAGCATTCCAAATCAGTGATTTTCTATTATTTTCTGCTCCCATATCAGCTAAAAACGTTTTCTCTCTTCTTTTTTTTTCTATTTTTAGAGTTGAAACATTGAAAATTTCATATTTTTCCATATTTCTATTTGCTTTGACGTGGAAAAGCAGCTTCCTTCTTTTATTTTTATGTATTTTGACGAAGTTCTCTATAACTAGAAGACAAGAGAGAACAAATAGGGAAATCGGCGTTTTCAGCACCATGCCGAGATTCGACGAGTGCCAGCCACCGGAACAATAGTTTTTATTCATATTTTAGAGTGAATAATGTTCAAAAATGGTTTATTTTCCTCATTTTTTTCCTTTTCCAACCCTTCAAAAAAGAAAAAGCCCTTCAGAAGTCCTGCTCTTCGTTTCCTTGAGCCATAAATGACTTCCATCAAACTGACAGATATATTCGCCGTCGTAACGGTTATTATTCCCCCGGCGAGTAAAAACTCCTCTACTACTTTACTCTCTTGCTCCCGTTTGCCAATATTTGTTTTTTTTTTCGGCTCCTGTTCCTATTCACTCTGAAGCACTTGTTTTAATTGTCCTCTCCAATAAGATGTGACTGGAATTCACAATTCGCCCATTTCTCATCTCTCTCGTTAGCCAGTAGTCAGCTGCTTTAGATGTAATTGAGTTCAACTTCAAGTATGGAAGGGCATACTTGACAGGGAGGATCGATACATTTTTGGATTCTACTGAAAAAAAACTGGAACCGGCGGAAACGCCATCTAAAGCCACATAACGCCGGAGGGTGCAAAGTGCAGCATGGCGCAGCTGGTTACCTCATTGCCTAGTGATCCAATGGTGGCGGGTTCAGTTCCTTTGATGGGATTTCGAGTTTTGCCAAAATTTTTCTGCTTTCTTGGCCTGTAAAAGTACTGTAACGCCCCATCCATTTGGAGTATTACGCCTCGACGTTCTTCTTTTCTTCACCCTTTGTCTCTTGCAGACAATCCAAAGGAAATTTACGCGGACTTCAGGACCGTGGCCATTGTTTGTTAACGGTATTAGCGGGTATAGTGATCGACATCGCCGGCTGCTGATAACGACTTTTTTTTCCATTCTTTTTAGTTTATTTATATGGTTTATGACGAGTAGATTGCCATAGAAGTAGTAGCTAAGAGAGAGAGACCACCACAAACAGAAATTGTATGTGTTTGGCACGCCGGCCGGACAAGAGAGCCCAGCAAACAACCGTCATCATAACTCTGCCCCCCTCCCGCTCCCTCCTCCTCCCCCCCTCCTCGGCTTCCTCTTTTTTTCTTCCGACAAACCGCTTAACTGTAACACATTGTGTTTATTGATTTTTTGACCAGTTTTTAAATCCACACAAAAGGCGGGTCTTCGAGCAGGAGACGGTAATTAGGCGGTAAAGCTTTGAACTCCAAAATCTTCTGTATCCTTCCCTTTCTGCCACTTTCTTGACCTTTTTTTTTCGATTTTTGGCCTTTTTAAAGGACTATTTGGTTCAATTTTCTCTATATTTCTCGCTCTTTCTAGAAAATTTCAAAAATCTCCTCCATAAAGCCTTGTCCCGTCGCTCCACCGCCTTTTTTGGACTTCGCGGGTCCAGAGCCAATAACCGGAGTCTAAAATTTTTTTAGCTGTATGTAGGAATTTTCACCGAAAATGCCGAGTTCCCTGAAGAGGATTCCCATAGTTTATTCGAGAATTTTCCAAACTTTTCCTCCAAAAATGTAAAAATCTCCCGGGTTACCATAGCCGCAAGGAATCTCCCCAATCCTCGTAACTAAAAAAGGCTCCTGGCATCTTCCAGCGACAGGTTGGTCACCAGAAAAGCCTCCGGATAATATTTTCCAACCTTTTCCTGCCTCCTGAGAGCCAACCCAGAGCCTCAGATTCCCGGTCGAGCTTTTCAGGGCGTCCACTGCTTTCAATCCCAGATGGCGGGCTTTTAGTCTTGAAAAGAAGATATTCAGGGTTTCAAACGTCCCTCTAAAGCCCCTAGAGGGCCTGGCTGTCCAAGGAGCCGAAATAGACAGGGTCGGGGTTCTTTTACCAGAATCTGTCCCTGCTCCCTTTCCCCCCTGCCTTACTATCATCCCCAACCCGACTTCATTTGTCCCTTACCACTGTTCTACTCCCTTTCCATGTCAAATACCCCTTGTTTTCGGCTACCAATAGCCAACTAGAGCCCCCTTTCCCTGTCGCTGCTCTTCTCCCTGCCTCATGGGGGATAAAACAAATAAACACGACGGGAATGGTTGTGGCAGCAATTTTTTGGGGAAAAATCAATATAGACCACCAATTTATGGACTTATTTCATCAGCCAGTGGTCAGAATGACAGGTGAATGGCAGCAATTGGCCGCCGTAGCTATTGTGGGGAGGCGGAGAGGGGTTTTCTGGGTCCAGGGCAGTTTTAAATTCCTTGCTGTCCATTCTTGGACAAATTGTTGGTACCATTCTATTCAGCAGACTCTAGGCTATTGTCTAGAATGCTCAGAAATAAAATATCCCTGTTGGAAGCCGACTAAACAGGAGTTTTAGCCATTTTGGTGCAAAATAGAGTAAAATCAGGACAAACACTGATTTCAACAGGGAAATCCCATATCTGAGGGTAACAGCTGGTAGCCCTGGATTTTTTGAGCCTAATAGTTGTAAAATTTTTTGTTATAATGGTTTCCAAGGAGACATAAAGGCGTCTGCCCGCTTAGAATCCCAAATCGGGGTGCCTCCTTCTGGTTTTTTGGGGAATTCTCCATTTTTAGTCATTAGTGGACGTTTTTCTCTCTTCGTCTCCATTTTACCCAGGAATATTCCACCATTTACCAGCCATTTTTTCTTATTTAGACCTTTAAATTCCTCCTTTTCCATCGTCTCCTCTCTCGTCTCTTTCCAAATTCCCCGGGATATTGCCCATTTCCAGAGGTGGTGCTTCTACTATGACCAGGAAGTCCTAAATTAATCCAAGAAGAACATCTCTACCATAATTCTACAGTAAGATCCGCCTCCTCCACCCTTTAAAAAAGAAGAAGAAGACAAGAAGACGCAGCTCACAATGGACCACCAACAACTAATTGATGAGCTGCCGGACATCGAGCGGATGCCCCCGCCACAGAGGATACAACTGGCACGGTAGGGACTAGTTTTATATTAATTTTAGGATTTTATATATTTAATACATTAATCTATATTAATTTAATGACTTTTAAGAGAAAGGAGAGCAATTCAATTAACATCAGCAGACCAGAGGGAGCGACAGTTGCCGCCGCCTCGGCCCCGCCGCCCCAGATTGAAGTTCAGTCCAGAAGTGGCTCTTTTAGAAGCGACGGGAAGGAACGACGTGGCGGAGGGTAGAGCCAGGTTACTGTAGAATAAAAGTGTATTTTTAGTGGAGCGACTACTAAATGAAGGAGTCGATCCGAATGTTCATAACGAGGACGGACTAACGGCATTGCATCAATGCGCTATTGATGATAATAGAGAGGTTCGTGGATGGATTTTTTAATTTATTTTGGAGATTATATTACTGGGGAGGTTCTTATCTACAGTACCTCTTTGGCTAAAAACTGCTCCAATCGTAAATGACCACGGTAGAGCGGCTCCATTCGAACGATCCCCAATTTGGGAGATACCTTCCATTTTCTTCCAATTATTTTTGAGATTTTTCCATTTTTTAGATATTTCCGAGATGAGAAAAGTCTTTTACAGAGGATAAACGCAAAAAAATGGTGAAAAATCGGCAAAATATGCTACCTTTTTCAAAATTCGCGTGCAATAGCAAGACGGAAGTCAACTGCACAGAACTCTAGGGATTTTTTCCAATTTCTACCAGAATCTCTGGATTTTTTGACTTTACATGTAACAAGGTAGACTGTAAAGTCAAATTGACCTAGTTTATAAAGAAAAAATGAAAAAAAAATTGAGAGAAATTCTATATTTGAGCAATAACGCGCCTGTTCTGGAATGTGGGAAACTTACAGTCGATTTGTTGGAAATTTAGTCCGTTTTCTGTATTTTTCCTTGTGTAATACATTCTTTATGAAGTAAAGAATAGTAGAACATCAAAAAATTGAAGAAGAATGACGAAAAAATAAAGAAAATGAGAAATAATCACGGCCTGTCATACTGTAAGATAGAGCGCGCATTTGGCGCGGGGTTTTGAGTTGCACAGCGGAGGGATTACGGTATTTATATACTAAAAATAGTGAGGAATATAAAGAGAAGAAGATATTCTAGATAATGTTACTACTTCTTCGTTTCGGAGCAAATGTGAATGCCGAGGACACGGAACAGTGGACGCCTCTCCACGCGGCGGCCTGCTGTGCCCATCTGAACGTCGTCAAGACTCTCATCGAATAGTTCGTTTAATTTTTTCACTTTTAAGCACTTTAATACAACTTTTTAAATAGAATTCCCCTAATTCTGGCCGTTTTCAGTGGAGCGAATCTGTTGGCCGTGAATGCGGAAGGCAACATGCCCTATGATATCTGCGACGATGAAGTGACCCTGGACGCGATCGAGACGGAAATGGCAAACCGGGGAATTACGCAGAATTTCATCGACGAGAAGAGAGGAGAACCCGAGAAGAAGATGCTCGACGACATGAAAGCCCTCCACGAGAGCCGAGAACCCCTGGATGCCCGACAACCCGACGGCAGTACTTATGTGAGTTCTAGAGACATATTTTTCCGATTTTTTAAAACAGAAATCTCTAATTCTTTGGCCAATTTCTAATGAGAAGAGTAGTCAGAAGGCTACTGTATCCTATAAGCTGTAAAAATTCTGATCCTTCTTCCTGAAAAGCTTCCGTAAGCGCGCCCTACAGAACTGAGCAGCCTAATCCCCTCAGAGTCGCTAAATTCTAGGTTTTCTATAATTTTTTTGTTCGTGGATATGTCCAAAGACTAGCTATCGTGACAGCAAAAACAATCTAAAGAAAATCCAAAAATATTAGAGAAAATTGAAGAAAATGATGAGATACTGTAGAGGGGTAAATGGTCAACAGGGCGCGCTTACGGAAAACTAGCCCATTTCAGTTTTTTAACTGTAATTTCTTGCAGTTTTATTATGGAATATGGTAGTTAACATCGTTCTCTTACTTACGAAATGGCTAAATTTCAATTTTTCTCCTAGAAAATAGAGTAATATTCCCGTTTCCAGCTCCATACGGCCGCCTGTTGTGGCTACTACGATGTGGCGGCGTTTCTGCTGCGCTGTGGTGTGCATCCCAATGTCAGGTACCCAGATAATCTCTTGTTTTTGACGGATTCGGCGGATTTAGGGACGACGACCTCTGGCAACCGTTGCACGCGGCAGCCCGGTGGGGACAATACGAACTGGTGGAATTGCTCTGTGAATACGGGGCTGATATCAACGCGAAAACGGCACAGGGAGAGACCCCGATGGGTAGGAAACGACCCTTTTTTGGTAGAAGAAGAGGATGTTTCTAGATCTGTGTGAAGATGACCAGACCCGGTCGACAATTTGCCAGATGCAGCAGCAGGAGGCCCGGAAACGGAGACACGCCTTCGGGGTTCGGGATTCTAGGAGACAGTCGAGGAGGAGGAAGAAGTTTGAGTCGCCCCAGCCCCTGCCACAGCCACAGAACGGCGCCAATGATAACCCGTTCTCGGCTAGGAGCGCCATTCGACGGCTGTCGCTACGGGACAAGAACATGACACCGGCGAGGATCGAGGCGGCTAGGGAAGAGGCCAACATCCTGAGGTACGGTAGCCAGTCCTTTAAATTAAACCATGGGCGGGGAATTGCTGGGAATGGCCGAGGAAACGGTCCATAGAAGAGGAGGAGGAGGGCAGAGGGGTACGACTTTTGGGCAACTTTCCGGGATACAGTACCCAACAATCAGTCTGAGACGACTCCGTCCTTTAAAATGACTTCTCAATTGTCTTTAGAATTATCAAATGAGCATATAATTGCCATCAACCGAAACCGTCATCCCCGCTCCCCTTAAAAGGGCCAGGGGCGCGGCATTCCGAAACTAGAGGCTACAGTAACTTATCCCGCTGGAAAATTTGTAACCTACAGTTCTATATTCCCCCCTCATTTCTTAAAACAGTTCTGCATACTGTAGCCAAGTAATGTAGCTGCATGAGACGGTGTCAAGCCGACTCGAGCCGCCGCCACCTGGGGAGGGCAGGCCTATGGCTGACCAGGGACTGCTAGACAGAGACAGGGTACAGTAATTTGAGCCAGGGACAAAGTAAACGGCTCTCGTTTCCTAAAAATGTAATCCTCTGGAAATTGACTCAAAATCCTCTGCTCTACCCCCGGTGGCCAGCAGGGTTGCCTGGCCAGGTCCCAATAGGGAAGGGCGACCGACAGGAGGACAGTCCTCCTGCCCTAGGGGATACAGTAACCCACAGAAGGAACTGGCAGAGAGATTGGCAGATTATATTCTTATTTTATTGTCCAAAAATTGGATATTTCCAGGTCCTGGTCCAAGGAAGACGTCTCCCACAACGACGTCTCCACCCTGCCGTCCCAGAATCACACTTCCCCTAATAAGAGGATCCTCAAGGTTTGATTTTGTCTTTTTTCTATTTTTCTTTTCTCATTGTCACTAACCTTGTCCCGCGCCTAACATAATAATTTTATTAAAATTTGGGTTCACGGCCGAGAGAGAGAGAGAGCGAACCAAATGGCCACCCGTTTCAGGACTCTCATCAGACCTGGTCCGGGCCAGGGGATGCCCGACTCCTCGCCCTGGGAACCCATAGGTTTAGAGGAGCCTTTTGGGGACAGGTAAGGCTCGTTGCCAAAAACAGTACAAGTTCTTGGGTGTGGAAAATCGTGAGAGAGAATGTGGGTCCCCCTGGTGTACTGTAGTTTGTGCCCTCTCCTTCTTCTCCTTCCAATTTCCATCCTCTAGGTATCCTGTCTCCTCCAAAACTTGGCTCTTACTCTCTGGTGTCGGTTTTTCCAAGTCAGCAGTCACATCTCCAGAATACCTCCCCTCCAGAGAGTTTCAATCCCCAGCTGACCTCCGATTTGGATTTTTCCACTTCCGCCCCACTTTCCAATCCTCTTGGAGATGAAATTTCCCCAGCAGGTCTCGGGACGATCTCCTGGATGGTAGGGTCTTGGAGGGATGAGATGGATAGAACTCTGGGTCAAACTCAGCTGGGGATACCGGGTCCAGGTTTGGTTCGTCAAGGCCCACTCCAAATTGGAGTCGTATCTTTTGCGAAGAGACGGCCGTGAACGGATAGAGACTATAGTTACCGTATCCGTTGACCTTCCCTCATCAAGAATTCCTCTCAGAAGGATTGTCTCCTGGCTGGCTTTCTTGTCAGGAGCCGGGTTTCCTGGCTAGTCTCCGACGATCTTCCGCCACCAGGAACCCAATCTTCTGCTTGGAGGCCTTCTGTATATCCTCCTCTTCCCTTTATTCTGGGTTGTCCATCTTTCCAAAAATCCAATAAGCCAGTGCATGAACTACAGTAAGAAAGAATTCCGAGTGCGTGTGATGGGCTGGCTGAGGTTGTCTAGAAATGGTTCCGAGCTTCTTTTATCCCCTTTCCCTTTCCCCTTTTTACCTATTCTCCCAAAACACAATGTCTCCTTTCCAGGGTTCAACAAAAACGAAGCCGATGTCCCCGGACGAGTGGTTGAAAAAGTTGGAAAATAACGAGGAACACGAGGATGAGAATTCCCCGCGACGGGTCGGCAGCCAACGGAGACGGCCAAAAACTAGGAATGGTTCGTTTTTTCTCATTTTTTGTGGAATACGGTATAAACTTTAGGTGGCCCGATAGAAATGCAAGATCTCCGTCCGAATGACACCTCGAACCGGGATAAGAGGGGATGTTGCTGTGTTATCAGCTGATGGCCGCCGCCGCCGTCTCCCCGCCTCGTCCCCCAGGGTACTGTATCTCACCGAGAGGAGTCCGCCCCCTCTGCCCCTCTCCAGGAGATGATAAACTACAAATAAAACAGCAGCTATTTATTTTCTTCTACGGTTATATGCTCACGATGACAAGACTACCCCCCGCCTGCCTTTATCTACCCCCCAATCGCATTTTAAATCCCCTCTCTGATGGTTGTGATGTAGATTTCGACTTTTCTCATATAGCCCAACAAATTCTACATACCGTAATCTCTCTAAAAATATCCAAAATTCCATAAATTGCGCGAGGTAACCGCGCTCCATTGAACTTCTCTCCAAAGTGATGTTTCCTTAAAATGTAGCCGATTTTTCTAATTTTTTTTGCTATTTTTTACTATCTACAGTAACAGCCATGCTGTATAGATTATAGAATTATAAAAAAATCCATAAAAAATGGTTATAATAGCACTTTTCAGAGAAGTTTAAATTGGGGCGCGATTACGGCGCGCGCTTTTGGAAATAGCAGAAGATTACGGTAGTACTGTATAAATTTCCCCAGTTCACTTTGTTTTTTCCTTCTCCTCAGATAGAAGAAAAGGTTGTGTCTCTATTACTATCAAGTCTCCCTCTCTCTGTACTACTTTTCCGGGTGTCAATCGAACCTTGAGCCAAAACATCATCCCCCCTCCCCTTTCCACCCCCATTATATTTATTTTTATATATATTATCCACCAATTTTTTATATATATTTATATTTAGCAGATGAAAAGCTACTACTACTGTGAAATATCCTATCTGTGATGAGCGTGTTTGTCTATCCTCCTCCCCTCCCCTGACTGTCCTCCTCCTTCTCTCTCTAATAGAGACTCTATCCCATCTGCATTGTAACAGTGTCTTATCCATATTTCTCTCTTCTCCTCCCAATTTTCCTCCCTTCTTTATTTTCACACATCTTTTTTGTCGTCTTATTGTGATTTTTATATAGAAAAATATTATTTATATTTTATTATGGTTGTGCATTTCGCGCATATGAGTAAAAAATTCGATAAGTTTCTATTTTGGAGAAGGGGAGACGCGCCTTTTCTGGGTTAGATCCGGGGAAATTATGAATTTTATGATGGAGACTGGATTAAGGAACGTGCTTTCTATATTCTGAAAGACAAAAATTGCCAGAATAAGCAGAAATTTGAGTAAAACAAGCGTAACCAGCAGGAGGTTATTAGGCGCGCTGCCTTTTCAAATCGGAAATTTTGTACACTTTCTGCCACTTTACCAGACGCTTTTACACTCAAAATGTAGCCCAGAATTTTCTCTACAATAACATATATTTTTTAGAATTAATTAGTGTAATTTGAAGAAATAGGAGCTTTGAAACGGCGCGTTAGGAGGAACAAAGCTATTTTGGTGCGATTTCTACCGAATTTCTTGGATTCCACGTCTAACAAAAAGTCATCTTACGCGCAATGTAAAGCCAGGTGGAACTATTAGACCACGGGTGGAACCATTAGACCAAACACAATTTTGTCTAAAAGTTCCATGGAATTTCCGTAAAACTGTCTGACTCGCTACGAAGCCAGCCGTTTCTATCTTACCTACGGAAGTCAAGATATCCACCGACAGGATATTTGTCGGTGGTAGGAAAGTTAGATCGAAAACTGCGCACCACCACAAAGTTAGATCAAAAATTGCCTACCATGCAAACTCTCCCAAACGCCGACAAGAAGTTTTGCCCTAGGATGCCGTGGTACCGCAAAATTCAGGAAGCTTTGCCCCAGAAGACTGTGGTTTCGTAAAATCCAACACATCCTATCGTATTATTGTCCTATCCACCATGAAAGACTATTGGTTGCCGCTAAATAATATGGCCGTGGTAGAGATGATGACCGAAAGGAGCTGGTGCTGCCCTGTTCCCTAGTGGTCATAATGAGACCGCAACTGAACGCAGTGCCTCTGCAATACCCCATTGCTTTTATGGACTGTAGTAAGTTGAATGTTGGTGAAATAAACGGGTTTGTTTGTTTAAAAATATGAAGAAAAACATCTATAGAACCACATACGGTTCTGGAGAACTAGTAAAGGAGCATTTTGCCCCAAAACCACCTTTGAGAAAGCGGAAAATAAAAAGATATGCATCGAAGAAACGAACTTTCTAGTCATTCTGCCCTCTTCGAATTGTTCGAAATTTAGAAATTCTTTCAAACGCAACGGGAATAAATTCTTCATGAATCAAATGTTTATTGCGAAGTGCTTACAGCAATAGGACTTATTTCCGGCTTCTGCTTTGCGAAAAGCGATCCCACAAATTGTCTATATGGGCTTACAAAGTAAAGGGAACAAATGGGAGCAATTATGGGAACAAATCCACAGAAGAAGAATAGAGAGTACTCGTAGAATTCTTTCTCAAAGTGGAGGGGAAACTCTTTGATATTATCGGAAATGCTTATTAAAGAACCGAACAGGTATAAGGAAGGGAGGAAGGCTTGGATGGTCAGGGCTCGTAGAAGAGCCTGTTGCATCGTCTTACTCTGCTCGCTAAAGAGTGTTTGCCCTTTGAGGAAGGACAAAATCCTCCAGCGGATGACAAACACGGCAAATGTTATGGGAACAACTGAAAAGAGAAGCCAGAAGGTGGGAAGTTGACCACGGAGGTCAACAAAGGCTAGAGGGACTCCGAAGGTTGCCATTGAGGCGTCGGCCTCTTCTGGATGGAGCCGTAGTACCATTTCTCTGTAGTCCTCGGATATGTTGTTGAGCACAAGGGGGATCTGTAATCTAGACAAACATTTTAGGGCTCCGGCACGAACGTTAGCTTCCGCTCGGCGCCCACAAGCACAGAAACCGCAAGATAAATGAAAACTCGCCAAATGGAATCGATTTACGACTCTAGAAAGACGATCACCTACCGAGCAAGTGATAAAGAGAACGACATTCGGCATAGTTAATATGCTTATCAGATAGAAGATCTGCTTCTTGGATGGGGAATGAAAACGGAGGATAAACCACCGGTAGATGAACGAGGCCAGCTGGGAGGTGTTCAAATGCCCGTAGAGCATTAGAATGATGGCATAGCTGAAAAACTGAACGTGAATAAGGAGCAACCCTACCCAAAGTTGCAACTCTGATAGCCGGAATATTTACAAAATCCGTAGCAAATGTAATAGGCGCCATCCAAGTAGCGGATTAAGCGTGGTTCGACGTAGAGGGAGAATAGGCAGGTCAAAAGATCGGAGAGGGCACAGTTCAGAAGGAGGAAGCTGTATCTGGCGATGTTTGCAGGAGATTTTCTCAGAACACAATAAATTAAAAGGCTATTTAGAAGAATTCCGAAAATATGACGAATCGGCTCGAATATCTTGTAGAACTCGGCAAACGTCACCATTCGGAGGTGAATGAGAAAACTAATGGCAAAATGTCAAAGAAAGTGGATGTAGCGGAAGAGAAACTACACATTATGAGTATGTGACACAGATGGCTGCCGGAACTTAGTTACGGCGTAACTAAGTTCCGCCTCCTTTTTCGCTTCCGTCACTAACAAGGGAACATTTTTAGTTTATTGTGGCTTTCCGCAACGAGACCTAGACCATTTTGTAGCCCATCCAAAATTACCCTATAAACCGTTTTCCGTTTTCCCGAAATGGCAGATCTGACGGCGTGGCACGCGTTTTCGTTTAACAGTCAAATTCGGAAACTCATCAACCGCGCGGTAAACAATTCGTTGCAGCGGTAGAAATGTGTACAGATGGCCGAGTGGATAGTGCATCCGCTTACAAAATTTATTTTCTTTTTTTTTCTCTGGTTCGACTCCCCCAAGGGACAAAGCGATTTTTGCTATTTTTTGTGGTAAATTTGTTGTTTTTTGTCGTCGATACAACGTCGAAACCTTCATTTGAATACCCTTGCGTGACAAAAAAGAAGTATGTACACCCGTGAATCGAATCTCTGATTACAATTCGTCATGTCTTCGGATGATATCATCGCCTGTCTTGCTGGAGCTGATCCATCTCGGCTATCATCGAGAGGAGATAAATCCGAAGCAAGTTGTCCCTCTGGTGCACCGGGAAGTCTTCTCCATACAGTTTGATGTAGTTGGTGATTTTCTTCTGATTTTCGAGAGCCTTCACACCAGACTTCCGATGGACCACAGCTGCCAATCCCTCTCGCTCGAACTTGAAGCACGGCCAAGTTTATCGGTCCGAATGAAGGGGAACTTGCTCTTCATGCAAGAAAGCTTGCGGTATCCCTTCTCGGCGCTACGGTAGAATTCTAGAGCTTCAACAGCCTTGACCGGAGTCACCGTGTTGTTCACTCCCGCAAATTTCACAAAGAGACCAGCAGGATAATCTTCGTCAGGTTCGTCCGTGTCGCCATCCGGATTCCATTCGGCATCGTCCGCGTCCAATAAAACCTTCTGCTTCACATCCAAAATGCCATCATCATAATCCTCCAGAAGTCCCTTCAAATGCAAGAAGAACATCTTCCCTCTCGATGATAGCCGAGATGGATCAGCTCCAGCAAGACAGGCGATGATATCATCCGAAGACATGACGAATTGTAATCAGAGATTCGATTCACGGGTGTACATACTTCTTTTTTGTCACGCAAGGGTATTCAAATGAAGGTTTCGACGTTGTATCGACGACAAAAAACAACAAATTTACCACAAAAAATAGCAAAAATCGCTTTGTCCCTTGGGGGAGTCGAACCAGAGAAAAAAAAAGAAAATAAATTTTGTAAGCGGATGCACTATCCACTCGGCCATCTGTACACATTTCTACCGCTGCAACGAATTGTTTACCGCGCGGTTGATGAGTTTCCGAATTTGACTGTTAAACGAAAACGCGTGCCACGCCGTCAGATCTGCCATTTCGGGAAAACGGAAAACGGTTTATAGGGTAATTTTGGATGGGCTACAAAATGGTCTAGGTCTCGTTGCGGAAAGCCACAATAAACTAAAAATGTTCCCTTGTAAAATGGTCGATAGAAACTTTTAAACTCAAAATTCTAATGTTGCAAATACTCTAGACTATTAAATTATGAAATATCATCCGGTGAAGAGGAGTCGCAGAATCGAGAAAACGCAGCCAAGATGTCAATTTCTGACTTCTGGGGGCTAAAATGATCGATTTTTCCAAATTTCCAGGTCATTTTGACTGTAAATAACTCATAAAATGAGTAATAATAGCAACCATTTATTATAGACACGATAAAATGAACACGAGCAGCAGTAGCAGTAGACATGGCATATGAGATACGGCGGACTCCGAAATATAGCACACAGGGACAAACCCGAGAGGGATGAGAACACATGAACATCGACAAAATATCAAACAATCAGACGACAATTTTTGGCAATTTTTGTAGAATACAGTAGCCCGTCGGAGAGAGAGAGTTAAAATATCTACCGGAAGACGATTCTAGACGGCCTCTGGGACGGGTCTAAAGGAGTGGAGGAACGGCTTCGGGTCACAGACGACGATCTGTGTCGTGGCCGGCGACTTCTCCCCAAAATTCGTGTAAAATGATCCTGGAACGATTGGCGATTAGATAGAATACAGTAGGAGGCGGACCTTTATAATCATCGTCGGATGGCGACGGCATTAGAGTAGAAAAGGGGGCTTTGTATCCCTCATCCTCATCTTCTCGTTCCTCTTCAATTACCGTAAGACGGTCGTCTTCCATCCGATGGGCAGACGGCAACAAGGCGGAGAGCTGGCTCTGAAAGTCGCAAAATTAGGCTAAATTCCCTTCAGGACACAGAGAACAACTAGTAGCGCCTTGTTGGTATTTTAAAAATTCAATTAATCAGCCCAATAAGATTTTGTTACAGTTAGAGGGCGGGAGGAGCACCAGCCGTGCTCTATCTCAATTTACACCATTTTTCTGAGGATTACGGTATTCTAGATCATGCTTAGGGTAAAGAGAATAAAAAACGGTACTACATCTTTATAGTTGACCATGAAAAATGGGCTAATGGATGCCGGAACAGGGAGAAAGGCTGTCAAGTCTGGGCTACCCGCTTCCGGGTCAGTAAAGAACATTTTCAGGACAAATAGAGGCAGAGAGCCACAATTGGACAGTTACCAGAACCACAGTTCGACAGTTTTTATAATATTTGACATACAGTAACTAATAAATAGATCCTGTATCCTAAATACCCGGAAAATGCGCCGTACGGACCCTTCTGGTAGCCATAGACTGGCGGATTACGGTAATTTCCCTCTAGATTTCTTCTTTCTTTTTTTCCATTTTATACAATTTCATATGGGTTACGGTAATTAAGATTTATGTCTCCGAACAGGTGCAATTTTGGATCTGGGGTCTTACTGATCGGGCCCCTGGCTTCAGCCCCAATTTTGTTGCCAGGAGGAGATTTGCCTAATTTTAGCCTGCCTACAGTAATCCCTGGATTAATTTATATCTTTTCGAGAACGAGAGAGGGACAAGGAAGCCGTTGCAAGCGACTGATCAAGAATCCCCCGGGAAGAGGAGGAATAACGGGGGCATTCCGGGAAATGCGTACCTGTTTATGGTAGCGTCTCGAGCGCCCTTCCTCATCACAAAATCTCAAAAACATTCGATGGATTAGGAGGACGATGCCGATGGCGACGAAGACAGCCAAGAGGGCAAGGAGTACTGACAATAAAATTAGGGAGATGGGAACGGCACCTAAACAAGGGGGATTGGGATAGGAGGGGAAGGAGGACTCACCAGCTGGGCCACCACCACATTGGGCGATCTCCTCCAATTTATAGGTAGAATTCATGAAACAAGTGGCCGTGTTGAGACGCTCGGTTACGACGCAGGCCTGAAAATGAAGGGAGGATGAATTAATTCGACGAAGAAGAAGAAAAAAGAGATAGGGGGGGGGGGGGGGGGGTTTCAGCTGATTCTTGGAGAAATTGGGGCTTCTCCTGGGAAAAAAGAGAGCCGATCAGAGCTGCCTCTCCACTTATGTTTGCCATTTTTGGATACTTGACCTTTTCCAACCCCAGGGAAACGATGTCTCCGGGTTGAAGTACCCTAATTTGGGTAATTTTTTAGCAAAAAACCGAAAATAGGAAGCGAAAAGTCCCAGAAAATTGGAAGGGAAAAGCTTCCAACCCCAAATAATCCCGAGCGCAAAGGCCATCCATGCCCCAATTTCGAGGTCCAACTTGGTGCCGATTTCTACCCGTGAACCAATTATTAGTGAAGTTTTTCTTATAGGATATGGAAACATACGCCTTCTATAACTCAAAAATATCATGAGATACCCGTTTACTTCAAATGGCCCGCCCGAGGAAGCCTTCAGCAGCAAGGAAGAGACGGACAGCGGTTCTGAGGGCGCTCTCGACAATCTTCAGCCCCATATAGTCTCGTTAAAACAAAAATACGGTATATTATGTGTTAAAAATGGGGAGAACCCCATTGGAAAAGTTCTAAAGGTTCAGGCAGGAAGGCTATCGGGCGCCTATAATGAGGGGATCCATCCTTTGGGTCCCAGTTTTGGATGCCATGGAGTCCGACTCCGTCCTCGGTAGTCCGATCCCCTGCACCCGTAAAGTCTCGGCAGTTGGCTCATCTTTATTCAAAACAGTTACAAAACTGAGTTACCTTTATATCTTAGCCTTGCCGAAACTTTATGAGTGCAGGGGATCCGACTACGGAGCCAGGGAGTCCTAGGTCACCCTGCCCCTAATCTGCCCGGCCTCTGGGAGGGTTTCTTTACTACCCAAGCCATTTATAACTGGATTTTCTTATCAATTTCCCTTTCCTCTAACCTACCTTAACATAGTATTCGTCCGTCTTCTGTTCAAAGAACTGTACATTCAATTTCAGTGGCCAGTGTTCCGTTCCAATGTTCCTCGAATCCACCACCGCGTCCCTGGCAAGGAAGGTGGACGTTGATCGGACTTCATGCTGTAAATTAACCGTTCATTATGATGTTTCCTGATTCCGAGAAGACGTTGTCCACAATTTGCTTCTCTTCCTCTTCTCTTGCCTCCCTCTAGACGTCAGGGACCCCCGGTTGAATAGCCGTTAATCTGGCAGGGGAGCAGCAACCATCTGGACTTGTGTTTATGAGGGGGAAACCCAACAAACAAAGAGGTCCTCTATCCCCTCATTAAATCAAAAAGTCTTTGTATACCACTTCCCTGTCCCCTCCGGCCGCCGCTTCCAGCTACCCCTGCCCCCCTTGTTTTCAAGATTTGGCCCCAAAATCTTTCGGGGTAAACAAATTAAGAGATGTAGCCTCCTAAAAAAACAGAAAAGGTAGCCACGGCCCCCTGCTTCCTGGTCCAGATGCCCCCGTCCTCCCCTCGAAGGCCCCCTTGCGCAACCACCTGCTGCGTGTATGTGTAGATTGCGCTATCCAAATCCGTTCTCCCCGTCCCCGCCACAGAGCGAGGCTAATTGGCTTTGATTTTTTGTGCAAACACAGTGCCTCCTGTCTCTTCTAGAAGGAGAGGCCTCCTCTAGATGACTCATGTGGCCATTTGCCAGGTCATTCTATCAAGTGGCGGCCGGTCGGCGGGTGGGTTAGGAAGAGAGTGGACACAGCGGGAAGCATGGCCAAGGAAAAGGGAGAGAGGGAAGAAGAGGCACAAGGAAGGCCCTGAAAGAAAGAACCAGACCTTTAAATTGGGGAATAGGTCATTTTACCTCATATTTGAATTAGAGCACGGTTACCACCATGCCCTACCGTAATCTTCAGGAATGAGTTTTGAATCCTTGACTCCTGGTTAAAAATATTAACTGATTCCCATAATTTCCCACAATCCCATGGTTGTTTTGATCTCTCGTAGGGAAAATGGCCAAAGCCCCATTTTTCAGAGAAATTTCGTATCGGGACCAGGAAAGCTTCAAAAGCTTTGGATTCTATAGTCCATTTCCAACGAATATTCCACGGATTCAAATTGGCATCTCCACTACGGGACCAGCTTTGAAAGCTTCCTGGTCCCGTAGCGGAGAGGCTTTTCCGTTTATTTTCCGTTGGAAATGGACTATATGAGTTACGGCCCATATTCTTTCCAAAACATTATTTTCAAGGGGATTTTGACTGTCGGTTTTTGGCGCGTTTTTTAGCTCCAATCATACGCAATTTTACACTTTTATGGGAGATAATCATCTGGTTGATCTTAGTTGTTTTTCTGGCTAAAATTTGCGGAAAACTTCAACACGTGACTGCTCCAATCTTCCTCCTCCTCCTCCTCCTCCATGGGCGTGCCTTCCTCCGCCATCCCCCCAAAAAGATGTCAAAATGGCCACAAAGACACCGGTTAGGGAAGGGGACCCGGATCTCCAGATCTCCGATGATGTTTCCTCTCCCCTTCCAGCCTGCCTCTGACGGTCGGCTCGCCTTCATTACCCCTTCAAAATTGGCTTTTGAGTGATCCTCGTGAGGCTGTTTTCCCCCAGAAAGAAAGACCAAACAAATGGCCCCCTCTTCATCATGACGTTGTCGACACGGACTTTGTCCAGCCAGGAGGGGGAATATTCAATCCCGGATGACATTATCACCTTACCGCCCTTTAGACGGGGAGGAGAGGACAATTGAATTTTTTCTTATTTTCTAGAGGGAGAGGAAATGAGGAAGTGTCTCTGTCTAAGGATTCCAAAGTGTCTGGTCCCGGCGAAAATCAGAAGATGGCTGCGTTCAACCCCCGTTCAACAAATAATTTTTTGTTTAAAAGTAGCAGACAATTACCTAAATCTCTCCATCACATGTGGGAGAAGAGATAGACAGAAAGCCATAAATATTTGCGGATGAATCCAAAAAAGGGTAAGCAGGGCAGGGGAGACGAGTTGTTGGATAGGCAACAATTAGGGGGAGACCGAAAGGAGGATGGGTTAAGGGCCCTTAACTGGGGAGGCTAGGATCTTTTCTTTAATTAATTGTTACAAAAAAGTGGAGAATTGGAGGTAGAATGGAGGAGAAAGGAGGGGGAAGACGAGACTGTGCCTCGTTGGCGCGGTCTTACGGTTTGAGTGGACAAGGCGGGGAATAACAGGGGTTTCAATTACTGTTTCTATATTTTCTGCCTATCTTAATCAGTTTTTTTTTTATATAAAGTTTCAGGACCCTAAAACTCATTGGCGTGGCGCTTGGTCGCGGTCTACAGTACTACAGTGATTAGAAGGGAATCGCGGCCCAGAAAGCCTCTTTAATGTATTTTTCTGTATTTTAAAAGCTTTCCTAACTAATCTACCATATGAACAAGGTTCTTTTTTATTTAAAAATAGTGTAATAAAGCCTAAAATTTCAAAAATCGGCTCTGGAAGCGATGGTTTGTGCGCCAACGGTACTCTCTCTTGCTTGATACGATGTGACCCTCCAAATTTCCAGTTTTTGATATTCTTGATCAAAAAATATGTGTGTATATTAATAGAACATAAAATATATCTCTTGAGCATTTGATTCATTGGAGATTACCACGAAAGCGAGCCTTATCTCGAGAGTTATTATGGCTCCCTTCAAGCGTGACTACTGGGTATCTTCCCGACTTCTGGCTCACAATTTAAAGATTAGGGACTGCTTTCCCTGGTCTTTTATACATCCAATTAATCTAAATTAAAAGAAGAACTTACAATAATTTTAATAGTCAATTCTGGCGGCGCTTGACAAGCTTCAAAAGCCGTCATAACGCGGGCATTGCCGATTTCCGGCAGGGGAACGTCACATCGGGGATGGCACGTTTGCATCATTATCTGGAAATTATAGATAATAATGGGTCTTGAAGGGAAAAAAATATATAATTAAGAGAGAAGAATTTGAAGACACGAGAGACCGGGGGAAATGGCAACACCGGGAAGAGAAAGGTGGGAGAGGCTCCTTGCTCCGCCTCCTCCTCCGAGACATCGGCCCGGACCATGCCCCCTCATTTTTGAACCAGAAAACGGGGGGGGGGCATTCTGATAAGGAGAAAGAGCATAAGGAAGAGCCCCGGAAGAGAGATGGCTAGAATTAATTCGACTCAAAGCCAAGGAGGAGCTCGGCACACGTCAATGGGGCCGGGGCTAATCCGTGTTTGGCAGAGAGGTGATGCCCTGGAAAGAAGCTATACCAAAAGAAGATAAGATTATGGAGGAAATCTTTAGCTTTTTGAATTTAAAACTCTGGAGAAATAGAGCCACAGTTAGACAGCCGGGTGCCTAGCTGGGGGGATATCCCGATTCCAGCCGCCTTTTCCCCATTTTTCCTGTTAGAAAAGGGTATCAGGAAATGGATAAGAGGAAGCTAATAGTTCCTGGTGGGAAGCGAAAAACACTAACGCGAGTTTTTTTTCCATTTCTGATGATGGAATATGGAAAGCGACGAGAAATGACGAACAAAGGGGGTCGGATCTAAAATTGAGGGGATTTTAAGCTTTGAAAGAGAAAAATGGCTCCCTCTCTCTCGTTCTGACGGTGTTCCCAAAGATTCTGTGGGTTTTTGAAGTAGAAAAAGCTGAGCAGAAAAAGAACAAAGGCCGAAATCTTGGATTTTTGAGCGGTGGAACAATATTTCTTCCATTTGTGGTAGGAATATCGGGGGAATGCCAAACGGCAGACGTTGATTTGAAGCTCCGACTATAAAAATGCTAAAAAACGGCACCCTGAGCAGAAAAAGGCGAAATTTGGTGAGTTCGGAAGTGAAAACGGGTTCACATTTCTTTCCTGATAGCGGAACCTCGGGGATTCCGAGAAACCTTCTCGCACATGGCTCCGTTACGTAACCAGGAAAAATCGGCGTCGTCGTGATAGACGATAACAACTTTTTCCCCCTTATTCCTTTTCTTGTCCCTCTGACTAAAGATGAGGTGAATGGTGAACTTCAATCAGCCAGTCACTTCATTATGTCCTTTGAGTACACACCGACGGGGAAGGGGAAGAGGTCAAGAAGTTGAGTCATGCGGCGATTTTATATCTATTTCCCTATTTTTCAGTACAATTATCTGGGTATAACACTATAAAAAAGAGGAGGAAAAGAGGATATTTGATAGTAAATATTGATAGAAGAGGAAGTGGAGGGGACCAGATTATGACACCTTCTTATCACTTCCCTGTCGCGGGGGCGGCACCGCCTATTATCCTCCCTCCCTGCCCTTCTGGTTCCAGAGAAGGCATATATTGACTGCGTAGGTTGTTTACTACTCAGCTGAGAGTACATAAAATATAGAGGGAAAGCTCCGGCTGACGTGAGATAAGAGAAGGAGAAAAGAACGAACAGAGGGCGGAGAGGGGATAAGCCGCCAGCTTTTGGCTGTTGAAATGGCCAAAAGGCAAAGAACAAGAGGATGTTTTGATCTCCACTTTCTCACAGGCTAAACCAGCCAGAAAATGGCTGAAAATTCAGAAAAATATGGAGGAAAACTGGGAGATTGCTGGGATTAATCCCTCCGGTGCGTATGAACTCAATTAGAGCCGTCGCTGCTGATGGAAGTCGTGTGAATTCCAGCGGAAAGTTTAGAAGATAAAATGATAAGGGCAAAATTCTGTAGTCAGAGAACGAGGGATAAAAGGGGATTTCCAAGTGATTGAAGATTCTTGAGAGCAATGGGAGCAATAGGACCCGGGAAGGGGAAAAGTGTTGGCCCAAAAATTCATGCCAACCTGTCACGAACCCTTGTTTACGGTTAGACACTTCCAGAAGACCGGGATAAAGAGCCGAATAAAAAAGAAAGGAAATGGATCAAGAAATTAGAGGCTGGGATAAGAAGTTGGTCAGAAACAGACTGCTGGGGACGAGGACCGGGAGGAGCGGGAATCTCTTCGGCCATATGGAAGCTTACTCCAAAGAAACGTTATTAAATAAGTTAAATATGTAGTACTGTATACAATAAACTGTAAATAAAGGATACTGTAGCCTCAAAATTCCTGATATTAAAAAATTCCTGATATTAAAAAGACCCAAGCCTTCCTCCTTGGCCATTTCCAAGCCCGCCCTGGTTCCTCCAACGGCTCGGTTCTCGATAGTCCGCTCCCCTGTACCCGTAAAGTCTCGGCAAGACAAAGATATAAAGGTAACAGAGTTTTGAATCAATTTTCAATAAAGATGATCCTCCTGCCGATCTTTTACGGGTGCAGGAGATCGAACTAGGACCGAAGCCTGAAATAGAAGGCGCCTGCTTTTTGATCTCCCCACTTCCTCTTATTTTTCAACACCTACAAAAAATTATTTATGCTTTGCCTTAAAACAGTGAATGACTAATTGGCTAATTGAAGAGGAAGGAGGGCAATAGCGGAAGGAATGACGGAGGATGGAGGGAGGAGAGACAAAGGACGGGGGGATTCTCCAAAAACAGGATAAAATCAGAAGAATAAGAGGAACAAAAGGGGACAGTTAAGCCGGAAATGATAGAGGGAAATGAGTTTGTCTCTCTGCCCGCCCCCATTAGACCGCGGGAGGGGTAGGTCGAAAGAGGAGGAGGACCGAGGTTCCCGCCACCATTCGCTCCACTTAAATCAAGTGATCTATTTTGCCGCCGCTGCCGTCGCGTCCTCTTCTTTCCGTTTAAACATCAATAGATTATGGTTTAAAAAACGGGAGAGAGGGAGGATTTGAGGGCTTGATGAAGCTCTCCTTCGATTGACGCCAATGGAGGCGGGTGATTCTTTGTTTTTGTTCCCACTGGGACCAGTGGTGAGAAAAGAGTAACGCCAGCGGGAAGCCAGTCAAAGTAAAAAGGTGTTTATCTCCGGAATATGGCCAGGAATCCAAAGCTCAACTTTTGGCTCTCTCATTCTCACCTTCCTCCCATTCAGAGCCGTTTTTCTGGGGATGAGATGGCCGGCTAGAGAGGTCATAACGGGAGAGGACGGCTCTGGGAAAGGGAAGACCGGGGCTGATTAGTAGAAGAAGAGGGGCAAGAAACCCTTCTAAACGTTTCCAGGTGCCAAATAATAGTGTTTATGACCTTTAGAAATCGAAAAATCAGGAAATTTGGAGTGATTAAAAAATTCGACAAAAATGACTAGAAAAGAGATTGGGAGGTTCATTTTGGCGAGCCGCTGCACCCGTAAAATCTCGGCAGCGCGGGGAGCTGGTAATCCGGCGCCGCTGCATAACTGTTCCCCGCGCTGCCAAGATTCTACGGGTGCGGTGGCGGCAAAGAGGAAGAGAAGGAAGACTAGCCAGATTGGCCATCGTCGAGGCCATTTCACGCCTAATTTGAAATTTTTTGGCCACAAAACAGCCTTTCGCAGTGGGAAATCCCGCTAACAAAGGTCAGACAGCCTTTTTGACTGGGAAAATTTTGAATTTACAGCAGTTTTCCCACCTTTAAAGTCTCTTGGGGGAAGATCATTTCTCGCAAGCATTAATCTCCGATCCTCGCTGGGAGATTGACTTCTTTTCGAGGAAAATATTCCTTAGATCGCTCTCATACTGTTCTGTGGCTTGACAAGATGAGAAAAACATAAACAACCATGGCCCAGAGGAGGAAGAAGACTGGGAGATAATGTGCCCCGTTCTCAGAGATCCAGCTCATCAAATTTGATTAGACCCGTGGGTTGACGGGGTAGATGGGATAAAGAGGAGGTTCCTCAAAAATATTGAGGCCAGAGAGACGAAGAAAAAGGGCCATTTTAGGCCATATTCGCTGTTAATAACAGGAAGGGCAGGCGCCACAGTTAGACAGCGCTGTGGCTCCCTTTTTCACCCGGAACAAAGAATTCGTCCATAAAAGTTGGTTTTAAAAATTTTCTTTAGTTTGTAAACGTCGTTATAATTAATATTAAGCCAGAGATTACGATAGTGATGATATCTCACGGCCAGAGAAGTCTTTCTCCCCTCACCAGTTCCCTTTCTCTGACAGAACTTTGATACGGGAGTGATGACTCCGTTTTTTTGCAATACATGACATGATAACATGACTTTTAGGGATTAAGAAAACAGAAAAAGCGGCCAGGGACTCGTATTAATTTGCAGATAACATACGCAGGAGGGAGGGAGAGGGGATGATGTGACTAAGACACCTCGAGAAGAAGGGGGACGGGGCCAATTCGCAGTACAGCTGCTGGCTGGGAATGTTAGACGGATTAGGAGGGAAAGAGGGCGGTTTGCAGGGGGTTTATAGGTCAAAAATTGTACGAAATTTCAGTTTAAGAACCTTTTGGAGTCCTGGATGGAAGAGAAATTGGCCTTCTACCATTTGCCACTATTTGGCGCGAACTAACCATTTAAATCGTTGTTTTCCCGCCGTTTTTGGAATTTTTCTGGATGATTTTACTATCAAAATATAGCCCAGAATTTTCTCTATAAACGTATATATTTTATAAAATTTATGGCCATATTTCCCTCGCTCACCAAAGCAAAAGAGAGAAATGCCCGGTTTCATCTCTGAAATCTCTCCCCGCCGTCGGCGTAAATTAGCCAGAAATTAGCGGAATAATTCACTTTTTCTACATCAGAATCACATTACCTTGACCGGAAAAAGAAATGGAAGGGGAAATGGGTTTTATCCCCCGCAAAATTTTTTACTGGTACCGCCGGACACGAGGAGGTTTTCGAGAAGTACGGAAACTACCGTATGACGGCTGATAGTCGAGCGTTTCGGGACCTTTCGTCGAAAAATTGTGGTCGTGACAGGAAGCCTTGACCGGAAAATCGGTTCGTATAGTCCATTTCCAGCGGATATTCCACGGATTCAAATTTGGCGGCGCGTCTCCGCTATGGGACTAAGTCTGAAGCTTCCTGGTCCCGTAGCGGAGAGGTTTTTCCGAGGAATGCCCGTTGGAAATGGACTATAAAAGGTCCCGACACGCCTGTTCTCTTGGGTTGTAAATGGACTATTTATAACCTCTTTGGTATACTGTAATTAGTCTATACGGTCTATTTACTCCCCTTGACCCAGATTCCTCTAACACGTGTACTGTAGTCTGTCCCGTTCCACAGTTTCCCATTATTTTCCACCCAAGACCAGGACACAGTTCGCCGAGGCCAACACCTTAAAGGTCTAAAAATTCGCGCAGTGCTCGAATTCTAATGCCGTTTTTATGCATTTTTATGTATTTCTGACCGCTTCTCGTGTCTTGCCGACCTCGAAATACTATAAAATAAACGAAAAAATAATCAAACACGGCAAAATTCTTTTTTTACGGTTAATTTGAAGTCAATTTAGCTGCCAACATTATTGGCGGTGGTGGATAATAATTCCGAGTAAGTCTCAAAAATCTTATCCACTGGCAGGTTAGAGGCCGGCCACCACAGGTGTCAGTCAACAAAAGCAACTCCCGACCCCCGTGAATTATTATTTTGCAGTGCAAATGAGATCCAAGAGTCGAGGGAGAGAAGAGTATAATGAGGCTGGTCGGCTCACCACTTCTGGGAGGAGGAAAATATCTGGGAGAGGGGGGATTAGGAGAAGATGGAGGGGGGATCGGCCTCGGGGTATATTGGGACTGGAGACGAGGCCAGTGGAGAGAGGATAGAGGATAGATATTAATCCCATGAAGGGCTCCCAAAAAAGACGGCTCATTTCGTACTAGTATTAATTCGAATATCCGGCAGGGGCAAATGGAAATGGTCGACGGGCTTGGCTCATTTTAGGAGACCAATTGAAGGGATCAAGAAACTTGAGACCAATAAGTAGAGAAGGGAAGAGGACAAGACGGAAACCGGTGGCCTATAGGTCATATGCTGCCCTGCTCGGATGGAGAGCTGAATAGTCTTGGAGAGAGAGACTTGGGGGAGTTATTGGGCTGTGGAAGTCAGGAATAGAGACATAGGACGGAAGGAAGGAGGATGATGGAAGAGATAGGAAGGAGGATGAAGAATTGGGGAAGGGAAGTGGGAGGATGGAGAGGGCAGGTAGAGGACTGGGGGAGAACAATCTCATCGCTACGGGACCAGGAGACTTTCAGACCTGGTCCCACAGTGGAGACACGCTGCCAAATTTGAATCCATGGAATATCCGTTGGAAATGGACTATAATAGGGGGAGGGGGGGGGGGGGGGGCAGACGGGATTTTGGGACCAGATTGAGGAAAACCCAGAGCTGTAGTCCAGTAGCCGTCTTTCCAAGATATTTTTCCACTTGTGTACCACTTTTATTGTGGAGAAAAAGGTGGAATGGTCCCCAAAGAGGTCTCCAATGAATTAGGAAATCCTTTCCAGGATGTTGTGGATACGGTAGCAGAATCTAGGTCCAGGCGTCATAAACCACCACGGGGAGGACAAAAATTAAAGGAAGCAGTCATAAAATGGGTTGTTACCTTCCTTCAAACGCGTTTACCTTTTCTTTAAACCGCACTTCCTGCCCCGGAGATCAAAAATTAAAAACTGGACTGCATTAAAAAACGAAAGAAGCCAGTCCCCCTGCCCAGTACTCCTCAAGATGGAGAAGAACATTTGGAAGGATTCAAGCAGTTCGGAGGCTAATTTATCAGTACATCAGAAGTGTACACCCCCCAGAAAATGTCTAGTCTAGCAATATACATAATGAAAATATTGATAAGCTGTTTAAAAGTAGACTGACTAATCCCTATGAGAGATCTGTCTCAAATAAAGAGCAGAATATTAAAGAAGGGGAAAGAGGAGGTAGAAAGATAGAGATGTACATAGGTGGATAAAAAAAGGGAGTAATGGGGTTGGCGGTCCAAATTTTCCCCCGGGAGGAGAGGGAGCGGAACTTGAACTCTTTGTACCTTCAGTTCATTCCTATTCTACCCCAGCAGATGGATAGGGATACTGTAAGATACCAAGAGAGAAAGAACCACAACAATCCTCCTGCCAAATGTAACCCTAGGATCTCTGCACATTTCAGGACTGGAAGGAAGAGGATGACGGCTTCAATGGAGTTCAAAAAGGGTTGAAATTAACCGATGGTTCCTCCATTTTGGGAATTAAAACACTGACCTGACCAAAAAGTAGCGTAGGCTTTAATTTGGGAACAGTCTACCGTATTCTGACCGGAACGGGAGAGCAGAAGGTGGAAATCATCTCCCAGAAGACAGCTGATAGAGTAAAAAGGAAAAGGCTATCAATCTCAAGCTACAGTATCTGTAACTCGACAAATTATAACCAAGTGATTCAAAGAAATAAGTGGCTACAATATGACAATCGCAATAGGTAAGTGGATCTTATCAAAAATGGAGAAATTAGTCCTGTGGCCACTGGCCAGAGGGTTCTGTCAACGTTTGTGGTGCTACAGGATTTTCTATCAAAGGCAGTAAGCTACTCTTTAATGCGTTAGAATCGTCTTGAAAAGCGCTCCAAGGTGGTTTTCGAATCTTCGAAAATGGTCCAGAAATAACCGAGTTACAGGCACAAATTCCCGCCCCAAAACGGTCGCTCCTGGGAGTTTGGTCATGTATGGCTCTTCTTGGGAGACGCTTTCCTGTGTTGGGACACTTTTTGGGTTTTATGCAGTTCCAGGTGTCAAAAATAGAGGAGATCGAGATAAGCACAGAGAAGACCCCTTGGATCCGGCTCTATTGGTTCCAGAAGGGAGATAAGCACGAGGAGCAGCCCCATAAGAGGCTCTCTCTTCCATATCCGGCCTGCTGCTTTCTGCTCCCCCTCCCTACCAATGCCCTGGTAACCGAATCCATCCGTCTCCCCGGAATCCTCTCTTCCATTTTTTGCCCTCCGTACTAATTCATCGTATTAGCCCCTTGGTTAGGAGTGATAGACTAAAAATAGCCCGGAGGAAGCGCTGCTGTTCCCTCAAATATAGCAGCCTCTCCTCCTTTTACGTCATCCTTTAATCAAACCCAAATAAATTGAGGGGAGAGGAAAAAGGGCAAAGAATGGAGTATAAAGTGAGGGGAAGACGAGGAAAATAGTAGAAGATATAGATAAAAATAAGAAGTTTTCCAGAAGCCAAAGGCGTGTACGCGGAAGCTGGCGCCACCGTCGAGGAGGAGGATTAACCGCTCGCGTTGCAAGGATGGGATCATGACCCGAGGGGATATCAAATGGAGGAGGGACAAGCGGGAAAGACAAAGAGAATAGAGGATAGAGTAATTGGCTAATTAAAAGGAGGAGCCGAAAGATGGGAAAAGAAGGCAAAGAGTGTGAATTAGGGGCTGTAAATATGGAGGATCAAAGCAGAGACGAGGGAGTACTGTAGGCTCTCGGGCCATGGAGGACAGTTTTCGGTATTTTGGGACTTTTGAGATGTTTTTGGTGTCAAAATGGAGCTCTCGCTGTTCTCTACAAGATGTAAGTATTTATGAAGCCGTTACAACCATTGGAAAAGTCTGACAGACCTTTAAAGCCCGTGAAACTTTACCTTCTTTCCAGATTTCCCCATTTTCTGGGATTTTATTCCCCTTTTTTGGTATACAGGTTCAGTTCACTGTATTATATGTTGAAATGGAGCCCACGATGAGTTCTACAAGATAATGTAATTTATAGAGATATAGAATTATTTTATAAAGCTCGTCAGCCCGTTGAAGCGCGCAATCCCCGCCGACTGTCGTCTTCACGTCATTTTCTCTCATTTTTTGCTATTTCTGCGAATCATTCTGGAGTTTAAAGGTTATTTGGAATGTAGACAATTATCTAAAGATTACTGCAAATTGAAAAAAAATGTTAAAATAATATTTAAACCCTAAAAATCAGCCTTTTGGAGTAGAAGTTTGGCGGCATGGGCCTCAGAGTGGCTGAACGTTGTGCTTTTCGTTTCTCGACCAATTTATTCTTTCCGAGACCATTTCCTGACCCTCTTAACTCCATTCCAGACGTCTTAATTTGCTCTTAAGATACTTTGATGTTTGAACGCGAGAGAGGAGCACGAGAACAGATGATAGCATCATGGCTTTCATCTTTCCCTCTCTCCTGCCTTCTTCCCCCCTTTTCCCCGGTAAACACCATTCATTTTTGTTTATTTTTTCCTAGGAGAGGAGTAAAGATAAGAAGAGCCCCTTGTATTCCATGTACACAGTGGGTAATCACGAGGTATTTCCCCACAATTCCCCCGATGACAAGCATTCTCCTCCTCCTCTCGGGGTAAACTTTCTCCCCCCGGGGTCAGGAGCATCTGTTTTTCATTCCCTCGGGAAGCCAGGCAGCCACCAGCTGGTCTGACCTGCCTCGTGCTGTCAATTTAACCTGGCCGGCTGTCTTATCAGTGGCTTGTTGTTCTTCCCCAAAAAGGGAATAAAAGCCCCCGCCACCAGCTGAGAAAAGCCACAATCATGTCCCGCTCCCTGCTCCTCCTGTCCCTTGTCGTCTCCGCCGCCGCCTTTGCCGGTCCCAGCTGGAGAAGCTGTGGATACTGTAGGGTAAGTCAGCCTTCCTTGTTTGTACAGAAATTAAATTCAGAAAGTAATCGATGATACTAATGGCTATTATGGAGATAATGTCACCTCGGTGACGGATGTCCAATTCTTCCAGTATTTTCAAGTCAAATGCCCGAATTATAGGATCATCTCTCCTGTTATGTCGGTGGTGAGTAATGGAAGGAATTTTGAACCGTTGGGGGGGGGGGGGGGGGAACTATTACTATATCACAAAAGGTTCGCGTGTGGGAAGAGGTAAACCACACATCATTGCACACACACTCTCTTTCTCTCTCACACACACACTCCTCCTTGCTGGCTGTCTCCTCTGCGTCTCTGCTAGGCCGCGCTCGGTAGATAGGGGAGAACTCTTCCAAAGCAAGAGGCGGCACCCATAGCGCAGTCGGTAAGCCACCACAGAGCAATGCGGTGCATTGCGGCTAGCCTCAGGGGTCGACTCCGGGTGCCGTCAAAAGTTTTTGCCATATTTGTTTTACTTAAAGGGAGCTACCGGCAGTAAAAAAAAATTTGACTAAGTGGAGGAGCCAAACCCTGATTTTTAGGCCTTCGATTTTTTCATTTTTGATTTATTTCGATTCTACCCACTCACTCAGTTGCCTTCGAATCCCATTTTAAATTTAAGTTTGATAGCTGAAAAGTCACTAATGATTTACTATCACTTTGCTAATTCAAAAATAACTTTATAAAAATTTTAATAAACGAAAGTCAAAAAGCCTCAGACATCCTCGGGTTTGCATCACAGCATAGTCAGCATTACCACAGAGAATTATAGCCAACTCATTTTCGGACCGACAATCCCGGGTGGCGTCCCCGTGTCTTCTGTCTCCTCGTCCTCGTCCTCCCTTCTCCGGCTCATTGAGGCCTGTACCACGATTTGGCCGTTTCCCATCATTCCAAAGAGGCTTTGCCTTATTTTAACAACAAAGGCATTATCTTTGAGAGGAGAGAGGTTGAATGGCCTCAAAGATTCCTGGATGATTCCCCGGGTCCGTAGAGGGGCGCCCATCTTTCGTCCACCGCCTTTTGGGTGGAGGATGGAGGAGTTCAAAAGCGGGCAAACGATTCCTTCCTGACCTTCAGGCCTTTTTTCACCGGGAAAACGGGGTTAATCGACTAACGGTTCCTTATTTTGTTCTATTTTCAGATCTGCGAGGACATGATCTCCAACCATCCGAAGGCCGTCTTCTCCGGCCTGCGAGCCCTGACCGAATCCATGAAGATCTGCCAGAAGTGTGACGACTGCGTCTAATTCCCCCTTTTTTCCTAAAAATGTCCCAATTTCTCCCATTTCTGCCTTTCAACCCCCGCTGTACAAAGAGCATAATATGTGTATTTTTAAAAAGACAATAAATCTTCATCGGGAATGTTTGTTTGTTGATTTGTGAGGAATATGCAGGTAGTGAGAGTGTATACAGTAAGAATCGAGGGGTCTCGCACCCGTAAAACCTCGGCAGCAGACGGTTCTTTACATATTGCTTCTCAAAATCTCAATGCTTACGGCTGCCGAGATTATATGGGTGCGGGCGTGGAGGAGTTGCCGGCCGCCCTCAAAGGGAATCCACCGGCCGGATGACTATTTTATGCTGAGGGAGGCAGCGTCTAGCCACTTGGACGACGGAGACATCTTCCGGAAGTTGAGCCTCGCCGTCTGGAGCAGTCAAGAAGAGGCCAAAATTCGTCCCAGACTCGGATTCTCGCCGGCACATCGAGAGGACGAGGGAGATTGCCTCCGAGCTGGTTGTCTCCGGAGCCAGGAGCAGAGACTTGTAGTTTGACTGAAAATGAAGGGGATTAATGGCTTTGTTCCAATTCTACAGTCTGCCCTCCTCCCCGGGACGATGCCATTTCCCCCTTCCCCTCCTCTCTGCCTCGAGGTAATCCGGACTAGAGACCGGTTACTCGCCCCTCTCCGAGCCATTATAATGGCACAAATCCCGACCGTTTTTACAACCCTGCCCGGCCACTTACCTCCGGGCAAATGTTATGATCATGGATTCTGACCAGGGTCCCGGCTGACTTCATGTGCAAAATGAATCGGGACATGTTGGGAGGATGGCAGCGCTGGAGCTCCAATGGGCGCGCGTCCTTCGGCAACCGGAGGATAGACCGCACCGGGCAGCCGGAAGCCTTCGTTGTTACCTGGAAAACGGGGAATTGTATTCTCTTTTAGGGGAGAGAGCCTACCTCCATCCACAGTTCGAAGAGGTTAGCATCTTTACAGCTCAATTTGAACTTGTTTAAGACGGACTCGATCACTTGGGACGAGGTGGTATGGGTCGAGAGGCGCAGGGTCTTGTAGTCCGTACAGGCGCGGACATTGTGGGTGTAGACTTTCATCGTTCCCTGGAATACTGTACATTAACAAGAGACAATATAGAAGGGTCTAGGGGTACTGTAACTAGGTTATTTCTTTTCAAAAAAGAGGTTCAGTGCCCCTTCGAGTTCCAGAGAGGCGCCACCTCTAGCCCGCATTGGAGCCAGCGTTCCGGAGGTCCTGAAATTTGAGGTAGCACCGTAATTTTTGTCAGCTAATAAGAAAAGGAAGGTGGCAGAGACCTAGCTCCACAAAATTCCGGAGAAATGCCCCCAGCCTCTCGAGAATGGCATCCCCTTTCGACTGCCCTCTTCCCCTCTCCCTGGAACAGTTTTCTTCTATCATTTCCCGACCCATTTCAGACCGTATTGAATTAATTCCATCATCCCCACCCAGTGACCCCTCTCCCAGTCTAAACCACTTGGCATAAAAAGTGTGTCACAGCCGAACGAACTCATCGGGTGAGGGAGGAGGAGGGGGACAATCACCTTCCACTCAATTTGCATGATCCCCTCCTCCCCCTGGTTAGATTATATCGGGGGGAGGTGACCACGACCAAAACTGACCCAATCACTGTCACCGGAAGAGGCCGAGTCCACGGAATTCAATGAAACCATTGAACTGGATCGTGAAGTCAGGGTCGTATCATGAAGTGAGCTGGAACTACTCGGGCTGAGGAGGGACGACGCCGTCCGGGGGCGGACTTGGTATTTCAGCATTGCTCACCTGGAATTTATTATATTAAAAAAACTATTTAAAGGTCTGAAATAAGAGAGGAGAAGAAGAATAAAGGCGAGAAGAAGGTTTATTTTGACAAATGGACTGGCAGACAGACGAGACATCGGTCGCCCCCCGGGCAGAAAGGAAAAGCGCGGAGGAGGGACCTCGAGAGAAAGAGAGAGAGAGATAACAGGCGACACATATGGAACCGATTCATCGGCCGGAAAGAGTATGAGTGGGAGAGGGGCGAGTGAGTAAAAGGGGGTAAGGGGCAGGAGGTCATAAACAGGTTGATGTCGAGGCAATGGCCAGGCGGGAGGGAGGTATAAATAGGGAATGGCGAGAGGAGGAAATATATGTGAATAGATGGTCTGTGGGTAGTAGTTTGTGAAGAGAAGGAATGAAAGAGATGGGGAGGAGAACATTTTGATCCCATTTGATCCCACAGAAGGGGAGAAAAGAGACGCTCTCTTCCGCACCCTTTATTACATTTAAACATGTTTGAAAATTACTGTAATATACCTTATTTGGAAAAGCAGCTCATTAGCTACATTTTAAATATAAAAATAATTGAAAATATTGGATACAGTACATTGTACAGGCCTTCAAAAGGCACACTAGTTCGAAGGCGCGTCATTTCTCTTCCCGCGCGTTTTATTCAATTTTCAAAATTTAATCTGCCATTGAATTGTAGCTCATTTTGTAGAGAATTTCAAGGGCTACAATATCAATATAAACATATTGAAAATATATGGAATACGGTAACTTTTAGAAGAATTTAAAAGATGAACGTCCCGGAGCGCGCGCTATTTCCCTCTTGACGGCGGGAGATCACATTCTAACGGTCCTAATTGGCTCTCGCCAATGTTTAGACCATCCTGATAAACAAGAGAAGGAGGAGAACACGGGAAAAAACAGAAAAGGTTTCGAAATAACAAGATTTAACCGATGTTTTCGATGTTATCTCTTTATCGTTTTACATTTCTCCTTCTCGGGCGACGACGTCCCGAATCGACTCCACATGTTTCAGCGTATCGTCCGTCGAGTCTTGGTTCTTAACGATTTTGAGCTTCTTCTTTGTTCCTTCCTTGTTCTTCGTCGATCTTATTCCTCCTCCGGGTGTCATCTGCTCACTGCTGTCGTCCTGTGTCTGCTGGACGAGCATGTTCTCCTCGGCCGTCCTATCCGTCGGGTCGGCTTGAGTCGGGGCCAGGGAGGAGGCCCGCTTCCTGCTGGCTGCCTTTCCCAACTTGCCCGGCTGATCCGAGCCGCCGCTACCGCCGGCCGCTGCCGGCTGATCCGATGCTTTTGGAATGGCAGGAGATTGAAGATTACTTTTAGGCGGCTGATCAGATGCCACCTTGGAACCGCCGGCTACCGTAGCCCCCGGGGGAATGGCCGTGACAGGAACCGACAATTGAGCAGACGACGGCGACGCGGCTCCGCGAGACTGGGAGACGGTAGTTCGTGAACTACTGCCATTCAATCCGGACTTTTTATGAGCACATAATGATAGCAGATACACTAAAAAAAGTCAATTTCTCGTGCTGCTGCACCCGTAAAATCTCGGCAGCCCGCAGCACTGGCTTGTAAAAGTAACAGAGCGCGCAGCTGCCGAGTTTCTACGGGTGCGGGAACAGTCAAAAAATGCGCGGCTACCTGGAATGAGAAAGGTAGAAATGAAGAGCGGAAGCAGCTCCCACATGGATAAGTAGAAGTGAAAGGATTAGGTAATTAAAATCATTCCCGTCGTCTGATTCCTTGTTTTATCCTGTTTTTAATCCATTTAGATGGGTAGAAAAGGGAAAACGCGATGCTATTTTCCAAAAATTGGATGTCTCCCATTTGGCGGGGATTTAATTTCAAATTAAGGGGATAATCAAGCAGTATTGTATATCAAAGTGTAGCTCTTGAAGAGCTCTACAAGTTGATTACAAACGTTTGGGTGGAAAAAGAGATACAGACCGTTAAAGTCAAGAGACTAAAGAGAACGAAGATTGGATGGAATAAAGCTCTTTTTCCTCTATCAAACATAATAAATAAAACAAAAAAATGTATCAGGAATAAAAGAGCAGTGTCCTCCAATAAATGGAGAACTGTTCGGAGGAAAACTTCCCCCTCCCCCTCCCCCTAGTTCCCATTGAACGTCTGTATTATAATGTCACGGGGTTGCAGATTTTGACCCCTATCGGGAAGTATCGGGAAGTGGTTTTCGGAACACGGAAAAGAAAGTCTAGAGAGTTGAAAAAAAGAAGGAAGAAGACGCCTCGTTCTTCTTTTTTCGAATTGTGTTTTGGCGGGATTAGACAAATGTTAGCGTCTTTTGGGCGATTAGCATGCGCCTCCGAACTGGTCCTCCCGGGCCAAACATGAGCCTTCTGGCAGGGGAGGAGGAGGAGGAAGATCAGGTAGATCAAGAAGGAGAGGAAGAGATTAAAGAGCAATTATTAGATTAAAAAGAGAGGAGGAGGCTGCTGACGAAGGCGGGCACATGGTCGGGATGAAGCCCCTATAACCTATGGGAGGATTCCTCTCTGACGCGGCGGGTTGGGAAAATTCGAGAAAAAGGCCCTTTTGCAGGGGATTGGAGACTGTAATAAAGGAGATAAATAGCCATTTTCTATGGGAATGAGAAGAAAAATGAAGGAAGACGGCTTACAGAGTGAGGAAATCGCAGGGGGGGATCGTCTGGAGACGGCTACAGTATCCGCTTTGAGCGGGAATTATTATCAGCAGCTAACATTCTATCCATAGATTCAAGTAATCAGAAGATTCTCGCGGTGGTGGAGGCAAAAAATGGTCGGGAAGGGGGAAACCGCCGCTGGTTAGTCGCAAGCTTTTCGGAAGTCCGTTCCGGACCTTCTAGGCTAGAAAAAAAGGGTAGAACCCACTACGGGGGCTACAGTAATCGTCTCCAAGATTCTGGCTAAAATTTGATCTAAAAATCCGTTGGAATTTCTCTATTAACTGGAGAAAATCACTCGGAAATGGGGAAAGCGCCCGCCGGGACTGATGTAGCCACTTTGGACGAGTCTCGAAATGGGTGTAGAGTCTTTTTTCTCGCCTGTTCGAGATTTTTGACCTTTTCCAGAGGCTAATTCAAGAGGAATGAGGGCAAAACGGGTCAAATTCCAGTGGATATTAGCCTTTCCCAAGTTACGGGACTCTGGGAGGCTCGGTACAGGATAGTCCGCTTTCCTGCACCCGTAAAGTCTCGGCAAGACAAAGGCATAAAGGTGTGACAGTTTTCTAACTCTTTTGAATAAAGATGAATCTGCTACCGAGACTTTACGGGTGCAGGGGATCGGACTATCATGGACCGAGCCTCCTCCTCCGCCCAATTCCGGTGAGGATGGACTACTGTACTTGGCGGCGTCTCCCCTTCTCTCCCTTTCTAAGGAGGACAGGACAAAGGCGGGAAAAGGCAAAAAAGAAACTGATAAATGAGAGGAGAAGGAGAAGGAGACGTGGACTGATCGCCATCCTTTAAATGACAATAACAAGGAAAAATTTCACCCAATTCCCAGCATTCTTCTCCCGTTTACCAGGGAATAACAGCCGACTGTAATTATGACTGGGCAGGGGGTGGCAGACAGGTGGCGGAATGTCCACAGGTGCCCCCCCCCCCCCCCCCCCCACCCGGAGTCATTAACTGGGAACGAGGAGGATAGGGGACGAGGGGGGCGGAGGTCGGCAAAAAGCTTTTGAGAGTAGCCGACCTCTACCGTGGAGGGCTTGTAATAAGACGGGAAAAAGCAACGCGCCCCTCTGACAAGAAAATGACCGTGAAGCGGACCGGGCCAGGGGGGTAAAAACAAGCACATCAGCCAGAAGAGAGGGGGATAATGGTATTAAAAGAGGGGGAGACGAGAATTAGCCGGGAGAGGAGGAGGAGGAGGTCGTCACCGAGTCTTTGATTAACGGGACAGGGTGAGAGAACCCGCTTTTTAGCCAAGGAAAGAGGATTTTCAAGGACTTATCAATGAGATTGAGGCGAGAGATTGACTGAATTAATTAAAGACGACAGATCTAGTCCGAAGTTGGCCAGAGAAGGCACAGGTGCCAACAGCTGGAGGTAGTTAGACGAGGAGGGACACATCTGTCGTCAGTCTCTCTCTCTCTCCCTTTTGAATAGTTCCATATGGCGACGCGCCACCTACGCAAAATGTTCTTCGGAAGTTGTTAGGGAAAACAGATGCTGGGCTCTCTAGCAGTGCGGGAAAATGGAGATGGAAAAAAGCAAAAGACAACAAGTGACGGTAGGGATTGAACTTGGTACCCAAAGAACAGCAATCAGGCAACTTTGCCGGCTGCGCCAACTTGGTCATGATGCCTCCAGGTGCGCACAAGAAGATATTGAGAGAACAACAATTCCTTGTTGTAGAGCGGCTATCCAAAAGACAAATGCCCCCTATACTGGTTAATAACAACTCAGAGTCAATGTCACGTAGCGCCGGCTACTGTGATTACTCTCTTGTCGCGGTTCTAGGACACCGGGGGGTGGTCAATGACAGTTTGCTACTACCTAGTCCTAGGGGGAAAGCCAGTTATAGGGGAGAAGAAGACAGATACTTCCGGAAGGGAGAGAACGTGTTAAAGAAGGTGTCAGAGGTCTCGGCACGAAAGAAAAATCTCATTTTAAGCTGATTTCCCGGGAAGGGGAGGAGCAGTCTGGAGAGGACGCAATGAACCTGGACCAAGAAGATTTTTAGGGTCAAAAACTACGAAAATAGGGTCTTAAAGCGATTCTTTAAAGGGCTATTTAAATGTGAAAGAGTCTTGAATGGAAAAAAGTGGAAAGAAAACGAACTATGATGCTCTCTTCCCCTGCCATTGACAATGAGCCGCGACCAGTCACCGTCTGGTATACAAATGCTCGGGAAGGAAGAATGGCTGCGCTGCCATTGGAAAGGTTCTGAGAACGAGGAAAAGAACACGGGAAAACATTGGGAAATAGAGAAGGAGAAGATGAACTTTCTTCTCTCTCCCTCTCCCCGGGAATAGATCATCTCCCAGGGGCAAATATTGTGAGACCCCTTTCCCGTTGATTACTAACATGCCGGGCTAATCCTCCCCGGGCCACGTAGATCAAAAGTAAACTTTCCGAGAAAAAGATGAAAAATTAATCGGGCGATCACATGGGAACGGAGGAACACAAATAGATGACAGTGGCTATTTATAAATTATAGATAAGGAGAAGGGGAAGACGACGAGCATGATACTACGGGGGGTTAAATGGTGCCTTACCTTCCAGCACCTCTAATTCTCTATGGTAGGAAGTTCTCCAAAATCCATTTAGATATTCGAATTCAGCGTGAAAAACTGCATCGAGTGATATATATTTCATACCAAAATACGGTAATTTCAGAGAAAGGGACCTCTTCAAAGGTGCCGTCGCCTTTAGGTGGGGTGGAGGGAGAAGAAGACCCCGCTTCTTCACTCTTCTCGGATTATTCCTCCCATGTTTTTCCAATTTAAAGGGAGTGGGCTCAATTTTTAGGATTTCCTGCGTATTAGAAAGAAAAAAAAGGAGATAAAATAAAGGGGGAAAATGAATCCGATCAGAGTAAAAGAGGCGGATCTGGTCAATGATCCCCCGCGCCTTCTAATCCGCCATTCCTGGAAAGATGCCCAGATTTGGAACATATTAGCCTCAATTTACATTAAATTATAGGACTGATTATGATTATTATTAAATATAGCTTATATAAAAAAACAGGTTTTAAGGTCCGGAATGGCCCGGAGGCGGAGAAGGAGAGGAAAACGTCAAACGGCAGCTGACATTAACCAAACAAAGGAGGGGCAGGGTGGGGAAGAAAGTGAGAGAGATTGAGACTGTGTTTAGACGAAAAGGGGGGGGGGGGGGTGGGGTGGCTCACATTTTGAACCCCCACCCCCTCTTTTAGTCTTAAAAAAATAAAAAAAGGAGGGAGATAACAATGATGGCGGGCCGTTATAGGGCGGGGACGGCGGCGAGGGGGCGCCTTTCCCATGACAGGTTAATTGCGGACTGTGCCCTCGAGGTATTTGCCATTTGACAGGAGGAGGAGGAGGAGGAGAATCTAGCCGGGGCAGCGGGGGCCATTATACCATGAAATTATAATGTGTTATGGAGGGGAGGATGAGGGAATTTTATGGAAACAGGCTATTTTATGACCTTGAGAAGGGAAGGGCGGCAATTTTTTGATCCAGAGGGTTATAGAACGAAAATTTGAGCAGAAAATGGCAATGGGTACATAAAGAATGGCGTGCTTTCCCAGTTGGGAGCCATAGAAGCCTAAATTTTTGAGGAAATTGACCACTTTTTGGATTAAACCGATCTGAAGCCCAAAACAAGGGTCAAAAGTGGATCAAGGCTCATTTTCGGATTCAGATGGTCCTGGAAAGAAAATTGGAGGACGGAAAGATGTTAGAGAGGTTACTTTCAGTTTATTTTTCTCTAGACCCATAAAAAGTCAAAATTCCCAGAAAAAATGGTGACATTTTAGCCTCTGAAAAGAGCCGGAGAGTCCAAAATGACGCCAGCGGTCATGGTCTGTCAAAAATGTGTCAAGGCACTCCTTTTCCCCTCTTTTTTTCCTCGTTCCACTATTTGAACACGATTAATCGACACCAGCAGAAAAAATGGTGACGAATGTGACGATTGGACAAGAAAAAATAAACACGGCAGTCCTCATTTACCGCCCTGGCTTAGAGAAGAGCGCGCGCCCACACCCGTAAAATCTCGGCAGCTGGGAGGAAAGGAAAACATCACACCCAGGAAGGAAAGGCGAAAAGCTGCCGAGATTGTATGGGTGCGGTGGGCATGGTAAAAGATCAAAACACGGTAATATCCCGCGAAACGAGGCGTCAAAAAGACCATAAGCAAGCAGACGACGACGGGACGAATTGTTTGCCATTCTACTAAAGACGGGCTCCTAATCTTCACGACGAAAAAGTGTGTCCTCGCCACTGGCGGCGGCAGGTCCCGGGGACAAATACTTCTTCCTCTGCTTATGGTCGACGACGAGGGGCAGAGGTGTAAACACGGGAGGGGACGGTAAAAAGTGAGAACTAATTGCCAGCCGGAAGGAAGCCAGGACTCGTTCCCCTGCCCTGGTGGGATAATTGGTGTCAAAGGGAAAAGATGACGATGATGGCAGGGGCGATAATATTTTTCTTGATGGGAAGAAAGTTCAGCGGAAACGAGATTTTCGAACGGTATCCATGGGGACAAGGGCTACAGTACTGTACCAGCTGCCGGAAATTAGGGCAGGCAGGACAGGAGACCAGTAACTACAGTACAGTACTCTGTTGGGTCGTGGTCCTACAACGCCAGGATAATAAGGAAAGAGGCTTGAGAAGGGAAAAAGAGGTAGTTGTAGAGATATTACCGTAACCAACGGCTCCGAGAATTGTTCTAGACCTGGCTCAGGACTTTGGGGCTCTTTTGCCCCGAAAAACGGGTTACTGTAGTCATATGCCTCGAGACCTTGTGAAAACGACAGTATATCCTAGTACCAAGACCCAACTGATTTTTGATACAGTTACCCATGAAATTGCTTGGAACATTGCAAGAATTTGAGGAAGACCGTTAGCAGGACCGCTTTTTCCTGCGTCTGCACCCGTACGATCTCGGCAGGACGAGGAATTGGAATTCGGCTACAGCGAAGTAATAGAAGTTGCAGCTGCCGAGAATTTACGGGTGCAGCGGATCGAAATTTAGAAATGAAAAGTCACTGAAAAGGGCCCTAGGATCCAAAATTTTGATATTCTAGGCTATGTTCCAAGGAAAATAAGAAGTATTATAGGGTGCGTGCCAAATCCCGGCCGGTATTATTCTTCCCCCCATTGGCCTTGGATCCTCGCATCTGATAAACCCCGGAAGGAAGGGGGATGAATATATTGCCCGTTCCGAAAAAACCATTACTGGAACGGGAGGAGGCAAAAGGTGAATAAATGAGACAGGCGGGAGTGGGAGAAGGAAAAGTCAACACAATTATTATACAGGCTGTCCCCCGGGGGAGGGGAGGGGGCAAACAGGGCACGCTCACGCCTGCTGCTGGCCGGCCAACGGGAGAGGAAAGAGGGGAGTTGAAGGAGTCGGCGAGATACAAAAGGCAGCCGACGGGAGACTCATATGGAGAGTGGCCGGCTAATGGCTAGGGGGATATACTTTGCAGACGAGAGGAGGAGTGGGGATAAGCCGACGGGGAGCAAAGAATCAAGCGTTTTCCTGATTTTTAGAGGCTTTTATGGAAGAAAAACGAAGAAAAATGGATCCCTGTGCCTGCACCCGTAAAATCTCGGCAGCTATAACGACGTTTCCAGCTTCTTCAGCTCTTTTTGCTGCCGAGATTTTATGGGTGCAGGCGCACGGAGAAATACCAAGGAAATCAAATCTGTTCGCTTTTTGGGAAGAATTTCTTGCAAAAAACGGCAAATTACAGAGATTGATACAAGTTTCCGGTACACATTTGTCCTCCAACTTCTGCCAGTTTGAGCGTTGTAATTTACGGCAGAAGTTCAGGAAGTAGAAATTGTTATTCGCCGTATCGTATTTCATTTGGCATTATATTTTGAATAATTTGTACTTTGAAAATAAATAGATATGATAATAGACGTTCTATAACATCCAATAGCCTCGAAAGAGATTAAGAAACTTGTAGGAACAGCTGATGATTCATAACAAATGGCTCTGGTTTTCTTTACACCGTGAAGGTGTGAAATATTGCCTGTTCCTGGAAAAATCCAATTCCATTTGCTTTCTTATAGCTTCTAAATATTTTTAATATTATATAAAAGTAATATAATGGATATGCTGCTAGCCAATTGATGGATTGATCATAATTTGTCAAAGATGACATCAGGCGGCAGAAATGAAACGAATCAGCAAAATATTATACACTTTTTCGACATCATAGACCACCAAATGGAACGGGTAAAGAAGTTGTGTGAAGAGAGAAAAATATCTCGTCAAAGAGATGGCCGACTCAAAAGAAAATGATCTCTCACAGGTGGAAGGGCAAACAAATTGGGCGGGAAGAGGTTCTTTGTGTGTGTGTGGGTTTATTGGATGGGTTGACGGAAGGGAAGATGTCGACAGGGCATAGAACACATCTGTAAGGAGGGGAGACAGAGAAAAGCCGACAGGACCCCCGGGGATAGCGTCAAGGGCAAGCGAGACAAGGTAAATGGCAACAGGAAAGGACAACAGGTGATTGCGACAATGATATGCACTTTTTAGATTACTTTCTAAATGTAAAATTTAGCAAAAAAGCCTACCCTAATAATGGGCAGATGTCTGTGTGTCTGTCTGTTCGTCAGACCAGTCGTTTGTGTAGATGGACAGGTCAAATGGTAGAGAAGCAGAAAGTTTCGCCGTCAAATCTTTTTCGACTGTCAAATTTGTAATCCAAACGCGTCCAAAGGCCGCCGGAGGCATACTAGTATAGAAAAGAAATAAAACAATACAGAAAATTATAAGATAAAGATGCGCAGTCAAAATAGCTATAAAATGTTTAGCATCTGCTTTCCCAGCTATATTTGATGGATAAAAAGTAGAAAGAACGGCTCGTATACACGTGTGAATGGTGTTACATCGGTCGTCGGGTGGTCAGCCTCCAACTGCTGTTGCTGTCCTGCGTGTTGCATTTCATTGCTGCTGACAGCCGACACTGCAGTGATTTAGGAACTACGGCTGACGGCTCTAATGATAGGAGGAGTAGGGGAACGGCTGTAGCAGCAAATTTGCGAGATAAAAATAATAATCTATTTTTTGAGTGGAAAGTAGATGAAGAGGTCCTCTCGCCTCTCTTGCGCTTGCCCTTTGCTAAAGGAAATCGCGGTTATTTGGCAAATACCAGACGCGCTACCGGCTAAACAGACAATTATGGCAGAGCGACAAACAGGTAGAAGCGACGGCGGTGCTGCTGTGATTAGGGAAGCAAAAGCTCCTGTTTCAAGGCTATTGTTTGGACAAGCCGGCTGGTTTGGATTACAGAAGTTGGCGCATAATATTGGCAGGCCAATTGGCCAGCTGGATGAATCAAACTCGACTGAAAAGAAGATGAAGACGAGAAGGGGAAAGAAAAAAACAGATATATATTTGAAAATAGTTTTCGTGCTCGTTTACTCCATTATTGTTTGTGATTTCTTCTTTTCCTTTTGTCGATTTTCTCCATGTGGGTTCATTCTATTCGTTCTCCCATTTCGATCTATTTCTTTGTGTAAGAATAAAATTGGCAAATCAATAATTAGTGGATAATTTTTATGAAAAAATAACAAAGCGTAACAGAAAACAACTGACTAATTATAGTCGGTTTCCAATCGAAAAGCTCCATTGTTACAAAACTATCCACTTGAGTTTGAAATTTGCGATTCTTCCCTTTTGCAATTATTTGTTTGTGAATTATTCTTTGTACTGTGTGTATATTTACTAATAATCTACTTCAGCAATGAGAAGATGCTCGCTGCTGCTACTAAAACCAGAAATCGTAGCTCATCCTTCTCTTCTCAAAGAATCTCTAGCAATAATATTAGCAGCCGGCATTACAGTCACCGGAGCACGAAGAACACATCTAACTCGTGAAATAGCCGAACAACTTTATGAACAACACAAGAAAAAGTTCTTCTACAATCGTCTCATTCGTCATATCTGTAGTGGGCCAGTTGTCGCTTTTAGAGTATCCGGTGATGTGCGTTCTATCATCGGCAGCAGTAAATTATGGCCTTTACGAGAAGACCAAACAATGCGGCAACGACTTTCTCTTTCTGATGCTCGTAACGTAGCACATAATTCGGATCCGGAGGCGGCTGACAAGGAATTACAGCTACTTGAGCCATTTAATGAACCTCAACAAATTTTAGATAATATTTTACACGGTTAGAGTTACATTCTAATGCATATATATTTATTTTAGTAATAAACTACTCATTTTAGCCATTTTCAAATTATAACTCTGGTCTCACGACGAGTAAAACAGCTGATTGCTAATTCTATGCCTTCTTGCATTTTCTATACAATTTGCTTCTTTCCTTCTTTATTGCCTTAATGTATATGTTAATTGTACTTTCAGATGTCAAATGAAGCAACACAAGAAAAGAATACACTCAATTTAAGTGCACTTCGTCGTGCAGTACAACAAGTAAGCATTTTTACGGTGAATTTTAAATAGATTTCCTAGGAACGAGAAAGAGTAGACAAAATTGTCACTGAGAAGCACAAAGAAATCGAAGATAATAAAGCTCTCATCAAAAGATTGGATGATTTACCGAAAAAACTTCGTCATGACATTATGGTTAGTATGTAGGCTTTATTCTTCACTCTCATCATATTTAGGTTCCCATAGGAAATGCTGGCTTTATGCCTGGAAAAATAATTAAAACAAATCAAGTGTTAATGCTGGTTGGGGATGGATACTTTGTGGAACGATCTTGTTTTGAAGCAAATGAATGTCTAAAGAGGCGGGTGAATGGTAAGCATATTTTCAATCTTCTATTCATACAACATTTTCAGTCCTAAAAGAAATTATAGCCGATTGTGAGAAAGAAATGAAGCTGATAAATAATCAACTTTCGTATGCAGAGAGGCTGTTTGCAGTGGTATATTTATTTTATTGCTTTTGTAATAATTTGCTTCTCTTAGAAAGAAGACAAAGGAGATGAAGTTGAAATTATGGAGCCTTATGATGAAGAAAAGGAAGAAGAATTCAAACGTAAGTATTGTTTGGTAATTTTATTCATTTTCGATAAAAAGGAAAACGACAAGCAAGAGTTCAAGCTATATCTTCTCAACAGCCAACTGCATCTCACGATAAAGTAGTCTCTACCGTTTCTTTCTTATTTTTGTCGAACTTTCAGGATTTTATGGAAAAATTAGCTGAATTAGAATTACAAGAAGCAGCTAACAAAGAATTGGACGATGAAGAAGGGCCTGAAATAAAGCCTCCTCCTGGAGTATCGGCAGAGGTACCATAGAGTGATGGCCTACTTTATAATAAGTTTATTTCAGGACTTCAAGCGGCTTTTAGTTAGACTTGACGAAGATGATGAAACATCAGAAGGAGAACTTTTATCCGACCAAGATGAAGAAGACGAGTATGAGGAGGAAGAAAAGAATACAAAGATCGAAAATGTTCCTTCAATTTCCCAAATGCCCAAAAAACCACGGTACGTTCCGTTCAACAATTTGTTTAAGCTCCTGCTGGTCGCAAAATGTTTACATCCGTGCTGGCATTGCCAGATGCGGGTGCTGCCATCGTTGTCTCTATGTTTAAACAGTCGTTTTGTCTCGTCATTTGACGTTCAGTTAGCTTTCATTATAATTGATTTGCAGACCAGAAGATTTGGATTCTGATGATAGTCTTGAAGAAGACGTAGTAGTAGCTCCACCAATTGAAAATGCCCATTCACAGAAGAACAGAAAAAAAGGCGTGACGTTTTCTTCGAATATTGAAGCTTCTCACCATATACGTGTAGACGATCCGGTTAGTATTCCCACAGTTTTAATTTGTCTGGCTTTTTCAATTCATTGCCTTGTTTGCAGAGTGATAAGCGAACAATTCGTGAATGTACGCAGCGCTTTAGCCCTTCATTTTATTGCTTATTGTAGTTCTATCCTTTTGCAGGTAACCGCTGTTACAAAAGCTGTGGAATTTGTCTCTGGCCATACTGATTCAATTCTACGGAACAAAGATACCAAATCTCCACTTGATGAAAATGCCATCGCAGCAATTAAAGCAGCCGAAAGTGGTCCTCGAGTGGTTCCTAGCAGTCTGACTGCCTTCCCCGGTCAGGTTGTTGAACGTGGAGTAGTTGGTTTGTTTTCTTCTTTTATTTTCACACAATCATATTTTTCAGATTATTGTTCACAGGAGCCCAGTACATCAGCAGTTGAGCCGACAAAACCTATAAGCAAATTCAAACGTCAACGTGCTAAGAATTAGAATTAGCTCAAGCAATAGTTTCCCAGTTGTTATACGGTTCTTGTTATGTTTGCCAATTTACAAAGATGTTTTATTCTATTTCATGCCTGTTCTTCACATTTTGAGCGTTTTATCGCTATTAGTACCTCATTTCCTTGTTCTATTTTTCTCATATCGCCTGAACATATCTTCCAATGGATCGGATCATTGATGCCGTGCACTCCAATGCACTCTAAGGACTAATACAGGCACCCACAACTATTTATTGATTTCCTTTCCGCAATAAGCATAATCTTGCAGGACAGTCAGCAGATAATTTTATGCTCCCAACGTTGTCCCAAGATAGAAAGCCGTTACTGAGGTGCGTTTCTTTTTTTAAAGACACGTAACATGTGAATTTTACACCCCGGCGAAGATTGGCATCTCTTTAGTCACACGGCGTTCTGTCACACTGGAACAGTGTCTTTCCACTTCATTTTGATTAGTCAATCTTTTGTTTCCGCCCCGTAGTTTTCGATTTTCATCGAGTCCACCTCACACCCGCTAATCCCGAGATCTATCGACTACTACCCGTGCGAATTGAAGAGGATTTTTACAGGTCAAATTCGGAAAGAGAACGACCCGGCATGAGGAATTGGCCGCTTTTCGGATTTCTTTTTGCACTTGTCTTCTTCTTCTATATTATTTATGTCTATCAGGTAATTTATTATCTATTTTTCGTTAAAAAAAATGCTTTCCCATACTAGGCTCAATCATCAGAATTGGAATCATTGAGAGAGGCCTTTGAAAAACAGGTACAATTAGCTAAAGAGACGAAAAATGACCTTATCGGTGAGCTTTTCTCCCTTCCAATAGAAAAACATATTTTTAGATGCTAAAGCAGATACAGAAAAGTTTAGAATGCAAGTAACTAGTCTGACTACTGAAAGGGATGATTTGAAGACGAAGCATTCTGGTAAAATAGGAAGAAAAGTACAAATTATGAATATTATTCAGATTGTACTGCTAGTCTACGAACTTGTTCACTGAAAACGGAGCAATTCCAATCGGAAAAAGTGATAGCCGATGATCAAATAAAGTAAGTTGGTCCAATAAATAGAGAACTCATTAGAAGAAGGTAAAATCGAATTATTTTCCATTTCAAGCCAGTAAAGCTAGTTTTCTTTGAATTTTGAGTATTTACCACCTTTCTCGATTTTTGATTAAAAAAACATTTTTTTATTGTTATTTAATATTGAAAAATAGAAAAAAACATCACTTTAGAGTGAAAAAAGACAGAAATTCAATGAATCCAATGGAATTTTGCAATATTTCACCTTATTTTATATATTTTCTTTCTTTTTTTCACAGATAAGGTGGTTTTATAATATAATTTCATATACAAAATAGTAAAAACATAGAAAAATACAACAAAAACATAATTTTAGAACAAAAGACAGCGAAATAGAGACCCTGCAGAAGAATGCAGCCGAAGCTGCCTCTCTGCGAAGCCTCCTCACGGCCCAGGAGACAATCTCTGAGCAACTGAACAAGACAAACCTTCTGTAAGTATCTCCCCCTCTAGAAATATAGAAAAATGGGAAAATATTTCAGTCTCCAAGATGAAATCGCCGTCTTGAAGACAAATCAAGCCGCGGCGGCCGCTCCCCTGAATCTTCAGGCTAATTCTGTCCCTACTGCTCCCCTGGCAGTCACGGAAGTGGGTTTTCTCCATTGAAAAAAAAGAAGAAATTAATATTTTCAGCTAAAATTGGATACAAAATCGACGTCATCCCCCCTAGCGGCTCCGAAAGCCGACGACGAGAATCAGGGCGTCGCTCCAAAGATTCAGAACCTTCCAAAGGAGGGAGAAGGCGACACCCTGGATGAGAAGAAGTCGAACGACCAGGTGGATGCTCCACAGCCGCCGATAAAGCGGGACGACGGCCAGGAGGAGGAGGACAAGGAGCCGGAAGAGGTCAAAATCAAGGCCGGCGAATATGACGACAAACCGGATGCTTAGACTTCATTCCGCCTATTTTCCCTCTATTTTCTCATAATTTCTGGGTTTTTTTCGATTTGCCTCGCCAAAAGCCTTTACTCTTACGGTTTCAGTTTGAATAATTTGCCCCTATTCCAGACAAATTTTGAATTTTCCACGAAAATGTCTAGTCTTTTCACGAATAAATAAGTATTTGGACCTAAAAAATCTTATTTTATAGAGTGGAAATGCGAAAAATAGAAAAAAAGCAGTTTTAGAGTAAAAACGGCAAATTTCCTGGACTACTGTAAGCGCGCGCTGATCAGAGTCCCGAGCTGCCGAGATTTTACGGGTGCGGCGGCACCAATTCCGCTAGTTTATTTTTTCGGGGTGTTCTACGATTTTTTGATATTTTTCAAGGATTTTTCGATTAGAAAAAGAAGGAAATACTAATAAAATTAGCAATAGCCTCCAGGCTTCTTATCGTCGAGGTCTAGCCAGTTCAAAACACCGCGAGGGGGAAAAAGCGAAAGACTATGATAAGGAATTTCCTTTGTTTTCTTATTCATTGGAATGTTCCCCTTCTTTAAATAGACCCGGGAGCTATTTTAATGATAGAACAGCTCAAATAAAAATATTTTAATCGAAAGAAGGCTTTGAAAGGGTCCTATAAGGAAAGTTGGAAAGTTTAATAGAAACAGTAGAGTACTGCCGTCGCCTGAGAACCTAGGAATGTTAGTTAGATACCTTCGGAAGGCGAGAGAGTACACTGATCAGGGAGAGGGGTGATCGGCCGGGGCCGGTGACTGTAGTGATCAGAGAGACGCAGCAAGGGAATTCGGCCAGAGAGGATCAGACAGCACGGACTACCGGGTAGGCAGCCGACCGGGGGGATGCCTATTCTTCCCCCCGTCTCGCTCTCTCGCCCCCCGCCGTCGTTCTCTTCTCGTCCTGTGCGCCTGGGCAACAAACGGCGCGCGTGTACGGACAGTGGTCGTCGTTGTCTCATCTCGTCCCCCCGACTATTGGCACTGCCCCCCTCCACCCCTATTTTCTAGCTATTCTGTCACCCAGCTGTTTCTGCCCCGCCCTGCCCCCTAGTGGGCCCAAATGAAGTCCTATGAACAACGAGGACGACCAGAACAGACACAGGTAGGTGGCCACCTCTTTTTTGTCCTTCTTTCCTCCAAGAATTTGTACTTTTTCTAATCATTTCTAGTTAAAAAAACGGTCCTTTTTCCCTTTCCTTTCCACACCACCAACAGCTGACCCCTCCTATTGATTTGATCGCAGCTGCTCCGAAGGAATGGGCAAAAGGCGACCGGCCGCTAGGGAGAGACCGAGAGAAAGAACACCTTGACCTCGTCCCGGCCAGGGGGGAGAGATATTTAGGCAGGAGGCCCTCTTCCTGATCCAAGCGGGACCCAATAATTTACCCAGGAAATAGGAAAGAATCGATTTTTCACTCTCTCCGTTCCGGTGGCTAGGCAAATACCTGGGTGACTAGACCCAACCTAGTTTTTCCCCTCCTCGCTAAGTTCTTCTTCTTTCAGTCTCTCGGCTATTTTTAGCCCGGATGGAGAGGGATTACCCGATGGGAAAAGTTTATTTGTCTTTTGGGAGATGAGAGATGAGATGATGATGATCGGGAGAGGAGAGGAGAGGGAATCAAAGCACAGGGGCACAACTTTTGACAAGGAGAAGGGGGATAACGGGGGATAGGAGTCTTTGGCGGGTTGGGATCCTCAGCCTACTCTAGCATTAAGCCAGGAGATCCGAATTAAAGTAGCTTTTAACCTGGAAAATCAGCGAACTCTTTAGAAAACGGCCTAAAACAGGGGGGTATTCCTTTTTGAAGGGGAAAGATGATCGTACCTCGTTCAGGCGCCTCATAGGCCTTAAATCCTCATTCCTCCACTTCTAGTAGGGATTTTCCTTCGGCTGATTACTTCTTTTACAAAAAAAAAATTGAAGTGGATCCTTTAATACACAATCTTGAGAATCTTTAAAATAATATAAAATGATGGCTATTCCATTTTGGGACGAAGAAATCCGACCAGAACCCTAATTCCAGGTCCAGTACCCATTAGCCGCTCATTTGAGAGGAATTTCAACTGAAACTTGGCTTTAGGTCGAAAAAGGAGTACTATAGCTAGTAAATAAGAGGCTAAAGATTCTTTTCCAGTTAACAAATCATAAATTTCCCTTACTATAAGCCCCCTCGCCCTCCCGGGTTCCTATCAAAGTACACCATCTCCCAGAGCGCGCGCTCTAGATCTCTCCCCCTCTCTCCCCCTCTTTCTCCCCGGGCGGGTCTTTTTACCCTTGTTACGGATTGACCTCCGCCATCGATTATTCCATTTCCCTTTCTATAAAGAGGATAAAGATAAATTTCCAGGAAAAAGTGGGCCGCCATCGGGATAAGCTCGACATAATCCGTGACTCGCTCCGGCCATATGAAGCCGACCACCCGGCGACGCCGTCCTCCTCCTCCGAGTCGAATGGCCTCTTCTCCGAGGAATATCTCGTCAACGCCCTGATGAGGATGGGATACGAACGGGTAGGTATTGTTTTTCCCTTTCTTTCCCTCTCTCTACCTCTAGGAATGTGTCAAAAAATGGGGAAGAGACCAGGTGATCTGTATTGTTATTTCCGGGGAGAGGGTATCACGCGGCGACGACGGCCACCATTACCATATTTGACGCATAATTTTGGAATGCGAGGATGATTCAGAGAGGGCGAAACAGGGAGAAAAAAGAGACAGACAGAACGAATCATCAGCAGGATGATGGTATGGGAAAAAGACAAATAATGGTTTGATTTTGGAAAGAAGGGAGGAGGAAGGGGAGGCGGGAGGACGGCCGGCCCAGAGCTCAATCCTGTCTCTGAAAACAATAGAACCATAGAGTCACCAATCCCTAGAAAAGTTGATGACATATAAATCTAATTTTCCTCAGGAGAATACGGTAATTTGTCCCTTGGGCTGGATTTCGCCAGGAAATAGAGAAGGTGGCCGCGGGGCTACCTGACTTATCCCTCCCATCCTCCCAGAGGGTTTTCTCAGTAGGGTCGCTCAATTTTAAAGAACTGGACAGTTTCTATTGGTTTCTCCAGAGTTCCATTCTTTTTGGGAGAAAATACAGGGGAATTTTTCATTGTATAGAGCCGGCGACAGGGAGAAGGAAGGAAATAAGCCTGGGCGCCGAAATCTCGGGTCAACTCGCTCTAAAACTTCATTTTTTACTGGGAAAAGCTCCATTTTATAGAGAAAACAGTGTAGATTCCAAAAAGACTGTTATTTTCCCACTTCCAATCAAAAAATTGCCCAAAAATGCCCAGTTTCCATTCCAGGATGCCGCCACCTTTGCGGCCCGTTCCACCCACTATCAAGGAATCGACCCGGCCATTGAATTCTTGAGGAAATTACACAGTGATCAGGTATTATTCCAGATTATATATTTCTATTTTAATATTTCCTTTCAGATGAGGCCAACGACGAACGGGATCAGTAATGGGAATAATCTCCCTGTCGAGTTGTTACACGCCATTCATGAGAGGTTTTTTCCCTAATTTTCTTAAAATATGGCTATTTTTCTGCAGTACCTCCTCCCGGTCGACGTCTCCTCAACAGCCATCCCCTTCCGCGTTATCCAACGGCAGTCGGAGTCTCTACAACGGCCGCCAATTTACCCCAGTCGCTCCGGACATGCACAGGACACATATCCGGGTCACCAGGTCCATTTCCTCTCATTTTTTGGGTTACTGTAGTCATTCTAGAGCTCCTTCTTATCTCAACGATGGGTATCAGTACCCGTTGAGGACGGATCGACCCTCCCCGATGATTAGCATCGAGAGGAATCCGTCCCTCCCACCGGTTAGGAACTACACCGTCATTGGAGCGCCCAGCGGGCAGCTTCAACCACCAAAAGGCCAACTGGAAAGTACTTTTTCTGCTCCGGCAGGATCATCACAGGTTAGTAAAGGCAAAAAATAGAAAGAAATTCATATTTTTGGAAGGAAAATGAGGCATTTTCCTGTATGTAAGGCGAAATTTGGAGGCGCGCGGGAAATTGGTCCCCAGACGGCTTGAAATTCCATTTTAAAATGAAATAAAAGACATATATAAGAAGAGAAAGCCGTCTTTTTAATGTGTATATAAAAAATTAATAGGAAAATTGCAGATAATGGTAGGAGGGACGAGTTCCTACTCGGCGCATCCCGTCATCCGGGCTACCTTCAGTTCAGCGCCAAGGAATAATGCCGTCAGTATAAATGTCCGACCAACGTTGTCTGTAAGTATTTTTATTCACTTTTCTGAGTACTAAACGAACTACGCAGTTAAATTTAATGGATTACTGTACTTTTTACTGTAATTTTCGCTCCAGGGAGGTCATTCTTACCGCCTGGATGTGACAGGGAAAGATGGCGGCATCAGCTCCGTCCACGGCAGTCCCGGCCACACCGGAGTCCAGAATATTATTGTCAACTCGGATGAGGAGAGGAATTTTATCGGCTACGAGGATGAATTGAGGCCGTCGACCTCATTTGAAAATAGTAACCACGCCCCATTGGGAAGGGCGAAAGGCCTGGCGGAACTGCCCTCTTCTCCGGCGAAACAGTGAGTTTTTACAGTTTTTTTCTCATTTTACGATCCAATTTTTCAGAGAGCCAGTGAGGTGTACCAGTCCAATTCCGGATAGTATACAAAATCGATTGAGGAATAAGAAATATGATCGGTAAGTCGGGGGGCGAGGAGGAGAATGGGGAGTGGTGACTCTATTCCCAGTTATTGTATCTTTATTGGCGGGAAATCGGGCTATGAGAAGGGTCCCGGAACGAATGGTGATCAGGCAGGGTGTATATGCCCAATCAAGATACCGTACCTGACCAGTATCTAGAGGGGTATCCCGAAATAATGGACGGCCTGGGGGTGGCCAGTCTCCCCGAGGTTGAGTGCCCCGTAGAGTCATGTTTGGTAGTTTTGAGCCTCTACTCAATCCTAGCTTTCCCTTAGAAGGGCTCCATTAGGTCCTCCAGGACTCTTGGTTACTGTATCGGCTAGTTATGAGCTTTTTTTATGAGCCAAATGCCATAGAATTCGGCTAATTCGGCAAATTGACCCAAATTGCCCCCCATATTCTGAATATTCCCATTATTTTCCTTCTTTTCCAGGTACGTCAAGCCGTGCCAACCCCGAATGTATTGTTTCTACATGGAACAGCATGTGGAGAGACTAATCCAGCAGCACAGCGAGCGGGAGAAGCGCTCCTTCCAGCTACAGAGGGAAATGGAACAGGCCAACTTGCCCGAGATTATGAAACAAAAAATGCTGGAATTTTTACAACAGAAAGAGTCTAGGTAGGGCATTTGGACTTTTTTGGGGTTGAAGAGCAATTTTTACAGGTATATGAGGTTGAGGAGACAGAAGATGGACGTCAGCATGTTCGAAATAATCCAACATATTGGGCTAGGAGCATATGGAAAGGTCTCCCTGGTTAAAAAGGTCAGTAATCTTATGAAAATGGACGAGAATCCGATATTATGGCGAAATGAATCTAAACAAATTGATCTCCATTGATTCTTACCTATAGGCGGCGTTTTCATCAATTTACAGTCTTGTAGGAGTAAGCGCTGGTAGCGCAGTAGGTAAAGCTCCCAGCAGCACGTGCGAATGCGCCGCTGGTTCAATTCCGTAGCCCGCCTACAATTCTTTTGGTTTTTTGGCTTTCACATTGCCGTACTCAATTTGCCTCTAGACCCATTTTGCCTATCTTTTATGATTTTTTTTTCATATTTTCTGTTCAGAAGGACTCCAGCCAAGTTTACGCGATGAAAAGTCTCCTAAAAAAGGATGTGATCCAGAAGCAGCAGGCTGCTCATGTCAAGGCGGAGAGGGATATTCTCTCCGAAGCGGATTCTCCCTGGATTGTCAAGCTGTTCTTTTCGTTTCAAGACGATCGATGTCTCTATTTTGTGATGGAATACGTTCCCGGTGGAGATATGATGCAATTGTTGATAAATATGGGAATATTCCCGGAGAAGATGGCCAGGTAGGAGACTGACCCTCCATTTTTGAAAATAGCGGATCTTCTTCCAGATTCTACATTGCTGAACTCTCCTGTGCCGTGGATTATGTCCATTCCCTAGGGTTTATCCACCGAGACATCAAGCCGGACAATATCCTGATCGATCAGAATGGACATGCCAAATTGACGGACTTCGGACTGTGTACTGGATTGAGATGGACACATGACAGACGGTAGGACTCCTTTTTATCGCTTTATTACGGGAGAGACGGCTATAAAAAGAGCAGAAAATGAACAGAGGAGTCTCGAATTACGGGGATCAGCTGGGAAAGAGGAGGACTAGGAGCAAAAAGTGACAAGGGAGGTACTTCCGCGTTCCTATTGACTTTGATTGGGGATTTTTGGGGAAATCAGGGGGATAACGGCTCGGTCCCCTGCACCCGTAAAGTCTCGGCAGTAGGATCTTCTTTATTCAAAACAGCTACAAAACTGTGACGCCTTTATAATTCTGTCTTGCCTAGACTTTACGGGGGCAGGGGATCGGACTATAGAGGACCGAGCCGCTGACTTCTTGGGTCGGAGGATGAGCTCTATCGGTTCAAATTTTCCTTCTCTATTTACAGTAAATCCTTGCAGGTACTACGGTCCGGACAACGACTCCTCTCCCTCCCACAACCGAGTGGACTCCTTCTCCCTTCCCCCAGAAGTCGGTTCGATCCAACAGAACATGAAGGTCCTCCACGTCCGGCAGCAGAAAAAGCGAGACCAGGCCAATTCCCTCGTCGGCACTGCCAACTACATGGCTCCGGAGGTCATCCTCGCCACAGGTTGGCTATCTCCTTGTCCATTTTATATTTCCTCAGGACATACCCAGCTCTGCGACTGGTGGTCGATCGGGGTCATTCTGTACGAGATGGTCATCGGGAGGCCGCCGTTCATGTCGGAGAATGACGATCCCCGCGAGACCAGGGACAAGATCATCAACTGGCAACGCTTCTTGGACGTGTCCCCGGCAGCCATTCCTCACTCCTGGCACCGGGAGAAGCTGTCACAGGAGTGTTTGAATATGATCACGGCACTGTGCCGGGATAAGAAGGACCGCCTGGGACTCCACGGCGCGGCGGAGGTTCAGAGGCATCCCTGGTTCAGGGTAAGTTATTTTTTCCATTTAAAGGTTATACCATAAGGTCGGAAATAGGTCCTGAACCGATTGGAAGCTTAAAAATGAGGATACAAAGCGCTAGGAGCGATTACTGTAGCTTGCCCGCGGATTGTACCCAATTGCAGTCTTTAGCTTCATTTTCCGCTATTTTTAATGAAATTTTTTTGATAAAACCCTTAGGAGTCGTTTAATGATTTTCGAAGCTGTGTTTTTAATCAAAAAAATCTATAATATATCGCTTCGGGACCTGTAAGAAGCCTGCGGACCGCGTGCTGGTTTGAATTTTGGTATATTCGGGAAATTTCCGTCATTTTTCGCTCTTATTCACCAAAATTTTTGTGAAGGCACAGGTTATTTATGTTTCTAACATGCTAGTTTAACAAAAAAAGTTGGTCGTTATCGCTCTGAGACCCATAAAAATCCGGCGTCCCTGAAAATCCCGCCTTTTCAGGGAATAGACTTCCAAAACCTGAGAAGCACGAAGGCTGAATACATTCCCCGTGTTGAACACGCCGAGGATACGTCGAATTTCGACCCGATTAATGTAAGTTCATAAAAATTGGAGAAAGAATAAGAAAATGGACTTTAGATCCCCGAGGTGCCACTGGAAACGCTGAGTAAACGTGCTCCAAACAATCCGGCCTTCTATGAATTCACCTTTCGGCACTTCTTTGATACGGATGCTTATGGGTAAGTCTCTCCCTCTCTCTTTCCCTGATTCAGGGCCAGGTGCCTAATTTTTTAAGAGGAACGAGAAATTCTAGGGGACCAAGTTCCTCCCTCCCGCCTTTTACAGCCTTGGAATAAACAGTTTTGGAGAAATTTACCCATTTTGGCTAATTTTTGAAGGGAATTCCATAACGTTAAACTAAAAACGTCAAAGTTACAAGTCCAAAGAGTGTGGAGAAAAAAAAAAGTAAACCCCGGCAAAAGACTGAGATCAAAGGTCTTCGGCGGCGGGGCTCGGCTCAAAAGTGCAAATTCCTCGAGAGCAACAGCTTCCCGCGGCCATATGTTCAAAAAATCGTCAACATCCCGCGTATTTTATCCGTTCCCGGGTTTTCCATACATTGATTTTGCAGGTGTCCGTCCCTCCGGCCGGCTCAGAAGCGCCCCTCGTTGGCGCCGCTCTTCGAGAGTAACAATTCCTCCTCGGCCACCAACAATCGCCACGAGCCGAATAGCAGCAACGAGTCCATTGTTGTCTGACCATCTACTTCCTTTATTTCCAAAAATTTCTCACTTTGTTGATCTCGCTCTCTTCCTTTTCCTGGTCAATTTTCTTTGCGCCCGCACCCGTACAATCTCGGCAGCTGGCGGGACATTCATTCCGCGGTACCGAATATCCAGTCCTCGCCTCTGCCGAGATTTTACGGGTGCAGGTGCAGGGAAAGCGGCCTCCCTTCTGTTCTATCTACTGTGTAGATATAGTTTCTTTTCCTAAAAACGGGGATTACGTGACATTCACATGACTGGTCCCCTCCTTCTTTCCTCTGTTTTCATATTTTCTTCCCAAATTTCGTGTCAAGACACGCGATAATACACAGTAAACGGGTAATGCCTTTGGGCTACTTTGGGTGCGCTTACTTGTGAAAAAAATAGACCATATTCTTCTGAAAGTGCTCAGTTTAAAGAGAGTTTTATACTTTTTTAAAATCATATTTTTCCCCTTATTTGTTAATATTTATTTAAATTAAATAAAACTGTTAATTATTATTGCTTTATAGAGGGAAAAAAAAGAGGGAAACCCCCGGGAAAAGGTAGATAAAAACAGGCGTCCTCCTCCCTTTATGGAGCGGCACTGGCGGGGGGATTCAATTACCGCCGGGGCTCCCGGAACGCCCGAAGGTTTGCAGGGGAAGCTTGGCACACGTTCGGCGTTCTCTGGACCTCCAGCCCTTCCCCTTTTTTTAGGGTCGGACCAATTTTGCACAGCAGCTGCTGCCCCCGGAGGTGTGCAAAATCTTGCCCCTTGCCTTTAATTCAGAGTGGATTTTGAACTCCCTACTTGATTCTAGCGTTCTCTGTCCATTTTCCCGCCCATTTCTGACGTTTTCCAGCCTTCCAACCACGTAATTAGAACACTTATGCCTCTCCTTCTTTCCCCCCTCCTATTCCAATCGCTCCTGATGACGCGTTAGGAAGATTTGGCCCCCCTCTGCTACCCCGATGATGACGGGAAAACAACGTTCGCCTAGTTTGCTCAACTGCTGCTCAATTTATTGGGAGGGGAGGGGGCGAGACAACGGAAATTGGCAGCTTTGCCCTTTTTTTGGCTCTGATAATGGGAAGAGAAGAGAGGGAAGAACCGTTAGGATCGGTTCACGACAGTTCGATCCCCTGTACCCGTAAAGTCTCTGCAAGGTAAAGGCGAAGCAGTTTTGTAACTATTTTGAATAAAGATTAGCCAACTGCCAAGACTTTACGGGTGCAGGGGATCGGACTATCGAGGACCGAGCCGGGTCAGACAAGTCTTTGAGGCCTGTACTGAAATCAACAGGACAATCGACTGATTCTTCATGCTTTTGGAGTTGTATTCCTTTTTTTCCCTTTCTGGTCTTCCATGAGGTCCTTATTACCAAGAAATAGGTCCTAGAAATTCCCCAGAATATTATAGAAAGATCTCCACAATGAGAATAGCGCGACTGCGCCGGGACGATACCCATCTGTCTCCTCCTTCCCTTTTCCGGTCTCTTGAGCTTTCCTTCTCCCTGTTCCTTCTATCAATTCCCCCATTCTTTACCTATTTTTCTCCCCATCTTCTTCCCCCTTCAACTGCCCAGTAATGAACCTATTCTTCTTCTTCTTTTTTCTCCCCCTAAATTAGGGTTATTTGTCACCGCCGAGTGTAACGGGGTCCCCCATTCCCGCTGTCCTTTATTTTAGCCACTGGAACCTATGTCTTTCTCCATAAATTCATCAGATTCTTCTCTTTTTCCTTTTAAAAGTATTCGACTGACCAAATGCGAGTCGTACCGTTGGCAGTTGTATTCAATCCCGATCCGCCTGCCGCGACGAGTCATTCTGCCCTACGGGACTGTCTCTCTTCTATTCTTCTCTCGTCTTTTGCGGTTCTACTCCGGTTCCTTTTCTGCCCCCAACCTGCCTATTATACCCCTTTTAGTTCCCTTTTTAACCCCTAAAATGAGAAAAACTCCCGCCGAGAGAGTGTAGCGAACACGGGCCATCTATTGCTGTCTCCTTGTCGTTCTGTCATATCCATCCGTTCCGATCATTTTTCACCCGTCCACCGCTGGTGACCTTGATGTTTTTTTTTTCTCTCTGCTTTTCATTTTCCTTTCAGTATTCGTCAGTCTCCGGCTACTATCATTTATCACTCACTTTTGAGAAAAGAGCGTAGCTATCAGAAATGACAGCTTTCCATCGTTACCCTCTTCCCAGCCAATAGAGACCAGACCCTGGCCCAGGACCCGAGCGCCCGCACCCGTCAAGTCTTGGCAGCTGGAGATTCTTTTATTCCAAGCAGAAAAACGGCCAACGCTTCCTCCTGCCGAGGTTTTACGGATTCAAAAAAAAGGCCCACTGTAGCCCATTTTGGAGGGATATTCCAGTGGTGACTAGACATTTTCGCTGCAGGAGCCCCTGGAAGGAATTAAGTAATTTTACAGTAATCTATGATCAAAAAAGGAGGCAAATTAAAGGTCTACAAGCTAAAATTGTGTAAATTTGAGGAATTTCCACTGAAAACGGGCTTTTCCCGGAAGATCCATTTCCGGCGCGCGCACCCGTAACATCTTGGCAACAGGGCTATTCCAGTATAAAACAACGGAAATATTTAGTTCTATTCCAGCTGCCGAGGGTGTACGGGTGCCGGCGAACCACAAAAGATCGTGCTTCCAGCATTTTCCCCCGGTCCGGACCGGAATCGCCCACCGCGCCCCGCTCCCGGTCCCCCCGAAACAACCCTATGGCAATTGAATTGATATGAACCGTACACACACACACACACGCTTGCGCACCCTACACATACATATATACAACAAACAGCAGCAGCCACAGTTCCACAATTCCTAGCATTTTTCCCCTCGAGACCCTTTTTCGGGAAAGAAGCGACACCTGTACCCGTTTTCTGTCTGCAACAGCAGCAGCGATGTCGTAAATCTTTGCGCCTTGTTCGATTTCTTCTTCGTTTCCAGCTGGCTGCCAACCTGCAACAGCACGGTCTATCTCTCTCTCCGACTTTGTTGACAGAACTGTTTCCCCGAGCGGCTGGGAGGGAGGGGCACAGAGAGTTTTCGTTTCCCCTCCCAGCTGATGGTTACTTACCTATGGATTAGATGCTACTACTAATTGAACACTGAGAGCTTTTCTACTATATTTCTATCTTGTTTTCTTTCCTTTCTCCTTATTTTCATCCTGGGATTTGACCCTTCTTTCCTCTAAAACCCGCCACAGCAAGGAGAGGATAGCCGGTATTGAACCAGAGCCCCGGGTAAGGTTCGGTCCTCGATAGTCCGATCCCCCTGCACCCGTAAAATCCCGGCAAGACAAGGATATAAAGGCTTCAAAGTTTTATAACAGTTTTTAAAGAAGATGCCCCCCCCTCCCGCCGAGACTTTACGGGTGACTGGGGATCGGACTTTCCACTACCGAGCCCCCGGGAAAGACCGTCCCTTCCCCTCCCTCCCTACCGACAGATTAGACAGCTGTTCACTCCGAGCTTTACGTGACATTTCAAATAACAGTGAGCCTAAATAATAGAGACAATCAGTGCTGGGTGCAGTCATTTTTTTCTCTCTCTCCCTTCGAAACCACTCAATTCGGGCTATTCTCTCCATTAGATAGCTCTTTACTGATGGCCCGGGCTAATTTCCATTTTCTCATTATTCCCTTCTCTCTGCCCATTGCAAAATTAAGAAAGAGCCGAAGAGAGCCAGATAAAGATCTGAAAACGGTGGAATTTTTTTGCAGAATGGCTGACTTCATTGCTTTGGGGACTGGCAGACCCCCGAAAATTCCGGGTCCCGTCCATTAGCAGGCCTCTCACCTTGTAAAAATCTTCTCTGCTCCCCAGAAAACAGTATTTTGGATCCTCTGAGGTCATCGCCTGTAGTAAAATCAGCAAAATACCTTTTTAATTGGAGAAAAGTAGCCCGAAATCTATCTTTTTCCCAAAAGGGGTCCAGCCAGTCTTCCCTTTCCTTCCTTGGGTCGTCTTTCATGCTTTTTAGTCCTCCGAACGACTGTATTTTATAGTGTTTTTTGTTTATTTTCCCATAGATAATAGTCCACTCCTCCTCCGTGCCTTTTTCTCATTGTCGTGGACATTCCTCCCCAGTTAACAGTCTCCCTTCGAGTCACCTCGTCCAGGAGAGAGAAAACAGCCCATTCTGTAGTCTTTATAGGTATTTTCTCCTGTCTTTTACACCTTGTCTGTACATTGTCTCTTCTTTTTAAAGAGCGCGGGCTTTTTTTCCCAAAATCATCCTCGTTCCTGCCAATTGCGTAGCTAATTGCGTGTGGTGTTGCGGCGGCGGGGTACAACACGTACGGGGACGGAGGGTACAAACCCCCCGACGACCGGTTTATGTCACAGAGAGAGAGAGAGACAGCCGGGGTTGCGAATATCTGACGGCCGGGTAAATGATATAGAATTTAAGAAGAAGAGAGAGATATGACCAGGCGGGGAGGAGACCCCCCACGCCCTTCCCGTCACCACTCTTCCATATTCTTCCCCAAAATTTAGACTGAATATTAAATGGCCTACGCAGTGAATTCTCCCTCTTCTTAACAAGGTATTAGGTGTATTTTGCTGGGTAAATAGACGCAGGCGCCCCCTGTCTCCCCTCCCTTTTCCAATGGCCAACCAACAGCCAGGAACACAGCCCACTACCCATTTTATTTGCCTTCTCTCTCACTTGACTACTTGTTTCATTCCACCCCGTCATTTTCGATCAGGCAGAGGACTATTTTTATACCTGGGTTGGTACTGACCTAGAGGTTAGGGGTAGAGGGGCTAAATGAGGCTGGGAGTCTAAAGGGCAACTCGTTTTTTGGACGGCGTTCACCCTCTCTCTCTTAGCGAATGCATAGGGAATGGCAAGGTCATTTTCGGGAACCAGAAGGGTTCGTCATGGAGCAAAACGGGTCGGTATTTTAGTGGCCCCTTCTAATTTTTGAAACAAGCCTCACCCGGACCGTATGGAGCATTTTGAAGAGAAATCCCTGGGCAACATGGCTCCTTGAAACCCCCATCACCTTACTGTCCTCTTCTCACCCTCCTCGTCGTCCTCCTCCTACTCGCCCTCCTTGCCCTTCTAGTCCTCCCAGTCTTCCTAGTCCTCCTAGTTCTCCTACTCCTCCTCATCATCTCCGTCCTCCTCGCTCTCTTCGTCCTCCTCGTCCACCTCATCCTAATCGTCTTCCGCCTCCCCCGCCTCCTTCCTGGTTAGCAGGCCCTGGTGTTCAATGTCCTCCATGGCCAAGTTCTCCAAATTTTAAACGGAAGGCCCGGCTCCTGTGACCCAGAAAGAGCCGGTGGCCACTCCGCAGAATCTGTAAAAGCCGCTTTCGAGGAAGCATATAGGCTAGAGAGATTCCTTGTGGAGATCATAACAATCTGTCCCACTTTTCGAGCAAATGTGGTCCTGGATTGATAGCTCCGGGCAGCCACCCCGGGGAATCTCCTCATTTTCCCCATCAGAAGGAAGAAGAAGGTAGAAGAGACTTGTCTCGTATTTCTGTCCACCCGTCTGTCTCTCCCTCTCCCTCTCTCCGTCTTCTCACCGTTTCCCCCTATCAACTGCTATTGTTATTGTCTCGTGGCCGGGTTTTTCTGTCGTCTTCTCCATGTTTTCTATCCCATTTTGTTGTCGTCCACCGTCGCCGGCCGGGGCCTTCCTTTCCCGCGCAGTTTACACCAAGCGGAAACTTTTCTTCCCTCGTAACAACATTGTTTTTTTTTCTCTTCCCTCTTTTTCTTATATTTTACTGAATTTTCTTTTAAAATAAGGGAAAGAGGTGGAGAGGAAGGTATTCTTGACTCGAATCCCCCCTCTGCTTGATGTGTTTCTTCTTTTTGTATTGAAGTGAGTTTAAAAACCTGTTCCATGTTGTCACCTGGCATTTGCTTTCTCTTTTTTTTCTTCACCCGTCTTCAACTATGCGCTATCACGAGCGACATTGACACGAAACCTAGTCGAATTCCTGATTGGAAAACGAAAAATCCACCTTCTGGAAGAGAATTGCCCCCGTTTCTCCATTTGGCGCCAGTTTCCCAATTTCCCAAGACTCTTCCGTGGAAATCCTCCAATAACTTTCGATCTTCTCTCCCGTAATTGTCATTTCACAAGTTTTTTTTTTTGCTTTTTCCTGCTTCAATTCTCCTTCCCCATCCATTTCGAATTGATATCTCACGGGTTATCGACACTTCCCCCCGACTTTCACACTTTTCATCTTCTCCGTCTCACTTTTTGTGTACTGGAACCGTTTCCTGGTGATATTGTGGTGCAGGTGACCCTAGATCACCTGTTCGGCCGGCGGTAGAGCACCGGAATCAGGCATGGCTGTCTGTGATCCAGTCTCTTCCCTTATCCTCCCACCATGGAGACCCCACATGTCCAGCTCCCTTCTGCCCCTTCTTCAGACCCCGATAGTTACTTGGCCTCCTCCAGGGTTCGATCACACGGCCTCCAAAAGGCTCCCAAATCTCCCTGGACCCAATACAGGGTCTCAAGCCGTGTAAGTTGAACCTCCTATCTCTCTCTAGTTTAATTTAATCTCTTCCCATAAAGAAAAGTGTGCTGAGCCGCGTTTTGAAGAGGAACACTCCCATTTTGACTTCAAGAGCTCCCAGGCCACTTTCCCCCGGATCCAATGTCTTTCCAAGGGCCGTTTCTGACTTCTAGGCTACAATCTAATTTTTTGGAGCAGTCTATATTTCCTTTTCTAGGTTGGGCTGGAAACACTAGACCCTGTCTCTGAGCCGCCTCAATCCTTGAGCACAGCTCTCCTCACTGCTTATCTTTTTCGTTTCTTCTAGCTTTTTCTGCTTCTACTTTTCCACGCCCTTCCTCACGCTGTCTCTCTCTCTCTCTTTTTTATCAGTACGCGCGACCTTGCAATTCAATTTAGCGCGCTTTGCTGCTGTTTCTCTGACTGTTATTGCGGGGCGCTGGAGGAGAAAACGACGACTGATGGCGCGCGGCTATTCCCGTCCGGTTACGGCAGCTAAAAACGCCAAAAAAACGCGAGAGAAAAAAAGTGAGAGGTCGAGGAATTTTCCATCTGAACACCCCCTTTGGTGACTTATTGATTCGATTTGGGGGAGGACGAGGAGGAGGAGGAGGATACCAGAAGGGAGGACACCTTTCACAACACGGCCTCCCTTCCCCTCTGACCTCTCTTGTGTTTCCCCTCACTGAGTATCAAACAAGCTACGCAGTCAAAAGAGCAGAGTAGAAATCCTTCCTGACCCGCGTGCCCGAGTCCTGTCGAACCTGTTCATATTGAGTAACTGGAAAATGATGTGAAAAGTTCAATAGCACCCCTCGATGCGATAGACACGCTGTTGGTGCCCTCTGTTCACTAATCTCCTTCAAATGGGGTTCTATCGCTCCTTTTTTACTACATTCTGCTGCTATATTTATGGAGAATTGTTTTTGAGAAATGTTCTGTACAGCTTGAAGATGTTGTTTCCATGTTCCGAAAGTCGGGAACTTCTGGGGTAGCTCTTCTTGACAAGTAGGCTCCTTTTTGGAGGTTCCTGTCCCTGGAAACGTTCAAAGCTGAGAATCCCCCTCCCTTCCGGTGTCTTTTCCAATAAGAAGACAGTTCTCTCTTATGAGTCAGTGCCATCGTCAGGTCAAATGCTCTCTACCGTTCGCTTTCATTCCTTGTCTAATTTCTAGGATTATAATCTTGGCTAAAACCTCCTTGGGGAGTTTCTGTACAAGATTGTGGGGCACCATCTCCAACAGCTCCCGCGGCGCGCTCGGGGACACCGCATGGAGGACCTCCCCTGTTTTTTCGGGCTACAGCCCTTGTAATCTTCCTTTTTAAACCAAATTTCCCTCTGAAATACTTTAAAATAGACCAAATTCCGTCAGAAATTCCCGGGAATTCTCCCCTGTTTTTTTTCATTTCTTTCCAGAAAGTAATTTCCCCCCAGTGAGTCATGCTCGACGAGGGGCACACCCCTTCCCCCCTTGTTCTGTCCAAAGCATTCCGTCCCAATTTCCACAGCCAGTCATTTTTTCGGACCTGACCCTTGAAATTGATCCCGATCTCCCGTCCCCCTCCCCTCTCTCTGCCTTTTTTAACCCCTAGACTTTTATGTTTGTCGTCCGCGTTGCACTATGAGCCGTGTGGCTGTGCTGCTACCCCTAAAACCAGCCAACACGTGTTTCCTTTTTCTCTACTTCTAACTGCAACCAGTCAGCCGAAAAAATGGCCGAGAAAGAGGAGGAATGCTACCTTTTCAGGAGATTCAAATCACTCCGGTTTCTCCTTCTCCCCTCCAAAAATTGGAGGAAGACCCCCAGCTGGCCGTCCTCCATCCCTCAAACCACGAATTCCCCCAGTCTCCTCCATCCTTCCGTTCTTCTCTCCCCTTGGAACCCCAATGCCTGCGTATCCAACGACCTACGCAGTCAATTACTTCCAATTTAACGAGCTGTTCAGACATTTTCATCATATCCTCCACCCACCCCTGCCGTCACATGTGTTCCCCCTGCCGGCCCCTCTTCCAGATGTTGTTTTTCCCTGTCCTCCTCTCCATCACCGCGTCTCTCTCTCTCTCTTTCCTCCTTGGCGCCACCTGAAACTTTCGAAACGTTCTCCTTCTCATTTTTGTTGGCTATATTCTCCTCTGATTATAAACACTGGGTGGATGATTCAATTTATCAATGCCATTAGGTGGAGGAGGGCGGCATTTCCGAAGGTATCGCTTGTAATCCTCTGCTCGCGGGAGGTTCTCCTCCCCTTCTCTACTTAAAATGATCTTCGTTATCAGTAAATTAATATCACAGCCAATTAAATTACGAGTATCATTTAATCTTCAGTCGGAAGATCCGCGGCATTCGCTTCCCTCGTTGTTTCCTGTCGGCCCGGCTGGCCAAAGGCGCGCGGGGCTATTCTTAGCGGGCAGACGACTATTTTTACCACTTTGGCACTGTTTAGGGGCTATAATTTTAACTATTGGAATGGGTAAGAAACTGTATAAACCAATGGTTGAGCTCATTTCCCAGCTCTGGAGGGGTTCACCTCGCTGCAAACCTTGTCTGCCCCTTCTAAAAGGAGGATGCCCCCATCGTCCTCCACTAGATGTTTCTTTTCCCTCCTCTTTTGAGCTATTTTCATCGTGGGAATGCCCTCCTCTTTTTACTCCTTCGTCTCCCCTTTCCCCACTCGCCCATTTGCCCCCCGGGCTTCTGATTGACCCCTCTTCGTCTCTCACCCCCGGGCCACCCCCCTTTAATCGTCTTTTCGTGTGGCTAGTCTTGGTCAATTTAGCATGTTGTGGTCCGTCCTTCTTCTTCTTTGACCCATCCTTTCTTTAATTCTCGGAGGGGGAGTTTTTTTGTTGTTCATCGAGTCTGCTGCTTTATGGCCCAGATGGCCTTGAGACACACGGGGGGCTTCCCCGTTGTCACGTCTAATTTTCGACCCTCCTCCTCCTGTTCAAATTCCTTTCCCTTTTCCCTTTTCACCACCTTAAAAACAGTTTTATCCTTTTTTTCTTCTTATTAATTTCCTAAAATTTCGAGAAGAAGGGTGTTTTCCTTTTGCCGCATGTCCCTGCCAGATGCCATCTCTAAAATGCGTGAAGGTCTCTCGTCTCTATCTCCCGGAACTTTTTCCCACTCTTCGTCTAGTTTAAAGGACGGGATTACAGATTTTAATGCAGTAACTTCAATCTATTAAACGTGCCCATTTTCTTGAAAGATGTCCAGATTTCTCGTCCCCTTCAGGAAAGATCATGGCCTGAGAGGAGGATTTCTCTGGGCGTTTCTTGCTTTTAATCTACTTTAAAGGTCAGAATTTTGCGTAGAATTTAATAAATGAGGTATTTCCACATAATAATGCCCGTTTCCCCCACAAACATTTACAATTCCCTTTCCTTCTTGGGGAAATCCTGGCCCGAGAGCAGATGCCCGCCGCCTTTACCGATATCCAGCCAGGTTGTCCCTATTCCCTCCATGCTTTCTTTTTCTTTTCCTTGTTATTGTTATGATCCCCTGATCCCTTTCCTTCTCCTCCCCTCCTCTCCCCTCTCTCCGGGTTGTTTTTAGACCCTTTCGCCCCGGCCTGCCTTTTGAGACGGTCGGCAGACAGGCATCCCGCTTCTCTGCCTCCTCCTCCTCCCTCTCTTTCCGCCCATTTCTCGGCCGGCCAACTTTTTCATCTCCTATTTCTATTTTCTGCCCCAAGTAGACAATTTCAATAGTGGAAAATTTGATACTTTGCAGCTGTTCAACTTTCGAAAAGCGCGAAAGTCGACTCAAGCTCTTTGACCCGATTTCATCCATTTTTCCTCAATTTTCCCCATTTTTTCTCTAATTTCTGGTCTTCATCCCTGTTTCCCATAATTTCCAATGTCTTCTGTATTAAACGCCATGCTACGCAGCTAATTTCCCTGATTATTTAATGAATTTCCGTCCTGTTCTCTCTTTTCTAGCGTTGTTTACTTCCCCACGCATTCAATATTCCCCACTCAGCTTTTTTGATACCCCCCCCCCCCCCTCTGCAAAAACGACGATGATGATGCCATTTTGACACACCACCAACCAGGGTGTGAGGTATCGACCCTACCAAATCTTGGGGGTGACAGCGACCAGGGGCGAGCAGTCTAGAAATAGAAAGGAAGAGGGAACGACGTTTCCGATTGAGTTAGCCGTGTGTTTTTATCTCGACCAGAGTGGCCTCATCCCATGGACAAGAGGGAAGAGGCGAGGGATCGTCTCGTTGTTTACTTTAGTCTCCCCTGGAACAGTTCCTTCCCGTGTTGTGTGAACACACTTGGTTCAAGTACTTTTCCGCTGCTTTTTTGCACCTCCTCCTCTCCGATGGTATCATATGTTCCGGACTGTGGCTACATAGCTTTTTTTAAATCCTTTCTCCACTTCACTTTAAGGCTATGTATGAGCATTAAATACTGTAGAAATTAGCTACGTAGCTCTAACTCCATGTCCTCCGCCCGTTCCTCCCTGCCCTCTGCCCTTCTGAACCAGATCCTCTTGAATCCAGCTGAATGTCCCGAAGGAGCGGCAGGAGGAGATAGTTATCCAGGAAAATCTTTCTTTTTCTGTTGTACAAGTTCTTTTCCTGCCCGTTTTCAGTGTCCAGGCAGGGTTTCCTCCTCTATGTCCTTCTCCCTGTCCTCCTCCCGGCCCTTCTTCTTGTCCTCCTCCCTGTCCTCCACCCTCTCTAACTATAAAATGCCCTTGAAATTGCTGCATTGACAGGGAAATCTAGCTAATTACCCTCTATTGGCTACAAAAAAACTAGGAATTCGTCTGTGTAGCTCAGAAAATCTGTCCAAATTCTTGTCGACAAAATTTATCGATAATTTAGCTGCCTGACTCTAAATATTTCCCTTATTCCCGTCTCAGGCGGACGAGATACTGTCTCCCGCCGTCCTCCCCCTTTTTGAGCAGTAGATGACCAAGAGAGTTGACCTGATGACTCCTAAGGACGGAGGCACCTGTCTGCCCATGGCCAGTCATCCCCTCCCCCTATGCCGCTGTCCTCTCTGCTGCCCTTTTCCCTGTACTGGCCACAAATCGCATTAGAGACGGCACCTATCCCCTCTCCATCTCTCTCGCAGCAGTAGTTTTTTACCCCGCCGTTCCCCTATCGGATACATTCTCCCCTTTGGTGGTTCCCCTGGTAACAGGTCGGCTTTTCCCACCTTCATTGCTGCTCAATAATTCATGAAATCTCCGTTTGTTTTGATTGTTCTCCATCTCTCATTGTCAGCAACGGGAAACACTTGGAAGACAGTTGTTTTCAATGAAAAATGAGCTGTTTTTTGGGGGGTTTCTGGTTAAAAATCACTTTTGATGGGAGGAAATTGGAGAAAAGTGGAAATGGAACGATTTTTCGGTCTTAAAAAACGGATAATATAGTGTTTTATATGAAAAATCGTGGGTTTTCATGAAAAAAAAGGGTGTAAAAATAAGGAAAATAAGAAAACAAGGAGCAATAAAAGGGGTAATAACGAGGAAAAGACAGAAAACATTGGATGAGGTCACTGCTTGGCTGGGCGACTCCCTCCCTCTCTGCCACCGCCGCCACTGGATGTAATGTTTGTGGGCGACAGCTGTCTTGCGAGATCTCTCTAACACTTTTGTCAATTTTGCTGCTCCGTCCCCTCTCTCACGTTCCTCTTCAAGATCTTTTTCAATTTCTACGTGTACTCTCTATTTTTAGCCATTTTTCTTCTCTTTACTCTGTTTACTTCGCATCTTTGTCTCTTATTATTCAACTACTACTATATTCTGCTCCCTTATTCCATTTCTTTTTATTATTTAAAAGTTATTTCATCCAATTCTCCAGTTTTTAAACATTCCTAGCCGAAAAGAAACCTTGTTTTATAGCAATAATGACTCATAATTCAACCACTTGTCAACATTTTGCAATTGAGTACAGCTCCCAACGGATGAGTCAATATTACCCGTACAATTTCGAAATATCCATTACTCAGTTAATTTACTACACTTCCCAGCTGTTCTTCTTGTTATTTATCAAAGAATAGAACTTCCGGAATGTGATGTTGAAGAAAAATTAAACAAAAACAAAGAAGAGTACTCAAAAAATGAAATTGAATTGAAAAATTGAAAGCTACAGCCTTATTTTCTACTGATTCTCTTTTTTGAAGCCTATTCTGGATCCAATTGTGTTTTCGATAATCTATAATCAAAAAAAGTGTTATGTTGATAGAAAAGAAAGCCAAAAAGATCTTCCTGAGGTCAAAAAACAACATCTGCAGCTGTATTTTGATGTAAACTCGTAGCAAACAGGGTATAAATAACGAAAACATCCTGAAGAAGCCTGAAATTACCCGAAAACAACTTGCAATTGAAATCCACTCATTTCCAAAGACTTCCCTCTATCCAATTGATTCCATATGGCTCCAAACATCAAATGAAAGTTGCCAAGAACAGCTGTTCCGCTGCATCTTTTGCAACATTTGCCTTGGAAGCGTTCTCTCTGCTTTCTTTCCTGGCTATTGCTTCTATATCCATGAATTCCTTGGATTTATTTATTTTGCTTCTTATTTTATGAAATGAACATCCTCTTGTATTTATAAGTTTCTGAAATATATAAAAAACAGCAATTTCTAGCATGGAAGATCGAGGCAGACCGCCTAAACCGCCTTTCAGCCCCGGTGAGTGCACTCTGTCGTGATTTCAATTGAATTGTGTTGTTTTTCTATCAAAATTAGCCGTCTTCTTTCATTTTCACATACAATTTACACTACTTTCTCTACTAAAAATGTGATGTTTGCTGCCTTTTTTCATGTTATAAAAACACAAGAGTGAATTGCAATGAAATTAACAAATAATCACCCACCGTGTTCTTTTATAGGCGTTACCACCAGCAGCCGCCCAACATGGACAGTGACTAGGAGAGAACGGACAGAATTATCTCCACAGAGGTAAGTAGCATAAAATATGGGGAGTAGAATACTAAAAGAGGAAGAAAATAGAAAAACGGGAAAGAAACCCGTCACGGTCTGCGCGGTTTGACAGTAGCCGAAATTCAGAAAATTGACTCACTTTGAAAGGCTTCAAAAAGCTGATTTTTGACATCTCCAAGGGTAATTTCTTATATTGTTGAGTAGCATTTGACGTATATTTTCTAAAAATAGCAGAAAACTTAGAAGAATTCCATCAAAAATGGGAGAAAAACGACCGAGAAGTGGAGCTGTTTTTTAACCGGCGTATCCATTTTGGAGCTCACGGAAAATTTTTTCCACTATTGAAGCTATACACAATGGGGAAAATTTTTATACCTATTTTTTTCAGGACAGGAAGCCCGTTTCAGTCTCGAACAGTGACGACAACAGAACGGGTGCAGATTATGCAATTGCCATTGGATCTTACGGAGCAACAGGTCGGCCACCCCCTCCCCCGCCCCTATACAAAGAGAGGTATTCCAGGTAGCTCCGGCACAATTGCTAGCCTTCTCACCAACTGCGAACACAACCCAGTCTATCTCATCTACAGTCACTACATTAACGGTAAGTGGAGGAGGGGAACGACTAGCGGGAGGACGGAATTTCAGGGCGAGGGTACGCCACTCATTGGGGCCATGACAGCTGAGGGAGTCCCGCTATTCAATGGCATCCTGGTACAGCCGGAAGCACGACAGACGACGACCATTATAACCACGACTACGACGACATACAGGGTGATAGAGGTCAGCGACAGCGATAGCCTCTCGGACGACTATGATATGATGGAGGACGTGCCGGCAGACAACACCCTGACCATTGACCTGAACCTGGTGCCGAGATCCCCCTCCCCGCAGTATGTGATAGTGGCCAAGGCGGAGACAGAAGACCCGCCATTGTCACCAATTACGAGGGCTAGGATGGAGATTGACCTGGACATGATGACGGAGCCGAGAATACAGAAGAGCGAGGAACTACCGGCTAGACCCATTACGGAACTGGTCAGCGTGTACCATTGCGGAGAATCGATACAGGACTCGGACCACCTACCTGAAGAGGAGATACCAATTATTGGAACAGAACAAATTGTAGCTGATGATCAGGAAGCAAGCACTAGTCAAGCGGATGTAGAGAGTTTAGTGGATAGAGACGAATTAGAGGACAGCACCGACTCGTTTGAACAAGTGGAGCTGGACGGACCGGAGGAGGTACGGGAAGCAGAACTGAGGGGGCAGGCTATGGATGTCTTCAAGAGAGGACCGGCCCATTTGGACTACCCGACGAGCGAGAGCTACGAGGGACCACTGGATGCTACTGGCCGCAACAGAGACATCGATGGCGAGCCACTGACCCACCATGTAGCCGTCTACCACAGTGGAAGATCCGATGAGCCTGTCGTCCCTGCCAAGGCTGAACCCGAACACGAGGTTATTGAGGTCACAGAAGTCCAGACCAAGGAGCCCAAGGAGAAGGGACTCGGATTCTTCGGCCTCTTCAAGAAGGGCCACGCCCACCAGGATTATCCCACCTCTGAAATCTACGAGGGACCGGTTGATACCACTGGCAGAGCCGGAGACATCGATGGAGAGCCTCTTACCCACCATGTTGCCGTCTACCACAGCGGCAGATCGGATGAACCCGTTCCAGTCAAGATCGAGAAGCCCGAGGAGCCAGAATTTGACATTGCTGATGCTGCTCGAGGATTTGGAAGCAAGATCACAGGACTCTTCAAGAGAGGACCGGCCCATTTGGACTACCCGACGAGCGAGAGCTACGAGGGACCACTGGATGCTACTGGCCGCAACAGAGACATCGATGGCGAGCCACTGACCCACCATGTAGCCGTCTACCACAGTGGAAGATCCGATGAGCCTGTCGTCCCTGCCAAGGCTGAACCCGAACACGAGGTTATTGAGGTCACAGAAGTCCAGACCAAGGAGCCCAAGGAGAAGGGACTCGGATTCTTCGGCCTCTTCAAGAAGGGCCACGCCCACCAGGATTATCCCACCTCTGAAATCTACGAGGGACCGGTTGATACCACTGGCAGAGCCGGAGACATCGATGGAGAGCCTCTTACCCACCATGTTGCCGTCTACCACAGCGGCAGATCGGATGAACCCGTTCCAGTCAAGATCGAGAAGCCCGAGGAGCCAGAATTTGACATTGCTGATGCTGCTCGAGGATTTGGAAGCAAGATCACAGGACTCTTCAAGAGAGGACCGGCCCATTTGGACTACCCGACGAGCGAGAGCTACGAGGGACCACTGGATGCTACTGGCCGCAACAGAGACATCGATGGCGAGCCACTGACCCACCATGTAGCCGTCTACCACAGTGGAAGATCCGATGAGCCTGTCGTCCCTGCCAAGGCTGAACCCGAACACGAGGTTATTGAGGTCACAGAAGTCCAGACCAAGGAGCCCAAGGAGAAGGGACTCGGATTCTTCGGCCTCTTCAAGAAGGGCCACGCCCACCAGGATTATCCCACCTCTGAAATCTACGAGGGACCGGTTGATACCACTGGCAGAGCCGGAGACATCGATGGAGAGCCTCTTACCCACCATGTTGCCGTCTACCACAGCGGCAGATCGGATGAACCCGTTCCAGTCAAGATCGAGAAGCCCGAGGAGCCAGAATTTGACATTGCTGATGCTGCTCGAGGATTTGGAAGCAAGATCACAGGACTCTTCAAGAGAGGACCGGCCCATTTGGACTACCCGACGAGCGAGAGCTACGAGGGACCACTGGATGCTACTGGCCGCAACAGAGACATCGATGGCGAGCCACTGACCCACCATGTAGCCGTCTACCACAGTGGAAGATCCGATGAGCCTGTCGTCCCTGCCAAGGCTGAACCCGAACACGAGGTTATTGAGGTCACAGAAGTCCAGACCAAGGAGCCCAAGGAGAAGGGACTCGGATTCTTCGGCCTCTTCAAGAAGGGCCACGCCCACCAGGATTATCCCACCTCTGAAATCTACGAGGGACCGGTTGATACCACTGGCAGAGCCGGAGACATCGATGGAGAGCCTCTTACCCACCATGTTGCCGTCTACCACAGCGGCAGATCGGATGAACCCGTTCCAGTCAAGATCGAGAAGCCCGAGGAGCCAGAATTTGACATTGCTGATGCTGCTCGAGGATTTGGAAGCAAGATCACAGGACTCTTCAAGAGAGGACCGGCCCATTTGGACTACCCGACGAGCGAGAGCTACGAGGGACCACTGGATGCTACTGGCCGCAACAGAGACATCGATGGCGAGCCACTGACCCACCATGTAGCCGTCTACCACAGTGGAAGATCCGATGAGCCTGTCGTCCCTGCCAAGGCTGAACCCGAACACGAGGTTATTGAGGTCACAGAAGTCCAGACCAAGGAGCCCAAGGAGAAGGGACTCGGATTCTTCGGCCTCTTCAAGAAGGGCCACGCCCACCAGGATTATCCCACCTCTGAAATCTACGAGGGACCGGTTGATACCACTGGCAGAGCCGGAGACATCGATGGAGAGCCTCTTACCCACCATGTTGCCGTCTACCACAGCGGCAGATCGGATGAACCCGTTCCAGTCAAGATCGAGAAGCCCGAGGAGCCAGAATTTGACATTGCTGATGCTGCTCGAGGATTTGGAAGCAAGATCACAGGACTCTTCAAGAGAGGACCGGCCCATTTGGACTACCCGACGAGCGAGAGCTACGAGGGACCACTGGATGCTACTGGCCGCAACAGAGACATCGATGGCGAGCCACTGACCCACCATGTAGCCGTCTACCACAGTGGAAGATCCGATGAGCCTGTCGTCCCTGCCAAGGCTGAACCCGAACACGAGGTTATTGAGGTCACAGAAGTCCAGACCAAGGAGCCCAAGGAGAAGGGACTCGGATTCTTCGGCCTCTTCAAGAAGGGCCACGCCCACCAGGATTATCCCACCTCTGAAATCTACGAGGGACCGGTTGATACCACTGGCAGAGCCGGAGACATCGATGGAGAGCCTCTTACCCACCATGTTGCCGTCTACCACAGCGGCAGATCGGATGAACCCGTTCCAGTCAAGATCGAGAAGCCCGAGGAGCCAGAATTTGACATTGCTGATGCTGCTCGAGGATTTGGAAGCAAGATCACAGGACTCTTCAAGAGAGGACCGGCCCATTTGGACTACCCGACGAGCGAGAGCTACGAGGGACCACTGGATGCTACTGGCCGCAACAGAGACATCGATGGCGAGCCACTGACCCACCATGTAGCCGTCTACCACAGTGGAAGATCCGATGAGCCTGTCGTCCCTGCCAAGGCTGAACCCGAACACGAGGTTATTGAGGTCACAGAAGTCCAGACCAAGGAGCCCAAGGAGAAGGGACTCGGATTCTTCGGCCTCTTCAAGAAGGGCCACGCCCACCAGGATTATCCCACCTCTGAAATCTACGAGGGACCGGTTGATACCACTGGCAGAGCCGGAGACATCGATGGAGAGCCTCTTACCCACCATGTTGCCGTCTACCACAGCGGCAGATCGGATGAACCCGTTCCAGTCAAGATCGAGAAGCCCGAGGAGCCAGAATTTGACATTGCTGATGCTGCTCGAGGATTTGGAAGCAAGATCACAGGACTCTTCAAGAGAGGACCGGCCCATTTGGACTACCCGACGAGCGAGAGCTACGAGGGACCACTGGATGCTACTGGCCGCAACAGAGACATCGATGGCGAGCCACTGACCCACCATGTAGCCGTCTACCACAGTGGAAGATCCGATGAGCCTGTCGTCCCTGCCAAGGCTGAACCCGAACACGAGGTTATTGAGGTCACAGAAGTCCAGACCAAGGAGCCCAAGGAGAAGGGACTCGGATTCTTCGGCCTCTTCAAGAAGGGCCACGCCCACCAGGATTATCCCACCTCTGAAATCTACGAGGGACCGGTTGATACCACTGGCAGAGCCGGAGACATCGATGGAGAGCCTCTTACCCACCATGTTGCCGTCTACCACAGCGGCAGATCGGATGAACCCGTTCCAGTCAAGATCGAGAAGCCCGAGGAGCCAGAATTTGACATTGCTGATGCTGCTCGAGGATTTGGAAGCAAGATCACAGGACTCTTCAAGAGAGGACCGGCCCATTTGGACTACCCGACGAGCGAGAGCTACGAGGGACCACTGGATGCTACTGGCCGCAACAGAGACATCGATGGCGAGCCACTGACCCACCATGTAGCCGTCTACCACAGTGGAAGATCCGATGAGCCTGTCGTCCCTGCCAAGGCTGAACCCGAACACGAGGTTATTGAGGTCACAGAAGTCCAGACCAAGGAGCCCAAGGAGAAGGGACTCGGATTCTTCGGCCTCTTCAAGAAGGGCCACGCCCACCAGGATTATCCCACCTCTGAAATCTACGAGGGACCGGTTGATACCACTGGCAGAGCCGGAGACATCGATGGAGAGCCTCTTACCCACCATGTTGCCGTCTACCACAGCGGCAGATCGGATGAACCCGTTCCAGTCAAGATCGAGAAGCCCGAGGAGCCAGAATTTGACATTGCTGATGCTGCTCGAGGATTTGGAAGCAAGATCACAGGACTCTTCAAGAGAGGACCGGCCCATTTGGACTACCCGACGAGCGAGAGCTACGAGGGACCACTGGATGCTACTGGCCGCAACAGAGACATCGATGGCGAGCCACTGACCCACCATGTAGCCGTCTACCACAGTGGAAGATCCGATGAGCCTGTCGTCCCTGCCAAGGCTGAACCCGAACACGAGGTTATTGAGGTCACAGAAGTCCAGACCAAGGAGCCCAAGGAGAAGGGACTCGGATTCTTCGGCCTCTTCAAGAAGGGCCACGCCCACCAGGATTATCCCACCTCTGAAATCTACGAGGGACCGGTTGATACCACTGGCAGAGCCGGAGACATCGATGGAGAGCCTCTTACCCACCATGTTGCCGTCTACCACAGCGGCAGATCGGATGAACCCGTTCCAGTCAAGATCGAGAAGCCCGAGGAGCCAGAATTTGACATTGCTGATGCTGCTCGAGGATTTGGAAGCAAGATCACAGGACTCTTCAAGAGAGGACCGGCCCATTTGGACTACCCGACGAGCGAGAGCTACGAGGGACCACTGGATGCTACTGGCCGCAACAGAGACATCGATGGCGAGCCACTGACCCACCATGTAGCCGTCTACCACAGTGGAAGATCCGATGAGCCTGTCGTCCCTGCCAAGGCTGAACCCGAACACGAGGTTATTGAGGTCACAGAAGTCCAGACCAAGGAGCCCAAGGAGAAGGGACTCGGATTCTTCGGCCTCTTCAAGAAGGGCCACGCCCACCAGGATTATCCCACCTCTGAAATCTACGAGGGACCGGTTGATACCACTGGCAGAGCCGGAGACATCGATGGAGAGCCTCTTACCCACCATGTTGCCGTCTACCACAGCGGCAGATCGGATGAACCCGTTCCAGTCAAGATCGAGAAGCCCGAGGAGCCAGAATTTGACATTGCTGATGCTGCTCGAGGATTTGGAAGCAAGATCACAGGACTCTTCAAGAGAGGACCGGCCCATTTGGACTACCCGACGAGCGAGAGCTACGAGGGACCACTGGATGCTACTGGCCGCAACAGAGACATCGATGGCGAGCCACTGACCCACCATGTAGCCGTCTACCACAGTGGAAGATCCGATGAGCCTGTCGTCCCTGCCAAGGCTGAACCCGAACACGAGGTTATTGAGGTCACAGAAGTCCAGACCAAGGAGCCCAAGGAGAAGGGACTCGGATTCTTCGGCCTCTTCAAGAAGGGCCACGCCCACCAGGATTATCCCACCTCTGAAATCTACGAGGGACCGGTTGATACCACTGGCAGAGCCGGAGACATCGATGGAGAGCCTCTTACCCACCATGTTGCCGTCTACCACAGCGGCAGATCGGATGAACCCGTTCCAGTCAAGATCGAGAAGCCCGAGGAGCCAGAATTTGACATTGCTGATGCTGCTCGAGGATTTGGAAGCAAGATCACAGGACTCTTCAAGAGAGGACCGGCCCATTTGGACTACCCGACGAGCGAGAGCTACGAGGGACCACTGGATGCTACTGGCCGCAACAGAGACATCGATGGCGAGCCACTGACCCACCATGTAGCCGTCTACCACAGTGGAAGATCCGATGAGCCTGTCGTCCCTGCCAAGGCTGAACCCGAACACGAGGTTATTGAGGTCACAGAAGTCCAGACCAAGGAGCCCAAGGAGAAGGGACTCGGATTCTTCGGCCTCTTCAAGAAGGGCCACGCCCACCAGGATTATCCCACCTCTGAAATCTACGAGGGACCGGTTGATACCACTGGCAGAGCCGGAGACATCGATGGAGAGCCTCTTACCCACCATGTTGCCGTCTACCACAGCGGCAGATCGGATGAACCCGTTCCAGTCAAGATCGAGAAGCCCGAGGAGCCAGAATTTGACATTGCTGATGCTGCTCGAGGATTTGGAAGCAAGATCACAGGACTCTTCAAGAGAGGACCGGCCCATTTGGACTACCCGACGAGCGAGAGCTACGAGGGACCACTGGATGCTACTGGCCGCAACAGAGACATCGATGGCGAGCCACTGACCCACCATGTAGCCGTCTACCACAGTGGAAGATCCGATGAGCCTGTCGTCCCTGCCAAGGCTGAACCCGAACACGAGGTTATTGAGGTCACAGAAGTCCAGACCAAGGAGCCCAAGGAGAAGGGACTCGGATTCTTCGGCCTCTTCAAGAAGGGCCACGCCCACCAGGATTATCCCACCTCTGAAATCTACGAGGGACCGGTTGATACCACTGGCAGAGCCGGAGACATCGATGGAGAGCCTCTTACCCACCATGTTGCCGTCTACCACAGCGGCAGATCGGATGAACCCGTTCCAGTCAAGATCGAGAAGCCCGAGGAGCCAGAATTTGACATTGCTGATGCTGCTCGAGGATTTGGAAGCAAGATCACAGGACTCTTCAAGAGAGGACCGGCCCATTTGGACTACCCGACGAGCGAGAGCTACGAGGGACCACTGGATGCTACTGGCCGCAACAGAGACATCGATGGCGAGCCACTGACCCACCATGTAGCCGTCTACCACAGTGGAAGATCCGATGAGCCTGTCGTCCCTGCCAAGGCTGAACCCGAACACGAGGTTATTGAGGTCACAGAAGTCCAGACCAAGGAGCCCAAGGAGAAGGGACTCGGATTCTTCGGCCTCTTCAAGAAGGGCCACGCCCACCAGGATTATCCCACCTCTGAAATCTACGAGGGACCGGTTGATACCACTGGCAGAGCCGGAGACATCGATGGAGAGCCTCTTACCCACCATGTTGCCGTCTACCACAGCGGCAGATCGGATGAACCCGTTCCAGTCAAGATCGAGAAGCCCGAGGAGCCAGAATTTGACATTGCTGATGCTGCTCGAGGATTTGGAAGCAAGATCACAGGACTCTTCAAGAGAGGACCGGCCCATTTGGACTACCCGACGAGCGAGAGCTACGAGGGACCACTGGATGCTACTGGCCGCAACAGAGACATCGATGGCGAGCCACTGACCCACCATGTAGCCGTCTACCACAGTGGAAGATCCGATGAGCCTGTCGTCCCTGCCAAGGCTGAACCCGAACACGAGGTTATTGAGGTCACAGAAGTCCAGACCAAGGAGCCCAAGGAGAAGGGACTCGGATTCTTCGGCCTCTTCAAGAAGGGCCACGCCCACCAGGATTATCCCACCTCTGAAATCTACGAGGGACCGGTTGATACCACTGGCAGAGCCGGAGACATCGATGGAGAGCCTCTTACCCACCATGTTGCCGTCTACCACAGCGGCAGATCGGATGAACCCGTTCCAGTCAAGATCGAGAAGCCCGAGGAGCCAGAATTTGACATTGCTGATGCTGCTCGAGGATTTGGAAGCAAGATCACAGGACTCTTCAAGAGAGGACCGGCCCATTTGGACTACCCGACGAGCGAGAGCTACGAGGGACCACTGGATGCTACTGGCCGCAACAGAGACATCGATGGCGAGCCACTGACCCACCATGTAGCCGTCTACCACAGTGGAAGATCCGATGAGCCTGTCGTCCCTGCCAAGGCTGAACCCGAACACGAGGTTATTGAGGTCACAGAAGTCCAGACCAAGGAGCCCAAGGAGAAGGGACTCGGATTCTTCGGCCTCTTCAAGAAGGGCCACGCCCACCAGGATTATCCCACCTCTGAAATCTACGAGGGACCGGTTGATACCACTGGCAGAGCCGGAGACATCGATGGAGAGCCTCTTACCCACCATGTTGCCGTCTACCACAGCGGCAGATCGGATGAACCCGTTCCAGTCAAGATCGAGAAGCCCGAGGAGCCAGAATTTGACATTGCTGATGCTGCTCGAGGATTTGGAAGCAAGATCACAGGACTCTTCAAGAGAGGACCGGCCCATTTGGACTACCCGACGAGCGAGAGCTACGAGGGACCACTGGATGCTACTGGCCGCAACAGAGACATCGATGGCGAGCCACTGACCCACCATGTAGCCGTCTACCACAGTGGAAGATCCGATGAGCCTGTCGTCCCTGCCAAGGCTGAACCCGAACACGAGGTTATTGAGGTCACAGAAGTCCAGACCAAGGAGCCCAAGGAGAAGGGACTCGGATTCTTCGGCCTCTTCAAGAAGGGCCACGCCCACCAGGATTATCCCACCTCTGAAATCTACGAGGGACCGGTTGATACCACTGGCAGAGCCGGAGACATCGATGGAGAGCCTCTTACCCACCATGTTGCCGTCTACCACAGCGGCAGATCGGATGAACCCGTTCCAGTCAAGATCGAGAAGCCCGAGGAGCCAGAATTTGACATTGCTGATGCTGCTCGAGGATTTGGAAGCAAGATCACAGGACTCTTCAAGAGAGGACCGGCCCATTTGGACTACCCGACGAGCGAGAGCTACGAGGGACCACTGGATGCTACTGGCCGCAACAGAGACATCGATGGCGAGCCACTGACCCACCATGTAGCCGTCTACCACAGTGGAAGATCCGATGAGCCTGTCGTCCCTGCCAAGGCTGAACCCGAACACGAGGTTATTGAGGTCACAGAAGTCCAGACCAAGGAGCCCAAGGAGAAGGGACTCGGATTCTTCGGCCTCTTCAAGAAGGGCCACGCCCACCAGGATTATCCCACCTCTGAAATCTACGAGGGACCGGTTGATACCACTGGCAGAGCCGGAGACATCGATGGAGAGCCTCTTACCCACCATGTTGCCGTCTACCACAGCGGCAGATCGGATGAACCCGTTCCAGTCAAGATCGAGAAGCCCGAGGAGCCAGAATTTGACATTGCTGATGCTGCTCGAGGATTTGGAAGCAAGATCACAGGACTCTTCAAGAGAGGACCGGCCCATTTGGACTACCCGACGAGCGAGAGCTACGAGGGACCACTGGATGCTACTGGCCGCAACAGAGACATCGATGGCGAGCCACTGACCCACCATGTAGCCGTCTACCACAGTGGAAGATCCGATGAGCCTGTCGTCCCTGCCAAGGCTGAACCCGAACACGAGGTTATTGAGGTCACAGAAGTCCAGACCAAGGAGCCCAAGGAGAAGGGACTCGGATTCTTCGGCCTCTTCAAGAAGGGCCACGCCCACCAGGATTATCCCACCTCTGAAATCTACGAGGGACCGGTTGATACCACTGGCAGAGCCGGAGACATCGATGGAGAGCCTCTTACCCACCATGTTGCCGTCTACCACAGCGGCAGATCGGATGAACCCGTTCCAGTCAAGATCGAGAAGCCCGAGGAGCCAGAATTTGACATTGCTGATGCTGCTCGAGGATTTGGAAGCAAGATCACAGGACTCTTCAAGAGAGGACCGGCCCATTTGGACTACCCGACGAGCGAGAGCTACGAGGGACCACTGGATGCTACTGGCCGCAACAGAGACATCGATGGCGAGCCACTGACCCACCATGTAGCCGTCTACCACAGTGGAAGATCCGATGAGCCTGTCGTCCCTGCCAAGGCTGAACCCGAACACGAGGTTATTGAGGTCACAGAAGTCCAGACCAAGGAGCCCAAGGAGAAGGGACTCGGATTCTTCGGCCTCTTCAAGAAGGGCCACGCCCACCAGGATTATCCCACCTCTGAAATCTACGAGGGACCGGTTGATACCACTGGCAGAGCCGGAGACATCGATGGAGAGCCTCTTACCCACCATGTTGCCGTCTACCACAGCGGCAGATCGGATGAACCCGTTCCAGTCAAGATCGAGAAGCCCGAGGAGCCAGAATTTGACATTGCTGATGCTGCTCGAGGATTTGGAAGCAAGATCACAGGACTCTTCAAGAGAGGACCGGCCCATTTGGACTACCCGACGAGCGAGAGCTACGAGGGACCACTGGATGCTACTGGCCGCAACAGAGACATCGATGGCGAGCCACTGACCCACCATGTAGCCGTCTACCACAGTGGAAGATCCGATGAGCCTGTCGTCCCTGCCAAGGCTGAACCCGAACACGAGGTTATTGAGGTCACAGAAGTCCAGACCAAGGAGCCCAAGGAGAAGGGACTCGGATTCTTCGGCCTCTTCAAGAAGGGCCACGCCCACCAGGATTATCCCACCTCTGAAATCTACGAGGGACCGGTTGATACCACTGGCAGAGCCGGAGACATCGATGGAGAGCCTCTTACCCACCATGTTGCCGTCTACCACAGCGGCAGATCGGATGAACCCGTTCCAGTCAAGATCGAGAAGCCCGAGGAGCCAGAATTTGACATTGCTGATGCTGCTCGAGGATTTGGAAGCAAGATCACAGGACTCTTCAAGAGAGGACCGGCCCATTTGGACTACCCGACGAGCGAGAGCTACGAGGGACCACTGGATGCTACTGGCCGCAACAGAGACATCGATGGCGAGCCACTGACCCACCATGTAGCCGTCTACCACAGTGGAAGATCCGATGAGCCTGTCGTCCCTGCCAAGGCTGAACCCGAACACGAGGTTATTGAGGTCACAGAAGTCCAGACCAAGGAGCCCAAGGAGAAGGGACTCGGATTCTTCGGCCTCTTCAAGAAGGGCCACGCCCACCAGGATTATCCCACCTCTGAAATCTACGAGGGACCGGTTGATACCACTGGCAGAGCCGGAGACATCGATGGAGAGCCTCTTACCCACCATGTTGCCGTCTACCACAGCGGCAGATCGGATGAACCCGTTCCAGTCAAGATCGAGAAGCCCGAGGAGCCAGAATTTGACATTGCTGATGCTGCTCGAGGATTTGGAAGCAAGATCACAGGACTCTTCAAGAGAGGACCGGCCCATTTGGACTACCCGACGAGCGAGAGCTACGAGGGACCACTGGATGCTACTGGCCGCAACAGAGACATCGATGGCGAGCCACTGACCCACCATGTAGCCGTCTACCACAGTGGAAGATCCGATGAGCCTGTCGTCCCTGCCAAGGCTGAACCCGAACACGAGGTTATTGAGGTCACAGAAGTCCAGACCAAGGAGCCCAAGGAGAAGGGACTCGGATTCTTCGGCCTCTTCAAGAAGGGCCACGCCCACCAGGATTATCCCACCTCTGAAATCTACGAGGGACCGGTTGATACCACTGGCAGAGCCGGAGACATCGATGGAGAGCCTCTTACCCACCATGTTGCCGTCTACCACAGCGGCAGATCGGATGAACCCGTTCCAGTCAAGATCGAGAAGCCCGAGGAGCCAGAATTTGACATTGCTGATGCTGCTCGAGGATTTGGAAGCAAGATCACAGGACTCTTCAAGAGAGGACCGGCCCATTTGGACTACCCGACGAGCGAGAGCTACGAGGGACCACTGGATGCTACTGGCCGCAACAGAGACATCGATGGCGAGCCACTGACCCACCATGTAGCCGTCTACCACAGTGGAAGATCCGATGAGCCTGTCGTCCCTGCCAAGGCTGAACCCGAACACGAGGTTATTGAGGTCACAGAAGTCCAGACCAAGGAGCCCAAGGAGAAGGGACTCGGATTCTTCGGCCTCTTCAAGAAGGGCCACGCCCACCAGGATTATCCCACCTCTGAAATCTACGAGGGACCGGTTGATACCACTGGCAGAGCCGGAGACATCGATGGAGAGCCTCTTACCCACCATGTTGCCGTCTACCACAGCGGCAGATCGGATGAACCCGTTCCAGTCAAGATCGAGAAGCCCGAGGAGCCAGAATTTGACATTGCTGATGCTGCTCGAGGATTTGGAAGCAAGATCACAGGACTCTTCAAGAGAGGACCGGCCCATTTGGACTACCCGACGAGCGAGAGCTACGAGGGACCACTGGATGCTACTGGCCGCAACAGAGACATCGATGGCGAGCCACTGACCCACCATGTAGCCGTCTACCACAGTGGAAGATCCGATGAGCCTGTCGTCCCTGCCAAGGCTGAACCCGAACACGAGGTTATTGAGGTCACAGAAGTCCAGACCAAGGAGCCCAAGGAGAAGGGACTCGGATTCTTCGGCCTCTTCAAGAAGGGCCACGCCCACCAGGATTATCCCACCTCTGAAATCTACGAGGGACCGGTTGATACCACTGGCAGAGCCGGAGACATCGATGGAGAGCCTCTTACCCACCATGTTGCCGTCTACCACAGCGGCAGATCGGATGAACCCGTTCCAGTCAAGATCGAGAAGCCCGAGGAGCCAGAATTTGACATTGCTGATGCTGCTCGAGGATTTGGAAGCAAGATCACAGGACTCTTCAAGAGAGGACCGGCCCATTTGGACTACCCGACGAGCGAGAGCTACGAGGGACCACTGGATGCTACTGGCCGCAACAGAGACATCGATGGCGAGCCACTGACCCACCATGTAGCCGTCTACCACAGTGGAAGATCCGATGAGCCTGTCGTCCCTGCCAAGGCTGAACCCGAACACGAGGTTATTGAGGTCACAGAAGTCCAGACCAAGGAGCCCAAGGAGAAGGGACTCGGATTCTTCGGCCTCTTCAAGAAGGGCCACGCCCACCAGGATTATCCCACCTCTGAAATCTACGAGGGACCGGTTGATACCACTGGCAGAGCCGGAGACATCGATGGAGAGCCTCTTACCCACCATGTTGCCGTCTACCACAGCGGCAGATCGGATGAACCCGTTCCAGTCAAGATCGAGAAGCCCGAGGAGCCAGAATTTGACATTGCTGATGCTGCTCGAGGATTTGGAAGCAAGATCACAGGACTCTTCAAGAGAGGACCGGCCCATTTGGACTACCCGACGAGCGAGAGCTACGAGGGACCACTGGATGCTACTGGCCGCAACAGAGACATCGATGGCGAGCCACTGACCCACCATGTAGCCGTCTACCACAGTGGAAGATCCGATGAGCCTGTCGTCCCTGCCAAGGCTGAACCCGAACACGAGGTTATTGAGGTCACAGAAGTCCAGACCAAGGAGCCCAAGGAGAAGGGACTCGGATTCTTCGGCCTCTTCAAGAAGGGCCACGCCCACCAGGATTATCCCACCTCTGAAATCTACGAGGGACCGGTTGATACCACTGGCAGAGCCGGAGACATCGATGGAGAGCCTCTTACCCACCATGTTGCCGTCTACCACAGCGGCAGATCGGATGAACCCGTTCCAGTCAAGATCGAGAAGCCCGAGGAGCCAGAATTTGACATTGCTGATGCTGCTCGAGGATTTGGAAGCAAGATCACAGGACTCTTCAAGAGAGGACCGGCCCATTTGGACTACCCGACGAGCGAGAGCTACGAGGGACCACTGGATGCTACTGGCCGCAACAGAGACATCGATGGCGAGCCACTGACCCACCATGTAGCCGTCTACCACAGTGGAAGATCCGATGAGCCTGTCGTCCCTGCCAAGGCTGAACCCGAACACGAGGTTATTGAGGTCACAGAAGTCCAGACCAAGGAGCCCAAGGAGAAGGGACTCGGATTCTTCGGCCTCTTCAAGAAGGGCCACGCCCACCAGGATTATCCCACCTCTGAAATCTACGAGGGACCGGTTGATACCACTGGCAGAGCCGGAGACATCGATGGAGAGCCTCTTACCCACCATGTTGCCGTCTACCACAGCGGCAGATCGGATGAACCCGTTCCAGTCAAGATCGAGAAGCCCGAGGAGCCAGAATTTGACATTGCTGATGCTGCTCGAGGATTTGGAAGCAAGATCACAGGACTCTTCAAGAGAGGACCGGCCCATTTGGACTACCCGACGAGCGAGAGCTACGAGGGACCACTGGATGCTACTGGCCGCAACAGAGACATCGATGGCGAGCCACTGACCCACCATGTAGCCGTCTACCACAGTGGAAGATCCGATGAGCCTGTCGTCCCTGCCAAGGCTGAACCCGAACACGAGGTTATTGAGGTCACAGAAGTCCAGACCAAGGAGCCCAAGGAGAAGGGACTCGGATTCTTCGGCCTCTTCAAGAAGGGCCACGCCCACCAGGATTATCCCACCTCTGAAATCTACGAGGGACCGGTTGATACCACTGGCAGAGCCGGAGACATCGATGGAGAGCCTCTTACCCACCATGTTGCCGTCTACCACAGCGGCAGATCGGATGAACCCGTTCCAGTCAAGATCGAGAAGCCCGAGGAGCCAGAATTTGACATTGCTGATGCTGCTCGAGGATTTGGAAGCAAGATCACAGGACTCTTCAAGAGAGGACCGGCCCATTTGGACTACCCGACGAGCGAGAGCTACGAGGGACCACTGGATGCTACTGGCCGCAACAGAGACATCGATGGCGAGCCACTGACCCACCATGTAGCCGTCTACCACAGTGGAAGATCCGATGAGCCTGTCGTCCCTGCCAAGGCTGAACCCGAACACGAGGTTATTGAGGTCACAGAAGTCCAGACCAAGGAGCCCAAGGAGAAGGGACTCGGATTCTTCGGCCTCTTCAAGAAGGGCCACGCCCACCAGGATTATCCCACCTCTGAAATCTACGAGGGACCGGTTGATACCACTGGCAGAGCCGGAGACATCGATGGAGAGCCTCTTACCCACCATGTTGCCGTCTACCACAGCGGCAGATCGGATGAACCCGTTCCAGTCAAGATCGAGAAGCCCGAGGAGCCAGAATTTGACATTGCTGATGCTGCTCGAGGATTTGGAAGCAAGATCACAGGACTCTTCAAGAGAGGACCGGCCCATTTGGACTACCCGACGAGCGAGAGCTACGAGGGACCACTGGATGCTACTGGCCGCAACAGAGACATCGATGGCGAGCCACTGACCCACCATGTAGCCGTCTACCACAGTGGAAGATCCGATGAGCCTGTCGTCCCTGCCAAGGCTGAACCCGAACACGAGGTTATTGAGGTCACAGAAGTCCAGACCAAGGAGCCCAAGGAGAAGGGACTCGGATTCTTCGGCCTCTTCAAGAAGGGCCACGCCCACCAGGATTATCCCACCTCTGAAATCTACGAGGGACCGGTTGATACCACTGGCAGAGCCGGAGACATCGATGGAGAGCCTCTTACCCACCATGTTGCCGTCTACCACAGCGGCAGATCGGATGAACCCGTTCCAGTCAAGATCGAGAAGCCCGAGGAGCCAGAATTTGACATTGCTGATGCTGCTCGAGGATTTGGAAGCAAGATCACAGGACTCTTCAAGAGAGGACCGGCCCATTTGGACTACCCGACGAGCGAGAGCTACGAGGGACCACTGGATGCTACTGGCCGCAACAGAGACATCGATGGCGAGCCACTGACCCACCATGTAGCCGTCTACCACAGTGGAAGATCCGATGAGCCTGTCGTCCCTGCCAAGGCTGAACCCGAACACGAGGTTATTGAGGTCACAGAAGTCCAGACCAAGGAGCCCAAGGAGAAGGGACTCGGATTCTTCGGCCTCTTCAAGAAGGGCCACGCCCACCAGGATTATCCCACCTCTGAAATCTACGAGGGACCGGTTGATACCACTGGCAGAGCCGGAGACATCGATGGAGAGCCTCTTACCCACCATGTTGCCGTCTACCACAGCGGCAGATCGGATGAACCCGTTCCAGTCAAGATCGAGAAGCCCGAGGAGCCAGAATTTGACATTGCTGATGCTGCTCGAGGATTTGGAAGCAAGATCACAGGACTCTTCAAGAGAGGACCGGCCCATTTGGACTACCCGACGAGCGAGAGCTACGAGGGACCACTGGATGCTACTGGCCGCAACAGAGACATCGATGGCGAGCCACTGACCCACCATGTAGCCGTCTACCACAGTGGAAGATCCGATGAGCCTGTCGTCCCTGCCAAGGCTGAACCCGAACACGAGGTTATTGAGGTCACAGAAGTCCAGACCAAGGAGCCCAAGGAGAAGGGACTCGGATTCTTCGGCCTCTTCAAGAAGGGCCACGCCCACCAGGATTATCCCACCTCTGAAATCTACGAGGGACCGGTTGATACCACTGGCAGAGCCGGAGACATCGATGGAGAGCCTCTTACCCACCATGTTGCCGTCTACCACAGCGGCAGATCGGATGAACCCGTTCCAGTCAAGATCGAGAAGCCCGAGGAGCCAGAATTTGACATTGCTGATGCTGCTCGAGGATTTGGAAGCAAGATCACAGGACTCTTCAAGAGAGGACCGGCCCATTTGGACTACCCGACGAGCGAGAGCTACGAGGGACCACTGGATGCTACTGGCCGCAACAGAGACATCGATGGCGAGCCACTGACCCACCATGTAGCCGTCTACCACAGTGGAAGATCCGATGAGCCTGTCGTCCCTGCCAAGGCTGAACCCGAACACGAGGTTATTGAGGTCACAGAAGTCCAGACCAAGGAGCCCAAGGAGAAGGGACTCGGATTCTTCGGCCTCTTCAAGAAGGGCCACGCCCACCAGGATTATCCCACCTCTGAAATCTACGAGGGACCGGTTGATACCACTGGCAGAGCCGGAGACATCGATGGAGAGCCTCTTACCCACCATGTTGCCGTCTACCACAGCGGCAGATCGGATGAACCCGTTCCAGTCAAGATCGAGAAGCCCGAGGAGCCAGAATTTGACATTGCTGATGCTGCTCGAGGATTTGGAAGCAAGATCACAGGACTCTTCAAG